>CAMZMU010000081.1:27569055-28169055 GCA_947311845.1 Poa pratensis
GTTTGTTCTCCTGTAATTTCAATCAGTTATGATGCCCATGGGGACTTAACTGACACTGTTTTTACAGAGTGAGATGCAACAGTGAGAATCCATGCGAAAGCCGGCTTACAGTTAAAGATAAACAAAAGGGTCATCTAAACCATTGAATTTTGCAGAGCTAACACATAAGAATTTTTTGTTACATCTCATGCAAATTCACAAGGTGTACAGGCACACCATCAAAAGAATATTGTATCAGGCATAAGTTATTACATAAAACGCCACAAGGGCCAAATAAGACATTGTTTTTACGTAGAAATTAATCCGCGGGAGAAAAGTTCACTGTTCAGGAACTAGCGTAGTAGCAGGAGCCTTTGCCGGGTCATCAGCTGTTGGCTCTGTGGAAGGAACAGCGGCCGGCTCCGGCTCAGGAATAGAACTTGTGGTCTCTTCTGTTTGGCTCTCCGGGTTCCCCTTGGAAGTCTCTGCCGGGTCAGTCACCACTTCAGTTGATTTCTGAGTCTTGGGGGCTTCCTTTGATTTGGCCTTGCTAGAACCTTCCCCAGTACTTGCAATACTTGGCTTGGACTGCCAGCAGATTGCGCTCAGCTTATACCCAACAATATCATTATCATCTACACTTGGACGGCTGGGAGGGGGCATAGCTGGTGTGCCTGACCTGGCAACAGCAGAAGCAGCCACTTGTTCAGATACCTTTGGAGGAACCACAATTGCTGGCTCCGGCTCTGGGGATGCGACCTGCCGGGCCTTCTTGTCAAAGCCGGGTTGAAATATGTCTAACCTGAGGCCTTCAGCAATCGTTGTGGCAGGATACCGGATCATCTTGTCAATCTGGGCAAAGGACTTGTCATCAAAACGCGAGCCATCCAAGTTGAATTCTGGGAATCCTTTGGCAAGTTTGGCCGGGTCAATATCTGGGTAGTGAGACTTAGCCAATGCAAGAGTGCGCATGGCACCCTTGCGACAGCAAGATATCTTCCAGCGGGCAAACCATTCAGGGATGGTAGAGAAATGGCTCAGAAAGTTCTTCAGAGATTTGGGCGGCTCATCTGTTCCACGGGCTGCAGCAATTGCTCGCCCGGCTCCATAGTACAGCTGCCGCACCAAAGCCATAACACTCTGTATTTGCGTTTCAGAGCTTGCCAAGTTCAGATGATTCCGGGTCCCTGCAAAATATTCAACGAGGTTATTCATGAGTATGATAAAAAAGTATACAGATTCAGGCAAGAGAAAAGATAAAAGAATCATACCCCAGATTGCCTTGACAAGATCACCAAGTAGGTCAGTGAAAGACTTGAGGGCTTTCTCTGCCTCAGCTAATTTTTTCTCGGCAGATTCCAGCCGGGTCTTACAAGACTCTTCAAGCTTCTCCACTTCCTTCTTCAGAGATAAATTTTCTTCTGTTGAGCTGGATAGGGAGGCTTCCAGTTCTTTGAGCTTTTTGTCCATGTCAGATTTTAGCTGGGTCTCACTGGCAAGTTGCTCTGTGAGCCGGCTAATTTCTTCAGCAACGTGAGAAGCGTTTTGCTGTTACAGAGATGAATAATAAAGTTATTAGCACCTCAAGTTACTGATATAGATGCAATCTAGAACTTGGGGCTGCAAATAGTAAAGAGGTAAAAGTGGAAAAGAACTTTAGTCCCGAGTTGCTGCAGGCATACAACCCGGCACTTAGGGGCAACTCAGTGGAAATTTTACAGTCTACAAATACAAAGTGAAAATTTAGTCCCAGGTTGCTGCAGGCTCGCAACCCGGCACTTGAGGGCTACAGTTTGAAGTTTAACAAAGCTACAGTTTGAAGTTATATACAATGTGTTGTGAAGTATTTTTTGGCCATGTTATTTTAGAACAAGCACCAAGCTCATCAACAAGTGATAAACTTAGAGCTTGGGGTCTACTTCATAAGTATATTCAAAGAAGTAAGAGGAATTACCTCATGGCGTTTTTGGATGGTGGAGATGAAGTTGTCCTCAATGCCCCGGCGTTGTGAAACCCGGGAAAAATATTCAGAGAGCAGAGCAGGAAGTTCCAGGCTATCCAAAGCCGGCATCCCGGAGTAAATTACCGGGTCTTTACCACGGTTTCCAGCTTCAGTCTTCACCTCCGGCTCCACAATCTTGGCAATGGTAGTGGAGGGCCCATCTTGTACAACCCTTCGTGATCCCAACACTTGCACTTCTTCAGTGTTTTTGGTGACAGTGTTGGGGGAATTGGTAGCAGACTTGGCCGGCGATGCCGGGTTATTGGAGTTGACAGCAGGGCTTGGAGGAATTGGTGCTTGGGGCTCCATTTCCATTGCTGCCGGCTCGGATACAATTGGACCTTGAGCCGGAGCCTCTTGAACAACAGGCTCGCTCAAGGCCAGGTCAGAAGAGGGAGGCGGCTCCAATAGTGTCGCCCTGGCACTGTACAAAGCAAGTTTATGAGAAAAGTGATTCAAGAAAAAGTAGTAAAAAGTATATGTACAAGAAAAGAAAAAAGCATACCCAATGTTGATTTGGATGTCATCAGGCAGGTGCGCCACGCTCTCATCTGAAGAAGCTGACGGAGATTGGGACTTAGAGACCCGGATTTTGCCAGCAAAACTAGACGAGGATTTGGAGGCACCAATTGTAGAGACAGCTTTACGAAGTGAAGTGTTGTAGGGGATACCTCCACTAAGGGAATCACAGGTTGAGGTAGACCGGGTCTTCCTCTTCTTGTTGGCATCTTCCTCTTGTTCCTGTGGTTGCTCTTCAAGTTGAGATTTGTTCATCACATAATTATAGAAGCGAGAGTGTGGCACCTTTGCAATTGCGGCACGAGTTCTTTTGGAACTCGGAGGTCGAGCATGAGAGGGTTGAGCAGCTTTCTGACCCGACATTTCAACAGCATCCGGGTCATCTTGTCCTGAGAGAGAAGTTGGCGAGTTATCAGTAGAAGGGTTCATTTGAACCGGGTCATTGTCAATTAGTTCAATAAAGAGCCGGCCAAGAGAATCTAGCTCACCATCATCTTCATTATCTTTGTCAGTCTCTGTTTCCTCATCGTCAGAAGAGGAAATAGAGGTGAAATCTACAGACCACCACGCTTGGTCCTAATCGAGGAAAAAGTAAAGAGAGTTAAGAATTGTAGACAAGTGGATAGTTGCTTTGAAACAAAGGAGCAAAGTTGGAAAATTACTGAAGGTGGCGGGTTCTTGGCACTAAAAGGGGCAAGCCCGGTCAGTGCAATCTTTTCCTTGGTCTCGCCAAGAAGTTGCTTGGCGTTCTTCACCAGTTGATCATCAGTGAGTGTGATCTCAGAGTATCGCATATTATCAGTTGGCTCACCAGTGTATTCATGGAAAAGCCGGGTCCTGATTGAGAGTGGCTGGATAAACCAACCAACCCAGCACTTGATGAGGTCAGTCCCGGTCAAGCCGTGGGCAAGCAAAGCTTTAGCCCGGCGAATCAGGCCCTCAACTTCGATCCGGGCAGGAGCATCAGTAACCCGGCTATTCATCTTAGCGTTGTATTTTAATGGAGAGTTCCGGAAGGCCGGGTAACGAGCCTCATCCTTCAAAGGAGAGGTGTCCTTGCAGTAGAAGTATGTTTTTTGCCATCCCTTGGGATGGCTGGCTAAAAGAAGAGCCGGGAAGAAAGTGCAGGCATCTTTCCTGCGTTGGATAGAAACCCCCCCGTATGACCCTAGGGCTTGGTTTTTGCGGTTCTGCGGGTTGCAGTAAAAGATTTCTAGAAACAAAGCTAAGCTGGGAGGAACTTGGAGGTAGTCTTCACAAAAAACTACGAAGTTACTGATGTTCAGAAGAGAATTGGGCGCTATGTCTAAGGGAGTGAGACCGTAATATGACATAACCCGGCGAAAAAATAGAGAACCCGGCGGACGAAGACCCCGGGTTACGTGATCAAGAAGAACCACAATCTCATCTTCTTTGGGCTTGGGGCGGATCTCCTCACCAGCCGCGCGCCATTGGATCTCTTCTTTGGGTGGAAGTTCACCATAGCCCACGTACTTTTGAAGTGTAGCTTCTGTCACGGTGGACTTCGTCCAGTTCACCGGTGCCGGAGTTGTGGGCGCGGCGGAGCTAGATGCGCCGCCGGCCGATTTCTTTAATCCCCTCGCCGTAGTCTTTTTCCCCATTGCTAAGAGCTCGAAGAAGCTGAAAAGGCCAGGTTCAATGAGTACAGATCTAGATCAAGAAAGACATGGAAATAAGCAAAAAAGCAGTGCGGAGTACCGATGAATGAGATCTACACTAAAAGGAAGAGCGATTGTACCTTGTTTGAGGAGATGTGGCTGGATTGAGCTTCGGGTGCTCAAGAACTCGCGTTCTAGGGTTCTTGAGCTATGTGTCTCGAGGTTGAAGACGAAGTGGCGGCTGGATGGGGAAAGTGACCGCATTTACCCTGGGTCCCACTATTTATAACCACAGTCAAAGTTGACCTAGGGGTAAAATGGTAAAAAGAAGAGAGACAAGATAAGGAGGATAATCCAAACTACAAGGATGGCGGCTCTTCTCCAAAAGCTATGGTCATAGGTTGAAGAAGCGCGCCAATTTGGAGTTCAAATCATCCTAGGGGCTACTGTTGGGGGAAGATAACCGGTAGGCCCAAGGACAGGGAAACTATAACCCGCCAGGAGTAAAGACTGACGAGGCCCACCAGATAATCATGGGCCGGGTTACATTGATGGACCAAGGAGTTTGTCGGTAACCCGGTGTATACAAGGGAGGTTCTAGAAGACCGGAGGCGGTATGCGAGACTTGGAGGCCAAGATAGATGAGCTAGACTTTGGTTAGGACTCCGAGTTCGGGCGTGACCCGGCCTTACCTTGTAATCGACCAGGAGACCCGGGTATCTATATAAACCGGCTCCTGGGTCATAGTAGAGGAGGAACTTTAGAGGACAGACTAGACATACGAGCTTTACAGCGAGAGAGAACCCCTGTAACCTAGACTCGGAACCCGCCGGTGTTGTTATCCGCCAGGTGATCGAGATCGATATCAGAGTAAAGAAACACCAGGCTGGAAGTAGGTCTTTATCTCCAATGGAGAGGCTGAACCAGGATACATCCTTTTTCCCTAGCAAGCTAAACAATCTCCCGAACGCTATGACTGCCTTGCCTCCAATCTCAAGTTACCACCCGGTAACTTCTACCGTGACAAAACCACGACAGTCTCCCTCCTCCTCCTTTAAATAGGGGACCCCCATGCCTTTGGAATTACACCAATTTCTCCCTTCTTCTCTCCTAACTTGAGCGTGGTTCCGTTTCTGGAGCTGCGTACGGAGAGGGAAGTCTCTCTACTATACGCACACCGCCGTGCTGCTAGATCTAATCTTCCACTTCCGCTGCTCTGCTGGATCTGGAGCCCGGAGGTCGTCATCCGCACCGTACGTGTGTGGAACTGCGAGGCGCCATCCTTTGGCGTTGGGAGTCGTCTTCTTCCACTGCACGACCTTGAGGTCGGCTACGTCGGCTTCATCATCACGCGTCGTCATCGAAACAGATCTTTTGATCGTCGACGCTTACGGTCTACATACAAGGGTATGTATTCCATTCTCCTCCGTATAGTATATCTGCATAGTATAGATCCTGGCTAGTTTATGGTTATCGTCGGTAGGAATTTTTTTGTTTTCTGTCTACGATCCCCAACAGTGTGCAAGCCAACATAAACATACTTGATTTCTCAAGATAAGTACGTAGAGAGCACAACACATACAAACACTAGCAAGGTACAAAACCAAACACATTCAAGGGTGCAAGCAACTTTCAATGTATATATGATATAAGCACAAGTTACCACAAGGAGGAACATTGGATATGAGATAGAACAATATAATCCAAATGACTTGGCTTGAGAGAATATGATTGATGAAGATCCCTTAATTCTTCATGATGTAGCCAAGTCTCCAATGCCCTCCATCAACACCTATTGATCAAGTTTTAGCTTGTTGGTCCCCAACCAAGTTGGGTCCTAAGAGGTTAGTCACAATAGGCTTGGCAACCCAAATGGTTCTTTGCTTGACACCACTTTGAGTACCAACATATTTGGCAAACACATTGCCAACCTTATCCTTCCTAAGAGAATAAACATTATCAATTATGATAGGGTTGGATAAGGTACCACTAGTGCATGAAGAAGCAAAGTGGCCCTTCTCACGGCATAAGTAGCAACATTGGCTTTTTCCCTTCTTCTTAGTTGAAGTTTCAACTTGAGGAGGAATAGATTGATTCTTCTTGAGAAGTGGCCGTTCTTCAACTTGAGGAACTTGAGTTTGAGCTTGAGGCCTCTTCCCTTGTTGCTTCTCACCAAGGGACTTCTTCTTCAAAGGGCAAGATCTAACATGGTGCCCTTCAACTTTGCACTTGAAGCAAATAATCTTGGCCGAATCTTTAACTTATTCTTGGCCCTTTTTCTTCTTGTTATACTTGGACTTGTTCTTGATATTGGAGTTGAATCCAAGTCCACTCTTGTCATTGGGCCGTCTTTGAACACTCAACATATTGTCAAGTGTAGAATCCCTAACATGACGCTTCTCCAAGTCTTTCTTCAAAGAAGTGACTTGGGCCTTGAGCTCATTTAATTCCTCTACATGGTTAGTATCAACACAAATACTAGAGGAAGTAGATGTTTCATTGTTAGAGCAACAAGGCAAGGAAAGTAATTCATCACAAGATTTAGCAATAGTATGTGATGTAGAATTACTAGGACTAGCACAAGACAATATAGCATTTTTAGTAGAAGTTGTGCCTTTGTCCACATGAGTCTCACAAGATGTTACCTTTGTAGTGATAGCCTCATGAGCTAACTTTAGCCTAGCATGGGATGCTAGAAGATTCTCATTAGAGCTAGAGAGCTTTTCATGACTTTCTTCCAATTTCCCATACTTGCTAGTTAGCAACTCAAATTGAGCCCTTAGCTCAACATTCTCCTTCAAAATAGATGCTTCACATGGAGTGGAGTTAGTAGCACAAGCATCGTTAATATTAGAAATGGAAGAAGACAACTTGGCAAGCTCATCATTCAACCTAGCATTTTCCTCAATAATATTAGCATGATTACAAGAGGAAGTAGAGGAGCTAGACACATCAATTTTAGATAGTTGAGTTTGGAGTTGATCATGAGACTTGGTAAGGAGAGAGTGTTCACTTTCCAAAGCATTATGAGCTTTGTCAAGTCTCTCAACATCTTCAATTAGTCTAGCATTGCCAACACCAAATTCAACGTTTTCCTTTTTAAGCACTTTATACTTGGCAAGAGCATGATCTCTTTCCTTAATGATTTTAGCAATAATTAGATCATTTGTTTCATCAGGAAATTCAATTTTCTCCTCAAGAGACACTCGAAGCTCATGTTCTTCCTCAAGAGCATTTTCTAAGGATGCTCTTTCCATAGCATCCTCTCTTTCAATCCTCCCTTTTTCTTCAATGATATCCTTGCACTTAATAGCAAAAGTCAAAATTTCACATAAGTAAGAGCAAGCTTGACTACCTTTAGGGAGAGCACCGAATACCATCTCACTCTTCTCCTTTAAGGAGTCAATATCACTATCTTTTAATCCATAATAATCTTCATCCTCATCATCACAAGATGTAGTGGGTTCCAAAGGTGAAGATACCTTTGAATCCCTAGCCATAAGGCAAAAGTGAGAAATGGACGACGATGATGATGATTTTCTTGAAGCACCATTGAGGTCCATGTCTTGTTCCAACAAATGTTGGGTTTCCTCTACATTGTTAGTCATGCAAGTACTATAGGATATGGAAGCATTATTTTCATGACAACAAGACATAGAGAGCATATCATCATTAGATTTTGTTAAGCAACTATTACATGATATGCGAGGACTATCAACACTAGCATGTAAGACATTTGGAGTGCTAGAAGTGTTAAAGTCCAAAGATAGAATATTGAATGAGATAGAGATGAAGTATAGTCAATGGTGGATTCACCATCAACAATGCAATTTCTATCACCATGTCATTACCTTGTGACAAATCACATGTTGGTGAAGTGGAAGAATAAGTGAGCTCATCACGGCCGGCAACGGCAATGGCAGCGGCCAGGGGAGATCGAATCTGGGCGCTTTTTTCTAGGGTTTGGGGGGCCTCCGGAGTCGCCCGAGCGGGAGCGACCCGGGAGGCAGGGGGCACGTCTCAACTTTCAATATTGTGTTTGACTTTTCCCCTCTTGTATTCTTCGTGTTCTTTGTTCATCCGCCATCAATCTGTGAAAATCGGGACCCTACCCGCATCAATCTTCGTTTCAGAGTGAAACAATGGGAGCATCGGAAAAAAGAAGAAACAAAAAGCTAAATAGGAAAATATACATTCTAAGGCAGAGAACTCATGAAGTACTGGAGGTGTTGGGTCTGCACTACACATTACAGAAGTGGTACGATTATTCAATTTCTACTTTTCAGATAAACTAAGCTACTACAGGACCACTTTCAAAAGTAGGAGAACAGATTATAATTGCAGGTATGAAGCTGGCGAAATCAATGGAAAGTAAGAAGTTAAAATCAAGACATTTTTGGTGCCCACAAATGAAAAACTGCCAGGGTTCAGTGATAAAGTAAAATTACATACGAACCGGAAGAACTAAATAATGGATTACAACCACCCGTACATACAGAGAAGACCACAATAGAGTACCTAGGCTTTCTGTCATTTCGAGTATGGTACTACCTTGATGGCTTGTGCAGATGCTTGATACGTCTCAAACGTATCTATAATTTTTGATGTTCCATGCTGATATTATATCAATTGCTACATGTTTTGGTTACACTTTATATCATTTTTATGCATTTTCTGGGACTAACCTATTAACAAGATGCCACAGTGCCAGTTCCCTGTTTTCTGCTGTTTTTGGTTTCAGAAAATCTATTAAGGAAATATTCTCGGAATTGGACGAAACAAAAGACATCGTCAATAATATCACGAGGAGATCGCGGAGTCCAGAGGGGAGTCGGAGCAGACCCACCAGGGGGCCACACCACACTAGGGCGCGGCCCAGGGTGGGCCCGCGCCCCCCTATGGCGTGGTGGCCCCCCTCGGCCACCGACGCCGCCTCTTCGCCTATATATTCTCCGCGATGCGAAAACCCTATTACGGTCGATCATATTCCACGAAAAGTTCCGTCGCGGCCGTCATCGTCAATCTC
Source organism: Poa pratensis (assembly GCA_947311845.1). NCBI lineage: Eukaryota > Viridiplantae > Streptophyta > Magnoliopsida > Poales > Poaceae > Poa > Poa pratensis. The sequence goes on from CAMZMU010000081.1 coordinate 27,578,201, forward strand.
AGATCGAAGGAGTTCTGAAGCTCTTCCCGGCACCCTGCCGGAGGGGAGATCATCACCGGAGGGCTCTACATCACCATGCCTGCCTCCGGAGTGATGCGTGAGTAGTCCACCCCTGGACTATGGGTCCATAGCAGTAGCTAGATGGTTGTCTCTCTACCTTGTGCCTCCATGTTTAGATCTTGTGAGCTGCCTAACATGATCAAGATCATCTTATTGTAATGCTAGATGTTGTGTTTGCTGGGATCCGATGAATATTGATACCATGTTTATTCAAGTTGTTTAATCTATGTGCTCTTGATCTTGCATGCTCTCCGTTGCTAGTAGATGCTTTGGCCAAGTAGATGCTTGTGACTCCAAGAGGGGGTATTTATGCTCGATAGTGGGTTCAGTCTCTAGATATCTGGATCAGTGACAGAAAGGTCTAAGATGGTAGATGTGTTGTTGCTACTAGGGATAAAACATTGGTGCAGTGTCCAAGGGCACTTGTATTGATTACATTACACACTTTACTTCATGCAATAATCTGTTGTTAGCAACTTAATTCTGAATAGGATGCGGATGCTGCCTTGAAGGTGGATTATTTAGGCATAGATGCGGTTGGAATAACGGTCTATGTACTTTGTTGTAATGCCCAACTAGATTTCATAGTAGACATCTTGGCATGTATTGCTTTGTTATGCCCTCTCTATTTGTCAATTGCCCAGCTGTAATTTGTTTACCCAACATGCTAGTTATCTGTTCTGAGAGAGACACCACTAGTGAACTGTGGACCCTGGTCCAATTTCCTCATACTGTTTACACAACCCGCTGCAATCATCTGTTTCCTGTTACTTGCTGTTTTTCCTGCTGTTTTCCACACCATACGTTTAACTCTTTGTTTCTGCAAGACCGGAGAGGTTGACAACCTCTCTGTTTCGTGTTGGGCAAAGTTCTGGTTTGTGTCTGTGCAGATTCCACGTTGGTGCAAGCTCCCTAGCGCCAGGGGGAGTCAACATCAACAACCTTCCGATAGATCGTCAAGTCCTACTGGATTGATAACCTTGGGTAGATTATTCAAGGGAAAATTCTGCTGTCTACATCATAACCTTCCTCTTGGGGTTCACCAACACGTAGCCATCAAGCTGTTTTCTGGCGCCGTTGCCGGGGAAGTACTCATCATCACCATCATCATCATCCTCAAATACTCTCCCGTCAACCAGGCACCAGCTGTTTTCTGGCGCCGTTGCCGGGGACTTGGAGGCTATTGGAAAGGGGAGTCTCTCAGTTCCAATCTCTTTACTTTGTTTTTGTCTTGTTTTAGTTTTGTTTTGCTTGCTGTTAAAAATCAAAAACCCAAAAAAATTAAATTCCTGCATCTAGTTTATTTCGGTTTGCTCATCATGTCTGGTTCTTCTTATTTTGTTTCATCTCCTGAGGTTGAGGTTCGAACTTTTAAGCAACAAGGGGGGGAAAGTTTAAAAGATGCTTGGTACAGAATTAGTAATGCTCATCATAGGTGTGCTAAAAAACATTCCACTACAATCCTTCTTAGGAACTTTTATGTTGGCATTACCAATTGGTATAGATATTTTTTGGACACTTTGACAGGGGGTAACTTCCTAGGAACACCCGCTCTAGAGGCTAGCTACATCCTTGAAAGTCTAGTAGGAATACCACCTGTTAATGAAATTAAAATTGAAGTCTCTCTTGAGGATGTTATGAAAAAGCTTGAGGTTGTAGAGAATCTTCCAAGTATTGATGTTAACCTTGAAAAACTATTTGAGAACACTGAAAAATTTGATAAATATTTGGAAGATCTTAATAAAAGAATTGTTTCTCTAGAAATTTGCTTTAAAAATCATGATCAAAACTCTAGGATTGAGGAGATAGAGGAAGTCATTGACACCATGAGTAATACTTTTTCCTCTTTCAAAACTAAGAAGCAAGGGTATATTCTAGATAAAGGAAAGAAATTCATGTATGTACCTAAGGGGCCTAAACCAAAACTTTCAACTTCTGATGTGGGCCTCTCAAGTTTTCTTCTCAAGAACTAGCTAAAATGAAAACCCCTCTTGTTGTGAATTATGATTTATCTGAAGCTTTTGGGAACCTTGATGTTTCTGGTCTTGACAATACTTGATGCATCTCTTCATGCCTAGCTCAAAGGCATTAAAGAAAAGCACTTCTGGGAGATAACCCATGTTTTTATTTGCTGTTTTATTTTTGTTTTCTTGAGTCAAGGATGCTTGTTTACCTCTGTAGCAACTCCTTTGTATCTTTTATTTGTTTTTTGTTGTGCCAAGGAGAGTTACTAATGCAAAGTTGGTATTTATTTTCGGGACTGCATTGGGACAGATTGCTGTTCGTCACCGTTTAATTCAGTAGAAAATCAGAAAAAATCGAAAAATGCTGAAACTTTTTGTGCATGTTCCTGATGATGTTACGCAACTTTCATTATTTCAAAAGTTCTTCATCTGAGCATCGTAAGTGCCTCGAAAAAATTCGTCATTACAGACTGTTCTGGTTTGACAGATTCTGTCTTTTATTTTGCATTCTCTCTTTTACAAGTTTTTAAGTGGTTTCTTTTCGTGTAAAAGTGCCCACTTGAGCCTAGTAACAGTGGCTAATGTTTAAAATAGTTGGCTTGTGAGTTTGTCTTTGCTAGAACTTTGAAGTATTATCTTTTAGTGCACTAACCTGCTAATGAGAAAAGCTGTTAAGTTTTGGTGTGAAGGAAGTTTTCAAGTGTTGATAGAGGAGAATGATATTACATGATCAAGAAGAGTGAAGAGCTTAAGCTTGGGGAGGCTTACCTCCCCAGCATATTTCAAGAAGACTCAAGCATCTAAGCTTGGGGATGCCCAAGGCATCCCCTTCTTCATCTACAAATTATCAGGTCATCTCTAATGGTGCTATATTTTTATTGCTTCATGCTAGTGTACTCTTCCTTGGAGCGTCAGTGTGTTTTTGTTTTCAGTTTGTTTTGTTTTGTTTGCTGTGCTATACTTGTTGGATCCTAGTATTCATGTTTGGGAGAGAGACACGCTCCACTTTTTCATTAGAATACTCTTGTGCTTCACTTATACTTGTTGAGTATTCCTGTCTAGTTGCTGTTATTGCTGTTAGCTCTCAGTTTTTCATGTATCTCTTGTTAGAGCTTTCAGTTTCTTTTGAAGAAAGTACTCTCTTGCTTCACTTATATCTGTTTGGAGAGTTGTCAAATAAGTTGATTGGTGTTTGGTTGGACCAGAAAAATGCTATGCATGTGGTAGTGGTATAAAATGCTTACATGAATCTTTTTAGATCGTTGTCTTGAGTAATTTGATGCTTGCCAATTGTTTTGAGCTGTCAAGTAATTAATGTTTAAGCTTGTGCATCATGTAAGTAATGGCTATTAATGAAGAACTACTATAAGGATTTTCTGCTATAATAATCTGTTGCATAATTGGAAGTCCATAGTAGTCTAGATAATTTTTGGATGAAGGCTATGTGTTAACAAGGAAGACAGTGGGAGTCTATGGTTCGTCAAACCTTGTGTTTTATGTACACTCTTGCTATTCCAGTTGATAATGATGTTTGCTTATAATAACCTTGCTAGCCTAAACTCTGTACTAAGAGGGAATGCTTCTTGTACATCCAAAACCTTGAGCCAAATCCATGCCACCTGTGTCCACCATACCTACCTATTATGTGGTGTTTTCACCATTCCAAGTAAATTTCTTCATGTGCTATCTACTAACTACTCAAAACTGTTACATTTCCTTTTTGTGTCACTACTTGAAAAGCTCATAAGGACGTAGTAGTGAGATTTGTCATCTTCCATGCTAATTAATTTACAAGGATTGGCAGCTTCATCTGCTTCTCCACCTTTTATTTTGCATTAAAGAGCTGGTTAGTCCACCCTATAAATAAATAAATAGACACTCCTCCATGGTGAATGTTGGTGGGCACCCGAGGATTCGGTTAGCCATGGTTTGTGGAAAGTAAATGGTTGGGAGGAGTGTCACCAATAAGTGCTTGTTACAAGTGCAGTCCTAAAAACTCTCGGAACCGCTCTAAAAGTTAGTTAGCCATGGAAGATGACAAGTACCTGCTATTTGATTTGTTGACACCTGTATACACCATTACCTTACAAAACAATATTTTATGCTCTCTATATGCCTTCGGGAACTACAGCTCTAGCACATGATGTTAATCCCTGCTTCCCTCTGCGAAGGGCCATTCTTTTACTTTTATGTTGAGTCAGTTTTCCCACTTCTTTCTGTCTACTTAAGCAAACATCATTGTCAACTCCAGTATAACAGTTTTTACATAACTTTGTGTTTGGTTGATCATATTCTTTGCATTGACATTATCTATATGATATACATGTTGAAAGTTGAAGCAAATGCTGAAGCTATTATCTTCCTTTGTGTTGATACAAACACTTTCATGTTGAAATTATTGCTGCTGTGAACTAACTATTATGTTAGACTATTATATCTCTAAATGTTTTATAGTATTATTCATGAAAGTTTGCACTTGTGTGATCACTTATGTTTACTCTTTATTTACTTGCTTGCAAACTATAGACCATTGGCTTGGATCACTTCATTCAGATCATGTGCATTACATTGTTATTTGATCAAAGATTGTGTTGGTAGCATGTCACTTCAAAAATTATCTGTTTTTATCGTTTACCTACTCGAGGACGAGCAGGAACTAAGCTTGGGGATGCTTGATACGTCTCAAACGTATCTATAATTTTTGATGTTCCATGCTGTTATTATATCAATTGCTACATGTTTTGGTTACACTTTATATCATTTTTATGCATTTTCTGGGACTAACCTATTAACAAGATGCCACAGTGCCAGTTCCCTGTTTTCTGCTGTTTTTGGTTTCAGAAAATCTATTAAGGAAATATTCTCGGAATTGGACGAAACAAAAGACATCGTCAATAATATCACGAGGAGATCACGGAGTCCAAAGGGGAGTCGGAGCAGACCCACCAGGGGGCCACGCCACACTAGGGCGCGGCCCAGGGTGGGCCCGCGCCCCCTATGGCGTGGTGGCCCCCCTCGGCCACCGACGCCGCCTCTTCGCCTATATATTCTCCGCGACGCGAAAACCCTATTACGGTCGATCATATTCCACGAAAAGTTCCGTCGCGGCCGTCATCGTCAATCTCAGATCGGAGGAGTTCTGAAGCTCTTCCCGGCACCCTGCCGGAGGGGAGATCATCACCGGAGGGCTCTACATCACCATGCCTGCCTCCGGAGTGATGCGTGAGTAGTCCACCCCTGGACTACGGGTCCATAGCAGTAGCTAGATGGTTGTCTCTCTACCTTGTGCCTCCATGTTTAGATCTTGTGAGCTGCCTAACATGATCAAGATCATCTTATTGTAATGCTAGATGTTGTGTTTGCTGGGATCCGATGAATATTGATACCATGTTTATTCAAGTTGTTTATCTATGTGCTCTTGATCTTGCATGCTCTCCGTTGCTAGTAGATGCTTTGGCCAAGTAGATGCTTGTGACTCCAAGAGGGGGTATTTATGCTCGATAGTGGGTTCAGTCTCTAGATATCTGGATCAGTGACAGAAAGGTCTAAGATGGTAGATGTGCTGTTGCTACTAGGGATAAAACATTGGTGCAGTGTCCAAGGGCACTTGTATTGATTACATTACACACTTTACTTCATGCAATAATCTGTTGTTAGCAACTTAATACTGAATAGGATGCGGATGCTGCCTTGAAGGTGGATTATTTAGGCATAGATGCGGTTGGAATAACGGTCTATGTACTTTGTTGTAATGCCCAACTAGATTTCATAGTAGACATCTTGGCATGTATTGCATTGTTATGCCCTCTCTATTTGTCAATTGCCCAGCTGTAATTTGTTTACCCAACATGCTAGTTATCTGTTCTGAGAGAGACACCACTAGTGAACTGTGGACCCTGGTCCAATTTCCTCATACTGTTTACACAACCTGCTGCAATCATCTGTTTCCTGTTACTTGCTGTTTTTCCTGCTGTTTTCCACACCATACGTTTAACTCTTTGTTTCTGCAAGACCGGAGAGATTGACAACCTCTCTGTTTCGTGTTGGGCAAAGTTCTGGTTTGTGTCTGTGCAGATTCCACGTTGGTGCAAGCTCCCTAGCGCCAGGGGGAGTCAACATCAACAACCTTCCGATAGATCGTCAAGTCCTACTGGATTGATAACCTTGGGTAGATTATTCAAGGGAAAATTCTGCTGTCTACATCATAACCTTCCTCTTGGGGTTCACCAACACGTAGCCATCAATGCTGCATGGACATTGACAACCCTCTCCGACTCGGTGCCTATCCTGTTAAAAAAAAAGTGACTCAGTGCCTATCCTGCAACGTTTGAGACTTGTGAGCTGATGTCAGGAACAACAGATGTCTCATATTCTTGGCGACCAGGGCGAAAAGGTGGGGTAGCGGCATGTGCATCGTTAGTATCAGCTGCACTGGTGGTGTTTCCTGACGCCGCGAACATTTTTGGTTTGAGCCGTCAGGGGTAGGATTCCGCCGTCTGGGCAGTGCGACCGTGGGAGAGGATGACCGGGTAGGAGCACGGGATCAGAGGAGATATTAGGGCTTGTTTGGTAACTGCAATCCCGGGGGGATCCCGACCTTTTCCCGGGGAGAATTTTCCCCTAGTCCGGAGGTCGGGAAAAAAAATCCCGGTGTTTTACACCTGATTCTTCAGATTCCCGACCGGGATTATTTTCCCGAGGATATTTATCCAGGACAGCCAAACAAGCCCTACAGGCGCTTTTAGGTATGGTAATCAAGCACGTGTACATGCACGTTAATAAAAAATATGTTGAAATGCATTACATAGATAAAAAAATTACCCTACTGACTCCATGATTTGGTCTTCAAGTTTCCATGGAAAAACCTATGCTACATACATCAATGGTACCTTGCCACTATGTGTCCACCATTGTTTTTAAACTGAATCAACATAGCTGCAATGAGGATAGTTGGTATCAGTTTAAAGTGCAACCCTGGACACGGTTAAAAGTCATCTGACTTAAGTATACCACGTACAATGACACACCATATAGAGTGATTACAATCAAGATAGATTGTAAGTAGCATGGAAAAAACACTATTTTCTACATGTCCATTGGAAAAATTGGGGGTCGGGAATAATAATGTTAGCAGAGAACAATGGACAAAAGAAAATAAATTAAAACAACTACCACTATTTTTGCAATATATAATACAGTGAGATAACACTTCCATGCACTTTTTTACTTGTGTGTGCATGGAAGTGTTATCTCACTGTATTATATATTGCAAAAATAGTGGTAGTTCAAAGGCACAACCACAACTCCATGCCAGACAAATTTTGACAATTGCAGAAAAATCGTGTGCAGTTCAAAGGCACAACCACAACTCCATGCCGGTAAAAAAAAATTGATCTTGTTCTCAACTAATCTCCACCGATTCCTGAATATCAGAAAAAGCAAAATAAAGAGAGGACGAAAAAAGAGCTAGCTGAAGAAAAGGAGGCTCGCAAGAAAGAAGTCAAGATTGAAATCGAAGCATCGTCATTGGTTTAAGATCAATTTCATATCGACAAGACTTTCAAATTTATCTTTTTGTTGATATTTGGATTATGTTTCCAGATGAAGTCATCTTGTAGTTAGAAACCACCTTTAGAATCATCAGCCTTGTCCCTACACTGACTCGCTTATCTGGGATCGGTCCAGTCCTTTTTTTCGAAACATTCCCAAAATGTTGTAAAGTGCCTCCGGCAGAATAGATCAATTCCACAGAAAGCATTCACTCCGGTAGTAAATCGAACACATCCCGCTGAGCGTTCTTATTTCAGAGAAAAATTTCGTGGTCAAACATAAATTCTTCTTTGGCCATTTAATCATTCAATCAATCATTTTTTCCTGCACACCTTTCATATTTAGTTCTTCTGCGGGATCAAGTTCTACAGTTAAATAAATTCAACAGTTCAATTACACCCTTTTCAGAGTGTGCTAGTCGCTCTACACGTTTCATCCATTAGACAGTGCATCGGTGAACCTAGACCCCTCCATCTGAATCCAAGAACACGCACGATGCTGCAGCCACGAAGTCACCATGGCTGAGCAGGTATTAACTCAAACATGGCTGACTATGGATACATCAAAATTGTCCCATCTATACGCAATATAAGAATAGATACCTGAGCAGAAAAATCAAGAACAGACGGCGATTAGAAAATTACCTGAGCTTGCTCTGTCCAAGTGATTCAGATTACTTCACAGAAGACATGTCACAAAGGGCACCGAGGACAGGGTCCTGAAAAGACCTTGAAAAGAATTTAGAAAAAGTAATCGGGTTCTCTAAAAAATCAATCAGGTCCTCAGATTTCTGCAAACATCCATGGCGTGCGGGGAGCAGTCCGTCGGCAGCGCTGGCCGGAGCTGGCCGGAGCTAGACGTATCTGCACAGGCGGGCGCGAGGATGCACCCGTCGGCGATGCTGGGGCGGCGCGACGTGCACTTGGAGGAGGAGGCGGGCGTGCAGCCGTTCGTGAGGCCCTGTAGTGTCGCCGGCGACGCGGTATGGAGAGAGGTGCAGCCGGCCTCGACGGCGGCCGTGGAGGGCCAAGAGCAGCGGAGGGGAGGCGGGGGCGAGCTTCGTGGCTGCGGCGGCGATTTCGGAAGGCGGGGGCGGACGGTTTGCCGGAGGGGAGCGGAGGAGGAGAAAGGCTCGAGACGTGGGAGGAACCCGTCGGAGGGAAAACGGGGAGCGGTTTCGGAGGAACCCGTGGTAAATTTCCTTCATGGGAAATAGCTCATCATTAGCCTAATCGTGACCGTTCGATTTAGCAGATGGATGGATAGGATTAGGGGGTACGACTTAAGTTTGATACATCATTGGAGAAGTCTGGAGCATTAGATTATGTGAATCGACGGCTCATGTTATTTGGATCAGCCACCCACTGTGTCTTTTTATATTAGTGGAGATATAGTCCCCTGTCCAATGCAATTGTCAAAAGTAGCTCCCTCCGAATTTTATTGTCAAAAATGGCCCTGGCGGGAAGTGCAAAAAGCGGCACGTGTCCTTCCGCCAAACCAGCTGGCGTAAAGTGACTTCCCGCCAGTAGAGTTGGCGGAAAGACATGTGTCGTGTTTTGGATCGGCGCAAAGTGGTGCAGCGTATGCAACTCGCAACGGCACAAAGTGACTTTCCGCCAGCTCAAACGGCGGAAAGGCCAAATGGTACGGTGGGAAGTCACTTTCCGCTTTTTTATTTGGCGGGAAGACACGTGTCGCTTTTTGCACTTCCCGTCGGGGCCATTTTTGACAATAAAATTCGGAGGGGGCTACTTTTGGCAATTCCATTGAGTAGGAGCTATATTTGTAAAAAAATCCACCACAGGCTGTACTAGTTGTTATTATCGCCGTACTGTTGTTGTTCTGAAACAAAATCTTCTCGTTGCAGAGTAGGGCCTTATTATTATTTTTGAAACGGAAAGAAGGGAGCCTCGATACCGATTTACATGCATAACGGGGAACTGGATTTTGTTCAGATTCTCCGACGATACGCAGGCCCCATGCCATGAATGATGGAATCTTTACACCTAAGCAGGGCATGATTTGATCGCAACGTCTTGCTGATGATAAAGGTTGAGTGAACTGGAATTCTAGGTTTACCACCAGGAATAGGAGCTTAACATCGTAATAGTGCTTGACGTGATGAGCTTGCAGTGAGAGACTTTTAGAAAACACTCCTTGTCTTACCGTTCAGGTACATCAAACAAAATATTTCCCGGGTCCCTCTAACGCTCAGTCGATTAAGAATTAAGTTAATTCACAATCATCTGACGTCAACTCCATTAATTTCTAACGATTTAATTTATCCTCAACAATTCCCGTAGCTTTGAGTAACACTGCACTAGTTGTTGACTGTTCAAATAAAGTACAAGTGCAGGGAGAGGACGCGAGTGCACGTCAGTACGGCTCGTGGCAGCTAGTCTTGGTACTAGTATAGGCAATGTTCATCGATCAGGCTATTAGCTAGCTAGCTAGCTGTTTGCGTGTGCAATCCATACGTGTACGCACCTGTGCTGGATTGTACATGGTATGTATTTGTCAACTATGCCGCCGTCTCGCCGTTCCCATCTGTATCGCCTCGTTGAGACGTCGTCCTAATGGTTGTATTGATATCCGAGGGTCGAAGACAACCTCTCGCCTCGCTAGGACGGCGCCGAGCTCAAGTTGGATGAGTATCCAGGTGAGCTCTCGCCGAGGACCCTCCGGTCATGCCAATTTCTCTACGACAAGCCCGCCGCACCTCGCGGGCTCTTGAAAGCGCGTCGTTGCCCATCCGGGACCTCATCGGGCCCACCCGGACCCTCGCCAGCCGGCCCCGACCCTCGACAAGCACTGTCGACCCTCGACAAGGCATCGCCGACCCTCGACAACGCATCCCGACCCTCGACAAGCATCAGTAGCCTAGACTCCCCCACTTGCAACTGGGAAAAAGTCAGTTCAACTCCAGTTGCAACCGGAAAAAAAAGTCAGTTGCAACTCCACTCGCAACTCAAAAAAAAAATTCAGTTGCAACCCCAGTTGAAACTAAGAAATTCTCACCCACAACTCCACTAGGAAACTAGAAGAAGTCAGTTTCGACCCCACTAGCACCTGGAAAAGTCAGTTGTGATCCTACTTGCAACTGAAAAAAGCTCAGATACAACCATATCACACAACAACAACTAAAATTCTTAGTTACGGCCCTACTTACAACTGGGAAAAACTCAGTTCCAACTCCAGTTGCAACTGGAAAAAAACTCAGTTGCAACTAAAAAAAATCAGTTGCAACCCCAGTTGAAACTGAGAACAACTCGGCCGCAACACCACGAGCAAATTGAAAAGGTCAGTTGCGATCCCACTTGCAACTGGAAAAATCAGTTGCAACCCACTTGCAACTGGAAAAGAACTCAGCAGCAACTGAAAATCTCATTTACGGCCCACTTGCATCTGGAAAAAACTCAGTTTTAACTCCAGTTGCAACTGGAAAAAAAAACTCAGTTGCAACTCCACTTGCAACTCAAAAAAAAAAAAAAAAATCAGTTGCAACCCCTGCTGAAACTGAGAAAAATTCAACCGCAACTCCACTAGCAAACTGGAAAAAGTCAGTTGTGACCCGACTTGCAACTAGAGAAAGTTAGTTGCGATTCTACTTGCAACTGAAAAACTCAATTACACCCCATTTAAAACTAAAATTCTCAGTTATGACTCCACTTATAACTAGGAAAATAAATAAATTATAAATAAATTGAATTGCAACTGCCACTCTCTCTAATTGCCATTCCCTCTTCCTTTAGGCTAGAAACTACAACCAGAAAAAAGAAACGAGACTAGCTGCGCAGCGGGGCATAGAAAAACGAAAACAAATGCCTAATACAACCCTAGTACATAAACAACAACGGACAAGGACAAACAAAAGGAATCTTGAAGCATGCAGCCACACACATACACACGGTCACACACGCGCTCCGACGCGCAAAAGGCCCAAACAAAAAAGACAAAAGACAACACAAATCTTGAAGCAAAACAATCAACCGCGCTGGACATGATTGAGTGCTAAGATAATTCTCAATCTGCTGAGAATTAGCAAAACCGATATTTCCCTGCTCCATGTGACCAAGATCCATGAAATAGAGCATCAAGAATGCGTGCTGTTAAAAAAAAGCAACAAGAATGCGTACCTCCGTCGGTACTCTTACAAAAGACTATTATTTCAGCAGTGAGATTTTAACTCACATGCACACACCATCACGGATACCAACAACTGTCAGCGAAAAAACTGGCACAGTGGACCTTTGCTTGCAGGAACGGAAGAGAATGGAAAGAGAGAGAGCCGTTGGAAGAAGCGGGGTCCCACTTTTCTTACGTCATATAGCGTCACGTCCTACCGGCCATGTCTTGCCGCCACACGCATGCGTCGGCTAACGCCAACTGCTTTCGGGACTAGGATCCGGTGCCTTGCCAAAGGCAAGGCACGCTGTGCCTCGACCCCCAACCTCCACCCTCCATTCCTATCCAACGGACAACAAGACTCAACAGCCCAGAAACAACTCACTTATTCGCACCCAGCCACGCTCGAGACGGGAAAGGGGAAAATCACGCGGCCAATCTCGGGCGGAGCTTTGCCGCCGGCGCCCGCCGTGGGACAGGGAGGGGAGCAAGCTCCAGCCCCGTTATCACGGACTAGGATGCAGCGGCGGCGCCGGGCTCCTCCGCCCAACCGTGACGATGCCCTCCGCTCCGGTCCGGTGGCTCTTGAGAACTAAATAAACTTGCATCCAGAAAAGTGCTTCGAAATTTTCAAGTTTGTCCTTTGCTTACAAAATTTCAATGTCCTTTTATAATCCGTGCTTCTAATACATTAGTTCAGCTTCCGCTTGTATAATGTTTGGTTTTCGTTTTTCAACCTCCTAGGCATGGGGCCCTCCTCCGTGATCCGCTTCCAACCTCCTAGGCAGAAGACCTGCAACATGAAGAGATTCACTTCAATAGGGGTGAAACGCCACCTCCTGCGCTAGGCTCCATGCCGAGTGCATTGTCTGCTTCAGCGATTCCATGCTAAAAGATGTTAGAGCATCTCCACCGGCACCCCCAAAGAGGTGTCTGGCACCCTCCAATTATGCGCTCTTTGGGGTGCCGGACATGTGTCGGGTCATTTTATTTTGGGTTTCCCAGCGGTATCCCCCATTCGTCACCCTCCAAAGCTGTTGTCATTTTATCGAACACCTCCGGTGCACACCGAAAAAGAGAGAGAATGGCAGGGAAGACAGAGACGGCGCCGACGCACTCATGGGCAGCACCAGCAGCGCGCCGAGAGAGCAGCACCAGCAGCGCGTCGCCGGCGCTCCGGCACGTCGAGAGAGCTCGCACTAGAGATCAAAGACAGACCGAGAAGCAGCAAGTTTAGAACTTATAAGCACGAACGCAGGTCCAGAACAGCAAGTTCAGAACGCATCCTTCACGCACTCCAGGACGCTCGACTCCACGACGGAGGCGGCGCGCTCGCGCCAGCACTCCAGGTCGGCCACCGAGCTGCGGGCCACGGCGCGGCGTGGAGCTCGTCGCCGGCGCTTCGGCCGTGCATCTCAGCACGAGCTGGGACTCTGCGTCGCCACCACGCTTGGCTGGTCGCCGGCGCTCCGGCCGTGCTCAGATGCAGTGATGGATTTTCTTCAGCTAGCACATCTCATATTCAGCTAACACAAAATTCAGTTAGCACACACGCATCGGGCTGGATTTGGTACCGTACAAAGATAAGCAAAAGCAGATCAAATCAAAGAGCACTACTACTAATAAAAGGGCAGATCAAAACACCTTCTTGGCGTTCGTGAGATCTTTGACTCCTCGGCGTCGCGTCCTCTACCTCCGTCCCATGGCATATACCGGCACCACACCGCAGAGGCCAAATACACCCTCACGTGGGCACGCCTCCCATGGTCGCCGTGCACTCTGGCAGCACGCGCGTGCTGCTCACTCCACCTCCGCGGCTGTAGTAGGGCCTTGCCCTGCGCGGCGGGCGCCTGCGACTTCTTGTCGTTGGGCCTTGCCCTGCGCGGCGGGCGGCACGGATGCCATCGAGCGCCGGCACGCACGGATGCGCTCTCAGCGTTGACGGCCACCCGCACGAAACCAGCAACACCGCGGCCTCCTCTCTGGCTCTCGTGTCCGGCCTCCCAGCACCGCATCACCGGCGACAGCCGCCGTCCCCGGCCGCGCACCTCGCCCCGGTTCCTCTCCTTCCCCCAACCGGCTCGCCTCCTCTGTTTCCTTCCGCGCACCTCGCCCAGCTCGCCGTCCCCGGCCGCGCACCTCACCTAGCTCGCCGTCGACCTGCCTACACGAGCGTTGTGGATGGCGAGCTGCCGTCCCAGATCTCGGCACGGGCAACCTCCTGTGCGCTGTGGCGGCGAGGGAGGAGACGCAGGCCCGGCGCCGGCGAGCGGAGGTGGTGACGTGTGCGAGGAGGCTGGGGTGGTGTCCTGCCGGCGGTGGAAATGAGCGCCGAACGCGGCGCCGAACTTGCGCGAGCTCCCGCACCAAGAAATGAAGACGAGAAGAGAGACTGCCAGGTGGGCCAGTGCCATGCGGTTGATGTCCGCATGCATGTGTGGCACCCGAGGGGTCCTCTAGTTTAGAGGAACTAGAGTCTAAACTAGAGTCCCCTTGGGGTGCTGGATATGTTTTTGGTGCAGGTCAGCCTTTGGTGTGTCCCGCTGGTGAGGTTTTTTGAGGTCCGAACCCTCAAATAGGCTTTGGAGGGCCATTTGGAGGGTGCCGTGGAGATGCTCTCACCGTCAAAACCTTGGTCGCCGGTCAACTTTAGATCTCCTCCTTGTAAATCCCCACCTCCTCGAGCATGGCCTCAGGAAGTTTTAGGTTTTCTTTAGGGGCTAGTTGACGTCAACATCCTATCTCAACACCCCTCCCCTCATCCTGGAGCTCTCAGATGCCATAACGACCGAGAATACAGTGCCACCCGCAACTACAAAAACCCTATAACCCTCCAAACGAAGCTACTATCAAGGCATGGTAGCTGATCTAAGTGGACCCCTCAATCAGCCAGAGTGGTCGTGAGGATGGATGGGAGGTTGGCGCATGGGATACGCAATTTCCCGCAATGGAGTGTGAGATCGCCACCGAAGTCGTTAACCCTAGGAAAACCTATATCAATTATCGTCTATCGTCTACCTTCTTGCTTTTCGAATACTACTATTTAAACAACGTTTTAGTACCCATCGATCAAATTATCACTTGGGCACGATTGATCCAAGTGATAATTTGGGCTATCGATATCCCGATATGCTAAGAGCATCTCTAACCGGACCCTCACTTCCGCCAATACTTTCGGGCGGACAGGACACGGCCCAGATAGAAATCACTACCCAAACCATACCCCCATACTCAATCCGAACGCTCGGCCTGTCCGGCAACCCTCATACCCAGCCCATATGTGGGCCGGAAATGGGGCTGCCCAAACGCGCCCGGACACGCCCGCCACATCGGATCCGACAGGACAGGCCCAGCCCAAAATGGACCTAACCCTTGCTCGACCTGCATCTTTCTCATTTCTGCCCTCTCCCTTGTCTACTCTGCCGCGTTTAGGCTAGCGCACCGCTCCTCCTACCGCCGTCTGCACTCTTTCACCTTTCCCGACCAGATTTCGACCGAAGAAGAGCTCCGTGGCCCCAATTGAACGAAGTCATGGGGCTTTCTGCAGAGTGGTGACTATTATCCTTCATCAAAAGAAAATCTAGAGAGCAGGACGAGTCGGTACCGCCCTGCCTTGTGGTGGCTGCATTTGCCTTGCCACGTGGTGCCCCCGCCCTTTGCGCTTGTTGCAGCAGATTGGTCGCCGCGGTTTGTTGTCTACATCGAGAGGCGGATCCGAATCGGATTCCACGCGTGACCCATGAGATGGATATCAAACTTTCAATCAACTTTCACATTAGAAACCATGTGGCACGGGGACACAATCTTCTCAAACAAAGTTAATCCCAAGTAGCAATTACGGAAACCTATATTGGACCCCAGCAACATGGCTCCTGGTATTTTTCAAAATTCAAATTTGACATTTTGAAGTTCCAAAAAATTCTGAAATTTTTTTCTTGATGTGGCCAATCATGGCTACACAAAAACGACAAAATGTGACAAATGTTAGAGGTTTCAAAATTTGTATTGTTCACCTTTTCATATCCACAATTTTGTCAATTTTTTCACGGCCCAAAATACAGAGTTTTTCGTATTGGATTTTACAGACTGTTAAAATACATCATCATCTACATCTACGATTTTTTCTTCAGAATTTTCTGAAACTTTAAAATGCCTTTTTCGAATTTTGAAAAATCCGGTCTCCATGTAGCCCGGGCTCAAAAAATCCACTCTCGTATCAATCCAAACTGCTATCTATGAACACGATTTATAGTTGAGATTGTTGGAGCTGCATCTCACAGCTCCTTCATCTATCTATCTATCTATTTATCTATCTAACTCACATAAGAACACACACGCACATGCAAGGAAAACCAAAATCCGGTGAAGGCATTTCTCCTTGGGCATATGAACGCTATGTTTTTGGTGCTGACTCACGGCTGCATTTTCTCATTACTCAAATCACTATTTATCACAAAGTTTAGGCACTCCTGCCATGGAAAACTCACGCCACCACTTGAGAGCATCTCCAACAGACGCGCTACGCGTCGGCGCCCTAAAAAAAGTTTCCAGCGCCGAAATAGCAGTTTTAGCACGCCGCGGTCGAAACGTCTCCAACAGACGCACTAAAATATAGCGCGCAGCCGCAGCAAAAAACGTCTCCAACAGACGCACTAAAATACAGCGCGCAGCCTACAGTAGTATAACAAACAGGTCCCTAGTTTTTACAAATAGATCCAACTAATTCACAATCAGAACCCTGAGGCAAAAATGAAAAGCGCAATCAAGCCCCCAATCGTGCAAAGCTAGCTAGCTTCTCGTCTCCATCCGCGTCTGCTGTTGCCTCGCCGGCCGGCTCCTGCAACCTCCGCTTCCGCTACCTGCTCAAGCTGCGGGACGATAGACGCTGGGACGCCGCCGCCGTCAATCTCGCGTCCGCCATGCCGGCCTCCTCGTCGCCGCCCTCTTCCTGGCTGACGCCATGGCGGTGGCAGCCGCCACGCGGACGCTGC
The DNA here is from genome assembly GCA_947311845.1 of Poa pratensis. NCBI lineage: Eukaryota > Viridiplantae > Streptophyta > Magnoliopsida > Poales > Poaceae > Poa > Poa pratensis. The sequence continues at coordinate 27,594,891 of CAMZMU010000081.1, forward strand.
TCGACCAGCCCTGCTTCCTTGTTCGCCGTGGGCGCTGGAGCCCCTTCTCGACCAGCACGGCGGCCCGGACGGCGGCCGCGGGCGCAAGGCGAGGAGGACGGCGGCGGTCGATTCCGACGGGCTATTCCGACGCGGCGGCGAGCTGCAGGGTTGTGGGCGGCGAGCAGAAGGGCGGCGGCGGCGAGGAGAAGGCCGGCGGCAGCGGTTCCCTGCGCGCGGGGGAAACTTCCGGTGGAAGTTGGTCTTCGCGCGTAGACTCCAGATTGCCCAGCGCGTTGTATGCCACGCACAAGATACGAAGCGTGCGATGCCGCTTTGTGTAGCGTGCTGGTCCATTTTTATGGCGCGCGGAATTATAGCGCTACTGTTGGAGTTCCAATTTTGGCCCTGCGCGCTCTAAACGGCAGTTATTTCCAGCGCACGCTCCCTTTAGCACGTCTATTGGAGATGCTCTGAGCCACTACTCCATGCACTTGTCGTCCTAAACTAGTGTCTCCATGATCCATACGACTAGGCCAACTACATGCATGCACAAAGCTAGCTAACAATTCACATGCAACTAACAACATTTGGCTAGTTCTCCTACAATCTATTGGCCTCTGCGTTTGCACGGCAGCTTCACACCACCATCAGCATCTCGCCATGCTCGCCGCATCTCACGAACGCATCACAGGTAAACCTTGCCGGACTACAACAGCTACATGAACGCCTACTACTTGCAGAACTCAAAACTAAACATGTGATAAAAGATATCAGGATTAATGCTACTCCACTCAGGGTCAGGGATGGGCCATTTTCAGTCCTCATGGCACCGGCGCTGCTGCTGCCACTCGAGAATCACCGAGCGGAGCCCCCTGTTTGGGATGAGCACGCTGTTCAACAGCTTCAGGTTCGTCATCGGCGACGTGTCGTGCCCGCTATCCAGCCACCCTCTGATTGCCTCTGCTTCGTAGGTGAACCCGTCTGCCGCAATGTGCGGATCACTCATCACGTCCTGTTCACCACCCATCACAGAAGAACAATTTTGTAAGACTTATCTGAACCTTCTAATCTTGTAGTATGAATCACCAAAAATCATGCATTGTTACATCATGATCTTACCTGCAAGATCGGGCAGAGGAAGTCGGACGGCGTGGACGCGTCATCCGACGACCCTGCTGCGAACGTCGGCCGCCGGACCGTCATCGAGGCGGCTTTCATCAGGGGCTCCACTACCACCCACACCTCCTGGGCGAGATCCGGCCGCCGCCTCCTGCTCCTCTCGGCGCAATGCAGGCCGAGGTGCGCCAGCTGGTTCGCCTGCACGAACGGCCAGCTCCCGACGGAGGGATCGATAATCGAGTGTAGATCCCCCTTGTCCATCGCGTGTTCCACCAGCTTGACGACCTTCTGGGGCGGCCTGCCAGTCAGGAGCTGCAGGATGATGATGCCGAAGGAGTAGACGTCTGAGCGTGTCGTCTGCTCGCCGGTGGACATGAACTCCGGGTCCATGTACGCGAAGGTCCCCCTCGGTGTGGTCGTCCGGTACAACCTGGTGGACATGAACTCTCCCCTGGAGGTATTTGACTATGTCAGGAGGCGGCAGAGGCCGAAGTCCCCCAGCTTGCTGACGAGATTGGCGTCGAGGAAGATGTTTTCCGGCTTCAGGTCGCCGTGGACCACCGTGTGCGGCTTATTCGAGTGGAGGAAGGTCAGGGCCGAGCACATCTCGGCAATGATCCTGGTGCGCACCTGCCATGTTAACGGCGGTATGTTGTTCGTGCAGGCAAGCCGCTCCTCGAGGCTGTCGTTGGAGAGGAACTTGTACACCAGGCCGAACGCCTCCCGGCACGACCCGATCAGCGTGACGAGGTTAGGGTGCCGTACTCTGCTGAGGACAGCAACCTGCAATGGTGTCACTGCAGAGTGAGACATGATCGACTCTACAATTGATGTCAATGATGATCTTCTCAAGAATTACCTCTTGGTGGAATTCCAACTGGCCCTGCAAGCTCTCTGGATGCAGCAACTTTATAGCCACAGTTGTGCTGCGAAGTGAGCCTTTGTAGACACATCCGAATCCACCTTCGCCGATCTTTAGGGCTTTATCGAAATGTCGAGTAGCTTGTTCAAGCTCAAAGACAGAGAACTCGGTGTTTAGTACTTCAGCCGACATCGAAATTTTCTGCTCGTTCTTCTGGCGCAACTCATTGCTTGGTTTTAGGTACCCATCTTGCAATGGGTCCTCTTTGGTTAGCAACAAGGGTCTTAGGAACCCAAATAGCTCTAGCAACATACCCATCATAGGGACCAACATATTTTGCATAAACATCACCATAATAATCAACAGAAAAAATATAGTGAGGGTTAGCAATTCCCGCAAAGTCATTACGAGTGGTTTTGCTCCTTGTAGCATCACCACTTGCAATGGTAGACTTCTTTGTTTGTGCGGGCTTGGCCTTCTTCTTGTTCTTCTTCTTCTTCTTGGCAACCTAACCATGACCCTCTTTCCCAATGTGTGGCTTTTGCATTTGCAAAAGATCATCAAGAGGCTTACTTTGGGAACTAGAGGCCTTGACAAGTTCGCTCTTCAACCTAGCATTTTCCTCAATAACATTTGCATGATCACAAGAAGTAGTAGAGTGACTAGCAACATTAGTTTTAGATGATTGAATTTGAAATTGTTCAAAAGACTTGGTGAGGATAGAGTGTTCACTCTCCAAGGCCTTGTGGGCCTTGGTGAGCTTCTCTAGCTCCTCGGTTAGTCTATCATGACCAACACCAAATTCAACATTTTCTTTCTTGTAAAACTTATATGTTGCAATAGCATGGTCACGTTCTTTAATGATTTGAGAAAAATTGCATTTTGTGACTCATCAAGATTTTCAAGTTTCTCTACAAGAGAGACACGGAGCTCATGCTCTTCCTCAAGAGCTACGGTGAGAGCGGCAATGTCGTTAGCATATTCTCTTTCAAGTCTTCCCTTCTCCTCAAGAAGATCTTGTGTCATCCCATAATCGCTCATAAGAGCCTCAAAGCGTGTCTTGGCTTCACCTTGCAAGTTAGTCATGAAACGATCCAAAGCAACATTTTCTTCCTTTATTCTAAGACTAATAAGATAATCCATTTCATTCATAGTCTTGGAAGTGGAAGAAGATGATACCTCGGTGGCCTTGGCCATGAGACACTTGGCGGATTGGATGGGAATGTTCTCATTGGGGGATTCAAATAGAGAAGAACGTGTTGATGAAGTAATAGCAATAGCGGCAACTTCACTTGTGGTTTCTTCTTCATCTTCTTCATCTCCGAACATGTACTCTTCTCTTGTCACCAACACCATTCTTGAAGGTGGCTTCTTATTGGGAAGGTTCTTCTTGAAGAAAGGTTTCTTGCTAGGGGACTTTGAGGCATTCTTGAGAACGAGACTTCCTCCATGTTCTTCACGGTTCTCATAGGGACACTCGGCAACATAGTGATATCTATCTTGGCAATTGAAGCAAGTCTTCATTTTTGGATTGCCCTCCTTGTAACTACTAGATTTGAACTTTCGATCCACTTGAGCTTTAGCTTTGGATGGATTCTTCCAAAAGGTCCTTGCCGCAAGAGTCACATAGTCTCTATGAGCAATCTTGAGTTCTTCAGGGTCCATGGAGGACACATCTTCACAATCTTAATCTTCATTGTGTTCAACCACCTTGGCCTTCAAAGCAAGTGAAGCTCCTTGTTGCATTACAATAGCTCGGGCACGAGAGTCTTGTGTAATTTTGGCTTGAACTTTGAAAGATTGCATCTCTTGCATGACTTCATTAGAGGTCAATTGTGGATAGTTGTGCCTTCCTTGGAGACTCTTCAAGTCGGCCGGTTAAAAGGGCAAGAGAGCATTCACATACTTCCTCTTGATCCAAGCATCATTCACATGGGGCGCACCAAGAGCTCTATAGGCATTGGCAAGGGCCTTGAGTCTTCGATACATTTGCTCATGGTTTTCTCCATCTTCCATGAAGAACCCTTCGACCTTGTTGCTCATTTCCTCAAACCAGTTTCTCTTCATGATTTCATATCCAACGAACACCTCAATGAGGCACGTCCAAGCTTCTTTGGCGGTGGTGAAATGCTCGATGTGAGAAAAATCATCGTCTCCCACGGCATCTCGGATCAAATCAAGAGCGGTGGCATTTAGTTGACAATCAACTACTGATACGTCTCAAACGTATCTATAATTTTTGATGTTCCATGCTTGTTTTATAACAATATCACATGTTTTATTTGCATTATATATCACTATTATGCATTTTCTGGAACTAACCTATTAACAAGATGCCACAGTGCCAGTTCCTGTTTTCTGCTATTTTTCCGTTTCAGAAAAGCTAGTCGGAAAATATTCTCGGAATTGGACGAAAATCAACGTACATCAATATTTCGCCGACATGTCCACGGAGTCCAAAGGGGGAACGGAGAAGCGCCAGGGAGGCGCCACACCACCCTAGGGCGCGGCCCACATGTCTGGCGCGCCGAGGGGTGGTGTGGGCCCCTCGGTTGCCGCCTTACACCGCCCTTTGGACCATATATTGCCTCCGCGGAGAAAACCCTAAAAAAAAGATTTTACGAGAAACACTCCAGAGCTCCGCCGCCATCGAAACCTAGTTTCGGGGGTCAGAAGATCTCGTTCCGGTGCCCTGCCAGGACGGGGATTGACCCCCGGACCCTTCTCCATCGACGCCACCGCCTCCACCATGCTCCGTGGGTAGTTCCCCCATGGACTACGGCTTCTAGCTGTAGCTAGTTGCTATTCTCTCTCCCATGTACTTCAATAGAATGATCTCATGAGTTGCCTTACATGATTGAGATCCATATGATGTAATCAGTGTTGTGTTTGTTGGGATCCGATGAATTGTTACATTATGATCAGTCTATCCATTAAGGTTTGTGAGTTATTGTTGCTGCAATTTTGTTGTGTTTAATGCTTGTCACTAGTGCACGAGTGGCATGATCTTAGATTTAAGCTCTACAATTGTTGCTTAGATTGTATCTACAAGTTGTTTGCACATGTCTTTGTCCGGAACCCAAGGCCACGGAGTGACAGCAACTGGGATAACCGGAGGGGATGGTTTTGATATGAGGATCACATGTTTTCACTAAGTGCTAATGCTTTGCTCCGGTGCACTATTAAAAGGAGTACCTTAATTACCAGTAGTTTCCCTTGAGGCCCCGCTGCAAACGGGCTGCTAGGACAAAAGATGATATGCAAATTTCTCGTTGCGAGCACGTATGACTATATATGGAAAACATGACTACGTATGATTAATAGACTGGATGTTCTGTCTTAATGCTATTTCAATTCTGTCAATTGCCCAACTGTAATTTGTTCACCCAACACTTGTTCTTGGAGAGTTACCTCTAGTGTAGATAGCTGGGAACCCCGGTTCATCTGTAATCATCATTGCTTTCCCGTCAACTCCACGCAAGCAACTATTTTCTGGTGCCATTGCCTCTGTGTTACTGCTACTATTACTCTCATATTACTGCTGCTTTCACACCACGTTTGTTACTAGTACTTCCTCAGGTGTGGTGGAATTGACAACTCCGCTGCTAAGTCTTATAAGTATTCTCTGTCTCCCCTTGTGTCGAATCAATAAATTTGGGTTTTACTTCCCTCGAAGACTGTTGCGATCCCCTATACTTGTAGGTCATCAAGACTATTTTCTGGCACCGTTGCCGGGGAGCATAGCTCTACTCATAAGTTCACCTGGGGAGTACACTCTACCTCTCTCTCTGTTTTTATTTTATTTTGTTTTGTCTAGTTTACTTTTGTTTAGTTTATTTTATCCTAGTTTAATTTTGTCTAGTTTATTTTTGTTTGGTTTTGTTTTTCTTATATACCCGAAAATCCATAAAAATTTAAAAACCGAAAATCTAAAAAACTGTTGCCATGCCTATTTTCTGGAAAACTATATCTTATTTGTCAGGATGACTCACTAAGGATAGAGAAAATAAATTAAATGAACACCTCTAGTCTGAAAAAGGGAAGCATCTATCACTACAAGTAATTAAACTGAATAATTTTGCTAAAGACTTGTGTTCTACATATGATGAATCTTGGTGCTTTTATGAATCTCGTTGCTATAGGAAGTGTAAACACCTCCCTTTCCAATGTGATTATAATGATAATGAAACTTTGGCTTCTTATGATAGAGGATATTATGACTTTGATAAACTTGAGCAAATTGAAGAATTTTTTGTATTTATGGGAGCTTATGAAATTGCAGCTTTTCTTAAAAATCAAGATGAAGCTCCTTATAGATCTGATGCTTTTGTTATGCTTGGATATTGCCTTGAGTATTATAATGATAATCCTTATATTACTGAATTTCTTGATAAAAGACATCGAAAAGACATCCTCAAAAGGAAGAGACCATTGTCTTGCAGGAACCTGTAGAAGAAGAAACTACTGCTGAAGCTGAAAGCTCATTGGATGAAAAAGAGGAGGAGAGTGATGAACAAAAGGAGGAATAATGGATTAGCTACCCATGCCTACCTTCTAATGAGAGTAACTCTTTAACTCTTACATTATTTGATCACCCTCCAAGCTTATCAAAGGAGGATGAATGTTATGTTCCTGTGGATTCTCTTGAAGTATTCCCTATGAATGAAACTTGTGGAAATGATTATGCTACTGTTATTTATGATAATCCATGCTATTTTGATAAATCTTATGATAATCCTTTATTTGTGCCTGATATCGAAATGCATGGTAATAAGGAGGTTTGTTTAGAAAATGTTTATGATAAAGCTCTAGATGATGGTCCTATATTGCTTGATAATATTATGTATTCTACTATTGAAAATGGGATTGGAGAGGTCTTGACTTTATCTAGATGGAGTCCCATACCTCTTGAGAGTGATCAATTATCTTGTCATAAAATTGTTAAAAGTGGGTTTGAAAGTTTTAATCCCACTATTTTGGAGCTTGATACAAATTATGTGTTTGTAGATCATGAAAAGCATGCTTTATGTGATAGTTATATTGTTGAGTTTGTTCATGATGCTACTGAAAATTATTATGAGAGAGGCAAATATGTTTTTATAATTTGTCATGTTACTAAAACACCTCTCATGCTGAAAGTTCTGAAGTTGCTCTTGTTTTATCTTCCTATGCTTGTCACTTTGTTCTTTAGGAATTTATTTGTATATAAGATTCCTATGCATAGGAAATGGGTTAGACTTAAATGTGTTTCGAATTTTCTTCTTGATGCTCCTTTTGCTTCATTTTCTATTTTTATGTGAGCATCATTAAAACTATCAAGCCTAGCTAAAAGGCATTAAAGAGAAGCGCTTATGGGAGGCCACCTATTTTATTTTTATGCAATTTTTCTTTTATTGAGTCAAGGTGCTTGTCTACTTCTGAAGAAACTCCTTTGTATCTTTACTTTTTCATATTGTTGTGCCAAGAAAAGTCTCTAATGATAAGATGATGCTAGATTTTGATTGCTGCGCAGAAACAGATTTTTTTCTGTTCACTGTACGAAATTCCTAAATTCATAGAAATGTGATTTTAATCTGCCATTTTTTGTGCGTAATCCTAATATATGTACGCATCTTTCGTTAGTTCAACGTTTTTCGATCTGAGCAACGTAAGTGCCTCGAAAAAATTCGTCTTTGCGGACTATTCTGTTTTAGACAGATTATGTCTTTTATTTTGCATTCTCTCTTTTACTAGTGTTAGGTGGAATTCTTTTTTGGGTGGAAGAGCTTCACCTAACATCAGTGGCAGTAGCTAATGTTTAAAGTAACGATCATATTGCGTCCTTACAGAACATGTGAGTTTTTGATTGATGCACTAAACCTCTAATGAGATTTACTTTGAGTTTGGTGTGGCGGAAGTTTTCAAGGGTCAAGAGAGAAGAGTGATATAATAGGATCAAGAAGAGTAAAGAGCTTAAGCTTGGGGAGGCTCCCATGGATCTTCTCAGCATATTTCAAGAAGACTCAAGCGTTTAAGCTTGAGGATGCCCAAGGCATCCCCTTCTTCATCATCAAAATTATCAGGTCGTCTCTAGTGAAACTATATTTTAATTCTTTCACATCATATGTGCTGTTCTTGGAGCGTCTGCGTGCTTTTATTTTCAGTATGTTATTTTTATTTTCTGATATCAACTTGATTGGATCCTAGCATTCTTCATTGGGAGAGAGACACGCTCCGCTTTTTCATTAGAATACTCCTATTCTTCACTTATACTTGTTGTGTATTCATATCTAGCGTTGTTCAGCTTTTAGCTCTTGTTTTCATGTATCTCCTGTCAGAGCTATTAGTTCTTTTAAAGAAAGTACTCTCTTACTTCACTTATACTTGTTTGAAGAGTTATTGAAATAAATTGATTAGTGTTTGGTTGTGAAAGGACATTTATTAATCCCTTGTGTTTTGTGTGTTAGGCAACAACACTAGTGACAATTTAACATGTGAATCAAGTGATGCAGGTTTTAAGTGTGTAAAACATCTTTGCATTGAAACCAAAAAGGGAGTTGAAAAGAGCCAGTTTTGTTTGCTGAAGTAAACCGGATTATCCGATGTTGAAAATATCGGATTATCCGATCTGAAGATTTCGCTGAAATTTGCTAAGGACTAGAAGAAATCTCACACTGGAGTTGGTCGGATTATCCGAGTTGAAAATATCGGATTATCCGATCTGAAGATTTCGCTGAAATTCTGCTAAGGACTAGAAGAAATGTCACACTGAAGATGTTCGGATTATCCGAGTTGGAAATAATCGGATTATCCGATTCTCAAGATTTCGCTGGAATTCTGCTAAGGACTGAAAGATTTCTTCACTGACACTGTTCGGATTATCCGATGATCGTATGATCGGATTATCCGATTCCATCGGATAATCCGATGATGACTTGAATCGGATTATCCGATTTGCCTGTCTGCAACGGCTAAATCTGGGGCAGTATATAAAGACCTTCTCCTACATTGGAAAGGTCACCACGACCAGAAATACTTCCCCCACCATTGTTGCAAGCTTAAACTTGGTAGATCTCTCTCCCTAGCCACTCAAACACCTTGTCCTTCTAGGACTTGGGAGAGTTGACCTAGATCTACCCTTCCACCAAAGCGATTTGATTTCCATATCCATTCCTTAGAGGAACTTGTGCATCTTGGGTTCATTGGAACCCGAGACGGTCGTTGGTCGTTCTTGTGGCTTTGGGAGCCGCGGGGACTAGCCGGGAGCCTCCAATTCGGTTGTGGAGACGTGCCCCGGCCTTGTGATTCTTGCGGCTTTGGAAGCCGTGGGAATTGGTGAGAGCCTCCAATTCGGTTGTGGAGTGTGCCTCATCCTTGTAAAGGTTTGTTGCCGACCTCGAGGGCATCATATAGTGGAGGAGATACGGTGTGCCATATCACGGCTACGGGTTGTGCCATATCACGGCTATTCGGGGATCACTTGTGACCCCGCACCGCTCCAACGAAGACGTAGCTTCCATTGGGAAGTGAACTTCGGGAATCATCTCCGTGTCACCGTGTGCTTATCCTTTTTATATATACCTTTACTTGTATTGCTAGCTTACCTTGTTAGTATATCTTGTTAGCTAGCTTCTTGCTCATCATATAGGATTGTTCACCTAGTTGCATATCTAGAGAACTTATATTTGAGCAATTCCTTAACTTGTTGAAAAGAAAATTAAAATTGGTAGTTGCCTATTCACCCCCCCCCTCTAGTCAACCTACTCGATCCTTTCAATTGGTATCAGAGCAAGGTCTCTTTATTAAGGGCTTAATCGCCTAAAGAGGAGGATGGCTAGTGCGGAGGAGTACAACGTGCTAAAGATGAGGAGTTAAACTTGCTAAGGAACAAGAAAAATTTGATAGAGAACAACTTGACAAAGAACTAATCGAAGCGGGAATAATCCCTCCCGAGGGTGATGCCCCAATCACCATGAAGTCCATGATTGAACTTTTTGGGTTCATGAAAGGCAAAATGGTGGATGAGGTGTATACTCGGGTATCTAATCAAAATGGCTCCTCATCATCCGCTAGCCCTATTAAGGGTGCTAGTGACAAGGATAAAAATGAGAAGCCTTCTCTTAACTTTGCTCCACCTAGCTCTTATCTCACTCAAGTTTCACTCACTCAACCTCATATAACCAACCTTGGTAGACCCCCTCCTAAGCTTGATAATACTCGTTATTTCACTTGGAAGAAATCTATGGAGTCTTATTTTCGCAGCTCATCGGTGCATCTTTGGAGGGTGGTTCTACATGGTTTCAACCCTGTTGATCCCAACAACTTGACCAAGCAAGAAGAGATTGATGAGCAACTTGATGCAAATGCCAAGTACATTCTTGAGAGTGCTATGACCGCAAATGATGAAGATCATGTGCGGAATCTCAAAACTTGCAATGAGGCTTGGCTCTATCTTGAAACGTGTATGAAGGAAATGAGGGCATTCAACGCTCCAATGCGGCCGTCCTTCAACATCAAGTTGACAACTTCATCATGCTAGACGAAGAGACTCCGACCGAACTTTACCGAAGACTCTACAAGCTTGTGGTGACATGTAGGGAAAATGGAAAGAAGGATATGGATGATGAATGGGTCAAGGCCAAGTTCCTTCAAGCAATTATGCCATATAGTGAAACTATGGTGATGAACCTCCATGCAAGAGCGGATTACACAACAATGACTCCCAATGACATGTTGGCTCAATTTGTCACATATGATACATTGAAGTCCACATCCAAGTCTTTCAACCAAGTCCGTGGCCCAAGACTCTTGCTTTGAAGGCTCGTGTGGTAGACCATCCAAGATATGAAGAAAGCCCGGTCTATGAAGGTGAAGAAGACTTGGAGGGTGAGCTCAATGAAGTTCTTGCACTTGCCGCCACCCGGTTTTGGAACAAGAAGAACAAGAGCGTCAACCCTCCACCAATAAAAAGAATGTGCTTCAATTGTGGAAAGGACACTCATCTTGTGAAGGATTGCCCCTATGAAAGAAGAGAGGATAATGGTGGTCAACTCATTCTAAAGAAGAACAAGTACCACCCCAAGCCTACCTACATGAAGAGATCACCTCAAAAGGCTCTTGTGGCATCCCATCAAGAGGAATACGAGTCCGGAGGTGAGGAGGATAAAGAACCAAGTGAAGAAGTAGGAATGGCGGCTCTTGCAATGGGCACCCTTCCTCCATCATTGGCCAACCTCTTCTCATCTCCAAACGACGACAAGATCTCCAAGCCTATGTGCCTCATGGCCAAGGAAACAAAGGTGAATTCCCCACCAAAAATTACTATCTCCTCTAACCCATCACTATTGGATTGTGTTGAGGATGTAGGGAAAATTGAAGAAGAGGATAAAATTTCTATCTTCATTAGCAAGCTCCAAGGTCCAACCAAGAAAATGGTTGAGGCCCTCATGTATCAATATGGAGAAGCCAAGCATCTTCTTAATGAGAAGGATGTTAGGATTTGTGAGCTCGAAGGGCATGCATGTGATCATGCCGACAAAATTGGTGAGCTAGAAGATCAACTTGTTGAGGAACAATTGCTCCGTGAGCAACTTGAGGAGACACATGCCATGGATCTTTCCAAGGCAAAAGAAACTCGTGAAACCTCTATTCAAATTGCTATTGATCTAAAAAGTAAAAATGAGGAACTTGTAGTGAGTCATAACAAGCTCTTTGAGGGTTTTGAGCAACTTAGGGAAACCCACAAGGTGACCTCAAGTGAGCTCACTACACTCAAGGAGTCATATGCCAAACTACAAGCTCAATTTATCTATGCTAGCTTCACCACTTCTCATAATGATAAAGATGCAAATGCTTGTTCCACTAACCCTTTATGTGTCAAGGCATCTCTTATTGAGGAAAACACTAGGTTGAAGGCCCAACTTGAGAAGGGCCTAGCCACTTGTATCCAAGGGGAAAAGAACCTCAATGATCTTTTGAGCAATCAAAAGGGAGTGGTTGGCAAAGAAGGAATTGGGTTCACACCCAACTCTAAGAAGGTCAACAACAAGAAGAAGAAGGCGACTCCCCCTTCCAAAGATATTGTTTTTGTGAAGGAGGGGGAGTTAGCCAAAGCAAATGACAACTCTATTGGGAGTGGTAATGTCACTAGGGGCAATGCCACTCACAATAACTTTGCGGGAAAATACAACCCCTCATATGTTCTTTTGAAATCTACAAATGGTTGTGTTTTTGCTAAATATGTTGGCTCTTCATATGGAGATGATTATCACTATGCTATTTGGGTTCCAAAGACCCTTGTGACTAACAAAAGAGGACCCATTCCAAAATGGGTACCTAAATCAAAGACTTGATTTATTGTAGGGTTTCTCTTCCGGTGGATCTTCATGGCTCATTGATAGTGGATGCTCATCCCATATGACCGGAAGCAAAGAACTAGTAAAGGACTTATTGAAACAACTACTCTCATTCTCTCATGTCACCGTTGGCAACAATGCAAGACTCAAGGTAGTGGGAGTTGGTAAAGTGGTGATCACTCCGGAGTTATCCATTGAGAAGGTCCTCCTTGTCGAATCTCTTTCATACAATTTACTTTCCGTTGGTCAATTATGCAATGCCGGTTACACCGTTATTTTTAATAAATACCACGTGACCATCCTTTTCACTCAAACACTCAATGTCGCCTTTGTTGGATTTCGTGAAAACGGTTTGTATGTGGTTGATTTCTCAAAAGAGACCACTCAAATCGCTACATGTTTAATGGCTAAAGGCGACAAGGGGTGGCTTTGGCATCGCCGACTTGGCCATGTCGGTATGAGAAATTTACAAACTCTTGTAAAGGGTGGACACGTGGTAGGACTAACCGATGTTAATTTTTCCAAAGATCGTCCTTGTAGTGCTTGCATAGCCGGAAAGATGCATGAGAAGAATCACCCCAAGAAGACCATTATCTCCACTAAGAGGCCTTTGGAGCTCCTTCATATGGATCTTTTTGGGCCTCCCACATATGATAGTCTTGGTGGCAAGAAATATTGTTTGGTGATTGTGGATGATTATTCAAGATATTGTTGGACTTTCTACATCAAGAAGAAGAGTGAAACTCAAAAGATATTCATTGACTTTGCAACCCTAGTTCAACGCCAATATGACTCCAAGATTTTGGCAATTAGAAGTGACAATGGTACGGAGTTCAAGAATTACACTATGGATGATTTCCTAAGTGGGGAGGGCATTCAACACCAATATTCCGCTGCATATACTCCCCAACAAAATGGTGTTGCCGAAAGGAAGAACCGCACTCTTATTGATATGGCAAGAACTATGATGGCCGAATTTAATTCCCCATACAACTTTTGGGCCGAAGCCATCAACACCGCTTGTCATTACTCAAACCGGCTCTTTTCCGTCCTCTCAAGACATGACACCATATGAACTCCTCACCGGTAAAAAGCCAAATGTATCTTACTTTCGAGTCTTTGGATGCAAATGCCATGTTTACATTAAAGGTTGCAAAATTGCTAAATTTGAATCTAGATCTTTTGATGGTATATTTGTTGGATATGCCGCAAAGTCTCATGCTTATAGGGTCTACAACATATCCACCGGGTGTGTTGAAGAATCTATGAACGTGGAGTTTGTCGAGGATAATGGCTCCCAAGCGGAGCATATTGATCATGATGATGTAGGTGATGATGCTCCATCTCAAGCCATAAGAACTATGGGGATTGGAGAACTAATTCCTATTGAAGGACCTACTCAAGAAGAAGGAACAAGTTCTACCAAGTTGAGCCATCTACCTCAAATATCAATATCAATGATCAAGAAATGGTCAAGACCCACCCAACTCTAGTGGTGAACAAGAACATAATGAACCCACAACCCAAGAACTCCACTTCGGGTTGACCATGAGCAAATGAAGGCAATGATGAAGATATTTGTGTTGGTGAAACAATTGGTCAAGCCTGGAACGCCGGGTCATCCGGCGTGCATCAAAATTGGATTACCAACAACACTTCAAAGAAAATATCCTTGGGAGTATCCGTAGAGGTGTGTCCACACGCAATCAATTATCTAACTTTTGTGGTCATGTCTCTTGTTTGTCTAGCTTAGAACCTCTCAAGGTATATGATGCTCTTGAAGACATGGATTGGGTTGCGGCTATGCATGAAGAGTTGAACAACTTCGAGCGCAACAAAGTATGGTCATTAGTGGAAAGACCCAATGACTCCTCCCATAATGTCATTGGAACCAAGTGGATATTTAAGAACAAGCAAGACTCACATGGTCAAGTCATTCGCAACAAAGCAAGATTGGTTGCACAAGGCTACACCCAAATCGAAGGAGTCGACTACGGTGAAACCTATGCCCCCGTTGCTAGACTTGAATCCATTCGCTTACTAATTGCTTATGCATCTACTCATAAATTGTCTTATATCAAATGGATGTTAAAAGTGCTTTCTAAATGGTCCACTAAATGAAGTGTATGTGAAACAACCACCGGGTTTCGAAGACCCTAAATTTCCTAACCACGTCTACTTACTACATAAGGCTCTTTATGGGCTCAAGCAAGCTCCACGTGCTTGGTATGATCATCTCAAGGAGTTCTTAGTAGACCGTGGCTTTGAAATTGGGGTAATAGATCCCACTCTTTTTACAAAAATAAATGGAGATTTTTTGTATGCCAAATATATGTTGATGATATTATCTTTGGTTCCACTAACCGTGAATTTAGTGATCAATTTCAAGCTAATGACCAAGGAATTTGAGATGTCCATGATGGGAAAATTGAATTATTTTCTTGGCTTTGAAATCCACCAATTTCGAGAAGGAACATTCTTATGTCAAGCCAAGTATATTAAGGACATGCTCAAGAAATTTGATATGAACAATGCCAAGCCATATAAGTTTCCCATGGACTCCAAGGCGGATCTTCACTTAGATCCGGATGGTAAGGAAGTTGATCAAAAGCTTTATCGTTCTATGATTGGATCTTTGCTTTACCTTTGTGCATCTAGACCGGATATTATGTTTAGTGTGGGTATGTGTGCAAGATTCCAATCAAGTCCTAGGGAAAGTCATGAAACCGCGGTCAAAAGGATTCTAAGATATTTGTTGGATACTCCCAACTATGGTCTTTGGTATCCCCATGGTACAAGCTTTGATCTTGTTGGTTATTCGGATGCGGATTGGGCGGGTTGTAAAATGGATAGAAAATCAACTTCGGGTACATGCCAATTCCTTGGTAGGTCCCTTGTGAGTTGGTCTTCCAAGAAGCAAAATTGTGTGGCCTCGTCATCCACCGAAGCCGAATACATCGCCGCCGGTAGTTGTTGTGCACAATTATTATGGATGAGGCAAACTTTAAAGGATTATGGTGTCATTTGTGACAAAGTGCCTCTTTTATGTGACAATGAAAGTGCTATTAAAATTGCACACAACCCGGTTCTTCATGGCAAGACCAAGCACATTGAGATTCGGTATCATTTTATTCGAGACCATGTTGAGAAGGGTGATATTGCAATCAAGTATGTCAACACCAAGCATCAACTCGCCGATATGTTCACAAAGCCTCTTGGTGAAGCAAGATTCAAGGAGTTGAGAGGAGAACTCAATGTGGTGGACATATCCAATTGGATTTAGTGGATTTCTTGCATACCTACCCATATTAGACGATACTTATTTGGTTTAGGTGTAGGCATGGACATAGGGGGAGTGCGGTCCTAATCCATTGGGCTATCCCTCCCCCCATTATGCCGATAGTAAGAACTCATTTTGTCTCTATATTTTCATTTCATGAATTGTGAGCTTAAATGACGAGTAGTGGCCGTGAACCCGAGATACATCTTCGCGGTGTCACACCACAAACTCATACATGGTGGCCTTGGCCACCGCCCTCTTCTTTATGAAGAGTTGGTTCTTTTCGGTCTTAATTGAAAATCATTTGGAATTTTGGTCCTATTGTTGGTTTTATGGGAAACCCACTCATCTTGGCATTTCCGTGTTCGATTTTTGCAAGTTTGAGTGTGGAGTACCAATGTCAGTTTGACAATCTTATCCCAAGCCTATCTTCCCTACAAACACTTCATCTTATGCACACAAGTCCTATTTTGAAACTGAGGAGAAGGGTGTAGCTGGGCAGAATTTCTAACGAAATCCTGAAAATCGGATTATCCGATTCTGACTTGCTCGGATTATCCGACTATCGGAATATCCGATTCAAGTCAAAATCGGATTATCCGATTTGGCGGTTTGTCTCCAAATAGAACAGGGGTCGGGGTGAAGGGCTCATTTAGCATCTTTCTCCACCCCGACCCCCCTCTCTCCACAACCACCGCCCCTACTCTCCCGGCTCCTCCCAAGCACCCTCATTCCACTGACAAAAGAGTCCCAGAACTCGTGAAAGATAAAATGCATCACATCCACTGTAAAATCCTCTTCAGGGTTTTCATTCTCAACAATTTCTTAGCAAGGCAAAGCAGATTTGCAAGAGGAGCAACTATATTGTCATTGTTACCTCCACTGGGAGCAATAGTTGAGCGGAAGATGATCGCAAGCTGGTCATAGAGGGGTAGGAGGCCCCTTTTTTCACCAATAATTGCACCAGCCCCATACATATCCTTCATTATGTTTTTGTTGAACTTCTCAGTAGTGTGCATAATGTAACCATTGGGAGGAAGGTTGCTCTGGTAGGGTGCATAACCAAGAAGAGTAGACAACCGAGCAAAGGAGGATGTGCACTGAGTGCGACCGGTCATCCACTTCATGGTCTTTATGTGGTCATTCTCGATCACCAAGGTGGAGAAAAACTGCAGAATCATTTCCACATTGTAGGGGCATTGCTTCTCAATGAGTGAAACCAAGCCCATCTGTTCAATCACATCTGCAGCTTGAGCATAACTGGCCTTGGCCTTGATATCTCGCATTTTGTAGGGCTGCATCGGTCGAATAGGATGGTTATAGTGCTTGTAGATGTCTTTGTATATATATATCTGCTCCATGCACCAGAAGTTGGGATCTTCAATATCATCATCTCTTGGCATACTCGTATACCAGTTGGACTGACGGATTTGGGCATAGTCAATTTGGGGCATTGTCAAATAGTTGGGGCGAGTTTCCTTGAGCTTCTTCTTCGTTCTATGGGCAACTTGCTTCTTCTTCATGGTTTGCTTGCCTTTTCTAGCATGTTTCTGTGGAGGACTACCTGAATCACGACTGCCGGAACCACCTGTGAGATAGAATAATAGATGGATAGCATAGATGAGTACACACAAGTCACAGAGCAAGGAATGGTACAAGGTACACTAGAAGAGCAACCCTAAGTTGAGTCTACTAAGTCCTGGACAAATCAAGATGTGGCTGAAAAATAGTACTGAACAATTTCGGATAATCCGATTCAGTGTGAATCGGATAATCCGACGGGTCGGAATATCCGGTTCAGACTGGATCGGAAAATCCGATCTGGATCGAGCAGCAACAAAGTGATTCAAGTCCTAGGTCTAGCAATAGATCGACAAAAAAAGGGGGGCTAGCCTAGTGTTCTAACTATCAATGGGAACCACAAACACCAGCCAAAACAACTTCTTCCAAAGATTTAGGTGAGGAAAACCTAGGAGATGAGAGAGAAGAAGTTACCCTCGTCCATTGAGGAAAAAGCTTCGGTGAATGAGTTCCCGGGGAGGAGGAGCACCAAGTCCGGCCAAATGCTCCTTACATCATGATGCTCATCAAGGACACTCTGAAGAACCACAACTTCAACCGGTATGATTTGGAGCCTCATACATACAAGAAGGTTTATCAGAAGAGGAAAGAGGTCATTCCATCTTCTGCTGCTGCATCTCCTGCCCGTGGTTCCTTCATGGGTGATGCTCGTCGTGGTGCCACTGGTCCGTCTGTGGTTCCTTCCTTTGCTCCGCCCAAGAAACTCAACTGGTTCTAGAGGAACATTCTGTGCATGAATGCTGACATCAGGAGGGGACAATATGACACTTATCTGCGGCAGGAGAACATTCTCAAGCACCTTCCTCGCCTCCCAAATGATCCTCCAGAGTCTGCTCCTCTCTCTTTTGCTCAGTGGAATGAGGGCTCTCAGTTTCCATGGACTCAGCTTGAGTCTCATCTGCTAGAGACAGCATCTGCCGGCCCTTCCCGTCCATCCTACACTCGTGCCCGTACTTATGAGACTTCAGACGGGGATGGTGATGACACTGATGATGATGATACCTCTGCCACGGAGTGATCTACTTGGGTCGTAGCATCGCTCTTTTCCCTTTTTGGCGTTTCGATGTCAAAGGGGGAGAAGTAGTTCTATTAGGTCTCCGTGTGGGATTTGCATGGGTTTCGGGCACAAGCATATGCTTTTACCATTCTTGTTGCGCTTGTGTCCATTTATGTCGAACTTATTCGTGAACTTATTTGTGTTGTGTTTTCATGTGGAACTTATGTGTGTGAACCTTTAAGTTATGAGACATATGGATTTCTAATGTGGTTATGAGTTGTATTCTTGTGCTAAGGTTCATTTCTACTCTATTATGCACAAGGTATAGTCCTCTATCGCAACTCAACCTACTTTGATATGTCTCCATCTAGTTTCCTCAACATTTGGAAGTCTCCTCCTCCCATATGTATTGCATTTGTATTCCAATGCAATTTAATTATATGCACACATTCAGGGGGAGCTTCTCATGACTTAAGCTCGGGAATCTAGATAATATATAACTATGCTTTCCTTGCAAATCCTAGTGTTGTCATCTAACACCAAAAAGGGGGAGATTGAAAGGACATTTATTAATCCCTTGTGTTTTGTGTGTTAGGCAACAACACTAGTGACAATTTAACATGTGAATCAAGTGATGCAGGTTTTAAGTGTGTAAAACATCTTTGCATCGAAACCAAAAAGGGAGTTGAAAAGAGCCAGTTTTGTTTGCTGAAGTAAACCGGATTATCCGATGTTGAAAATATCGGATTATCCGATCTGAAGATTTCGCTGAAATTTTGCTAAGGACTCGAAGAAATCTCACACTGGAGTTGGTCGGATTATCCGATGTTGAAAATATCGGATTATCCGATCTGAAGATTTCGCTGAAATTCTGCTAAGGACTAGAAGAAATGTCACACTGAAGATGTTCGGATTATCCGAGTTGGAAATAATCGGATTATCCGATTCTCAAGATTTCGCTGGAATTCTGCTAAGGACTGAAAGATTTCTTCACTGACGCTGTTCGGATTATCCGATGATCGTATGATCGGATTATCCGATTCCATCGGATAATCCGATGATGACTTGAATCGGATTATCCGATTTGCCTGTCTGCAACGGCTAAATCTGGGGGCAGTATATAAAGACCTTCTCCTACATTGGAAAGGTCACCACGACCAGAAATACTTCCCCCACCATTGTTGCAAGCTTAAACTTGGTAGATCTCTCTCCCTAGCCACTCAAACACCTTGTCCTTCTAGGACTTGGGAGAGTTGACCTAGATCTACCCTTCCACCAAAGCGATTTGATTTCCATATCCATTCCTTAGAGGAACTTGTGCATCTTGGGTTCATTGGAACCCGAGACGGTCGTTGGACGTTCTTGTGGCTTTGGGAGCCGCGGGGACTAGCCGGGAGCCTCCAATTCGGTTGTGGAGACGTGCCCCGGCCTTGTGATTCTTGCGGCTTTGGTAGCCGTGGGAATTGGTGAGAGCCTCCAATTCGGTTGTGGAGTGTGCCTCATCCTTGTAAAGGTTTGTTGCCGACCTCGAGGGCATCATATAGTGGAGGAGATACGGTGTGCCATATCACGGCTATTCGGGGATCACTTGTGACCCCGCACCGCTCCAACGAAGACGTAGCTTCCATTGGGAAGTGAACTTCGGGAATCATCTCCATGCCACCGTGTGCTTATCCTTTTTATATATACCTTTACTTGTATTGCTAGCTCACCTTGCTTAGTATATCTTGTTAGCTAGCTTCTTGCTCATCATATAGGATTGTTCACCTAGTTGCATATCTAGAGAACTATAGTTGAGCAATTCCTTAACTTGTTGAAAAGAAATTAAAATTGGTAGTTGCCTATTCACCCCCCCTCTAGTCAACCTACTCGATCCTTTCAGGTTGGAACAGAAAATGTTGCATGTGGTAAATGGTATAATGGAAAAGATTTACATACTCTTGTAGATCACTAACTTGGATAATTTGATACTTGTCAATTGTTTTGAGTTAACAAGTAGGTCATGATTAAACTTTTGCATCATGTAAGTTAAGCCCATTAGTGAAGAACTACCGTAAAGCTTGTTGAAATTTGGTTTGCATGAGTGGTATCTCTAAGGTCTAGATATTTTCTAATAAAAGGGTTTGGTTAACAAGGAAGATAGTGTGGAGTCTTATAATTTTTGCAATATGTTGGTCATATAAAACTTGGTGTACCAGTTGATAGTCTTGTTTGCTTAAATAACCTTGCTAGCCTAAACTCTCTACTGAGAGGAAATGCTTCTCGTGCATCCAAATCCTTGAGCCAAAATCCATGCCATCTGTGTCCACCATGACTACCTATATGTGGTATTTCCTTGCCACTCCAAGTAAAATTTTCATGTGCTACCTTTAAACTATTGAAAATTGTTACTACTCCTTTTGTGTCAATGT
Organism: Poa pratensis; assembly: GCA_947311845.1. Lineage (NCBI taxonomy): Eukaryota > Viridiplantae > Streptophyta > Magnoliopsida > Poales > Poaceae > Poa > Poa pratensis. The sequence goes on from CAMZMU010000081.1 coordinate 27,615,457, forward strand.
TTACCAAGCTCATGAGGATGTGGTGGATGTCTTTATGTCACTTGTCAAGCAGACTTTACCTTCAGACTAGCGGCATATACATCCGCTTATCTATTAATTTTTCAAAAAGAGCTGACAACGGGGTGCCCAGTCCCAAATAATTACAACTTTAACCGCTTAATCACGTCACATTTTGTCAACTGAATACTCAATGAAACATCTGCATGTGTAAACCAAAGAGAAAAAGAGGGATGATCTGCCTTGCTAGTAGAAATAATGTCTTAAACGTATCTTTAATTTTTGATGTTACATGCTTGTTTTATAACAATATCACATGTTTTATTTGCATTATATATCACTATTATGCATTTTCTGGAACTAACCTATTAACAAGATGCCACAGTGCCAGTTCCTGTTTTCTGCTGTTTTTTCCGTTTCAGAAAAACTAGTCGGAAAATATTCTCGGAATTGGACGAAAATCAACGTACATCAATATTTCACCGACACGTCCACGGAGTCCAAAGGGGGAACGGAGAAGCGCCAGGGAGGCGCCACACCACCCTAGGGCACAACCCACATGTCTGGCGCGCCGAGGGGTGGTGTGGGCCCCTCGGTTGCCGCCTTACGCCGCCCTTTGGACCATATGTTGCCTCCGCGGAGAAAACCCTAAAAAAAGAAGGATTTATGAGAAACACTCCAGAGCTCCACCGCCATCAAAACCTAGTTTCGGGGGTCAGAAGATCTCGTTCCGGCGCCCTGCCGGGACGGGGATTGACCCCCGGAGCCTTCTCCATCGGCGCCACCGCCTCCACCATGCTCCGTGAGTAGTTCCCCCATGGACTACGGGTTCTAGCTGTAGGTAGTTGGTATTCTCTGTCCCATGTACTTCAATAGAATGATCTCATGAGCTGCCTTACATGATTGAGATCCATATGATGTAATCGTGTTGTGTTTGTTGGGATCCGATGAATTGTTACATTATGATCAGTCTATCCATTAAGGTTTGAGAGTTATTGTTGCTGCAATCTTGTTGTGTTTAATGCTTGTCACTAGTGCACGAGTGGCATGATCTTAGATTTAAGCTCTATAATTGTTGCTTAGATTGTATCTACAAGTTGTTTACACATGTCTTTATCCGGAACCCGAGGCCCCGGAGTGACAACAACTGGGATAACCGGAGGGGATGGTTTTGATATGAGGATCACATGTTTTCACTAAGTGCTAATGCTTTGCTCCGGTGCTCTATTAAAAGGAGTACCTTAATTACCAGTAGTTTCCCTTGAGGCCCCGCTGCAAACGGGCTGGTAGACAAAAGATGTTATGCAAGTTTCTCATTGCGAGCACGTATGACTATATATGGAAAACATGTCTACGTATGATTAATAGACTGGATGTTCTGTCTTAATGCTATTTCAATTCTGTCAATTACCCAACTGTAATTTGTTCACCCAACACTTGTTCTTGGAGAGTTACCTCTAGTGTAGATAGCTGGGAACCCCGGTCCATCTGTAATCATCATTGCTTTCCCGTCAACTCCACGCAGGCAACTATTTTCTGGTGTCATTGCCTCTGTGTTACTGCTACTATTACTCTCATATTACTGCTGCTTTCACACCACGTTTGTTACTAGTGTTTTCTCAGGTGTGGTGGAATTGACAACTCTGCTGCTAAGGCTTATAAGTATTCTTTGTCTCCCCTTGTGTCGAATCAATAAATTTGGGTTTTACTTCCCTCGAAGACTGTTGCGATCCCCTATACTTGTGGGTCATCAACCACCTCTCTCCTTATCTTGTTGGATTCATCCACGGCTTGGTATCCTTGCTCAATGATCCTCCAAACTCAATAGACGCACTGTTCACATAAGATCTCATAGAAGATTGCCATTTAGTAAACAAAGATGCATTTAACTTAGGTGGGTTTCCCCTTAGGTGTATAGGAGGATGAGGGATAGATAGTTGGGAGAGTATGGAAAAGGAACTCTACCATATTCTCCCGAACCATTAGTTCGTTTAGTTGGGGTGTCAATTTTATCTTGGTCAACTCCCTTCTTCTTCCATCAACCTCTTCCTCCCCGGGTTTCTTAGGAGGCTCCGAAGAAAGAGGAGTGAGAGGAGATGAGATTTCCTTCGCCTCCATGAGTTTCAAGATCATCTCTTGCAACTTATCCATTTTAGTTTCCATAGAGCTCTTCATGGAATTGATGTCCTCTATGGAAACCGAAGTGGACACGACGGGGAGGTCGGGAAACTCATTTCCATGCTCATCAATGGCCATACTTCTCTTAGGCGGTTAAGCCCGAATAAAGAACCTGGCTCTGATACCAATTGAAAGGATCGGTATGGCCACCTAGAGGGGGGGTGGTGAATAGGTGCTACTATATTTTTTAGCTCTTTTTCGAATTTAGGCTTGACACAAAGGTAAATTCTCTAGATATGCAACTACGGTGAATTTACCTATATAGAAGTTAACACAAGACTAAGCACGATACAAGTAAGAGCTAGCGAGTACGGAGTAACCAAACGGGAAGCACGCGGAGACAAGGATGTATTTTGAATTCCTCCTTTTTAGGGGAGTACGTCTCGTTGGAGGGTGTGAGTTTCAAACTCAAACGCCACAAATGGCCTCACCCTATTCTCCGATGAACCTTGTCCAAAAGCTCGGTTCACCTTGCACTATCGGAATCCTTCATGGCGGAATCCGGAGCCCTTACAACAAACTTGAGACTCAACCCACAAAAGGATTGGGGCTCCCAAGCACCACAACACCTGCTACACAAAAGTAACAAGCAAGTAAGTACAACAAGATGCCTAGTTTTCCTAGTGGAAACCCTAGGCTCAAATCCCTCAAGTGAATGAGGGAAAATGAAGAACGCTTTAGTGAAGATGTAGATCCGGACCTTCTCCTTCAATCCTCCAAAGATCAACGAGTTTGGGTGGAGGGATTGGGAGATCTAGTAGTTTTGAGCTTGCAACAATCGAGTGTTTCAATTCTGGGCGAGCTGGTTGGCTGGAGGTAGGTGGAGGGGTATTTATACCCCTCCTCGAATTGTAGCCGTTGCAGCTCCTTTTACACCGGAAACTCCGGCCTGAGTGACCGGAGACTCCGGTAAGATTCCGGTGACAATCCGGTCTTCTTGAACCAGGTTAGGCCAGACCGGAGACATATCCCTGAGGACGGAGACTTTAATTCCGAGGGCCGAGACTCCGGCCGAGCCAGAGACTCCGGCAAGATTCCGGTAACACTCCGGACCGAGTCCAGAGGCTGTCACCCTCCGGGGGTTTTGCTGAGAAAATAAGAGCCGGAGACTTGACGGAAACTTCTGTCCCCTGAGACCGGAGACTCCGCCAAGGGGGACCGGAGACTCCGGTTTTGGCAGGCCGGAGACTCCGGCCTGGAGTTTCCTGAGGAGACAATCCTTGATCTTTTCCCTCTCGATGTTTCGATGCAATATGTAAATTTATTTACTAATTCCTGCATCACTTGACAACACATTAGATAATTCCTAGTGTTGTTGCCTAACACACAAAACACATAAGGGATATAAAAAATGTTCTTTCATCTTACCATTAGGAATTTGTAGGCCATCAATCAAGGTCTCATCCTTTCAACGACATGGAGGTTGGTGAAGGAACCACACAACCAAATAGCTCAAATATTAGAGACTAAAATGACATCATGAGGAATTTGATACTTCACCGGACCTGCATCCGCGGCAGCGCCGTCGAGCTTACTCGTCGGAGGAGGGGACCTCGATGGAGCATTGGAGGTCAAGGTGGTGGTCCCACTCCCGTGCACGAGCGGTGTCCTTGGCCTCCTTCTTGAGGCCGCCTTTCGGAGGGCGAAGGCCGCACTCGAGCTGGTCCGCGTTCCATACCTCTAGCGCAGCGTCGTTCGCACGACAACGCTTCTCGGAGCGCACCGACTTGTGTAGACGCGCTCCATCAGCTCATCCTCATCATCGAATCCGGTGAGGTCCTCCGTGTCGTCGGCGAAGGTGTCGGAGGAGGAGGAGTTCAAAGGGCGTGGGGACAACGCGCGCCGGTGGGGCATGCACCACTGCCTTCCAGGACCCCTCATCTTTGTCGTGGTGTCGCGGCGGTGGGACCCTCCACACCGCCACGGGTGTGCTCGCGAGAGGCGCGCGTGGTTTCGCGCCTGCTTTGACTGCGCCGCCGCTCATCCTCCTTCGCGGGAAGAGAGTTCTTCGTCAGTTAGCAGCCATAGCTGCAGGGTCGCGTGGCGTCGACAGACGGGCCCGCTCCGCGTCACAGTTGTTTCACTGGCCACATGGTGGTGCAGCAGTGGTGGATCTGGTGGTTTTGGTTGCCAGCTTCAGCAGAGTCGAGGGGCAGCGGAGTGGGTATGTGCGGCGGCGGCGAGAAAAAGTGAGGGGAGGCCGATTTATGGGTCTCGTTAAAACTTTATATGGGCGAGGCCGATATGCGCTATGTGCCTATGTGTTCGGGCAAAAAAGATCGGCCCAGAACCGAATATAAGCCGGAATTTAAGGGCTCTACTTTTTAAGAGATCTGATCAAATTGCACACAACACCAATGTTTGGTGACAAAGTTGCACAAACACCAATGTTTAGTGACAAAATTGCAGCTAACACCAACTTTTGGTGTAACATGTTGCGGCTCACCCAAATAGATCTTAGGGCTGTTAACAATGGTATCTGACAAGTGGGGCTCGATTTTTATAATTTATATGACAACTATACGACATTTTTAAAATTGTGTACCATAATTATACGATAATTACAAATTATCATGCTCAAATATTTTCTTTGTGCATGTCTATGTTTTCAACGGTGCAGACAAATGGCTCTCATGTTACATGGAGCTTATTAGTTTGAAAAAAAAGAATCAAAATTATATTTTTAACTTTCAAAAGAATCTGAAAGAATGTTTGAAGCTAATCAATGATGTATCTTACGAGTGTAAAATCAATCAAATATGATGTATCTTACGTATCATTAATTATAGATACAAACTTTTTTTGAAACTTTATTAAAGGAGTATAACAAATAGAGTGACCCGACCATTTGTGGGGCTAGGTTTTTCATATATTATTGTACTTGTATTGTTTATATATTTTATATGTGATATTTGAATTTTAGATACCATTTTTAAAATATAGAAAAACATGCAATCTATTTTTTTATCGTATAGATATGGTATACCATTTTTAAAAGTGACGTATTGGTGATATATGGTATAAATTTATACCCCCACTTGTCGTTGTTAAAAACTCTAAGACATCTGTTTGGCTAGCTGTAACATATCTCAAAAAGTTGGGGTCAGGCGCAAAAACTGTTTTGATTATGTGTTATGTGCAAATTTGTCACCAAACATTGTTGTTATGTGCAATTTTCTCAAGGGATCTGCCAGAGATACTGAAGGAAATTCTAAGGTCAAAAAAGTAAATAAAGATTTATATTAGGAAAAAAAATATTCCTTTGCATTTCTCCGATTTGGCCCTCGCGAAGAAATTTACTTTCCATTTGTTTGCTGCAGCCTGCAGTGTACCACGCCCCTGCTTTCAGCTACGATTCGATTCCGCGGCCCTGCTTCGCCGATCCGCACCCAAACCCTAACCCTTGTAAAACCCCGTCTCTCCGATGGCCGCCGCCTCCCCGCCGCCCTCCCCGCCCCATCCGAAGCGTCCCAGGATGTCCTCCTCCTCCGACCCCGAGCAGGAGCCCACCTCTCTATCCGCCGCCGGCGTGGATCCCGGGCAGGCTCGCCGCCGCTACAAGCGGCGCAAGGTGGCCATCCTCCTGGCCTACTGCGGCGCGGGGTACCAGGGCATGCAGAAGAATCCGGGCGCGCGCACCATCGAGGGCGATCTCGAGGAGGCGCTCTACCAGGCGGGCGCCGTCCGGAAGCCGACCGTCACGCGCCCGCCCGATACGAGTGGGCGCGCGCGGCGCGCACCGACAAGGGCGTGAGCGCCGCTGCGCAAGTTGTCTCCGGCCGCTTCTTCGTCGACCCGCCGGGGTTCATTGAGCGCCTGAATGCCAAGCTTGTGCCGCAGATCCGGGCCTTTGGCTATGTGCGCGTCACCAACTCGTTCAGCGCTAAGAAGTTCTGCGACCGCCGGAGGTATGTGTATCTGCTCCCCGTGTTGGCGCTGGACCCCAGCGCACACCGCGACCGCGAGGCTGTCAAGGCGAGCGCCGGGAGCGGGGACCAACTTGCGAAGTGCTTGGAGTGCTCGGAGAGGGGCAGGAAAGTGCCAGATATTATGGGCCGGGAGGGGAAGTTGCCCAACCCTGAGGAGGAGAAGGTTCTTGATACTCCGGGAGAGGAAACTGTGGCCGCTACTGTAGAATTAGGCTCAAATGGGAATGCAAAATCTGTTCCACCAAGCACTTGTGGTGCTACTAGTAATGGAACAGAAGCTCAAAATGCTGAACTGGGATCAAATTCTGACAGTATTTCCCATTCTGAAGCTGTACCAACCGGCGCCAGTGAGACTCTCTGTTCCAATTCGACAGAAGGTTCAGTCAGTGTTGCTGCTTCTTCAGTTGTGCATACTGATGAGCCTGCTGTGAGTGAAGAGGAGAATCTGCAAGCTATGGATATTCAAAAGGAAAATGGAGTAGAAATCCCCCCTACGGAAAATACATTTGCTTACACTGATGAAGTTAAAGCGAAGTTCAATAGGATCCTCAAGTATTATGTTGGAACCCACAATTTCCACAACTTCACTACAAGAACTAAGGCTGACGATCCTGCAGCCAAGAGGTTCATCATATCATTCACTGCTGATCGCGTTGTTAGCCTTGATGGGATTGATTTTGTCAGATGCGAGGTTGTCGGGCAGAGTTTCATGCTTCATCAAATCCGGAAGCTGATTGGCCTTGCTGTAGCAGTAATGAGGAACTGTGCACCCGAATCAATATATGATGTAGCATTCCGCAAGTAAAGTTCTTAACTTCTTATCATCTGACTTCGTGACACAATCTGTTCAGTTTATATTTTCATTCTGACTCTTTGCTTGTGCCATACTACATCTTACAGGGATATCAGACTTAATGTGCCTACTGCACCCGAGGTTGGACTGCACCTAGATGAATGCATGTTCACCTCATATAACGCGAAATGGAAGGATACACATGAGGCAGTTTCAATTGAGCCCTATGCTGAGGAGGCTGAAGATTTCAAGATCAAGTACATATTCCCTCATATTGCTGCAATGGAACACAAGGAGGGAGCTGTAGCTCTCTGGTTGCACTCATTAAACAGCAGGAACTATCCAGATTTCCTCTACATGGAGACCACTGGATCTGATGCGAGGCCTGAGGCTGCTGGAGTTGAGAATATGGAAAAGGCACAAGTTCCAGTTCTAGCTGCAGTTGATAATACGGAAGAGGCGGAAGCACCAGTTCTGGCCGGGGTTGAGACAATGGAAGAAGCACAAGATCCAGTTGTGGCTGGAGTTGAGAATGTGGAAGAAGCACAAGTGCCAATTGGCGATGTAAGCAACTGAGCACTTCTGCGAAGGAACTTGTAAGTTTGATGGATATTTCTGATCTCTGTATATGTATCCAGAGAGGCTTCAAACATTGCCTGCAATAAAGACAGGACAGTAAACGTTGGTTCTTTTGTCCTATGAAGTAGGAAGCGCGGACATCTCAAGCATGGTTATCTGCTTCAGTACTTCCGCAATGCAAAACCTTCTAGGACAGAGCAGCTTTCCCAGACTAGCATCTTTAAGTTGATTGATTTAGTATATTGAACCTTGTTACTTGCAGACAGCCAGACAGTTTTGTGACAAATTATGCACCTGCAAAACTTTGCTGAAACTATCATCGAGTTCAATAGGTTCCATTTTTATAATTTGGGCCTGAAATTCGTTGTTTATCAGGTTACATTGTAGCAGTGTCATTATATTTATTTAAATCGTATTATGCGTATTTGTGCTGTCAAGATACAAACTGATGCAGGCTCATATCCATAATAGTTGCTATTCATTTGCTGTTATTTAGCAGATGCGTATTTTAGTACGTATATCTGAAATATCAGTCCAACTATGAGACATGTACAAATAATGCTTCTGCTAATACTGTACTTTTATTTGCATGTGAAGGGGGAACCCAGCATGATCTCACATGCATTTGCTCATTTTTCCTCTATTTTCTTGGAATGATTCATCCTGGCCACTGGTTCCACACTAGTGTCCTAGTTGCTGGTATGTAGGGCCCATGCTGTATGACTAGTTATCCTGCCGCAGCTAATGGTCAAATAAGTAGAATACAGGTGAGAGAGCACGGAAGAATGCTGGATGGCCCATTGCCAATACGTTCGACCATTCTGATGTCTGGTTTTGAACACAATTGGGTTCAGATGTTAGCTGTTACCAACCTTTCATATTTTCTGGCTTGTTTGCCTGTAGTTCATTTTCAAAGAGCAATTCCTCTGTTCTTTCATTAGGGAAGGAGCCTGCTCTTGCTCTGTTCGGTAAACATGATCTCTTCAACTCTTACTCTGTTTTCTATTGAGGAGTTAAGATACATCTAACCTCTTCCGATAATTTCACTTCAGTGGGTGCGTGCTTTCGGTCTGCATATACATATGATGCCCTCATTTATGATCTTAGAACGAAGTAGCCGAGCCACAAAAAGATTTCGAATTATCGATCACTTTATTATCGCTTTTTTACCCTCACTAATACTAATTTGTACATATTTCTAGTTACAAACAAAGATCAAGCAGCCTGCTACACTAGTACCGGACGCTGCAGCGATCGCACGACTACTAGGAGATGCACCGCAGCGAGTGCAAGGACGCCGAGGTGTCCATGGACGCGGCGTCGAACATGCAACGGCCGTCGGCAGCCACGATCCCGTAGTCCATGAGCGGGCGGCACTCGAGCTCATCGTCATGGCGGCGAGCGCAGTCCGGGACCTCCAACTCCGTCTTGTCCACGTGCGCCCACAGGTACTCGAGCCTGCTCATGTACCTCAACTTGTCGTACAGCCTGCAAGATCAAAACTTGGTTACTGAAAACAGCACCGGTGCCAGGCGATGAATCGAGACGACAGCTGATCAGGCGCAACACCATACCCGGAGCTGAAGAGGAACCGGCCGAAGCTGAAGAAGAAGAGCCGGGCCTGGAGGCCGGGGTGCAGGAAGTAGACGGCGCGCAGCCGCTCCCTGGCCGCGGCCGGCAGGGACTCGTACGCGCCGCGGATGGCGCCCACGCCGGGGAAGTTGTCGCCGCGGTCGACGAGGGAGTGCATGTACACCACCACGAACTCCCGCTCCCCGACCTCCGGGAGCACCCGCCGCCGCAGGTACGCCGTCAGCGCCTCCTCCGCCCGCCCGCCCAGCGCGCGCGCTGCATCACAGCACACAGAGAAGCCTGTCAGTCCCATGCGACAAACGCGGCTCTTTTCAGCGAACAAAACCAAACTTACCGGGGAAGTACTTGCCGACGATCCTGACGACGGCGCGGCCGCTCTTATCGGCGCCCTGCACGGTGATCGCCCCGCTGCGCTCCAGCAGAAGCAGCAGCTCCGGCTCGGCGGTCACGTCCTTGGCAACGGTAGCCACCATGATGTGTTGTGTGTATTGCGTGACTGCGAAGCTGGGAGCAGACGGGGCAGTGTTTAAATGGCGATCCGATCGGAGTGGGCTGACGTGGGACGGTGGCATGGCGCGGCGCGTGGGCTGGTTGCTGGGCCGTTGGGAATGGGCGCGAGCGGCGGACGAGGCGACGCGGGATCCCGGGAGAATATGCGCCGCATATTTCGGTTGGGCGATGGAGTGGATTGGCACGGTACTGTGGAGGCGGGCCACGTCCCGGCGTTTCTGTGTGCGCGCCGGTTTCGGCCTCGGTGAACAAAGTTTCCAAGGAAATCGGGAACCCGGTCGATTGCCACACAGTCGTGGCTGGTTGCCTACTCGGATATTTTAGAGGAAATATTCATTGTAAACCTTTTTTTCGAGAGTGCTCCAAGAGCGTTTATACTTTTTAGAGGGAGATAAACATTACAGTACAAGAAACTAAACACCTCTAGAACAGGGTTTAGAGCAACTCTAGCAGATACCGTATATTCTCGTACCGGAAAATTGGTATCCGGTTGAACTGAAAGCGTTTTTCCGGTACAGCAAGCCTCCTCCCAGATCAAATACTCAAAAAGGGTACCCTAAAAACGTCCTACAACATTGGGCCCACTAGTTTCCCCCCAAAGTGGATTTTTCTCCATCGTCTTCCTCCAGCTCTTCCCCGCACGAACCAAAGCAGCGCCATGGCGCTGCACAAATCCCCACGGCCGACCGTCCTCTGCCCTCGTCCTGGCCACCCCAACCCCCTCCGCCCCCGTACCAGCCACCTCCACCGCCGGGCCGTCCCAGCTGCTGCCGACATGGAGAAGTGGATCCCAGCATGGATCTTGGCCACCCCCGACCTCGGTCTCTTGGCGCGGGTTCTCCATGAGCGGCTCACGGCCGAGCTCGCCGCCCAGCCCCCGCCCGTCCTCGCCCCCAGACCAGTGCCGCCCAGCCCACGCCAAGGAGCTCCGACGAGACGAGGAAGCCGACGAAGACGAGCTGCGCTCACGGTTGAAGGAGATGGCCGGAAAAGGGTCGGAATCGAGGTGGCTCGCAGGAATAGGCGAGGATTTGGCCAGATTCGCAGCGTGGTGGCGGAATTTTGCCGTATTCTGGCGAGTTCGAGGTGCGGGTGACGGTTGGGGCTGAAACTTCCCTCCCGCCAACTGTCGTTTGGCTTTCTAGTTTACACAAAAAAAATCGACTCGGAAACGGAAGAGATAGAGCACGAGAGGCGAAATATCCTGCTCCCCGGATAAACTTTTCGATACGGTACCATATCCCATATTTGGTCTGGCAGAATTTTCGCCCCGGACCCGAAAAAAGCGGTTATTTTCCGGGCCCGGGGCTTGTGCGGTATCCTGCTAGAGTTGCTCTTAGCAGACCACCTGTACTCCACGCCTAAGCCTACTCTCTCCTAGTCTGGTACTCCCTCCTACTCCCGCATGTACACTGAACCAAAGTCGGAGCTCGTCAGCAATCCTGCCCGCAAGCACAAGCGATGCGCATTGATGGTTGACATTGTTAAACACCCTGGTGTTCCTCTGATTCCAGATAGATTAGCAGATCAGCTTCACGGCGTTAAACACATGTTCGATTGTGTCCTCCTCCTGCAATCAACTGAAACAGCTCGATGTTTCGGCCTGTAAGCCAGGTCTGAACCTCCCGTCTGACGTCCAACCTCGATGTAGTAAAGCGAGCCAGATGAAAATCTTGCATTTCAGCGGTGCATATGTCCCCAGGTGCAGCTTGCCGTGGCCACACACACTCTCCCGTGGCAAAGACTCTTTTCATTGTAAACCTTGAACTTGTAGTGTTTAGGCTAATCCAACCTTGAACTCGAAATCCTGATAGTTGGCATAGTGAACTTGTCTATTCCGGTGACACCGTCGACGCCGATTCTCTTGCCTCTGCCTCGGCCCGACGCCAACGAAGCCGAACACAAAGCCCATGACAGCGCCACATGCCACATGATAGTGGTTGGATGGAGGTCAATCCATGGCTTGGCCTTTGACCTCATGTGATCCTGCCGGCGTCCTAGGTGAGAGGTGTGGCGAGCAGGGACCTAGGACATGGGATGGCGGCTTGAGTTAGCACGAAGTCCTGCAACGCGTCGATCCACGAGAAGCTCTGGCTAGGATGCCGCAGCAAACTGATGCAGTGGATGGATGGCGTCAACAAGAGCTTTTACGACGAAGGACACTTGTGCGGGTGTGTGGAAGGAGGCCCTGGTGGCGAGCTACACAACGAGATCGAGACGTAGAGTGAGGGGGTGGGTGAAAGTGTTGGAGATATGCCCTAGAGGCAAATAAATAATAAGGATTTATTGCATTATCTCATTAAGTTTATAATTAGTTTTATACCATGCTATAACTGTATTAATCGGAATTGTTAATACACGTGTGGTATGTAAAACAAACCAGAGTCCCTAGTTAAGCCTCTATATAAACTAGTCCATCAGTCAATGGATGATCGTGATTTCCCGATCATATTGATTCATAACAGTTGATGATGGAGTCATTTTATTAGTAGAATAAATTGATGGACATTACCCACCAAAGTATTGCAAAAGGATCGTATCACTAAAAGTTCAACACTGCAATAGGAAAGTAACGTGATAGCTTATTCCTTAGACCGTGAGATTATATCAAGTCGCTGCTTCTGGAAAATACTTTGATCGCATCAAACGTCATATCTTATATAGTGTGACAATAAAGGCGACACTTTCGGGTATTGGAAGGAAGTAGTCGGGCGAGTGATCAAGAGCGGGATTTGTTCATCCGTGTGATGGAAAGATACTCTGGGCCCACTCGGTGAGATTATATCTATAAAGCTGCGCAGCGTATGACTAGGTCATTGGAGATATAATATCACGGAACGAGTTAAAGCAACCTTGTCGGTAACGAGATAAAACACAACATAGGATGTTGATGATCGTATCTCGGACAAAGGTAGTATCGATGGAACAAAGGGAATGAACATATCATGTTAGCGGTTCAACGACGATTTATTCTGGAATGCACAGGGGCCGTCATAGTCATCCAGGGCTCCCTGACGGTCATTGGCGAGCGAAGGGTCTCGACCATGTCTGAAGTATTCCCGAACCGTAGGGTAACACACTTAAGGTCTTGACGACGCTTGGAGAACGTTTTGGAAACATCAGAATGTTTTAGGTATAGAGAAAAGAGGTTCCGGAAAGGTTCCGGCAAGAACGGAAGTGTTTCGGGGAAGACCGAAGTAAGTTCGGAGTGGTCTGGAAATTATTTCGGAGTCACGGGAGATTAAATAGTATGTAAATATATTAATTATGGAATTATATATTTATATTAATTTAATATTAAATAAAAAGGGAAAAAGTGGGCAGCCCACCTAGATGGGCCAAACCCCGGAGGGAAAGGCCCAAGTGGGGGACTTCCCCCCAGGAGGTGGTGCGGCTGGGCCATGGGGCCCATCTGACCACCATGGGGTGCGGCTGGCCCATGGTGGCCGGCGCACCACCCCCCTCCTCCTCCTTTGTTGTTTAGTCCCACATGGACAATTGGAGGAGAGGTGCAACCCCTCTCCTCTAATAAATAGGAGCCAGATTAATTCAGAAAACACACAATAAATTCAGGAATTAATCCCGGTTGGCCAAGGCTTCTCCCTTTGTCCACTTCCACCCTTTCCGTCTCTCGGCGTATGCGGTCCCACGTTTGGACTGCGTATACGTGAGATCTATATACCGCAGTACGCCGTTGTGCTGCGGGATTCCACCCAAGTTCTCGCTTCCGCTATCTCGGCTGGATCGGGGAGCCCGGAAGTCATCGTCAAGGTCCATACGTGTGCGAGTACTCGGAGGTGCCGTTCACTCAGGCTTGGCACCGGAGCCTCGCCGTCGCGCCGCCTCCTTCTTCGTCGCGCCAAGTTCTTCGCGACCTTGAGGTCGGCTACGTACGTCTTCATCGGCAACGCTTGTGCGGGAGTGTATTTCCCGCTTATCGGTCTACGAGGGTACGTGTCCGATAACTTCTCCGTTACAACATTACTAGATAGATAGATCCTGGCTAGTTTTCGGTGTTGCGTTAGTTAGAAAAATTATTGTTTTCTGCTACGAACACCATCAGAAAGATTGGGGACAATGTTTCTTACAAGTAGGGTCCACATGTCAGTTAAAGTAGTGTGCAATCTGAGTCGGGATCGCCGCATTTCCGGTGCATCAAACATATCTACGGTGATTTAGGCCGGGATAGGAGTTCAGTGTTCAATTTGTCTAACCTTTACGGGTTAAAGATTTAAAATGTACCTTTTTGGATGACGCTACATCTGGACGATATAGATTTAATAGTCCACCTCCCCATTGTTCCATCGTTATAAAAGGTGAAATTTTGTCCGTTCGACCTATGCAACACACCTCCTCCTGCGTATCAATTTTGTACTGTTGCAGCTTGCAACATTTTAGTGAGTTAAAACTTGTAGAATACGATGCAATATTTGGAAAATACTAATGCAACACAAAATATGAGAATGCAAAACTCCCCGCTGGTCGTAGAAAATCCCCATCTTTTGCAACAACTGGTCGAAAAAAGTAAACATGTGTATCCGACATGGGAGAACAACATTTGCAGCTTCTCACGATTTTTTTTTGGGAATGCTGTTTTGGGCTATCGTTTCACATAAACGAATTTTAAAAAGGAAGAAGGCTTTAGCTCCCTTCCATTGTATTGGGTCGAAGATTAAGCGTTAACTTCTCCCTCATGTAAGGTTGCTTTGTGGATAACATACTTCCCTTGGACAGGATCTTCCCATGTATAACACGATCCATGAACGATATCAATGAAGTGACGGTTCTTACTATTGAGTCCTTTGTTGGTAAGATGACAACGCTCTAAAATGTTTGTTTAAGAAAGAAATCATATCCCGTCCCCAAGTGCGGATGGACCCCAAAGAGTTATATAAGTAGGAAAAATGGGCATTGAAGCAACATTTACAACATACCTCATAATCGATGCAGCACCTCGCTCATGTGTTCGCAGCAAAATGCACACGAGTTTCAGCATGTCGAAAGAACATATGCATCACAAAAAAATTGAGAAAAAACTAACCCTTATACAGTCATCTATGGCGGCCCCGATTTCATTGATTTGGGCTCATCAGCCATGAATCAGGCTAGCCGAAGCCTTGTCATCGCCAGCTCCGGTAACCACAAAGTCGTTTACCCGGGTCCTTCTGTCTTCCTCGGCCTCATCTCTCTGATGTGAAGTTGGTTATGACGATGACCTCCTGGCTACAGGGGAGAGAGGAGAAGTACTAGGAGCAGAGTGAGCATGGGAGGATCGATCGTCTGCATGTATACTAGATTTTGCATATTTTATCATGTGTTCTAAACAATTGACGTTTAAAATATGCTTATACATTTTGAATTTTCTGACTATCAAAACCTATAGTAAATCATTTAAAACGACACTGGAAATTATAGTGTAATCTTCATCCAAATTTACTATATATGGGTGATATGGAGCTAGAATAGGAAACGAGACCAGCCAGGAGTAGCTCTGGTGGCATAATTTTATAGAAGAAGCCCATCCGAGTCAGATGTCAAATATTCGCTCCTGACACGATTCAAACTTTTGGCCAGCAGGATGCACCACTCTGATCTACCCACTAGGCCTCTGCCCGGACCGACCTGGGTGTGGCCCATCCAGGTTTTTTCATAAAACATATATGTGGCCCACCCAGTCCATTAGCAAGCACCAAGCAGGCCGGGACCCAGTCCTGGCGAAATAAATCAGGATGTTGGGCTGACATGAGCAGAAAGATCGAATGAAACTTGAGGGTTGCTCAAACAACCTTGATTGCTCAAAGGCCGCTAAATTTAGCCCGACTGGAATTATTGTGGAACCCATCTATATTATTCTTTTCCAAACATATATAGAACCGAGTTTAACTCGAAAAACAAATATAGAACCTTATTTTTTGTGGGAAGAACCGAGTTATATGGCATAATAGCTGCTGCGCAATGAGAGCACGTTAGAAATCTGTAACAAGACGTCTGGTCGTGATTAGAGGAGCCAGCAAGCATGGTTGGAGAGTTGCAGTCATTCCATCCTTAGGCTGTCAGTCATCAAGATGGCCCGAACCTCTCATTGCACCATTTACCGAACATGCTGAGTTGCTGGCCGTCTCTCTTCAAATTTATTATTACTACTCCCTCCGTCCCACAAAAGTGTAGTACTTTCAGTCAAACTTTTATCAAGTTTATGGGTTTAACCATGTTTATATAAAAGTTTACCAATATCTACACCATCAAATTAGTATCATTAGATTAATCATAAAATGCATCTTCATTATATACCAAATATTATGGCACACATATTGGGGAATTTTTAAATAAACTTGTTTGAACTTCAAAAAATTTGACTCTCCAAAAATATTGGAAACACTTATTCTGAAACAGAGGGAGTTTTCTATTATTTAGCGGACATTTCAAATAGTTCTAATACCCATAAGAACAGTAGAGTTGATTTTCTTGTTCAATTATCAATTGCGCAAGCTAACTCGGAGCACACGAGCAGACTCAGGGTTTGAGGGGAAATCGTGCATCGCCTAAATAGACCAAGGAATATTGAATACCATACGACCACTAAAATTGTTTAGAAAAACACGTGTATATGATTTTTCGCTAAAAACTAAGGTGTGACGACCGCCCTACCTTATTCTAAGGTGAGCTTTGCCGGTGAGTGTAATTTTTTTAGATGACTACTCACAAATTAAGGTGGTTCGTCCGAGTGGAGATTTGGTGCTCCCGAAATCCAGTAATCTCACTATTTTCAAAAAAAATCAAAAAATATATTTCGAAGTTTCAAAAAATCTGAAACATACAATGCATGTTCTCAGTAATATATCCTATAAGCGTGCAAAATCTCAATTCAAAATATTTTACGTTTTGAGCTACAAGAAAATGACAAATGCACAGATCTAAATATAGTATGTATAGTTTCAGATTTCCATATTTTATCATTTTTGTGTAGCCCATAACACAAGCAATTTGTCATTGGGATTTTGCACGCTTATAGGATATATTATTTAGAATGTGCATGATTTTTTTAGATTTTTTTGAAACTTCTAAATGTACTTTCTGAAATTTATAAAACAGTAAGATCATGCACCTCGAGAGTCAAAATGACTTTCCGGGGGCGGCTGCCCTGCCTTATTCTAAGGGGAGCTTTGCCAGTGACTGTAAGTTTTTTAGACGACTACTCACATATTAAGGTGGAGTGGCCGAGTGGAAATTTGGTGCTCTTGAAATCTAGTGATCTCACTATTTTCAAAATAAAAATAAAAAATATATTTAAAAGTTTTAGAAAAAATCTGAAACATACCATGCATGCTCTCAATATTATATCCTATAAGCGTGCAAAATCTCAATTCAAAATATTTTACATTTTGAGCTACACGAAAATGACAAATGTACATATATGAGTATAGTGAACAACGTATAGTTTCAGATTTCCATCTTTTATCATTTTTATGTAGCCCATGACACAAACAATTTGTCGCTGTGATTTTGTACGCTTGTGAGATATATTATTGAGAACGTGCCTGTTTATTTCAGATTTTTTTAAACTATGAAATATACTTTCTGAAATTTATAAAACAATAAGATCGCTGCCCTTCGGGAGTCAAAATGACTTTTCGGGGGGCGGCCGCCCTACCTCTTATTCTAAGGGGAGCATCCTCCCTTAGTGTAACATTTTTGGATGACTACTACTCCCCCTGTTTCTAAATATAATATGTTTTAGTTCTTTAAAAAAGTTTGGTCTACATACGGACTGAAATGAGAGAACATACACACCAATAGGTATCTAGATACGTATGAATCTGGAAAAGGATAAACATCTTATCTTCTATATCTAAATAGGGATGACCCACTACCTGATTTTCCAGCGATTATGTGCGTCCACGTCGCCTTTTATTCACCGCGCCTCGCCCGCGCCTGCGTATGCTTCCTTCGTCGCCTTTTTTACCGACTCCTCGCTCGCATCCTTCAAAATGGCCTGGCCTGCCTAATTGGGTTGGAAGTGGACGACAAGCCCATGTAAGACTCATACGCTTCCCCTTACTTCCTGGTGCCCTAAAAAAATCCTGTTGCCCGGTGTTCCTCTTCTCTGCCGCCGCGCCGTACGATTTCTGCCCACTACACCTATGCCCTTCTCGCCACAAATGCTCAGGAAACCGCCCCATCCTTCACCAGCCATCATTGCCCAGTGATTGCAGAAGAAACTGCAATTGATTAATGGAGTAATTTTTGTAGTTCAACAGTCGCCTTCTCCATGATGTCTTCTCCCCTTCCTTCCCACATCTTCCTATAAATCTTCCAATCCGTCGAGCTCGCCGAGCAGCACCGCCCATGGCGTCTCACTAGGGAAACCAGCAGCAGCTCACCGCGTGCCCGGGGACCCCGGCGGCCACCGGCCGAACATGAGCACCCTGATCGCGAGCCGCGGCGCCGTGCTTCCACTTGCCTCCCTGTGTGTATCCTCCCTGGCGTCGGCATCCCCTTCGATTTGGTGGCCGTCGTCGTCTGGCCGCTCCCGGCAGCAACGTTACATAGAGGAGATCGTCGGCATCGGTTCGGGTCGGCGGCGCTGGTCGGAGGCCCCTGCCGTCGTCCGCCCACCAAATCATGGTTTTTTCTCCTGCCCAGCACATCTCCTGTGCTCGCCTAGACTTGATGATGTGTCAACTGACCACTGTACGCCTGTTTTGGCTGGAATTAAATCGATTCATGCGGTTGTCCTCCGATGCGCAGACTATGGCCAGCTCTCGACGTGCTGTTGGCCAAACCCAGCACTTGGTGAGCCGATCCATTCACTCCTATATTCACAGGTGGGCTTTCCTTCGCGTAGCGCGCCATTGTCTGCATCTCTGGATTAACGTCATCTTTTGTGCTGTCCATGATCATAAAATCTTATCCGAAATTGATTTTCTTGCCGAGTTTGTGTTCACATGTTTGCAGGAGATGTTGGATTAGATCTGAAATCCATTTTTGTTGTATCAACTGTCTTATTAGTTTCAGTAATATGAAACCGGGAGCAGAGCTCATTTTCTCGAATTTTTTATTGGTTTCTGCAAACAGCATGTCGAGGAAGATAATGATTTCTGAATTTTATGTACTGGCATGCACATATATGCACACGTACCATCAGTGCAGTAGAGAAATCTATTTCATCTGCAAATTTCTGTTTCACCAGTTTTCAGCTATGCATTCCTTCTACATTAGTCATTGTACCTGCTCATGTTCAGGTGCATAGCTTCCATCAACTGCGCAGGTGTTCGTACAACTATTGATGAATTCCTCATCGGCTCATTTTCATCTTGGGCAAGCTCCAATTACTGGTCAATTACCAATTCATGGTGCTTGCTCTTTTAGAAGATATTTGTATATAGTTCGACTATTTATGTTCAAGATAACTATAAGGTCATCCGATCGATTAAAGGCAGTGTAAATAAGAACGATACTTTGTTGCATACAAAAGTATAATTAGGCAATCCATGTTTTGGTACGCGCAATATTTTTCCTCATGTTGCTTCCAACTGATTTAAGCGTTTATTTGCTACAGTGTACCAAAATGTTACAGATCAAACATTTTTCTTCCCATCAATAAAGGTTGTACTGATTTTGTCCAAGTCTTATTTCCATATAACATCCCAAACCATGTTCTTACCACACTATATCCAAGTTGTGCAATATTTTTTATTACCTTTCAGTTTATGCTACCATTTTATTGTCTAATATGTCAACAAATCGTTTTTCTAATGGGACCGCAGCAACGCGCGGGGTACCATCTAGTATTTTGAAATGGAGGGCGTACAAGGGCAACTTACGCTCACAGGCTCACTGGCTCACTCGATCCATTCAAACCAGATACGCCTAGGATCAAAGCTGCAGGCAGGAGCGCGGCATGCAAACGCGCAGAGGCGAGCCGCACGCAATGATCGATCGGCGGATACGCTCACTCGATCAGCGCGTCCGCCGCAGCGGCACGCACGCCCTCGCCGTCATTGGGCACGCAGGCAGGCTCTGCTGCCAGGGGCAAAAGGCACACCGCATCCCGCGCGCACCGGCTTGCATCGACGCATGATCATCGCCGCTGGGATCGATGCGCACGACGCGATCGATGGGCTGCCATCCCGCCATCCATCGGAAATGATGGTTGCATTGCACATGCTGAGCTGTTACTTAGGCCTTTTTACGTACGTCGCCATGAAGGCTAGCTCTTCCTCCTCTTCTTCTTCTTGAGCAAATCTTGTGTGCATGGGAGGAGAAGAGAATCGCTCCCCGTTGATGGTTTCATTGCTACGGGCACCTTTTCTTCCACGTACTTTGCGCCGTGTAAAGGCAATCGATGAATCGATAGATGGAGGGCAGCGTGTAGGAGCATGCGTCTATGATTGGGTTCGCTTGTAGTATATGTACAATCGGCACTCTACTAGTATTGATAGCGTTAGGTTAGTAGCCCACAGGGGAAGATTACCTTTTTGGCCTTTTCTGCAGGGGTTTTCAGGTTCGCTTGTAGTATATGTACGTCGCCATGAAGGCTAAGCTCTTCCTCACACTATAATCAACCATTGCAGGAAAGCACTGATATAGAATCAGAAAGCAATGATAATACCTTGATGGAAGGCACGGCTAACGCTTCTGAAAGCAAAGTTAATGCATTGAAGGAAACCACTGCTAAGGATATACTTTTGTATAAATTAAAGATTGTGGAGGATATACAAATATTTGAATTTGTATTCTTATGATGTGTATGAAATGATTAGATTTGGAAGGTATGTGAAATTTTGAAATTTGTAAATGCGAATTTTGAGTTGAAATTTTCAAATAGATTTTTAGAAAATGAGTAATTTGGAGTTTATTTAAATTTAAATTCTTTTATTGTTTACCAAATGAGCAGGTTTGAAAGTCATATGACATTTTGGAATATTCAAATTTGTAATTTGAGTAGGAATGATCAAATATGATTGGTCTTTCCATATTGTTAACATTTGAGTTGGTCGAACTTATTTGTTTTTGTGAAAAATAGTTAACATTTTTTCGCTAGCATTTTAGTATACTTTTTATATTTTGCCGATTATGTACATGTATAATTAGTAACCTATTTGAATTGATATAATATGTCTGTGGTTTGTTGTAAATCTTTAATGTAATTCTATAATTAGAGAAAATATATTATATGAGTATTTATTAAATTCAATTTAGTTTTAATTTGTAATTAAAGGAAATGAATTTGCATTTTTTAAGTACTTATCTAATCGTTTTTGTCTTTTTTCTTTTTGTAAGTGTAACTTTATAATAAGAGGGATTTAAAGTATGTTAGCTCCAAATATGTTAACTAAATTGAAATGTAGATTATGGTTCCATTTTGTTGTAATTTTTTTATCTAGCATCATAATCAGAGGAAATATATTGTGGTTAAGTTCAAACAGTTTTCATTTTAAGCATTTATTAAATTTGTTTGCATATTTCTTAGTATTTTTTAAATTGGAATATTCGGATATATTTGTAGTGTATCATAAATATTTGTATTAACTTCATAATTAGGGAGAATGCAATATGTGAGATATATTATACTTTATAGTATCTTCAAGTGTGTTGCATTCATGTTTTCCATGAGCATTTTGAAATATCTTATCGTTTTTCTAAATTTCTAGCAAATTGCAACGTCGAAATGTTGATATATTTTAGAGTTTTTTTAGCTTCCAATTTTGTAGTAAGTTGGAATGTTCAAGTGTGTTTTTTTTTCTGTTGTTTACATTTTTGGAAATATTTTGTCGTAGTTACAAATATTTAGTAAATTGAAGTGTGAGGGTGTTGATATGTTTTGATAAGTTTTTAAAAAATCTAAACAAACTGGGAAGTTCAAATTTGGTACCCTTTTTTTTTCTCTACGATCAGAAGGGGAAAAAATTCCGTAAATATTGCTAAAAAGATGCAAAAAAATATTTAGGAAGTTGAATTATTTGTGTGAAATTATATTAATTTTTTTTGATTTTGAGGCATCCATTATTTTTTTCTGGATTTTTTAATGTTTTATGATAATATGATAAAAAGAGGGGAAAAAAAAGAAAGAACAATCGTTTTAATGATTGAACAGAAATTTCAATGTTTTTTACAAATTGATTTGTGGACCTTTATTTAAATAAATGTTTTGTATCAAATTATTTTGTTGGGTTTATCATATTGAATAATATTTATGATTTTGTTTTTGGATTTTATTTGAATTCAGAAGGAAATTATGGAATCCATGTTTTATGAAACGGGTCTTTATGTATTTTGAAAAATATTAAGATATGAAATAATTTTGGAAAGGTCCCTAAGTATCTAAAATGGTTACTTTGTTTTTTCATATTTGTTTTTTTGGAAATTGGGCTGAATTGATATGGAGTTGTATTTAAATAGTTTCAAAAGTTTTGGAAAAAAAAATAGAAAGAGAAGGGGGGAAAACAATTATTTCTTTGTTATTTGATATTATGAAGCCCATGATATAAATATGTGTAATTGTATTTAAATGATTTGTCGAACTTTATTTAAATAAAATGTTTTGTATCAAATTATTTTGTTGGGTTTATCTTCTTCTTGAGCAAATCTTGTGTGCATGGGAGGAGAAGAGAATCGCTTCCCGTTGATGGTTTCATTGCTTGTCGTGGTGGTATCACGGCAGATGCCATAGGATGGCTAAAGTGTGGGGCCGATGGACGCTGGTGGAATCCGGGAGAGGGCTAGCGCGCTAAGAAGCACACACGAAGAACACACAAGCACCAGAACACACCACGATCTACCCAGGTTCGGGGTCGTCGTGAGGAGGTAAAACCCCTACTCCTGCCTGTCTCTCTCTGTATATATCTCGGTACCAAGCGTACAAGCTGCTCCTTGAGCTGTATATCTCAACAATGGGGAAGAACACAAGGTAGAAGATGAAGCTACGGGGAGAAGTGTATCTCAGGGCACCGTCCCTCACGCAGGAGGGGGTGAGGGCATATATATAGGCTAAACCGGGTTACCGGAATACCCCTCCACTTGTAACGGTCAGCTCTCCGTACCGGCACTGCAGACACGCACGCCTGCACGTCATGATTGTCTCTGCACAGTGGATAGGACATGACAAGCCCATCTCCTGCAGCTCTACGGTGCAGCTAGAAGGTACCCTCTGGCAGAGACAAGACATGGCCTACCCATGCCTCTGCCTCGCATTCTGTTCCCGGATAACCCGGAGTCAGCGGTGGAATGATGGCATGCCATCTCGGTCTCCTGCACGCCCCCGTGTCAGGCGCTCCCGTGCCAGACGGGATGTGACAGGAGCATTGACCTCTGTCCGACACAAGGATAACCCGGCATGGATATGCCGGATCCTCCTTCCTCAAATATCCTTCCCTGCACATAAAGAAAACACACAAGTTACCGACATACATGTGTCGGTTATGTTATCTCGGATCTTTATCTCGGATCCCTTGTCTCGGTCGACCCTTGCTGGCCGGCACCAGCATGGTACCCCGGTCCCGTCTGGCCCAGTTTACCTTGGTAAGCCTATCTCGGTTTGCACCTGCACTACACTCTGAAGCCCAGTTATGCCGGTTTTACTGTAACTTGGCCCACACCTGGGCATAGCTTTTACCTCAACATGACCCTACCCGGGGGTAGCCCCCCGACATTAGTCCCCGAAGCTGGTGCGGTCCTGCAGCCTTGGATGAAGGGCCACAGCAGGTTTAATCAACCGGAACAACCATAACAAGCATCCGATATTACCATGTCGGTTCAACCATAAAGCCATTAACAACCTCTTCCACTGATTCCGACATAAGCTCCTGTGTCGGTTTTCTCCGACACAAGAACTCTCCCTAAAGAACAAGTCAAGCTTTTACGCCCAACTAACTTAACCCATTCATCCGACATTCCCATGCCGGTTTATCCCAAGCTTCAAGAATCAAACTTCCCACAACCTCCGAGATTTGCCCTTGTGCTGGTCTCTCTGACACAAGAAGATTCCCACAATCTCTGTAAAGATCTCCTCCTGGCACGTGGCGGAGAGACTCTGCGCGTCACCTCGGTTCCTGCGCACGGACAGACACATCTCTGCACGCACGCCGCCCACGTCACGCGCCGTCACGTCGTGTGGGCACTTGAGTGCCTTTGACCGTGGCGCGTCTCCTGGATTCCCGCGCCATTAACCGCACGCGATCACGCCGCGGGCCGTTACCACCTTGTGGCCCACGATGCGGCGGATCGTGCGGCCGCAAACACCGCAACCCCGCAGATCGTGCGCGGTTAATCCGCGCGCCCGTTGCGGTAACTGCACGCGGTAAATGAGGAAACCGCACGCGCGCCGTACCCATAAATAAGGGGACGGGCGCTTCTCCTCGTCCTCTCCGCACTCTTCTTCTTCCTTCTCTCTCCCCTGCGATATCGCCACCGCCGTGCAGAGAGCTCCGCCGCCGCACGACGCCGGATCTTTCGAGCCACCGCCCACCGGAGCACCTCGCGCCGCCACCGGACACGCGCAACTCCGGCACGCCCCGCGCATCTTGCCGCGCACCGCCATCGCAATCTCCGGTAATTTCTTGCCACTGCCATTGCCGATGAACGTGTTCATCCCCTCCGATGAACACGTTCATCCTCTCCGCTGGATCTGTTCATCCTCCTCCTCCTATCTGTAGAAGCTCTCACATCCAAATGCATAGATGATAATGAACTTAGTTGCTTAGATCCCCTCTGTATTTTCTCCACCGTGCCTCTTAGCAATCTTGCGATAGTTTCTCCGCGGGTCTTCACAAGTTTCAACTCACAAGTTCTTGTATTTATCTTCTATTTATTTTTCCCCGTAGATCTTTCCATCAAACACTTAGCCACAGAAACGTGTTTCCCGCCACTTATGCACTTTTCCTATGTTACCCAAATGTTCCGAGATACCTATCTCGGTTCCTTTGTTGCCTAAATACTCCGAGATACTTATCTCGGTTCCTCTATTGCACACATACTCCGAGACATTTATCTCGGTTCTTCTGTGCCTCTTTTGCAGATCTCTTCCGAGATGTCAACCAGCAATACCCCGGAACCTGCCGAGGATATCGTTGAGGGAGAGCGCGCCGCGTGGGAGGGTTCCTACGTAACCCAGGCGAGATAGACTGGCTAGTCTGGACCAAACGCATTCCGCCACAAGTGATATGCCGGGTTCCCGGCAAAGAGGCCGAGCCGAAGCTGAAAACCGGCGAGCGCGTGGTCTTCGTCGCGCACTTCGAGCGCGGCTTTGGACTCCCGGCGAGCGAGTTCTTCCGGTCCTTCTTGGATCGGTTCCGGCTTCAACCTCACCACCTTCCAGCCAACGCCATTACCACGCTTTTTGCGTGTGTCTCTTTCTCCGAGGGATACCTCGGACTTTGGCCCACGGTAGAACTCTGGGCCAAGTACTTCCAACTCCGGAAGCAAAGTGTCCTGGATCCGGAGAACAAGAACTTCCCCAAGGAGATGACCCCGTGCGGACCTGCTACCATCATACCTCAGAAGGGTTCCGTCTTACCTCGGATTCAAGGGCTGGAGTCATGCCGGAAATGGCAGCGCACGTTCTTCTACGTGAAGAACCCGGACAGCCCAGACAATGCTGATTATCTGAACCTACCGCTATTCAATATCGCCACCCCCACTGAACAGTTCAACTGGTCCCTCAACCCGAAGGACCTGAACATCGAGATCAACCAGATCCACAAGGTCGTGGAGGAGCTGGTGAAGGCAGGCCTAACGAGCGATGATTTCCTGAGGACCTTCATCAGCCGCCGAGTTTCCCCCCTCCAAGACCGAGTTCACAAGATCTGCCACATGAGTGGCCAGTATGATCCAACTCGGATCAGCACCCACGAGCTGAGCAAAGCCGAGATCAGAAGACGTGTCAAGGCAATTGCCCGCACGCTGATGACCGAGGAATGGGAATGGGGTCTTGAACCTCATAACAGAACTCGGCTTCCGGAGCCAGTAAGTAACCTTGCAACTTGCACCGACATATTTTTCCTACCGAGGTAATTCTTATGCCGGTCCCATAATCCACTCATAAAGTAACTCGGTTTTACTGCTTCTGGTTTGCAGAGGTTTACCCGACAAAAGACTGAAGATGGAGAGGATCCCTCCGCCAAATGGGGCCAAGATATCCCTGCCCCGGACGTCGCCGAGGTAGAAGATCCGGATGACGAGGATCAGCTGCCAATACCAAGAGCTGGCGCCCCTACCCCGGGTAAGCCTCGAGCCCGAGCTTCCATCCGAGATTGGTCAGATGATGATGATCTCGAAATGCTAGAGGTAATTGACGCTCGTCCCATTGCCTTTGCTCCCCCAGCCCCGGCATCAACTAACCCGGGTGGCTCTGCCCCGAGTGCACGCCCTGCTACCTCGGGCAAACAAGTGGCATCCCGAAGCGCGCAGAGACCGGTACCTCGAAAACCGGAACCTCCACATCCTCGGATCCAGCCGCACCGCAGGCGAAGCGACAGAAGAGAGGAGCGGTTAAACCGAGGAAGGGCAAGAAGACACCGCCAGTTACTGAAGGGTAAGATACTCTTTGCCGACACAAGCTTACTTCCTTTTTTCCTTCTGCTGGGATAACTTTTTCCCGACATAACACTTTTTCTTGTTTGACGCAGTGCCCCCCTTGAAGTTGACCAGAGTGCCTCTTCTATGCGCTCGCCCCTTCCGAGTACAGTCGAACCTCGGCCACGTGACTCCGGGGCACCCGCCACCTCAACTGTCATTCCCGAGGTTGTGATCCTCGACCAAGATGATGGCTCCGGTGACCCCACCACGGAAACCGACATCCCGCGGGCCGACACCTCGGTGACCTCGGGCGCAGAGGAACCACCACCACAACAACCACAGCCGCAACAACAGCAGCCACAACAACAACAGCAGCCGCAGCAGCAACAACAACATGAACGGCAGCAACAACAACAACACCAAGGACAACAACAACCTCAACAGCACTAGCAGCAGCCAAAGCAGCCGCCCCGACCGAGGTCCACCACCAAGTCCCCCACCAAGTCCACCGAGTTAGCAACTCGGAAAGCTATTCCACTCGCCAAGCTGACACAGAGCCAAGCAGCCACCGGGAAATAGCTTGCCAACCCGGAGAGACAAGTGGTGTTGACTCCAACCACTACCCCGGAACACCAAGCTCTCACCACCTCTGTCTCCCGAGTTACCAGCAGCAGCTGGATTTTACCCCAGCTCCAAACTCAAAGTGGACACAGCCTAGGCTCGGAGAAGCAGTACCACATGGATTGGAACGCTGCCGACACAAGCGAGGTCTCTTCCGCGCACCTGGTCACTCCACATCCGGCTGGTCCCAGTGCACTTGCTCAGGCCATGCACAATTTGCAAGTCTCAACCATTCGAGCCAGCAAGCTTGCCGAGGTTTTTTTTTTTCTCAGCCAAACTTTTACTTCCTTTGCCATAGATGCTAAACATACACAAACCCCAGTCCCCAAGATTCGGGTTGAGTGACCTGTGCTCGCCCGAGTAAAGATCACTCAGCGCGAATCTTCACAAGATTTTCATCATTAAACTCAGAAAATCCGACACTTCGGATCTTCAAGAAATCCGACACTTTGGGTCTTCAAAAAATAAGACACTTAGGATCTTCAGAAAATCCGACACTTAGGATCTTCACAAAATCCGACATCCAGTCCCCGAGATTCTTGTCGAGTTTTACTCGGCAGGAATCTTTAAGAAATCCGACACTCAGCTTTACTCGGCATGAATCTTCAACTAACCACACTAACTCTTTGCCCTTTTCAGGATTGCACCAATGCTCGGACCACGGTGTTTTAGAAGTTGCTTCTGGACCACAACAAGCTCAAGAGGTCCCACAAGCAACTTCAGGA
The DNA here is from genome assembly GCA_947311845.1 of Poa pratensis. NCBI lineage: Eukaryota > Viridiplantae > Streptophyta > Magnoliopsida > Poales > Poaceae > Poa > Poa pratensis. The sequence goes on from CAMZMU010000081.1 coordinate 27,642,897, forward strand.
GACGCTGAAGAACAAGGAAAAAGCGCACGCCACTGCCCTTCAGAAGGAACGACAAGAAGTGTCTCGGCGCCAGGAGGAGCTTGCCCGGGTCCAGGGCGAGAAAACCGGCATTGAGCAGGCCCTGATGCAAAAGGAGGAAGCTGCTCAAAAGCACAAGGAAACGCTCGAGGCGTCCGAGGTTCGCGCTACCTCGGCTCAAGGAGAACTGGATGCCCTCAAGGCAAAATCCGACATCAGGCTCCGCGAGCTCACCCGGCTGAACAAGGAGATGGACTGTAAGTTTCTTTATCCTTTCCTTTTGCTTCATTACTTGCGCCGACATTAAGATATGCCGGTATATAACTCAATTTGGTGATAGCTTTTCTGTCTTCAGATCACTTCGCCCACTCCAAGGCTGCTGCACTCAACACTGTCCGCAAGGCACGAGCGAAGAGAGCCGAGGCTGGCCCAATCCCGGAGGAATGGGATATGGAAGATTACTTGACTGCTCTGAATGCTCGCATCTCTCCTTTGAAGGCCATTGGCCTGGATCTTCTTGATGCCGGTATCAAAGCTTACCGAGCCTTATGGCTAGGATCTCCAACTCCATCTAGCATTGAAGAACTGTCCAAGTGTCTGTCGGGGGCCGAGGCCAGGATCCGAGAGTGGAGATCCTCAGCAGCTCGTGCCGGAGCTGATCAAGCACTGACCTTTGTGCTCTCCTGGTACGAGTCCATCAACCTCAACGCCGTGCGCTCCCTGCGCCAAGGCTCCAAATGGACCTCTGATCCGACATTGATAGAGAGCCGCAAAGATGCAGCCAAATTCATGGCCAGTTATGCTCCCACCCGACACTTCATCCCGGGTCCCGCCTACTCGGATGACGAAGAAGATGACCAGGATGATGAAGAGGGTGAAGAAGAAGATGACATCGATGAGGAGATCGAGGCCGAAGCTCTCGACGCTGGTACTGCCAGAGCGACCGAGACTGCTGCTGCCGGCGCAACCGAGACTTCCGCTGCTGGAGCAACCGACATTGCCAAGCCGGCTGCGACCGACGCTTCAGATAAGCCGGTAACCGAGACTTCTGAGAAGCCGGTATCCGACATTGCTGGTGACTCGGCAGCCACTCCAACTCCCGAGGTTGCTCCAACCACTGAAGGCTCTTCTGCCGCCGAGACTGCTCCCGAGCCTCGCACCGCTCCAACTGCTCCGAGCTCTTCCGAGGCAGCTGCCTAAGCTTATCAAACATTGAACTATTAAATCCCCGGAATGTCGGGTGCAGATGTAAATATACGTTTAAGTATTTCCAAGTGCTACTTTTATCCGTGCTACCCTTATCATATTAGTTTCAACAAGACAAGCTTAATGCCGTATCACTTTGCACCAAGTCCCCGAGTTTACTTTCTTGTTTACTATACTTACACTACAAAGGAAATATTTTTGTTGACAAATCACTTTCGTCATGTGTAGGCCAATTTTCGTCAAGGATTACATCACGGTGACGAAATTTGATCGTCATGGGGTTCGTCAACAAAGCTCCGTCATAAAATATCGGGGGTGACGGTATGCATTTTTTCGTCAACGTCAAACGTTTGATGGTGACGACCTGAAAATTCGTCAACATCGAAGGTTGATTGTTGACAGACAGATTTGTCACGAAAAATTGCAACTTTCGTCAATATCTAAATCTTGGGAAGTTTCTGATTGGTCCAAAAAAAGCATACGTGGCCTTACATGTGGGTCCCATTTGGCTTCTGACAACATGGGTCCGACGGCGCTGACGTGGATATCTGTCATGTGGGACCGGCATGGTGCTGACTGGTGGGACCCACAAAATATTATGACAAGCTGGACCCACAATATTCTGACCGGTGGGATCCACAAAATTCTGACAAGTGGGACCAGGTTGTTGCCGACATATGGGTCCCAATAATGCTGACTGGTGGGACCCACAAATTTTGACAAGTGGGACCAGAAGTTGGTGCCACGTGGTTTCATTTAATAGTGACGTTGTGACATTTTCCGTCACCTTTTGAATTTGACAAAATTTGAGAGCATTTGAATTATTTGCGAAATTTTGGGAACAAAAAAACTGGCGAAATATAAAAAAAATAGACAATAAATATCATACATAAATGGTGGCACAAGAAGTATATATGTCTCTCACAGACCGAAAGATTCATAAGAAAAATTACAATTGGGTAAAGAACACAAAGAAATTAAAAGACCTATGATTAAGAATGTTGTAGGATGGCGGTGCAATAGATTAGTTGCCCTGGGATTCTGTCATGGATGGTGGCTGGGATGTCCTCAAGAGCAAATTAAGCACGGCATCCATTTCTCTCTGCCTCTTTTCATAAGCCAGAGTCTTTTCTTCTTGGGCTTTCTTCACAGCTTCAAGTTCTTCCTCCTGCTTCTTCCTGATCTCTTCAAATTTTTGATCTTGTTCTTGCAGTCTTGCCTGCATCTCACTGTGGTACCTTTCAGCTGCCTGTATGGAGTTCTGCTCTTGATCTGCCAGTCTTTGTTGTAGCTCTCGGATGCGTGTAGCTGAAACAGAGGACTTCCTGGAGCTTGTTGCGACGCCCAATCTTGGTAGGAATGTGCTGTTGCAGGTGGTGGATGGGCTTTTCTCGCTCAGAACTAGCTGAACAATTTGCAAATCAGTCAATTCAGGTTCATCTTCATTGCGTGGCGCCGCTTTTTTTGCCACCATTTTATCCTGCATAAAGATTACAATCATTGCATGGACAACATACAAAACTGGAATATATAATATTGTGCTAATATGAAATATTTCTTACATATGCACTTTTTGCTTCAGCACTCATAATGTTATCCTTGTTAGTGTGTGTCATTCTAAAAAATTCAATTGGAGAGGTTTCTTCTTCCTGCTGCTTAGCCTTCTGCTTGAAAAAATGTAGAATGCACATTACCATTGTGTACTGTGTATGACAGAAGTATGAACTGTATGGGGAAATTCAGAACACTTACTACATGTTCCCAGTGAGCAACATAGCTTCGAGATCCAGTGGTATGGAACTGTTTCACAGCTTCTCTGTTCTTTCCATTTTTTACACACACTCCCTATGTTCAGTACATGCATTTTATTTATCCAGATCAGAGAAATGTAAGAATTCAGTAACTGTTATTGAAAGGAATAAGATTTATGTACCTGGTACTTCTCATCAAACCATCTGTTCACCAGTTCTTGCCAGCTTTTCTCTTCTACATGATCTGGCTTCTTCAGATATGCTTGCTCCACTGTGAGATTTTTTATTTTTGGCCAATACTCCTTCTTAAGCCTATATCGGAACTGCCGAATACTAACTTGCAGCATATCAGTGCACACATCTTGGGCCACCTCATCATTTCTGTCCATATTAAACTTTCCCTGCAAAATAGTGATGCATTAATCAGTAGATTCTTAGAGAGTTGATCATGTAACATAATAATTAGGTTAAACATAGATTGTACTGGACTCACCGCTACTGTATTTATAGCATGAGGAATGACATGTGTGAGAGTTTCATCTTTTTTGTACTGTGTCCAGTGTGTTGCAAGCGGCATTTTGGCACGGATGTGAATCCCAACCTCACTGCTCAGCTTTGCTGACTGGATATAATCCTTGGGTCTCCTGACACCGGCAGTGAAGTCAATTTGCATCTTATTGCCACCATTTCTTCTTGTAAACTCATGTAGTCCATGGCCCATAGTAGGTCTGCGTCCACCTCTCTTTCTCTTAGTATGGCCAGATGCTGTCAATGCCTCTGAAATAAGAGAGATGAAATGATTATCTTCTATATGAAAATATGCGGTACAGTGTGTAATTTTTACAAACTTTCATACCTTGCCGTTGAAAGTTTACAATTTGATTGTCCTCAGGAGATGAGTTGCTGCCTCCAGATGTCATGATCTGGTTAGGTGAGGGTGCTCCTTCAGTGTTCTGACCAGCAGTGGCCGTGGGCTCATCAGATGACCCAGCTTCAGGTTCAGTTGTTGCCATTGATCTTGTTGCAATGTTGGATGGTGGAACTTCTGGTCTGGAACGCTTCTTCTGTGCAACTGTTGCAGAACCAGCAACTATCTGCAAGCAAAGTAGAGGCTACATTAGTAGGAAACATTTAGCATGTATTTGCTATCAGAGTTCAGAAATAGTTCCACAGACCTGAGATGAAGTTTTGCCGACAGTGCGCTGATCCTCATCTGAATGAAGATCATCATCAGCAGTAGCTATCTCTTCTGGATTCGGTTGGTACGAAGGGTCCTCTTCGACCTCCTTGTCTTGGCAGTCTGTGTCCTTTAGATTGTTACTTGTTCCTATTTGTCGCCCACCATACACTAATGAACGTGCAAAACCAGAGAAATCTTGCTGAATTTTGTGTCCAGGTCCATATCTTTCAGCCAAAATTTTTCCCATGCGTACAATATTTTCTTGCATTTCTCTCTCCTTGACAAGCTCATATGCCGGCTTGACGGGGTTTTCTGTCTCCGCTGAAATAATCGGAAGAGCGGAGCGTGAACAAAACATAAGAGGGGGCCAATTCCATAGAAAACAGCAAATAATTGTCTATGCAAAAGATTGTACAGCAGCAAATGATTGAAAACATAAGAGTCTACGATGCGGGATGGCAAAGATTGTATAGCAGCACGGCATGATTGTCTCTGGAAGAAAATCGATAAACCCTAAACGTATGATGTCGGCGATTGGATCGTACAACCTTCGGAACCAATCAATCCAATCATGAACACGTACAACTTAATGCTATCATGCCCTGATCTATCAAATATGCAAGATCTAGATATAGGTCAAAACGGACCTGTTAGACATGTAAAACCGATCTCTCGATCGTAGCATCCGAAAAACACAACAACAAGCCGATCACCGACAGATTTACCTTGGGGTTTCTTCGAGCTGGGCGCCTTCTTCGGCGTCTGTGCGCGATGTTCCTTCCCCCTGACGCCTCGACGACTGCCGGCCATGGCGACCACCGGGGAGATAGATGCGAGATGGAAGAACGTCCGGCGAAGACACCGGATCTGGGTGAGCACGAGAGGATGAGGTATGGGGGTGGGGAGTTAAGATGCTCGTAAATCATGGGGGAGAGGCACGACGTATATAAGGGAGGGCGAAATATTTGATAGGTGGGGTGCGCGGGAGGAGTGGAGGGAACGAAAAAATTTGGGCGTTTTGGCAGCCATCGTAGTACAATTTGGAGGGAACAAGATTTTGCCGTGAAAGAAAAATGATTATTCTGAAAATGGAACTGTACATGTTTATTTTAATTAAAAAATACCAGAAAATGAATGAGACGCATGAAAAAAAATCTAAATTTCATTTGTAGTCAACAAGAAACTATACTTGGATCACATCACCTATGCTGCAACTGATGGGTTTCTCGCGGTCGAGTTGTACCGTGTGCTCAAGCCCATGAGGTTTGAACTGGGATCACATCACCTATGCTGCAATCTCAGTACTGATGCCAATTATGCTACGTCAACACTGCTTTGAACTACTATGACATGAGGTTTGAACTACTTTAGTCGAATTTTTGAATGCTACCCACATTTCTTTGATAAAACCCCTACTTTTGTACAACTGCCCACATGAGAACCAACAGATACTCACATTCAGATTTCAGTTGATATTGGCATAATCATATGTAGTACGAATTTACCCTGTTGCTTGCGCAGTACGCCTTATTTGTAGAGTTGACTCAAGGATCAGCATAAGAGAAAATAATTTGGTTGAAAACACAACGGCAACTCTTCAACAATACTATTAAGTTCTTACAATCCAGAACATAAAATGGACATAAAGTTTAACAAAAGTGCAACATTCAGTAGTACGGGAAGCAACATAAATTTTAAACAAGTGCAACATTGTCTTAACAACCACAGCTTAAAAGATCTTAACAACCGGGCCAGCTTCCATGGGGTCGGGAATAAGCGGCCTGAGTAAAATCACCTTGCAGAAGGTGACTTGTTCTCCCATCCACTCATACCTCTTTCCGTGACACCTCTGCACGTCCTTTTTACGCATCTTGATGTAGATATGTGCGCTGTCTCCAGCGTCATGAGACTGAACGATGCGCCAGTTGGTATTACCCAACTTGCTAAAAAGGACACGCGAAACCACGAAACACGCTGGTTGCAGGTTCGGGGTTACCACGGCTTGAAGAACTTGGTGAGTGTAATCAATTCCCACCTTAAGCTGACGAATCACCAAACGGGAGACATTGACCCTAGTTGCTGATTTTTCATCAACTAACGGTGATGGTGGAGGTACTTCTTCATCGTCTTCATCATCGCGTCCATCCAGAGAAGCATAACCCTCTGGGGAAACCTGTCCCTCATCAAATGCCTCTTCTTCAACTCTCGGCTCCTAACATGCAATAAGGCAATATGTTAAATGAGAACTGAAGTTCCTCATTCGTTTTTAACTTGGAAATAATTTATTGCAGAAGAAATAAGGTAAAGATTATTGCAACCTATAAATGTTGTAACACTATTAATTGGGGAATCTAGGATGATATTGGAGTGTGGACTGAAAATGATGAAGCAGCAAGCTAATCTAGGTCACCATAACAATATTATCAATTAAAGCTTGCGGATCTAATTAACCAAGCTAGATTCCTTGAATTTTATTAAAAAAACTACACACCGAATTGATATGCAATTGAAGCCGTCTATGAATTGATGTGCAATTGAAGGCACATCTATGAAGACTTGTTTATCTGCTGCTCCTTCAGTTGAAGGGATGGTTAAGTTCGTACCGAAATCACCAAAGCCCTCATATTACTAAATAATTTGGGTACTAAAACTTGACGGTAGTTGAACATAGAAAGAATAGTAGATTGATGTGCAATTGAAGGCATGTATGAAGACTTGTTTATCTTCTTCGCCTTCAGTTGCACGGATGGTTCAGTTCACACCCAAATCACCAAACCTCGAGGGCAGTTAATTAGAAAGAATAGTAGATTCGAGCATGTACTACCACTAAAAACCCTAGATGTACCTCCGTCGGCGCGGCGGTAGGCGCGGCGGTAGGAGTGGCGGTCGGCGCCGCGGTCGGCGCGATGGAGACGTGCCCCCACATGGCGTATTCAGCGGCTTCCTCGTAGCTCTCCTCAATCTCGTTGTACGCCGCCTCGAGCTCCGATGGCAAGGCGGGGTCGGATGGGCCATCCCCTCCGTCCCCGCTCACGGTCTTCTTCCGATCTTGCTCGGGAGCGACATCGCCGACCCCCGCGTCCACCGGCGGGGCCTCGCCGGAAGCAGCAGTCCCACTGCCAGATCCGGCCGCGACTGGGCCGACAGCAACAGACGGCTCGCCGACGACGGGCGCCGCCTTCTGATCTGCCTCGGCGTCAAAGGATTCCCTTGATCTCTTCATGGCGGGTGGGTAGGGGTGTGGAACCGTCTAGGGTTTCGCTATGGAAGTGGAGAGGAGGAGGCGGTTCTTGGGGACGCTTTTGCTCTTATGCTCTCCTCTGATGCAACCGTATAGTTCCTCTTATGCTCTCCCTCTGACGCTACCATATATTTCCCCTTTTGGCCATGAAGGGTAGGTGTTTGTTTATTTTTTTTGATGAAAAATGACAGAAAACGAGTAAAACTCGTAAAAAATGCTAAATTCAATGTAAAATCATCATGAACTAGTGGGACTGAGTAAATGTAGTCACATTCATGTGGAAAATTCAAATTTAAAAATTTCATGAGGTTTGGTGTAGTTTGATGTGAATTTACACAAGTAAGGGCATTTTCGGCATAACGGTCGAATCGTCGAACCCGGAAGTTGTAAAACCTTTGCATATGAGGTTTTATGAGAACACATCCCACATATATATGTTATTGTTCACCACTGTGAGATTTTGTCTGAAAACACTTGTGAAACCTCATGTTGGTTGGATCCACCCATGTGTGGACCCACATATCGATCATGTCGGTGAACGACTCTTTTTCAAGCAAGCTGCACTTCAAAGATTCAGATTGAGCTGCCAATTTTTGTGAGTGGTCATGAAGGGTAGGTATGTGTGCTTGAGGAGTTTCAGATTTTTCTGACAATTGTAGGTGTTTGTTTATTTTTTTCGATGAAAAATGACAGAAAACGAGTAAAACTCATAAAAAATGCTAAATTCAATGTAAAATCATCATGAACTAGTGGGACTGAGTAAATGTAGTCACATTCATGTGGAAAATTCAAATTTAAAAATTTCATGAGGTTTGGTGTAGTTTGATGTGAATTTACACAAGTAAGGGCATTTTCGGCATAACGGTCGAATCGTCGAACCCGGAAGTTGTAAAACCTTTGCATATGTGGTTTTTTGAGAAACATCCCACATATATATGTTATTGTTCACCACTGTGAGATTTTGTCTGAAAACACTTGTGAAACCTCATGTTGGTTGGATCCACCCATGTGTGGACCCACATCGATCATGTCGGTGAACGACTCTTTTTCAAGCAAGCTGCACTTCAAAGATTCAGATTGAGCTGCCAATTTTTGTGAGTGGTCATGATGGGTAGGTATGTGTGCTTGAGGAGTTTCAGATTTTTCTGACAATTGTAGGTGTTTGTTTATTTTTTTCGATGAAAAATGATAGAAAACGAGTAAAACTCATAAAAAATGCTAAATTCAATGTAAAATCATCATGAACTAGTGGGACTGAGTAAATGTAGTCACATTCAAGTGGAAAATTCAAATTTAAAATTTCATGAGGTTTGGTGTAGTTTGATGTGAATTTACACAAGTAAGGGCATTTTCGGCATAACGGTCGAATCGTCGAACCCGGAAGTTGTAAAACCTTTGCATATGAGGTTTTGTGAGAACACATCCCACATATATATGTTATTGTTCACCACTGTGAGATTTTGTCTGAAAACACTTGTGAAACCTCATGTTGGTTGGATCCACCCATGTGTGGACCCACATCGATCATGTCGGTGAACGGCTCTTTTTCAAGCAAGCTGCACTTCAAAGATTCAGATTGAGCTGCCAATTTTTGTGACTGGTCATGAAGGGTAGGTATGTGTGCTTGAGGAGTTTCAGATTTTTCTGACAATTGTAGGTGTTTGTTTATTTTTTTGATGAAAAATGACAAAAAACGAGTAAAACTCATAACAAATGCTAAATTCAATGTAAAATCATCATGAACTAGTGGGACTGAGTAAATGTAGTCACATTCATGTGGAAAATTCAAATTTAAAAATTTCATGAGGTTTGGTGTAGTTTGATGTGAATTTACACAAGTAAGGGCATTTTCGGCATAACGGTCGAATCGTCGAACCCGGAAGTTGTAAAACCTTTGCATATGAGGTTTTGTGAGAACACATCCCACATATATATGTTATTGTTCACCACTGTGAGATTTTGTCTGAAAACACTTGTGAAACCTCATGTTGGTTGGATCCACCCATGTGTGGACCCACATCGATCATGTCGGTGAACGGCTCTTTTTCAAGCAAGCTGCACTTCAAAGATTCAGATTGAGCTGCCAATTTTTGTGACTGGTCATGAAGGGTAGGTATGTGTGCTTGAGGAGTTTCAGATTTTCTGACAATTGTAGGTGTTTGTTTATTTTTTTCGATGAAAAATGACAGAAAACGAGTAAAACTCATAAAAAATGCTAAATTCAATGTAAAATCATCATGAACTAGTGGGACTGAGTAAATGTAGTCACATTCATGTGGAAAATTCAAATTTAAAAATTTCATGAGGTTTGGTGTAGTTTGATGTGAATTTACACAAGTAAGGGCATTTTCGGCATAACGGTCGAATCGTCGAACCCGGAAGTTGTAAAACCTTTGCATATGAGGTTTTGTGAGAACACATCCCACATATATATGTTATTGTTCACCACTGTGAGATTTTGTCTGAAAACACTTGTGAAACCTCATGTTGGTTGGATCCACCCATGTGTGGACCCACATATCGATCATGTCGGTGAACGGCTCTTTTTCAAGCAAGCTGCACTTCAAAGATTCAGATTGAGCTGCCAATTTTTGTGAGTGGTCGTGAAGGGTAGGTATGTGTGCTTGAGGAGTTTCAGATTTTTCTGACAATTGTAGGTGTTTGTTTATTTTTTCGATGAAAAATGACAGAAAACGAGTAAAACTCATAAAAAATGCTAAATTCAATGTAAAATCATCATGAACTAGTGGGACTGAGTAAATGTAGTCACATTCATGTGGAAAATTCAAATTTAAAAATTTCATGAGGTTTGGTGTAGTTTGATGTGAATTTACACAAGTAAGGACATTTTCGGCATAACGGTCGAATCGTCGAACCCGGAAGTTGTAAAACCTTTGCATATGTGGTTTTTTGAGAAGACATCCCACATATATATGTTATTGTTCACCACTGTGAGATTTTGTCTGAAAACACTTGTGAAACCTCATGTTGGTTGGATCCACCCATGTGTGGACCCACATCGATCATGTCGGTGAACGACTCTTTTTCAAGCAAGCTGCACATCAAAGATTCAAATTGAGCTGCCAATTTTTGTGAGTGGTCATGAAGGGTAGGTATGTGTGCTTGTGGAGTTTCAGATTTTTCTGACAATTGTAGCTGTTTGTTTATTTTTTTTCGATGAAAAATGACAGAAAACGAGTAAAACTCGTAAAAAATGCTAAATTCAATGTAAAATCATCATGAACTAGTGGGACTGAGTAAATGTAGTCACATTCATGTGGAAAATTCCAATTTATGTTATTGTTCACCACTGTGAGATTTTATCGATGAAAAATTTCAGAATATGAGTAAAAGTCATAAAGAAAATTTGAATCACAATTTTTGCTGAGTTTTACGTCTGAAATGTTTTGATTTGAAGAACTCTCCTGTTCTGAACATTTAGTTTACTATCACTTTGAAGTACTAGGAGGTACACAACATAAAATTAAAACCTCAGAGGACAATTGTTGACATAACATGGCAAAATATTTACTTATATATAGTAGAAACCAGTGCTAGGTTGCAGACCATGCATACATTTAAACAAGTAGCGAAGAGCAGCTAGAGTTTCAAAAGAACTGACTACATGGCTTATTTGGACATAGTCCAGGGAGCCAGAAGCACCTCACGCAGGAGGGAGACCAAACCAACATATCAGGGGGTCATGCAGCAGAAGAGATGATCATTCCACCATCAGCAGGTGAAGGGGTCCTAAGTATGCCAACGAAGCTTGTTGGCCTGACGATCAAGGGCTCTGTCGATCACGATCTTGCGGTAGAGCTCGTACGAGACCCAAGCATCAATGGCTGCATACTCGATGTTCATCGTTGGAAGTGGGATGTCCCCCCACATCCTGTGCCGAGTGTGGTGGAACTTCTTCTCCATATCACCGTACCATGAATCAATGAGTCTTTTTGCCATGGTACTCATGCCAGCCTTCTCATGACCAGTGTACTTGAAGTACTCGACCTGGAGATCGACGTAGTACTCAGGAGGAATCCTCATGTGCCATGTCCTCCACAGAACTCCCTTGTCACCACGGATGTCAACACTCGCAAACGTAATTCCTTCTCGAAAGAAATCGGCGATAGCCGGAGATTCCCACCAGTCAGCACTGCAGTAAACAAAGTAATGTACAAATTAGGGATCAAGTAAACTAAAAAGGAGTCACATATCGAGCTTATGAACTAGTCAAGTAAATGAGGAATCAAGTAAACTAAGTAGCTTTGCTATGTCCTGCAATGATAAACTACATATTTGGAAAGATCAGATCCAGAACTGGGTGTCGATCAAGCATACTTACTACTACCAATCTACGAACCAAATAAATCTCGTTGCAATGCATTTATTTGAGTTACAAATATGCAAGAACCTACACAGGAGACGAAGATGAAACAAATTAATAAATCAGGAACAATGTATATCATATTTAGATCGGGAATCTAGTGATTTTGGATCTAGCACAGTACGTATGCAACAACCTATTACTAACGAGAGTCGAAGAGAGACACAACGGCGGCAACAAAAAAAACCCGTAATCGAAAGATTCAAAAAGGGGATTAATCCTTACGCTGCGTAGTGGAACACCAACACATGTCGACGCATCGAGAGTTGAACCACGACGATCTTCTTCTCGTCCTCGGCGTCATGGTTGGTGTACTCGAAGTCGAGGCCCATGAACTTGTGGTCTTCCTCCTTGAGCCACTCCGTGTACATGTCGAGGACGCGGCGCACTTTCCAGGGGTCATTGGTGTAGACCACCTCGAGGTCCTGGCCATTGTGGATGTGGACTGGGCGCGTCCTGGAGAAGTAGTGGTCCTCCTGCTCATCCATGTCCATGGCGACGCGGCGGGGGAGACGAAGAGAGGGAGGGAGCGGAGAGGACGAGAAGTGGGGAAACCAGGGGGCGGTGCGGAATATTGAGACGATAGGGGAGGGGGTTGGGGATAAACAATATTCATCCCCATTACTCCGTGTTAACCACTGGGCCGTCGCGGGTCTTGACGTGTGACGTGCAGTCCAACTGACCAGTGGGGCCTGTGCGTTCAATCGTGTTGTCACGTCAAAACCCAGCACCGCCCCTCTGCCTCTCCGCTTGACCTACCGTAATTTACTCCACGAAATAACTGGCCATCATAGCACGACCTCCTTTAGCCGCCGCCAGATCTCGCTACGTCTCTCGCCGCCACAGCTCGCCACGTCTCTCGCCGCCACGTCTCGCCACGTCTCTCGCCGCCGAAATTTGTAAGAGTCTCGCTCCGCGTCGAGACCAAGGATGGCGCCTACCAATGGAGTACGTAAATAACATCTACGTTTCGTGATCGTTGTTTCCGATTTGTAATCTTTCTTCATATTTTTTCAGTGTCCAGTTTGCTTTGACAAGAAGGGGATGTGCGGCGGAGGAGAATCACGTTAGGTTTTTTCGTGTAAACACTACAAGAGGGTTTTGAGGAGAAGACGGTACATGCAATTATAAGTTTATTATTCATTCAGATGTTTTATTAATTCACCGCCACATCAAAGTTTAACACGTGATCCTAGTAGTTATTGCTAGTTTAGTACTATTATTCAGATGTGTGTAATAATTGTTGTTCACCATATGTATGGTTGAGTTTTAGGATAGTTGTAATAATTTTTACGTTCATATGAGTTTTAGTGTAGCTACATGCAATTTCTGATTCTTGAATGTCCTAATATGATACGATGTGTAACATTCACATGTTTCTAGTGCAGAACAACTAAATCATCTACTATTTGTAGGAAAAAGTACAAACAATTACTGTTATATGATCAATATTTCTGTCTTATTGAATTTTCAGAATAGTTAACTTACTTTTGTATTAACTCTACTGAATTTAGGTCATCCCTTGCTAGTTTAGACCGTATTTCCTTCAGAAGTATGGTGTCTAGACCTCCCACAGGACAACTTTTGAAGCCGCACTTAGAACCAAAGATGGCCATGCATTTGTTGTTAATGTTACCAACAGAGCTGGCAGAACCTATATCAACGGAAGATTTTGGAACGAATTTGGTAGAGTGTACAATTTTAAGGTTGGCATGGAGTTAATTTTCAAAATTAACTCATCTGGTCAGGATACTCTTGTAATAACTGGAACTGAACCACTAATCCATCCAGGTAATTTTCCACCTTTAGACAGAATGATTGATTGTATTAATTATTGCATCTTATGTCAGTTATTTTAATTATGCAGCTTACTACCAGTTGTCCCGTACGAAGCGTGACATTGTTGACTCACTCAGTGCTACTGATGGAACAATGATAAATTGGAGGATGATGCATACCGTCATTCTTCAGGTGGACAACTTGGACTACCTTGTTGAGTAGCACAATGCTGGAGATTATGATCAAGGAGCACTAGTTGTCCCAATGCTGCATACTCTGAATTGGACAAACAGTGAAAATTACAACAAACACGTGGTAAGCAGTAGATCTCATATCATTTCATTAACTTTGCGAGCTACATTGCGTACATGCGTTAACTAAACTATGTCTCTACTGTTGGAACAGAAAATCCCTAGCCATTTGGTTCCTAAAGATATGGAACAATATGGTGCAATCAATATTGTGTGCCATCCCAGTACTTTGGTGCGTGCGTCCTACGCAATTTCTTCTGACGATGGTCGTCTCTGCGTCAGTGGCTGGAAGGAGTTCATGGACAAGGAAAAGCACCTTCAGATGGGTGACAAGATGCTGTTCTTGCTTTACCTGGGAAATGCAGGGGTTTACTTGTTTGCTACCCATCTGCCTGAAATTATTCTGGAGTAGCTAGTCAGTGATTCATGGTGCCCGTGTGTCCAACTATGCAGCCCCTTTAGGTTTAAATTCGGTGTTAAGACTCTTTATGCGATTGTCGATTTTGCTTGTGTTAAAACAATATTTAGTCATATCGTGTTGCTGGTTGTAATCCTGTCAAGTGTCGATTAATTAAAACCATTGTCGAAGTTATGTTACCTACATGTTGGCTTTTCTTAGCCTACCCCAACTTGTTTGGGAAAAAAAGGCTTTGTTGTTGTTGTTGATGTTGGCTTTTCTTATATATGTCCATATTTTAGCTTATATTAATTTGCTCTTAAACCCTTCTGGATAATTCAATGCCAAGTTTGAGATCGTAAACATCTAAATAAGAACATTTCAAATGTTTGGAACAAAACATATAGTTGTATGCATTACACGTTTCTATCAATCCACATCACTATCTATATCTGAAGTTTTTCCCTCGTCATCATTTATGTTCTCTTCCAATATGAAAACTTGTTCATCTTCGCTCATATCCATGTCAACATTGGGACTGTCTTCCTCATTCTCTAGTTCACGAATTGTACGAGTATCATCAATATGTACAACTTCATCAACATGATGATCATCCTCCTCTTCTTCCACCTCTGCTTCCTCGTCTAGGTCCACAACATCATGAAATGTATGTTCCACTGAACCTTCATCCTCCTGGTATGCGTCTTCATTCCGTACAAATGCATCATCGTTAGCAACTTCTAATTCTGGAACATCGTACACGTGTCTATGGCTGAACTTCTGCACCACTTTCCACGGATGACCAAACTTTGTATCCTCCAAATAGAAGCATGTTTCAGCTTGACTGGCCAATATGAATGGTGAATTCTTGAACCATAGGACAGAAGTGTTAACGCTTGTAAAATAACCATCATCTTTTATCTTGCAACCCCTGCCCGCAAGGTCGAACCAGTCGCAACGAAACAAGTACACAAACTTGTCGCCGTGCTTGTTAGTCCCGTACTGCAGTTCAAGAACTTCTTGCAGAACACCATAGAACTCGCTCTCATCTCCATCACCAAAAGATCCCTTAGTCGCTATCCCCGAATTTTGAGTCTTCAGGTCTTTATCCCGAATAAGCGTGCGAAACCTCGCACCCTTTACGTTGCAACCAGCGTATACTACTACACGCCGGTCTGGCCCAGCAGCCAGAGACTTCAAATCGTCTGATGCATTGTCCAACTGTCTCACATGGTTTGCAAACCAACCTGCAAACTCTCTCTGAACCGTCTCCTCGATGTCACGCACACCCCTACCTCTCAATTCTTGTCGGAATTCACTGAAACAAACAAAAAACACATATGAAATACAAGACAATTATGTCTGCAACATTGAGAAGTAGTTAGTAAAGTGAAGCTAACTACTTACTTGATATAACATTGTACATCGTCACAGTTGTTCAGCACATACCAAACCATTTTGTCAAATTCCTTGTCAAAATATTTCAAAATGGATTTCCCAAGACCTTTAGCTCCAACTGAAAATACTTCCATCTCATCACGATCAGGTTTTCTCCGTATGTCTTGGTTCCTATCATCTTTGTTAAATCTTGTTTCTGTGTCATCCTTGAAAAATCTAGAGCAAAAAATCAAACACTCATCAACAATGTAGCCCTCTGCGATAGAACCTTCGGGCCTTGCTTTGTTACGGACCGCAGACTTTAGATAACCTAATCTTCTCTCAACTGGATACATCCAACCATAATGAACAGGCCCCCTCAAAAGAGCCTCGTCAGGAAGATGAATAGCTAAGTGCACCATTACATCAAAAAAAAGCTGGTGGGAAGAGCTTCTCAAGTTTGCATAGGATCACAACAATTTCAACCTTCAATCGATTCAGCACATCAACTTTCAGGGTTTTGGCACACAGCTCCCTAAAAGATCTTCCTAGCTCTGCAATAGCCTCATACATTACCTTAGATGCAATTCCCTTGAGCCCAGCCGGCAACACTCGCTGCAGAAGTATGTGGCAATCATGCGTCTTCATACCGGTAACCTTACAACCATCAATATCCACACATCTTCCCCAGTTTGCGCAATAACCATTTGGGAACCTAGTGTTTGCCAAATACCTACACAAATGTCTCTTCTGTTCCTTCGAAAGCGTCCACGGTGCAGGGGGCTTCGCATAAGTTACTGGTGCATCATTACCATCCTTCACAATTTTCTTCAACCAATACTTCTCCATGATATTTAATTTCTTCAAATCAATTCTAGCACTAACAGTGTCCTTATTCCTGCCCTCAAGTTCAAGTAGTGTACCAGCAATATTGTCACATATGTTCTTCTCAATATGCATCACATCTAAGTTGTGAGCTAACTTAAGTTCTGGCCAGTACGGTAGATGATGTAAGCTGACTTTCAGGTGCCATGTTGGTTCACCGGGTACAGTTGCACGCTTCCGCTTTCTACTTATTGGATTTTTCCCATGTTCAAAATACTTAACCCTTTCTACCTTCTCAGCTACTTCTTTGGGTGTGTACCTCCTTGGTGGATCTCTAATCTCAGTTTTACAATTGAAAAGTCTGCTTCTCCTGTATGGGTGATCTTCATGAAGAAATCGCCGATGCCCAATATATCCAATTTTGTTTTTCAAAGATTCATAGCAAGGATTCTCATCGCAATGCACACATGCATGAAATCCTCTTGTGCTTCGGCCTGACATAGTGGCATATCCAGGATAATCATGAATAGACCAAAGAAACGCAGCATGCAATGTGAAATTATCCTCTGTGCATGCATCAAATGTCTGCACACCACTCCATAGCTCCATCATATCTTTAATCAGTGGCTGCATAAATACATGAAAATCTTTCCCTGGGGAATACTTTCCAGGGATTAGCAATGCCATCATGTAATTGGATTGATCCATGCACATCCATGGTGGGAAGTTGTAAGGAATGACAAAAACAGGCCACATACTGTAAGGATTAGTCATACTTCCAAAGGGACTGAAGCCGTCTGTGGCAAAACCTAGTCTTATGTTACGAGGATCTTTAGCAAACCAATCAAACCTGTCATCAAAGTGCTTCCATGCCTCACCATCAGCAGGGTGCCTCAGTACATTGGCCTCAACAACCCTCTTCTCTTTGTGCCATCTAGTATGTGTCGACATTTCCTTTTTAACAAATAGTCTCTGCAACCTTTTAATTATAGGAAAGTACCTTAACACCTTGTGAGGGATTTTCTTTTTTCCAGTAGGGTCTCTATATCTTGATAATCCACAAACATGGCAGTGCGCATCGTCCTTATGATCTCCCCAAAATAAAGAACAATCAAACTTGCATACATGAATTGTCTCATAACCAAGCCCAACATCAGAAAGAACACTCTTAGCATCAGCATAGGATTTGGGAAAGTCCACATGTGGCAAAGCTGTACGTAAAACCAGAAGTAACAGATCAAATCCTCTGTTTGTTATCCGGCTGTATGATTTGACATGAAGGAGCTTAATAATGAACGACAACCTAGTGAAAGTGGTGCATCCCTCATGAAGTTCTTTTTTGGCTGCCTCAATTAGATTAGCATACAAATTTGGCAGGTTAGGACCTTTATTTCCAGACTTCTGCAGTTCATCGATCATACTAGACGAATCATCAACATAACAATCAGCATTGTCTTCCTCTTCATCATTGTCACTATCATACGCACCATCATCGTTTCTATCCCGCCCTTCGTCATCACTAAAACCTTCCCCATGTCTAGTCCATCTTGTATACGTCATGGACATACCTGAACAATTGCAGTGATCCTCGACTGTTTTTATATCCAGACGTATCAGATTTAGGCAGTCCCGGCAAGGGCACAAGATTGGTTCATCTGTATTGTCCAAGTGTTCTCGCGCAAACTTGATGAAATCCCTAACACCTGCCATGTACTTTGTTTTCAACTTCTTGGTGCCATCAGTTATCCAACTTCGATCCATTGCCTACAATTCAGTTAAGAACATGCCAAAGTTCTTCAGAACAGATCTTGACAACTGATTAAAAAATCTAGACCTAACGAACAATCAGGAGAACTCACCGATGATGTGGCTCGCCGCCCCCACAATGGAGCCTTCACGATATCTTCTCACCTCGACGAGAACCCTACTCGATTCGACTGTTAGCAAGATCACCTAGATAGGCCGTGTCTGCTAGCGGCGCGACTTAAACGAGGCACCCGCGGCCGAAATAAATATTAATAAGGAAATTATTATGTCGTAACATCTAGATCACACCATTGAAATAAATATGTTGCCCTAATGTATATATCAAATAGACTAGTTACGGATCCAGATCAAAATTCCATATCTACCTCAGCAGTAACACTCCGCGTCGGTCACGCCAAAGCCCTGGGTTCGATTCTTCCAAACCATAATTTTTACTTAATTAAATATGTTCCCGACAAGTGAGTCACGCATAATATATAAAACTAATAACATTTAATAAAGTAACTTAGTATTATTTACCTTCTAGGTGGGTCCGTTTTATATTCAAATCACGGTTTACATACACCACGATCTTTGATTTCGTCACCTATTAACAGACACGATGGAAGCCCTTCCCGGTTGGGTAATGGGTGACGATTTTTTGTTGACGAAAAATCATACCGTCAAGCATTACCGTAAATGCATGACGAAAGATGAATTCGTCACCTATAAGGACACATCCATGACGGTATGCATTTTCGTCACCAGGGTTTTCGTTAACAAATATCCCATTTCTTGTAGTGTTAGTAATCTTTGCTCTTGTCTACCATTTAGGCGTTCGACAGTTGAGTCACAAGATAGCAATTATAGCATACAATACTTGTAAATTTTGAGGTAAGGTTTAGAGTCATCCGACACAAGGAAAAGAAAAAACCGGGTTAGTAAACGACATATGTCGGATCTTTTTAGGACCTAGTCCCCGAGTTCATTTTCATGTTTACCATATACCAACCTCTGCTCTTGACTGCCTTTTCGGCGTTCGTCAGTCGAGTCACAAGATCACAACAAAATAGCATACATTACTTGAACTTTGAAACGAGATCTCAAAATCATCCGACATATGAACAACATAGAAAAAACCGAGATAAAACATAAGCATATGGACAAAGGCAGTCCCCGAGTTTCTTTTCGGAGTGCCGGCATTTTATTCAAAGGAAAACCGAGATACATACACTGCGCCCTTAAGAGTAAAAGGGACGAAGTAGAGCTACATTCCAGGGTCTTTTGGTCTCCTCTCCGGATTTGTCCATCACATTTTTCCTCGGTGCCTGTGCATCTATAAGATAGTATGAATCATTGTGCAGAGCCTTGCTCACAATGAATGGCCCCTCCCATGGAGGTGACAACTTGTGTCGGCCCGCTTTGCGTTGCACTAGCCTCAACACCAAATCTCCCTCTCGGAAAACCCAAGGGCTGATCTTCCGGCTATGATAGCGTCGGAGATTTTGCTGATATATAGCTGACCGAGATAAGGTCAGTTCTCGTGCTTCTTCGAGCAAATCAACATCATTTTCCCGAGCTTCCTTTGCCTCGGTTTCAGTGTACAACGCCACTCTCGGCGAGTCATATTCCATGTCGGTTGGTAGTACCGCTTCTGCTCATAGACCAGAAAAAATGGCGTATAGCCAGTTGATCGATTTGGTGTGGTCCTTAGACCCCACAGCACTGCTGGTATCTCCTCTATCCAACATCCCGGAGTTCGCAACAGTGGTTCAATCAACCGGGCTTTGATACCGGCTAACACCAATGCATTTGCTCTTTCCACTTGCCCATTTGCCTCAGGGTGTGCCACCGAGGCTATGTCCAACCGAATTCTCTTATCCGCACAGAACCGAGCAAACTCTCCCACAGCAAAGTTTGTGCCATTATCCGAGATAATGCTATGGGGTAACCATATCTCAAAATGATGTCCTTCAAAAAGGTCACCGCTGTGTGACCATCACACTTCCGGATTGGCTTTACCTCGATCCACTTGGTGAACTTGTCCACCATTACCAGCATATGAGTCATGTTACCTCGGGCTGGCCTGAATTCTCCCACCATATCCAGCACCAAACTGCAAAGGGCCAAGTGATTGGAATTGTCTTGAGTGCCGAGGCTGGCAAGTGGATCTTTTTAGCAAACCTCTGACATCCCTCACACTTTCTGACGATATCTTCTGCCTGGTTCAAAGCACTGGGCCAATAAAACCCATGCCGGAATACTTAGCCACCAAGGCTCTTGATGAAGCATGATGACCACACTCTCCCTGATGAATCTCCAAGAGCATCTCCTGCCCTTCCTGCGGCTCGACACAGCGCTGCAGTACCTCGGTCACACTTCTCTTGTATAACTCCTGGTTGATGATGGTGTAGGCCTTGGATCTTCTTTGCACTTGCCTAGCTTCAACTTCATTACTTGGCAAACTCCCATCCATCATAAATGCCATTATTGGTTGTGCCCACTCCGGCACAGGACGCACAGGAAAAATCAGATCATCCACTCCATGAGGTCAACCGACATTACTTCTTCCGAGATAGAGTAACCAGTCCCCGGGTTCTGCCAAGCAGTCCCCGGGTTCTCCCAAATGCATCCGACATCGACGTCCATGGGAACAGCACCAGACTCCGGTTTCGCCGGGATAAAAATTGACTCGGACTCCGGCGATGGTTTGATTGATGGCTTCCTCAGATGCTCCAAGGCTATGCCGGGTGGAATTGGATCCCGGGATGAACCTAGCTTGGACAGTATATCGGCGGCGTCATTTTCAGCCCGAGGTATATGCGTGAGCTCGCAACCTTCAAAGAACCCCGAGATCTTCTGGACATGAAACCGATACAACGCCATGTTGGCATCTAAAGCATCCCAATTTCCCGAGACTTGCTGCACCACCAAATCCGAGTCTCCGAAACATTCTATCCGGCGAATACCAATTTCTTTGGCCACATTTAGCCCATGAACAAGTGCCTCATACTCGGCCACATTGTTAGATGCCGCAAAATGAATCTGCAACACATATCTCAACTGATCATGCTTTGGCGAGGTAAGGACTACCCGGCACCTAAACCAATTTTTGTTCTTGATCCATCAAAGTGCATTCTCCAGTAATTGGGGTCAGGCCGTGGTGGCTCATATTGCATTTCAGCCCAATCCACCAGGAAATCCGGCAGTGCCTGAGATTTAATGGCATCTCTTCTTTCATAGTGAGGAGTGTAAGGGGACACCTCGATAGCCCACTTGGCTACTCGGCCAGTTGCATCTTTACACCCAATGATCTCCGAGATAGGAGCCTCACACACCACAGTGATTGAATGCTCTTGGAAGTAATGTTTCAACTTCTTAGCAGCCAGATAGACACCATATGTCATTTTCTGGTAGTGCGGATAGTTCTGCTTGGACAACGAGATCACCTCGCTTAGGTAATACACTGGCCTCTGCACAGTTTTGCCATCTTCTTCTCGCTCCACTACCAATACGACACTCACAACCCGGTTTGTGGCTGCAATGTAGAGCAACATCGGCTCTTTGGGTAATGGTGAAGCCAGTATCGGCGCAGTTGCCAACATCTTTTTTAACTCGGTGAACGCCGCATCTGCTTGCGGGGTCCACACGAAGTGGGTTGTTTTCTTCATGAGTTGATACAAAGGCAATGCCTTTTCTCCCAACCTGCTAACAAACCGACTTAAGATGCCAAACATCCAGTGAATTTCTGCACGTCTTTGAGACATGTCGGTAACCTCATGCTTTCAATAGCACGGATTTTTGTCGGGTTCACCTCGATACCTCGGCTGACACGAGGAAACCGAGTAACTTGCCTGCCGGCACACCGAAGGTACATTTGTCCGGGTTAAGTTTTATCCGGAATTTCCTAGATTCTCAAATGTTTCTCGGAGATCATCAATCAGAGAGGATTTCTCCTTAGACTTGATGACAATGTCATCGACATACACCTGCACATTTTTTCCTATTTGATCATGCAAGCATTTTTGCATACATCTCTGGTAAGTGGCACCAGCATTTCTCAAACCAAAGGTCATGACACGATAGCAATAAGCCCCATACGGGGTGATAAAAGCAGTTTTCATTTGATCAGCAGGGTTCAGTGGTATCTGGTGAAAACCAGAATACGCATCTACAAAGGATAACAGCTCACACCCGGCTGTGGAATCGATCACTTGATCAATCCGAGGCAGCGGGAATGGATCCTTAGGACATGCCTTGTTCAAGTTTGTGTAATCAATACACATACGCCACACAATGGCCACATTCGGGTCATCTTTTTTCTTTTCTACCAGGACCGGGTTAGACAACCAGTCCGGGTGCAGCACTTCCATGATGAACCCAGATGCAAGTAATCTGGCCAGTTCATCACCTATCACTTTTCTCCTTTCATCCGAGAGACGTCGCATAGGTTGCTTCACCGGCTTCATATCCGGTCTGACGAACAAAGAGTGCTCAGCCAACTCCCTCGGAACACCTGGCAGGTCCTGATTTGACCATGCAAAGATATCCCGGTTCTCACGGAGGAAGTGACTGAGCTCGCCTTCCTATTTCTCAGTTAACCCGGTACCAATGATGACGTTGTGGTCCGGACATGCCGGGTCAACATTGATCTTCTTGGTCTCTTTGGGCACCTCGAAATTTGCATTCTGCTCCGGGTTAGCCATACCCGGCATACCGAGTTGCGCTGACTGAGCCAATGCCACTTCATGGATCTTCTTCTTCTCCGCAGCGATGATCAGTGACTCGGCTAAGCACGATCCAGCCGAGGCACACTCCAGTGCACGCTTGTAATCACCCGAGATAGTGATGATGCCATTAGGACCCGGCATTTTCATCTTGAGGTAACCCACATGGGTGGATATCATGAACTTGGACAGCGCAGGCCTACCGAGTAAAGCATGGTATGGACTTTCGAGGTCCACTACCTCAAACTGGATGCTCTCAGTTCGGCAGTTGTCCTTGGTGCCAAACAACACATCAACCCAAATTTTGCCCATAGGTGCACATGAAACACCGGCACTATGCCATGGAAGGTTGTGAACTCGGTTGCAGCATGTTTGCCGAGATACCCATCTTCACCATGGTGTCTCGGTACATGATATTGATAGCACTCCCATTATCAATGAGAACTCGGGTGAACCGAATATTGAGTGTCGGTCCGAAGAATGTCGGATCCACTACCAACGCATAACCTCCCGGAGTTGGCATAACTCGGGGATGATCCCTTCTGCTCCAAGTGATCTCTTGCTCGGACCAGTGCAATACTTCGGCACAGCCGGCATAACTGCGTTCACCTCCAGTGCACGCCGATGCAAGCTCTTCTTGTCAGTTGGCTCGGTCACAAATATCACATAGCTCTGATGAGCTTCTCTGTAATCTCCCTGGGGATACTCTCCCTGCCTGCTGGGACCAGTGTTGTTATTGTTCCCTCCGACATTCACCTGATTCACAGGCTTCGGATCTGCTTGCCTCGGAACTGGCGGAATCACCGGGATAGCATTTGCTCCGGTAAGCGGCAAGTTTTGCCTCGGCGGAATTCTCTGAGGTGCCCCCATTGATTTCCTCCGGCTCTGGCTCCTTCTCCCCTTGTGCGCTGATACCAGCTGCACTGCCGAGTTGTATGATTTGCAGGCCTGCGGATGTCTTGGGTGTGGAAACTGCATGGCCCATCCAACATAGCCTCATAAGTTAAGGATGGCTTCTGGTCACCCCATGGCCTCTTCCCCTCTTGATTCTGGCCCCATGCTGGGCCATTGAACTTCGGACGCTGGCTATTACCGGCATCTGGCTGGTCTTGGTTTACAGCTGCAACCTGGTTCGAGCCATACCGGTAATCCGGTTCTCTCCTCTTGTTACCGAAGTCCTGGCGATCGTTCTGCTGACTGGCCCGGGTCTGTTGTTCACCGGGTATCTTCTACTCGGCTCTCCCGAGTTCAGCAAAGGTTGCATCGGATCACCCAGTGCATAGCTATCCGCAATCCGGATTGTCTCGGCCAGAGTGGCCGGCATTTCCCTCTGCAACTTCTGCCAGAGCATGGAGCCGTGTCGGCACCCCTGGGCAAACCAAGATATGGCCTGTGCCTCTACAACTCCTTCACAGGAATTGCGAATAGTACTCCACCGGGTTAAGTAATCCCGGTCAGTTTCATTATCCCTCTGCTTGCACATCGCAAGCTGCTGAGGACGGTTTGGTCTCTTGTACGTGCTGGAGAAGTTGCTAACAAATGCTTCTTCAAAGTCCAGCCAGCAATCAACACTGCCCTCTCGCAGGTTGTTCAGCCAAATCCGGGCTGGCCCCTCCAACATCTGCGGGATATACCTCACCGCCCATCTGCGGTTACCTCCCGCAATATGCACAGCCGACACATAATCTGTCAGCCAGTCCTCTGGCTTAGTGCTGCCGTCATATGTTTTTGCACCTCGGTTTAGCTGAAAGTGCCGCACCGGTGGTTCCCTCATGATCCGAGGTCCAAAACATGCCGGACCAGGTGGACCTTGCTCTTCCAGCATCTCGGACATATAAATTCTGTCCAGCTTGTATCGTGCGTCATTTGGTGACAACTGGCGAGTTCCCAACTGGGATCCCAGTGCACCTTCATATCTCGGATACCCGGCTTTCTCCATAGCCGAGTAACCGTCATCATAGCGGTTAGCCACCTGCTCAACAACTTGCGGCTGCTGGACATGCCCGACATTTTGCTGCTGTTGCTGGGCGAGATTTTGTGTCGGATACCGAGGTGGATAACCTCGGCCAACCAGTTAACTACCCCGGCACCTGGACCGCCCTGACCGGGATTGCTTCTACCCCGGCCGGCACTACCTCGCCCAACTACCTGTTTTCCGGCACACGCCGGGTCATACACCTGTATCTGTTTGCTCTTACCGGAGTTTACACTCCGGTCACGATCTCCACCGACATGCGGTGATGAAGCTTGCCCCTTAGATCCACTGGCTCCCCTAGCCGAGTGAACAACATCAGACCCCTGCAACTGTGTTGGCCTGGCGATAGGCCTCATTCTGCCGGGTAGCCACAGCTACCAGCTCATTAACTCGGTCTTGCTGCCTGCGGAGTGCTTCTCTGGATAAGGCAGACAACTCAGCTCTTGCTGCCTCGCAGCTCTAAGAGTCTTAGCAGGGGAACTATACTTCGGTTTTTCGACCGATAAGGTACTAGGAGTTTTGCTAGAACTAGATCTACCATCTCTAGCCAACTCGGCATTGAGGTTTTTACCTCTCTTGCGCACATCCTCTACTCGACTAGGGCGAGCAGCTACCGGGGTAAAACCATGTGCTAGGTTATACTCACGGACAGTTATCCCAAACTCTCTTCGTACCTCGGCCATCTCCAGAGCCTCCTGAAGCAAGCTCTGACGCCGTGCCTCCAACTCTGCCTCTGATTGGGCAGCATCTGTACCGGCAACTACCGGTACATTTAGTTTCTCTATGATTTCCTCGAGGTGAGCCGGCTTAACCGGCACATGGGATGTACCGGCCTGGCCGGGGAGGTTTTCCCTCCTCTCCAGCGGCAATTTCGCCGATCTGGTAACCTTGGCGCGGGATTACCGACATCTCTTTTGCCGGGGTCTCCTTTACCGGCATCAGCCGCAGTGCCGGTCATCATGACCTCTGCGCAGCTCCCGGGGCGAGCGCTACGCCGGCCGCGAGCCGCACAGACAGCAGGGGATCCTCCGCCAGAAGCACCTGCTCGGGGTACTTGCAGACAACCTCGGTGGCGACGTAGGTCACGAAGGTGCCGAATCTGATGAGGCAGCCGTTCGTCGGGAACGGCCTGCTGCCGAAGCATCCCGCGTTGTCGCTGATGAAGTTCAGCGCGCCGAGCTTACAGACGAGCCCGCAAACGACGCGCTCGCCGGAGTTGATGATGGAGCCCGTCCGGAATGTCACACCAGCCAGCGCCGCTGCCTGCCCCACGGTGTGCGCCAACTGTCGTGGTGGTATCACGGCAGATGCCATAGGATGGCTAAAGTGTGGGGCCGATGGACGCTGGTGGAATCCGGGAGAGGGCTAGCGCGCTAAGAAGCACACACGAAGAACACACAAGCACCAGAACACACCACGATCTACCCAGGTTCGGGCCCTCGTAAGGAGGTAAAACCCCTACTCCTGCCTGTCTCTCTCTGTATATATCTCGGTACCAAGCGTACAAGCTGCTCCTTGAGCTGTATATCTCAACAATGGGGAAGAACACAAGGTAGAAGATGAAGCTACGGGGGGAAGTGTATCTCAGGGCACCGTCCCTCACGCAGGAGGGGTGATGGCATATATATAGGCTAAACCGGGTTACCGGAATACCCCTCCACTTGTAACGGTCAGCTCTCCGTACCGGCACTGCAGACACACACGCCTGCACGTCATGATTGTCTCTGCACAGTGGACAGGACGTGACAAGCCCATCTCCTGCAGCTCTACGGTGCAGCTAGAAGGTACCCTCTGGCAGAGACAAGACATGGCCTACCCATGCCTCTGCCTCGCATTCTGTTCCCGGATAACCCGGAGTCAGCGGTGGAATGATGGCCTGCCATCTCGGTCTCCTGCACGCCCCCGTGTCAGGCGCTACCGTGCCAGACGGGATGTGACAGGAGCATTGACCTCTGTCCGACACAAGGATAACCCGGCATGGATATGCCGGATCCTCCTTCCTCAAATATCCTTCCCTGCACATAAAGAAAACACACAAGTTACCGACATACATGTGTCGGTTATGTTATCTCGGATCTTTATCTCGGATCTTTATCTCGGATCCCTTGTCTCGGTCGACCCTTGCTGGCCGGCACCAGCATGGTACCCCGGTCCCGTCTGGCCCAGGTTACCTCGGTAAGCCTATCTCGGTTTGCACCTGCACTACACTCTGAAGCCCAGTTACGCCGGTTTTACTGTAACTTGGCCCACACATGGGCATAGTTTTTACCTCAACATGACCCTACCTGGGGTAGCCCCCGACATTGCTACGGGCACCTTTTCTTCTACGTACTTTGCGCCGTGTAAAGGCAATCGATGAATCGATCGATGGAGGGCAGCGTGTAGGAGCATGCGTCTATGATTGGGTTCGCTTGTAGTATATGTACAATCGGAAGGTAAAGCACTCTACTAGTAGTATTGATAGCGTTAGCTAGGTTAGTAGCCCACAGGGGAAGATTACCTTTTTGGCCTTTTCTGCAGGGGTTTTCAGCTTTTAAACATTTTTGTGGGCACTAATGAGTGATGACAGTGTGCAAGGCATTCCTCAATCTGTCAAGTCTCTGGAAGAAAAAAACTGTCAAGCCCACTTCATATTTTGGATCTAATTTTGTTCATAAATTTTAACAACAAAATGTGAATCATATATTATAAAAAATACTCCCTCCGTTTCTAAATATAAAATGTTATAGCTGTTTTCAGATTTGCATGTACATAGACACATTTTAGTTTGTATATTTACTCATTTCACTCCGTGTGTAGTACATACTGAAATAGCTAAAACATCTTATAATTAGAAACGGAGGGAGTAGGTCACTAGATTCATATTTGAAAGAATTTTCTGATAATATACTTTTGGTGACATAATCCCCTTCTCTTGAAAAAAATGCCTACTCTCCTAACGTTATTCAATTAAGAAGGAGTTTAACAAGAAGTAAAAGTAAAAGTATTACATACAGCCTACTCCCCGCCATTATTTTATTTTCATGCTGGGTTTTACCCAATGTTTCACGTCCTTCCCAATCTTCTCTAATATTGCCATAGGCGTTGCTTGCTTGTTGCGGAAGATGCAGACGTTTCATTCGATGTGTCCAACTAGGTGAGAAGGGTGAGGGAGGCAACGGCCTTGCGGTTGGGAGATGGAGAGCCGGTCATGTCGAGCCGCCAATCTTTTAGGGATTTCTTCGACCATTGTCGGAAGTCAATAGAGTCTGAACAAATCTTTGATGAAACCCCAAAGGCGAATGGGGAGTCGACAATGGGCAGCGAGATGGGCCACCGACTACGTACATCTTTTGCAAAGCGCGCAAAGGCTATAATTCCGACAAACTCTCATCTCTAGTCCGTCTGTAGTCCACAACTTATTTTTCAACGCGAGTCAAGCGAAGAACTTGATTTTGGGAGGTGCGCATATCTTCCAAACCACTTGTCTTCATGCCGGTGGGAATTGCCCTTATGAATTGCACTTTATAAGCCGAGTCCGCCTTGTATCGGCCACTCGCTTGAGAGTTCCAAATGATATCATTTTTCGCGCCTTCTTGGAGTTGGATGTTTTGAAGGTGGATCCAAAGGTCAACACATTGTTCCATATTGGGGAAAGAGAAGTCACTGGTCATGTTGATTTTCACAATCCATACTTTTGCATGCAAAACGCATTCTTGATGGTCCATTTTTTTTTTGGACACTGTACATATACATATATAGTGTGCAATGTCTTTTACTCTTTTGTAATGGTCAAACTATGAATGGTCGATATCATAGTAGTGCCATATGCATCCATGTTTGCAGAGGCCTGAGCTTCCCCTTTTCGAAAAAAATCAGGAGCACATGCTCGTGAAGCCCGACTTAAATGATCGATCTGATTCCTCTAGCACTTTCTTATGTAAAGCGCGATGTCAATATTTTCCCGGCTCCATGTTAGCTTTGGGGAACCTCAATCTTTTCTAGAGCAGGTACCACGATAGGAGTACATAGTTGGCAGATAATAATTTACATATTTTTTTGCACTTCAATGTATTCAAGAGTTACTAGCAATCAAGTATTGGTATCCTTCCTATAGGTAGTGTCGGGGGAATACTTTCTGGATTAACCCGCGGCCCAGTGCGACTTAACTTACTCGCACGGCAAAGGCCCACTTGGGAGCAAGCCCAATATTGAACCGCCATAAGGGGAAAGATCTAGAAGACTATCCCGGAGGACGTGAAGACCAAGTAGTCTCCGAGTAGGCCTCTGTGGACGTATTCCTTATGGGGAAGTTTCCTTTTGTAACCTAGCGAGCCTCTGTGTATATAAAGAGGACTCGCAGGACTTAGAGCGGGTCAAGCTATCAAGCCCTAAACCCTAGCTCATACGGCGAGTACCAGATCGGATCGCCTCCATTGTAACACCTCGATTATCATATCAATACCAATCTAGGGTAGGCAGGAAGTAGGTCTTTTACCTCACATTGAGGGGGCCGAACCTGGGTAAATCTGTGTTGATCTTTGTTCCTGCGATCCCAAGCTCGGAGATGCTTGACTCGCGTAATCCCACACCTACGAAGTCATCTATGACACCTGACGTGACAAACCCACGACAGTTGGCGCCCACCGTGGGGCCTGCGGTCAAGAGCGTCACGTTCCGCGCAGGATCCATGAAGGGAGCTGAAGATCTTGTTGTTGGCCGTATCATCACGGTCAATGGCACACCCCTCATCGACGATTCAAGCTGGGGGCCGGAAGCAGATTATTTGGAGACCGGCCACGTCATCCCGTTCGGATCCATCAACGTCTTCGTCGGCTTCATCGGTGGCAGGTCCGTTAGATCGGTCCAAGAAGGCGATTCAGTAGAAGAAGTCGCCGATGATGGGGAAGAATCCGTGGAAAGCATGGACTCGCAAGAGTTTGGGTCCATCATACCTGCCTTTGAAGAAAGTTGCTGGGGTTACCCACCAGAAATCACATCATCACCAGATCAAGAGATGGCGCAAGTCGCGGTTTACATGGCCGGAGGAGCAGGCATCAGGAACTGCTGGAGAAACCGAGGCATCGGCACCCCCAAGCAACCCACTTCTTGTCCCGTGTCAGCCACGAACGCCGCCCTCCGTGCAACAGAAATTGAGGCCGCCAGGGCCGAGCTCCTGTATGAGGTTCGAAGGATGGAAGAAGAGCGCCGCAGGCTCGATCAGATAAACCAAGGAATCCAACAGGAGCGGCAGAGAGTAGCCGCGCTGGCTGCGACTCAACACAGGTTGACCCGCAAACACAGCTGCGCGCGACTCAACCAACAGTGGAAATCCCGCTCACTCCAGCCGCGGGACGGGAATCCAGACGACTGCGGAAGGAAGGGTACCAACAAATCAAGAGACCCAGCAACAACCAAGGAGGTTTCACACCCCGCAGGGCCATTACCAGAACCCTGTCGATAATATGTATGCTGCGGCTAATATCTTGACTCAGATGGTACCAACAGGCGATGACCCGGTCAATGCTGAGGCGCGGCGCGCGATTCAGATGCTAAGTACGGCAGTCCTGCAACAAGCCAATAGGGCGGAAGCCGAAGCACAGCTGCCCCTCGTACCAGCCAATCACAGGATTGCAGCAGAAAGAAGCGTCCAAAGCAGGCCACCAGAGAACGTGTCAGGAGTCGCACAGAGGCAGCAGGAGCAAGTCGCAGAAGCGCAGGCGAATACGCCATGTGCAAAAGCGGCCCGCAGATAACCCCGCAGGCGCGCCCACAGCCCTGTCCTCGCGACTCAAGGGACCGGCGTGTTTCACTGAAAGGATCAGATCGGAACCTTTTCCTGAAGATTTCAAAGGGCCACGCAAGGTGGCAAACTAACGCCAGCATGGATCCAACCACTTGGCTCAACAATTACGAGATGGGCATGAGCATCCTAAACGCATCTGAAGAGATCTGCGCACGCTACCTAAACATGATGCTAGAAGGTGCAGCGCACATATGGCTGCAAAATTTGCCTCCCAACTCTATAAATACTTGGGAGGAACTGAAGGATGCCTTCGTTAAGAACTTCCAAGGAACTTGCAAACGACTCTGCAATATAGAAGATCTAGAGCGTTGTGTCCAGAAGGAAGGCGAGTCAAGTCGCCATTGGATGAAAAGGGTGGCAGAAATAATACACTCCTCAGATAATATACCACCAAGCTCAGCCGTCCTGGTGATGGAGAAAAACTGCAAGTTTGAGCCGCTGATTCATAAGCTGGGTCGCATGAAGGATAAAGTCAAGAGCCTCAGCGAGGTGATGGCTGCGGCTAACAAATATGCCAGCTCAGATAAAACCAGAGACGCGTCAGACGGAGAAGAAGAGGAGGTTGCTGCAAAGGAAAGAAAAACTCCAACAAGCCCCAGCAGCAGCAAACGAGCCACAACAACGCGAGTCAAAACAAACGCAAAAACGAAGATGGTCACTCAGGGCTCGTCGCCAATGCGCGTGGAGGATTCAGAGGCCAGCGTGGAAGGGGTCGAGGATACGGCTCCCGTCCAATCAATATGCAAGAAGTTTTCAACCGGCCATGCGACCTTCATGCGACAGGTGATGGACGGCCAGCGGACCATACCAAGGCGCAATGCCACTATTACAAAAGTGGAAAGAAGAGAGCCAACACAACGGGGGGAATTCCCATGAAGGAAACCCTAGTGCGGCTCATAACACAAATATTGGGCAGCACGGGCGAGTAACCCCAGGCAGACGGGGCAGTATCACACAATAGTTATCGATACCTCCAAAAGGAAGAGAAATTGAGCCGCAGAAGTCAGCAGGTGAACGCCGTGATACCAGCAACACCCAATTGGTTAAGGTGGTCAGAATACGCGTAACCTGGAGTCGCGACGACCACCCGCCACAAGTACGGGAACCTGGCAAGTTGGCACTGGTTGTGGCACCGTACGTTGCAGGATACAAGCTGACCAAAGTGCTTATGGATGGAGGAAGCAGCATTAATATCTTGTACTACGATACTTTCCAGCGTCTAGGACTCAAGGATTCCAGCCTGCAGCCCACGTCAACAGTATTTCACGGCATTGTCCCAGGAAGGTCCGCACGGCCAGTGGGGAAAATAACCCTAGGGGTAACTTTTGGAACAGAAGAGAACTTTAGAAGCGAATTCCTAAGCTTCGAAGTGGTAAAATTCCAAAGCCCATATCACGCCTTGTTTGGAAGAACGGCCTTTGCTAAGTTTATGGCCAGGCCATGCTACGTGTACCTACAGTTGAAGATACCAGGACCAAAAGGGGTCATCACAGTGTACGGAGATAGAGAAAAAGGGAGATGCGGCCTTCGCAGAATCCGCCTGTGCCGCGGAAGAGCTAAAAGGTTATAAGTCGCAGGTGGACCCAAACGACATGAGTGTGGTTACCACGCCATCTGCCGAGCCACCAATGAAATTCAAAGCGGCCCAGGACACTAAGCAGATAAATCTTGTTCCTGGCGACTCATCCAAGCAAACCAGCATTGGAGCACACATGGAAGAAGAGCAGGAGAAGGCCCTCGTCGCTTTTCTCCAGGAAAATAAGGACATCTTCGCATGGAAGCCGTCAGATATGCCAGGGGTACCAAGAGAATTAGCAGAACATAGCCTCAAAGTGAACCCTGCGGCTAAACCAGTGAAGCAGCCACTACGGCGTTTCCATGATGACAGGAGAAAGGCAATAGGAGAGGAAATAGCTCGCTTGCTGGCTGCAGGATTCATCACGAGGTATACCATCCGGAATGGGTGGCAAACCAGTATTGGTTATGAAAAAGAACGGTACGTGGCGAATGTGCGTTGATTACACCAGTCTTAACAAAGCTTGTCCAAAGGATCCATTTGCTTTGCCGCGAATCGACCAAGTAATTGATTCAACTGCTGGGTGCGAGCTGTTATGCTTTTTGGACGCCTATTCAGGCTACCATCAAATCAAGATGAAGAGGGAGGACCAAGAAAAGACGTCCTTCATCACACCCTTCGGAGCTTTTTGTTATGTCAGCATGCCCTTTGGGTTGAAGAACGCAGGTGCGACTTACCAAAGATGCATTCAGAATTGCCTACATGAGCAAATAGGTCGCAACGTTCACGCCTACGTGGATGATATTGTGTTAAGTCGCAAGTTAGCCAGGATCTTATTGGTGATCTGGCAGAGACATTCACAAATCTCAGAAAATACAACATGAAGCTCAACCCCACAAAGTGCGTCTTCGGAGTACCAGCAGGAAAGCTATTGGGATTCATAGTATCAGAAAGAGGCATTGAGGCCAATCCTGACAAGATAAAGGCCGTGATGGATCTCCAAAAGCCAGAAAAGATAAAAGATGTGCAGCGACTTACTGGTTGCGTAGCAGCTTTGAGTCGCTTTATATCAAGATTGGGAGAGAAAGCACTACCTTTGTACAGACTGTTGAAAAAATCAGACACCTTCGTTTGGGACGCAGAGGCCGACGAAGCTCTGACAGCCTTGAAACATCAATTGACAAATGCTCCAGTTCTGGCGGCTCCAAAGATAAAGAGCCAATGCTACTATACATAGCGGCAAATTCCCGCGCTGTGAGTGCTGTCATGGTTGTGGAGAGACAAGAAACAGGAAAGGAATACCCTGTCCAGAGACCAGTATACTACGTGAGCGAAGTCCTCACAGCTTCCAAACAGCGTTACCCACAGTGGCAGAAGTTGGTGTTTGGAGTGTTCATGGCGAGTCGCAAGCTGAAGCACTACTTCCAAGAGCATCCAATAACTGTGGTTAGTTCAGCACCATTGGCAGATATCATTCGTAATCGAGAAGCTACTGGAAGAGTCGCTAAGTGGGCGATCGAGTTGGGACCACATCACATCAGCTACGAGCCGCGCACATCAATTAAGTCGCAAGCCCTTGCAGATTTTATTAACGATTGGACAGAAATCCAAGTCGCTCCTAGCATGGCAGAAACCAAATACTGGACCATGCATTTTGATGGGTCAAGACAGTTGCAAGGCTCGGGGGCTGGAGTTGTTCTAACATCTCCCAAGGGAGACAAGCTGCGGTATGTGTTACAGATACACTTCAACTGCACAAATAACGTGGCGGAGTACGAGGCACTGCTTCATGGTCTACGTATAGCAAAGGAGATGAACATCAGTCGCATACGCTGTTTTGGCGATTCAGACTTGGTGGCACAGCAGGTCTCCGGAACGTGGGACAGCAAGGATGCGAACATGGCTGCATATAGAAGAGAGGTGGACAGAATTGCTGGACATTTCACTGGATACCAAGTTGAACATATTGATCGGAGACAAAATGAAGCTGCAGATGCCCTGTCTCGGCTTGGATCCAACAGACAGTCAGTCCCACCCAATGTTTTCCTGGATGAACTGCACAATCCATCAGTCAAACCTCCAGCAGAGATTGACATTGCAGAGCCAGAGGATGATTCAACTTTAGTCGCAGCCCTGCATGAACAGCCAGGATGGACAGAGCCATACATGGCATATTTAAGTCGCGGAGTGCTGCCGACGATGAATTGAGGCGCGCAAAATCATACGACGATCAAAGGCCTATACAATCATCAACAACGAATTATACAAGCGCAGCGTGTCAGGAGCATTCCAAAGATGTGTCTCACCAGAAGAGGGACGAAAAATCTTGCACGAAATTCATTCAGGCGATTGTGGCCATCATGCTTCGTCAAGATCTTTGGTGGCAAAGGCGTTCCGACATGGATTCTTCTGGTTAACAGCATTAGCAGATGCAGAGCAAATTGTCAGAGTGTGCGATGGATGTCAAAGATACGCTAGGCAAGATCATATGCCAGCCAAGCACTTCGCACAATACCCATCACATGGCCTTTTGCCGTATGGGGTTTTGACATGGTAGGGCCTTCAGACGGTCTTCAAACGGAAAAACTCACCTCTAGTCATGGTGGACAAATTCACAAAGTGGATAGAAGCAGAACCTGTGGGAGATTGCGAGGCTGAAACAGCAGTCAAGTTCTTGAAGAAGGTCATATTCCGCTTCGGTACCCCCATAGTATCATTACAGACAATGGGAGCAACACCTCTGAAGGGGCTACACAGATATTTTGCGCAGACAATGGGATAAGATTGGACCTCACGTCAGTAGCACACCCGCAGAGCAATGGACAAGCTGAGCGAGCTAACCAGGAAATTCTCCATGGAATTAAGCCGCGCCTTATTGAAAAGGTCGAAGCATCTCCAGGATGTTGGGTGGAAGAACTGCCAGCAGTACTGTGGAGCTTAAGAACAACCCCTAACAGATCCACAGGATTTACACCATATTTCATGGTCTATGGAGCAGAAGCAGTCATGCCCAGCGATATCATACATGATTCACCAAGAGTTGCGGCTTACATCGAGACAGATAATGAGATAGCTCGGCAAGACTCGGTGGACACATTAGAAGAGGTTAGAGACTTGGCAGCATCAAGGTCAGCAGTATATCAACAAGACTTGCGACGCTATCATGCCAGACGCATCAAAACCCGCACCTTTCAAGAAGGCGACCTAGTACTGCGACTTAAACAAGATCACAAGGGAATGCATAAGCTGTCCTCTCCATGGGAAGGACCCTACATCATCAGCAAGAAGCTAAACAATGGGTCGTACTACCTGCTGGATGTAAGGGAAGAAAGCAGCGAACGCCATGATTTCGAGGATCGTCTCGAGGCACCTCGCCCTTGGAACGTCGCACACCTGCGACCGTACTATACATAAGAAAAGGCTAATCAGAGCCAAGCATCATCCTTTCCAGCTTTATAGCTGAGTATCATCACAGCCACTCAGGGCTAGAACTTCAACTTTGGTCGCCACCTAGGCGCGACCTATGCAACATCTGATCGCCACCCAGGCGCGATCGACCCTTGTATCAGAAACCGGCTGCCACCTAGGCGCGGCCGTAAACTTTGTATCATCTCTGGTCGCCACCTAGGCGCGACCGACCCCATGTATCACCATGGATCGCCACCTACGCGCGATCCAACCCTATGTATAACACTCGGTTGCCACCTAGGCGCGACCTTATGTGTCATCATAATCAAAGCTTATCATAGCTTAGCCTATCATGGCAATATCATTATGTTTCTTGGGGTCTTTGTTACCCTGAAACAGCCATTTATTGGCAATTATCAAATTTACCTTAAGTTGGATTGCTACTCGCATTATGTGGCCAAAGTACTGGGGTGTGGCGTCAATCGAGCTTGATTGCCTATCATGGCCGCTCTCGACCCTGAACACACATGTTCCTAGGAAATACTGAGTCGCGCGAGTGCCCACTTAAGGATTCAGATGGCCTAACTAGAGGTCGATGTACTGCTTATAGTACGGCAACACCAATTACAATTACTTGTCTTAACAATTGTTTTATTCATGATATCAAGTTACAGGTGATGACCTTCAGAGTTCTCTGAGAAGAATTGAGATGATTACCACATACATCCTCTCAATCCTTGGGGGCTACATCATATTATCATCAAAAATTTGAAGATAGATCGTCATCAAGTTCTGAAGCTATCAGGATACTCTAACAAAGAAGCTCACGAAGTCAGATGATCTTCCAGGTGCGAGTCAAGGCCATCCTGCACAATTATAAGTCGCGAAACAAGGAAAAGCGCGGCCTAAACATTCAAGATCAAGAAATACTATGAAGTTCAGGCCACGCTTGGGGGCTAATGTCGGGGGAATACTTTCTGGATTAACCCGCGGCCCAGTGCGACTTAACTTACTCGCACGGGCAAAGGCCCACTTGGGAGCAAGCCCAATATTGAACCGCCATAAGGGGAAAGATCTAGAAGACATATCCCGGAGGACGTGAAGACCAAGTAGTCTCCGAGTAGGCCTCTGTGGATGTATTCCTTATGGGGAAGTTTCCTTTTGTAACCTAGCGAGCCTCTGTGTATATAAAGAGGACTCGCAGGACTTAGAGCGGGTCAAGCTATCAAGCCCTAAACCCTAGCTCATACGGCGAGTACCAGATCGGATCGCCTCCATTGTAACACCTCGATTATCATATCAATACCAATCTAGGGTAGGCAGGAAGTAGGTCTTTTACCTCACATTGAGGGGGCCGAACCTGGGTAAATCTGTGTTGATCTTTGTTCCTGCGATCCCAAGCTCGGAGATGCTTGACTCGCGTAATCCCACACCTACGAAGTCATCTATGACACCTGACGTGACAAACCCACGACAGGTAGTATCATGCAAGTCTTGCAAGAGTGGAGAATGACATCAGCATCCTATAATCAAATGGTTATAATCTTACAACTATGTGAGTATAAACTGTATATAATCTTGCAAGTAAATGATAATATTGGTTAGAAGTGTGTTCTGAAAAATTATGAAATAATTATAAAATCAGGAAGATATCAGACTTTTTTCTGATAGGCAACAAGCTACCAAGAACAACAAAATAATTTGTGCAGACAGAATTTTTTTTGTTGAATAAAATTGACAGACCACTGCAACACGCCGACATGAATATTATTGTTACTGGCAGGGATATGTATACATGACGGCCCGACCCAATAGCTAGCCGACATGAATATATATTGTTTCCAAGGGATATTCCGACTCGATAAGTTTCCCCTGTCAGCCGACTGTCACAAATAGCCGGCAACACACTATTCCGATTATCCGTTAGGCATACAGTTTAACTCATGATTAGCTATTCATGTCCCATGTCAGAAAAAAAACTATTCATGTCGGTTGCACCTCACGCTTTTTTTTGTGTGACATGGCGCAAATAATCTTATTCCTGCCAGTATTCTGGCATTTCCTGTCAATTACAAGCTTAGAGGGTTAGTCCTTATTTTAGTAGTGGAGCGATGAGACATTGACATTTTATCTAGAACGACAGTCGCTCAAGATCAATCTGAAATTGTTACAACCGATTAGGAGCAACCTCTGCACAGCTCTACCTCTTACTCGAGTCCACTCGACTTTGCTCGTTTTTTATTGCTCAAGCTTGACTCGTTTGAATACCTAGTTTGTTACTAGCAATTAATTTTTCCCATGGAAGGAAAGTGTCCCTCCTTGTATCTCAAGCAATTTACCATTTTACACCGCTCATTGTCCCGCCGAGTGTTACTACTAGCAGCATGATGAAAATCCAAAGAGCGTTCTTTTGGACGGGCACTGACAAAGTCACGGGTGGACAATGTAAAGTTAATTGAAAAACAGTTTGTAGGCCTAGAAATCTTGGAGGCCTCGGCGTTCTTTGCACCGGCTTCGGTGGCCGTGGATTGAATGGAAGGACCATCAAAAAATTGGGTGAGCATGGGCAACCCTTGTACGAAAAAAGTTATGGACCTCTTTTATGCCGTCATCACAATCACGGTTGGGATAGGAAAAAAGACCCCCTTTTGGAATGCGCCTTGGCTCAATGGGGCCAAACCAAGAGACATTGCCCCTCTCATTTTCTCTATCTCTAAAAGGAAAAAAAATGGAGCGCACAAAAACATGATTGGAACGATTGGTTTGCCAAAATTAGCATGGCTGAAGGTTTCCCTTTCGCACACTTGGAGCAATTTGTTGATATTTAGATTCAACTTCAAACTATCCACCTTGATGAAGCAGTGGATGATGATATTATGTGGAAGCTCAAGTTAAATGGTCAATACTCCACGGCATCGGCTTTCCAAGCCCAATTCCTTGGGACCCTCTCCACCGACATGAAGCGGATGCTTTGGAAGATTTGGGCACTCCCAAAGTTCAAATTCTTTGTGTGGATTGCGATTGAAAATAGATTGTGGACAGCGGCCCGGCTTGAGAAACGAGGTTGGCGAAATTACGGGCTTTGCCCCCTTTGCAAAATAACAACGGAGTCGGCGGACCATCTATTTTGTTCATTGTCGGTTCACTATTAGACTTTGGGATCTTATCGAGGATTGGCTTGCCATGTACACAATTGATTGTCATCTTTTGCCCAGTCACTCCCTATACACTTGGTGGCTTGGCATGACCACCTCATCTGACCGAACCGAAAAGCTATCCCTCCATCAAGTTGCTCACATCATGTGAGATTTGGAATGAAACGAATGCTTGGGCCTTGTTGCGGCCTCATCGTTGATCATCTTGCAAAAAGTATAGAACGAAGCGAAATTTTGGGTCGCCGTGGGAGAAACGCCTGGGTGAAATCTTGCCGGGAGAGTAGTTTGGTCGTAATATTTTTTATCAACTTCTTGTAGAACTTCTTATTAATTACTGTAATAGATTGAGGCAAATCTTTTATCCTCGTTTCAAAATAAATAAATAAATAAATAACAGGGCTATAGTGACACAAAACCGACACATGCATAGATTTGGTCACGTTGTCACGTGATGTACAGGTGCTGAGAATTCCCCTGCGTTTTGGTTTAACCTGCACTTGAAGGCAGGTAGGAAATAACTCTGGGTATCATCATTCAAGAAACGAGCTCTGCTTAATGTGTCGGTGGATAGGCTCCCCCAATCTACGGAAAAAATCGACGTCAAATTCGGATCTCCTCTCATCTGGCAGTGGTGGGGCTGAATGGAGTTGATGATAGGTTGGTGAGACAGACCTGGGCCAAATTCAATTCCAATTTCAACCAAGCGCCTAGCCTGCACTCCGTTGCTGCTGGAGTATAGTCAGTTTTACTATTCTGATTTCAGCAGGGAGAGATCGATGAGGTAGAGATAACAGTGACATTGGCGTGGAAGAAGGAATTTATGAGCCATACATAGGTGGGGCGGGAAGCATCATCAGTGACGCTACATCGGGGGACAAAAGGGAAGAATTCGGAGCAGCCTCGGCTCGCTGCCGTGCCCACTAGCATGCCCACAGCGAGCGACCCCATTCTTTTTTTTAGTTTTGAGGCAGTCGTATCTGCCACTCGATTAGATAGATAGAATGTTTATCTACAATGTCATTTGCCTAAGCAAGAGTATCACCGAAAACAAAACAAAAAACAAGAGTCAATCTCCCGGGTCGTGCCCATGGGCGAGAGCCCGCTGCTCAATCTCCTCCCACACCAGGTGTGACACCATGATCGGTTGCATAGCTGTGTTTCGAAAAACCCTCCTATTCCTCTCTTTCCAACAGCCCCACATGGCATAGACGAACTCCCCGCTCGCCTCCCGCCTCTTCTCCTTCGGTATCCCGGCGAGCATGCCATTCCACCAAGCATCAATGATGTGTCCCAAAACTGGTGGCGGCATCCCAATGGAGCCCTTCCAACCGAAGATGTGCTCTCTCACCTCCTTCGAGAAACTGCAATCAAGAAGAAGGTGCTGCACTGTTTCGGGATGGCATCGGCAAAGCTTGCAAATGGGGTCATGTGGCCAACCTTTAATCCCAAATTGTCCGCGGTGAGGATCTTGCCGTGCAGCACCAACCAAGCAAAGAAACGACATTTCGGTTCCGCCTTGGCCTTCCAGAGCTTTGCGGCACGGAAGGGAGGACATGAGCCTGTAAACTGGCACCGGTATGCCGAGGCCGCCGTGTATTCCCCGGAAGCGATCCATCTCCACGCTATGGCATCCGGCTGTGGCAGCAATTGCACTCCTTGCATGATTGCCCACTACGACGTAAACTGATGCAGCTGCTCCGAGGAAGTGATATGGAACAACGCCTTAATCCAATTGTTTGCTTGTATTTCCTTCTGGACAGTGCGGAACTTTCTCGTTGTTATGTCGTAAAGCTGAGAAAACTGAAGCTTGAGTGAGCCTCCTGGCAGCCAACGGTCTTGCCAAAAATGGCACCTTGCTCCATCTCCAAGCGTGACATCGGTGGTGCACCGAAACAACGCCATATCCGCAGCGTAGCAAGGCAGCGGCATACCTTGCCATGGCCGATCCTGATCCTTCCACGCAAACCATGGCCACCTGAGCCGTAGCGCGCGGCCAAACTTTTCTACATCAAAAACTCCTAGACCGCCCAACTCCTTTGGGCGGCAGACAGTTCCCCAGTTCACTAACGAGACCGGACGAGCACCGGGCGCTGCACCTGACTTCATCCACCCCCATTTTTTTGGCGCTTCCTCTCCTCTCTTTGTCTCTCTGCTGCTGCCACTCCATAATCACTAGTTTGCCCTTCTCGCGCATAATCAAAGCCGTGAGTAGTGCATCGATTGTTGTATCAATCTGCATCCTAAGAAGCGCGGGCGGGGCTAGATGCGCCACTGTACTGACGCACCGCACATTCATAGTTTTTGTACTGCGGCCTACCGGCTAGTCGCTTTGTGGTTCCCGACAGGAGAGGAGTGGTAGTGCTACAGACAGTTCACTCGAAAAAAAATACGGTAGTTCATTAGCTGTGTGTGGGTGGGGTGGGGTGGGGGTGTGGAGGGGGTGATTGGATCAACAAGTGCCGATCTTCTTCTCGTGTCGCCTCCTCCAGGGCGATCGCAGATCCAAACTCTAGCCCCCGCCGCCACCCCCTCCTCCCTCCTTCTCCCCTCGTCGTCCCCAGCAGCAGTCGCCAGAAAATTCCGCCTGGTGTGTCTCCCTGCTTTGGTGCGGTGGTCTCGAGGGGTGGTGCACGGTGGTAGTGACGAGCGACGGACTCCAGTTTTTGGGTTGGGGGTCGCGGAGGCATACGACCGGAGAAACCTCCAGATACCCTCTAGATCGAGCGACGACGGTGTTTGTGCGTCACACTCCCTCTCAAAGGCATCGTTTTTGGAGTTTCCAACGGTTGGAGGGAATAGTCGTGTCGGTGCTAAGGTCGTGGTGGCCTCTTTTCTTCAGCCGACAGCCTTACAAAGCGCGATCTGTAGCGGCTTGCGGCGGGGAGGTGTTGCTATCAGCGCCTGTTGTGTGTGGCACTGCGGTTACCGGCAACCGGTTTAGTGGCGGTGGATCTAGCTGTGATCTGCTCGTTGTGACATCACTGATTGCTGCACAAGACTTTGGCGCTTAGGACATCAACCTTGAACTTACGTGGGTGGCGGACATCATTGTCATGTACGCAATGGACTGATCTTCGTTTCGGTGATGGTCTCCAACTCGGTGTGTCGCGATCAATGGCGGTATGTATGAGACGTCCTCTACCGTGACCGCAGAGTTTCAAGACGTACTCAGTAGGTGCTAGACACGACAATTTCCACGGCGTTGTCAAGTCAAACCTAGCCGGTGGTGGCGATTCACACTGTATATTATACGGAGGCTTCAAGTCATGCCCGATACTAGCAGGTGCTACACATGACGTCCAGTGTCAAGTCATGCAAGCTGATGCTCGATCGAAATTGGTGCGACCGTGGTTTGAGACGTCGCGGTATGGGACACCATCGACTTTTAGTTTGTCCTCCAAGGACATCAGGTTAGTGTTAAGTCGTTGGCCGGATATATAATGATGGTAGAAGAGGAATTGTCGAGTTTAGACACTTCACTGAAAACATTTATGATAATATTGACGTGCATCTGTATCATGACCTTAGAGCGTGTTGGTTCCC
Organism: Poa pratensis; assembly: GCA_947311845.1. Classification (NCBI taxonomy): domain Eukaryota; kingdom Viridiplantae; phylum Streptophyta; class Magnoliopsida; order Poales; family Poaceae; genus Poa; species Poa pratensis. The sequence goes on from CAMZMU010000081.1 coordinate 27,685,161, forward strand.
CCGCATGCATTTTAGTCCATTTGCATTCGTGGCTCTCACGGCCTCGCTCTGGAAAAACGCAACAAAATCCACATTGTGCACTATATTTGGTTGCATGTATTGATTTTTGCATGCACCTGGAAAACGGAAAGACAGATGTTTGGTTGTATTCTCATGTTTATTATACTCTCACCACATGCCTACAGGGTGAACTTACCACACACCACCACGAGGAGCGGCGAGCAGTACAACGGCGCGACACGAAAGTGGTTCGGCGGCGGACGTCGTGATATGGGGTTACCATGATCATCACGGCAAAGTTCATGGCGGCAAGCGTCGGAGGTTTAACGAATACGACACGTAAATTGAAAAACACATGCACACGAAGCACAATCTAAACGGCGAGCGGCGCGGCGGAGATTAGAGCATGAACATGCCGGAGTTCATGACGGCGAGCGGTGGAGGTTAGACCATAAACACGCCGGAGTTCATAACGTCTCGGAGTTTAGCCGTGGGTGAGAGAAGCTTGAAAAACACATATATCAAACACAGTCTAAATACGTAGATACATATTGTACAATATAATATCTACTTGTATATGTCCCGCGAAATAGAAAAGTTACAACAATGAAAGTTGTGAGATACAATGAAATGAATCTACTCGTGGAAGGAATTTCAAATGGTTGACCGAGTGCGATGCATTTGACAAAATCCGTCCAAAAAAGGGCAAACATCGGTCCGAAATTCAAAAGTTATAGGCGACGAAACTCAAAACCGACCACGAGAATGGAACCTACTCGTCAATGCGCACATATTTCATGTACAAATTATTTTGAATCGAAGTATATGTCTGAAAATTATATGGAGGAGTTTAAGGGAGGTGAGGAGAGCGTCTGGTACCTGACATCCCGACAGCGACCCATGTTCGCAAACTTGCATCGTCAGGACATGTGCACGCGAAAACGGTCGAATCGAGTGTTCCTCCTGCCTGGCCGAGGGGCATTTTAAGTTTCGATCTATGCAACAACATGGACTGGGACAGAAAACCAAACATGCAAAATTTTCACCCAGCGGGCCTGCCTGATATGCTCACAGGTAACAAAGACGCCCTTTAATTCGGGCTGAAAATTCCGAGCTAGATCTACATTTTGTCTTGTCATCCGTCGGGAGGCATGAGGTCTCAACTTTGTTTTCCTCGTATTTACTGAATTTTACAAAAAATATTAACGTTGTGTGCATGAGGTCTCGACTTATTTCCATTTTACACGTGAAACGGGACTAGCGGTGGTCGATAAGACTGCGTGCATTGCATTCACTCAGAACTCGGCTTAGATTTACTATGCTTAAGGTGTACAAAGCGGAGCATGTGCATAGTGCAGACTCAGATTTAGGCCCAGTTCTTTTGACGGCTTCTCCGAGAAGCTGCCCTTTCTTGGGAAAACCGTCTCCAAATTTAGCTAGGCTTCCAAAATAACATTGAGTTTGAAAGACTTCTCAAATTTTGAGCGCCCCTTCCCAACAAAGCTGGGGAGGGCAACTTCTCGGAGAAACGGAAAAAAAGAACCGGGCCTTAATGGTTCTGGTCAAGACATACGCTGGTCAACGACCAGCTTTTTGGTCAAGATAAAATGCACGAAAACGACCGCAAGTTCGCACTCACTACATGGAGTGCTTGATTATTTCTGCAGAATGGACGGAAAAGAGAGAAGCAATATAATCGTGTGGCAGTAGCGCATCCACACTCGGAAATCCATACTCAGGGCTCTAGATGCTCCCACTATGTATTTTATTTTTGGTTTTTTTTTTAATGTCAAAAAATTCCGAAAAAAAATCCGGATGTAGTTTACAACATGGTGTGTTCGCACAAAAATTGACATGGTGAAAAAACTTTTTTAGCAACCTGTACAAAAAAGACAAATTCGGACGCGTACATATACGTTTTGGTATGTCAGATTTTTGTCATTTTTGCACACGCTACCCAAATCACCGCCCCACACACTGACGCGCTGGTCGTCTCCCTCCCCGTTCTCTGTAGCGGAAGGGCGATTTTTTGCTTCCACCCGGTCGATCCACCTCCTCGCCGTCGATCCGTCGGATCCCTCGCCCTCCGGCGGCCGCCTCGGCGGCGGGAGGGTGGGGATCCCGCCTCGCGTGTGTAGATAAGGTAGGTTCTTTTGGGGCAGCCGGCGGCACCGTGGAGGCGGTGGTGTCGCTGGTGTGGTTTTTGTTGCAGGCGCTTCTCCTCTCCGGCGGTGGCGCTCGTGGAGCTCCGGGCTGGTGCGTCTGCTCCCCTGGCACCCGCGGATCGGTGGATCCGCGCCGTGCCTCGATCTACTGCCAGATCCAGTGGCGGTCTCCATCCTGGCGGTGGATTCGTTCGGAACCCGGGGCTCGCCGGGATCCACGACTTCGTCCAGCGGCGGCTCGAAGACGACTCCGGCAAGGAGGTGTGGTTGGGACAGGGGGGCGCTCGCCCCGGCCTTTCATCGATTCAAGCTCCGCCGCGGCGCGGCGGGCGGGCACGGCGGCGTCTCTCATAGGGCAAAAGCATCCCTGACAATGGCAAGATGAAAGGTGGTCGTCTTCGTCTCCGACGCCGGCGTGGTCGGTGCTCCCGTAGCTTCTGGTTTCGATTTCTTCCTCGTATTGTACGTTTCCTGTTCTTCCGTGTACTCTGTATGTGGTGTTTGTTGATTATACGTGGAAAATTGCAAAAAAAAAAACACTGATCTATATTTAACCGAAGGACATCACAATTTTTTAGGAGCAGGGACATAACGTTGGTCGTTGGACACATCGAAGCTCCCAGCTGCAAGGGCTCTTCCCTGCACCCACTCTCCTCGATCACTCGTTTCATTGTGGATCCTGCCAAAAGCCTACACGGCTGCACTCACCAAAACGTGACTTTCTGGCCGTGTCAGCCCCCACAGTGACACACCACAAAATACAGCTCATGATTCTGTATTTATATTGTGTCCTCGTTTTTCGTGAATAAATTTTGACCTGGATACATGATAAACTTTAGTCGAATATAGACTCAATGGATTTTTTTAAACATATAATTCATGTTTACTTAGTCAAATTAATGGTGATATTGGAAAACAAGTGCACCACCTAAAAGCATCTCGAAATGAACCCCTTATTTCTCCATATGTCCGGGCGGACAGTCCGGACAAGGCAGGGACAGAGAACCGCCATCAAACCGCGTGCTCAAACTCAACTCATCAGTCTGGGCTGGCTGACACCCCTCATAACCAGCCCATATGTGGGAAGGATATGGGGTGGTTCGGAACGGCCACCACGTCGGACCGACCCAGTAGGGCCCATTCTGTCCCAACATATACTGCACCCCAGTAGCGTAGCCAGGATAACACAACGACCCCGACCAATTCTCATGATACAATAATAAATAGTGCAAAATAGTGTTACAATAGCTATAGTCAACAAAGGAATTAGGTGCCACGCCCCGGGCCAAGGCCAGTGTAGCCTGGGGCCTGGCTACGCCCCTGCTGCACCCCGTCCCCGCTACCGGACCAAACCGTAGCTCAGTCTTCACTCCTCGAGCCCTAGTCAGCTCCCCCTCCCCTTCCCTCCTCGTCCCCTCTCTTCCGTCCAACGAGACGTCCGGCGACGAGATCGATTGAGATGCCATTGAGGTTGGGTTCTCTGATGCGGCGGTTCTGGCAGGATCAAGCTAGCTCCCCCCATCGACTACGACGACAAGGAGCTCTCGCGTGGCCCTCAAGCGGTCATTTACGGACACCCGGGGATTTAGCTCGGAACTGGCGGGCCAATGCAGCTGCTCGTCCACGTCGGCGGCTAGCCAATGCCACTGCAGCCGCTGGTCCGCTTCTGCACCACGCAGATATGCAACCCCCCCATCGGTAGCGCCTATGCAAGCTCCCCCTTGTTGGAGGCTGGTGCCGGATGGGACTGAATGGCTGCTGGTCTGCGCTCCTTTGAGCCTGCCCAAACGGAAGCCGGAGTCGAGGCAAGGGCGTATCGGCTCGCCAAAAAGCAGAGGGGACACGAAGAGTAGTCCCACGCCCGGATAGCTCGGTGCGACAGGGAGAGGCGACGCAGAGCCATCGTTGAATATGGCACGATGGAGGGCGAACGACGCTTGTCGCCGGCGCCGCAAGAACGCCAAGGCATTAGCGAAAGCCATCGCCTGTCGGAGCGGGAGGCGGCAAAGAAGCAAGCTTCGGTCGGGCTCACCAACGAGCAGGCCCGCGCTGTACGGATCCTCACAGCTTGGCGCACCTCCAGCGATGGCGGCGTCTCCTCCTCTTCATACGATCGTTTTCCAGAAGTATTACCACCTCGCCAGAGTTGCCAATGGGAAGGGCAAGGCTCCGCAGTGAAATCCTTTACGTATGTATGTTAAATATTTCTATATGTAGCCGAACATGTCCGTGGCTTTTGCTGAACCTACCTGTATGTTGAATCTGTGAGCTGTTTATTTTATTATCTACTATATTGTCTTATCCATGTGATGTCCGATGTTTGTGTTGAACATGTTGTCGATGATCTACGATGAATGTGTAGTATGGTTTTGAGGGGAACGGCTCGAGAAGCACAAATTTGGCGATGTCAGAGCATCTCCAGTCACAACCCCCATATCCGGCCCCAAACTGTCCGCGGACGCGTTTCGCCCAAAAGTGGTGCTCTACAACCACAATGTTCAAATCTTCACACCCAAAACATGCAAGCCATGCAACGTAGATCACAAGGATAGATAGTTCAAAGATCATACGAATAAAGCATAGTTCGAACATCCACGGACATAGTTCAACACACAAATTAAATGGACAGAGCTCGTCGGAAAGACCGAAGGTGATCAGAGATTATGCGGAATTGGGCCCCTGTTCGCCAGTACCGCCGCTGCCGCTTCTTCCTCTGCACGGGCCCTTGCTCGAGCTCGGCGTGCCTTGCGCATACCAGCTGCACTGTCCAGTTCCTGCCGTGCCAGCCGAGCCCTAGCTTCATGCTCCACTTGCTGCCGTGCCTCCGTTGCCTCGCGTTCCCTTTGGCGAGCACGACGTTCCGTCCGAGCCTGGGTCTCCGCTTGCCGCACCCTGTCCCTCTTCTTCGCGTCCGGCGTCTAGTCTACGAACGGACTTTCCTTGAGTATGTCCCAACAATGGAGGAGATTCCACTCTGTGTTCGCCGGCCTCCCCGCAAGCACATTATACAGTGGGATGGCATCCTCCATCTACGCAAATTGAAGCAATAGCTAATCAACGAAATGAAGCAAGTAGGATACGACATTGTTGAGTAGGATAGTGCATTGTTGAGTAACCACATGGAACTTACGGAACCCATTTGGGCATAGCATCCAGCGAACTTGTTAATCTCGACGATGATGTATTGTCACCTATGGCGGAGAGACCCCTCATTGCGGTAATAGATGGAGGATGCATTGAACAGTTCGGAGATCCGGCCCCAAAATGAAGCTTAGTTGGAGCATCCGTTTTGAGCATCGTGCGGGGTGGCCAACCACGCTTTGCACAACATCTTATCATCCATAACCGAGTAGCTATTCACTCTAGAAATGACCTACGGGTTCAACAACCGAGAAGTAACAAATTGCTACAATCCGCATCCTAATTATTCATAAATCCTACAATGGTGGGAGGTACGAACAAACATACCCGTCGAGGAGCCGCCAATTGTGCGGACGAGCCGGATCTGGAAACGGCCGCACAGCCAGAGCAAAGAGTCGTCGCCACCGATTTAGCTGCCGGCGGCGCGACTTCCATCTCCGCCCCGGGGCAGCTGCCCACCTCCTCCTCCTCCGCGAACGCATCCCAGTACATCTCCACAGATCCGCCGCCGGAGTTGGCCATCCGTGCAGCTCTACGGGCGGAGAAGAGTGGCAATGGATTGGAGCGGAAAGGGGATCGGAGGAAATTGAGAGGTAGGGTTTCATCCGTGGTGGGGATTGAGTTGATATAGGTAGGGTCGCAGCGGGCCGTGTCCGACGTGGTGACCTATCTGGGCGCATCCGGACCGCCCCAAACCCTCCCCACATATGGGCTGGGTTTGGGGTGTGCCGGACCGCCCGATCGTTTCGGCTGAGTTTGGAGGCACCGTTGGGTGCTGGTTTTTAGCCCAAACTCTGTCCGAGCTTTTGGGCGGCCTTTGGGGGACTCGGTTGGAGATGCTCTCAAGGCGGACAGATACGGGGCGAAAGTTGGCAATCCCAGTTAGAGATGTTCTAAACATGGACTGAGGGAGTATCACTGAACTCTTGCTCCCAAGAGAACAATGATTTTTACCTCCTTTTGGCCGTAGAAACAAAGGCGGGGAAGAAAGGAGTGCAGCATAGGCCCCCCAAAAATATAGCTTCGTTGCACTACTAGCTGGAGCATGTTTAATTCCGACGCAGCTTCAGTGACTTTGCGTGGGTGACTTTGTGGTGACTGTGTCGTGGTGGTATCACGGCAGATGCCATAGGATGGCTAAAGTGTGGGGCCGATGGACCCTGGTGGAATCCGGGAGAGGGCTAGCGCGCTAAGAAGCACACACGAAGAACACACAAGCACACCAAGATCTACCCAGGTTCGAGGCCCTCGTGAGGAGGTAAAACCCCTACTCCTGCCTGCCACTCTCTCTATATATCTTGGTACCAGGCGTACAAGCTGCTCCTTGAGCTGTAAGATCCCAGCAGTGGGGATGAACACAATGAAGAAGATGAAGCTACGGGTAGAAAGATATCTCTGGGTCTTCCTTTCTCTCCCTCTATCGCCGTCCCCACGCAGGAGGGGGTGAAGCCCTATATAAAGGCCCAACCAAGTTACCGAAGTACCCTTGGGCGCACTGTAGCCACGCCAAGGATATGTCATGATGGCACTCCTGCCAGAGACAAGACGCGGCGCGCCCATCTCCTGCACACCTAGAATGTACCCTCTGCTAGAGACCAGACATGGCACGCCCATGTCTATCTCGTAGCCTGCAGGTCTGTCCTTGGTCAGCCTACGGGAGACCGGTCACCTCGCCCCTCCTGCACGCGCCCATGTCAGGCGCCTCCGTGTCAGACGGGAGGTGACAGGAGCATTGACCTCTGTCCGACACCAGGATAATCCGGCATGGGTATTCCGGATTCACCCTCCCGAATGATCTTCCCTGCACATAAGAAAACACACAAGTTACCGACATACAAATGTCGGTCAGCATAACCCGGTTTAGTATATGTCGGTTAGGATGACTCAGCTAACATAACCCGGCCTCCGCGGCCCGGTTGCCATAAGCCGGTTTGCAGTGACACCATGCCTCGGTCCCTCCGGGACTTGGTTGACCCGGTTTGACCTTGACCCGGTCCCGCCTTTAGAGCTCTTTATACCACAACTTTACCCTACCCGGGGGTAGCCCCCCGACATTAGTCCCCGAAGCTGGTGCGGTCCGACAACCTCGGATGAAGGGTCACACCAGGTTTAACAAAATAAGCCGAACCAACTGCCTTTCCGAATCAAAACATGTCCCGGTCTGGCCGAGTCTCTCCGAGTCAAACCAGTAACTTTGCCCGACTTTCCTCCTCCAACTGGTCTAACTGACACAAAAAGATCCACACAATCTCTCAAAGATCTCTCCACATCACGTAGCAGAGAGACGATGTTCGCTACCTCGATTCCTGCGCGTGGACATACGTGTCTCTGCTCACACGCCGCACACGTCACGAGCTGTCATGTCTCATAGGCACTCGAGTGCGTTTGACCGAGGCGTGCCTCCTCGATTCCCGCGCCAGTAACCGCACGCGATCACGCCGCGGGCAATTACCACCTTGTGACCCACGATGCGGCGGATCGTGCGGCCGCGAATATCGTAACTGCGCAGATCGTGCGCGGACAATCCACGCATGCGTTACGGTAACCGCACGCGGTAAATAAGGAAACTGCGCGCGCCCCGCGCCCATAAATAGGGGAGCAGGCACCTCTCCTCGTCTTCTCCGCAACCATCTTCTTCTTTCTCTCTTTCCTGTGACCCCACCGCCGCCGCGCAGAGAGCTCCGCCACCGCACGACGCCGGATCTCTCGAGCCATCGCCCACCGCAGCACCTCGCGCCGCCACCGGACACGTGCAACTCCAGCACGCCCTGCACTTCTTCGCCTCGCATCGCCGCCGTGATCTCCGGTAAGTTTCTTCCCCTTGACATTGCCGATGAACGTGTTCATCCCCTCCGATGAACATGGTCCTCCTCTCCGATGTTTTTGCTCCTCTTCTTCGCAGACGCTTTCACATCCAACTGCTTAGATGCTATCGAGCCTAATGGCTTAGATCCCCTCTGGATCTTTCTCGCACTGATATCCTGACATTGATCCTGATAGTTTCAACTTTCTCTGCCTTATGCTCATGTTTTACTTTCTTTTTTATTTGCTCGGTAGATCTTGCTTGCTCACAGATTTAGTCAAAGTCAAGTTTATAACTTTTACCCGAATCAACTTTCCGAGATAAACAGGCCACCTAAACCGAGATACTTATCTCGGTTCCCGAGTCACTTAACTCGGTTTCCACGCTCTACTCCCGAGTCAGTTGCACGGCTCTTCCGGGTCACCTTCTCCGAATTTTGATTCATAACTCTAGGTTACTTATCTCGGTTGTGTTCGTACTCTTTGCAGGTTTTGATCCGGAGATGTCAGGTCGCAGCACCCCTGACCCGACCGAGTCATCGGCGGCAGCCAGCAACCGAGGCGGATGGGAGGGATCCGACATAGAACAAGATGACCTCGACTGATTGCTCAAGACCTGGTGCATCACGGCCGAGGTCATATGCCGGCGTCCTGGATCAGAACTCGAACCGGTTCTAGAATCGGGTGAGCGGGTGGTCTTCCTTGCGCACTTTCAGCGCGGGTTTGGACTCCCAGCTAGCCCCTTCTACCGAGAATTTCTTGACTTCTTCGGTCTACAACCTCACCATCTCCCTGCCAACGCCATTACATCTCCCTCATCTTTTACCTCCTTCATGGAGGGGTATCTCGGCCTTTGGCCCACTGTCGCCGCCTGGGCCAAGTACTTCCGCCTCCGGAAGCAAACCATCCCGAACAAGGAGGAGGTCGTGAAGGAGATGACCGCATGCGGAGCAGCTAGCATCACTCCGAGGAAACAATCCCCCTTTCCTCGGCTTACTGGCTTAGAATCTTGCCGGAAGTGGCAAAGGTCCTTCTTCTACGTGAAGAGCCCAGAAGGGCGGGATGTTCTCAACCTGCCGGAGTTCAACATTGCTCCCCCCACAGCCGAGTTAAACTAGAACCATGACCCGCAGGACACCATTCCTGAGGTCCAACTAATCCACCAAACCCTTGAGGGTCTGCTGGCAAAGAAGTTCGGTGCAGACGACCTCTTGAGGACTTTCGTCACGCGCCGAGTCAACCCCCTCCAGCATCGTGTGCACAAGATTTGCCACATGAGTGGCCTGCTGGACCCTACCCGGGTCAGCACCCATGATCTTACTCGTCCCCAAGTTAGGAGACGTGTCAAGGCCATCACCCAGACCGAGATGGAGGATGACTGGCAATGGGGCGTAGAGCCATTTAAGCGATCCCGGCTTCCGCCTCCGGTTAGTTTGTCACCTTTGAACTGACACATCTCTGCCTTCCGAGGTTACTTTTATCTCGGTGAAGCACCATCTGACTAATCCGATTTACTTTGCTCCTCACGCAACTGTTTACTCGACAAGCCATCGAAGATGGGGACCTGAAGACCCGGAAATGGACAAAAGATCGCCATGCGCGACCCGAGGAGACTGAAGATCCGGACAACGAGGATTATATGCCGGTTCCTCGTGCCAAGGCTTCTACCTCGGGTAAGCCATCCGCCCGTGTCTTCGTTCAAGACTTGTCAGACGACGAAGATGACGATTGTCGAATCCTAGATCCCATTGACGCTATTCCTATTTCATGGTATGCACCTCGTGCTGCAGCCAATCCGGGTGCCCAAGGCACATCCCGGAAACGCTCCGTTGCGTCCGGGTCAGCGGCTCCCCGGCTAAGAAAGCCAAGAAGGTTGTCATGAAGCGTAAGGCTAAGGCCCTACCAACCAGCAAGGGGTAAGATAAACTTCGCATAACTTTTCTTGCTCTCACTCTTTCCTTCTTTACTTTCACCGAAGTTATTCTCACCCGAGTTAACACTTTATCTCGGTTTATGCAGCGATCCCATCGCCGCAAAACAGACCCACAGTTCCATTTTGTCTCCTATCCCTTCATCGTCACCCCTGGCGGCCAACACCGGGATTAGCAGCCCCGGAGGGCAATCCCTTCCCCGGTGCGCGCTACCTCAGCCGACATTCCGCCGCCGAATCTTGCTTCGGACCTGGGAGGAGACCAAGGCCTCGAGCAAACCTCGGCTCCGGGTCAAGACCAATCTCCCCTCCCGCCTCTAAAGACTCGGAGACGGAGCGGGTGAAGACCCCGACTAAGACCTTGTCTAAGCCGGATCCCCGCCTCTCACCTCGTGCCCAGCACAAGCACAACAAGCAACCGCAACAATTGAAGCAACAGCAGCAACAACAGAAGCAGCAGCAGCAGCAGCAACTGAAGAAGCAGAAGAAGCAACAGCAGCAACAGCAGAAGCCCCCAGTACCAACCCATACTCCGGCACCACCGTGTCCAACTGTGCTGAGTCAGCAAGCCTCTGGCCAACCTTCAACCGACCAGAGCAGGCAAATTACCGTGACTCCAACAGCAAACCTGGCGTACAAAAATCTCTCCGAGATGATTTCCCGCCCCCGGGTCAACAGCCATGTTCTTCCGAGTCTTCGCACCCCGAGTGACAACAACCTCGGCTCGGTTGGACAGTGCGTGATGGACTGGAACGCCGCGGATCCCAGCGAAGTTTCCTCTACTCCGGCAAATCCACACCCGGTTGGCCCTGGCCTTGTTGCGCAATCCCTGCACTCTTTGCAGGTCTCGGCCCTTCAGGCTAGCAGGGTCGTCGAGGTAACTTTCTTAGAACTTTGCATTTACTTTTCAATGATCACAAGTCACACTACCCACAGTCCCCGAGATTCGGGTTGAGTAACTGATACTCGTCCGAGTAATAGGTAACTCGGCTTGAATCTTCAACAACTTGATCATTAAAATTAACTTGTTAACAACACTGGAAAGCCCAGTCCCCGAGTCTCATGTCGAGTTTATCCGGCATGAGCTTACATTAAACTCGGACAACCAGTCCCCGAGTTTCATGTCTAGATGACTCGGTATGATCTTTCATTAACCTCGGGCTCACAGTCCCCGAGACTCTTTTTGACTTAACTCTGTCAGTACTTTCCGTCAATCTCGGGCTCCAGTCCCCGAGATTCTCTACCTCTTTTCTTCTGGCAGGATTGCACCAACACTCGCAGCCGGATTTTCAAGAATCTAGCCCTGGAGCACCGGGCGCTCAAGCTTCCTTCCAGAACCAGCAGGAGGAAATGAAGAAGAAGGAGACTGAGCACAAGCGTGCTCTTAAAGAAGAACAGTCCGAGGTGACTCGGCTCAAGCGAGATCTTGACCGGGTCGAAAAAGAGAAGACCGAGCTGAAGAAGGAGAGGAACACACTGAAGGCAGCTCTGGAGAAGCGTGCTGCAGGTGACCAGAAGATCCAAGCGCATATTTCTGAATGCGAGGCTAAAGCTACCAAGGCTGAAGGAGAGTTGGATGCCTTCAAGGCAAATGCTGCCAAGTGGCTGGCTGAGCTCACCAAGCTTAATGCCGAAATGGACAGTAAGTTTCCTGAATCATATCTTTTTTCTTTGTATCTTCTGATCCGGAATTTTGTGTCGGTATCTCATTTGATTCGGCGTCAGCCTACTTGCTCTCAGAACACTTTGAGCACTGCCAAGCTGCTGCAGCCAACACTGTGAAGAAGGCCCGAGCTGCGAGCCGAGGCATCCGGGGCTCCGCTATCCGAAGCTTGGGATATCGACGACCACTTGATTGCACTCCAAGCTCGTATTTCCCCTTGAGGAGCATCGGCGTCGAGCTTCTTAATGCCGGTATCCGAGCCTACCACGTCTTGTGGCCCGACTCTCCCAGTGTCAAGACTATTGCCGAGTTATCCATGCTTGCAGCAAACCGAGACTCGGCTAAGGGAATGGAGGTCTTCTTCTGCTCGTGCCGGGGCCGACGCAGCCTTGCTCTTTCTGATGTCCTGGTATGAGGATATCAACCTCGATGGCCTGCGTACTCTACGCGATGGCTCCCCATGGGCTACTGACCCGGCATTGATTGCGAGGCGCGGGGAAGCTGCTACCTTCATGGCCAGGTTTGCCAACACTCGGTCTGTTGAACCTGGTGTGGTTTACTCTGATGATGAAGACGAAGAAGAAGAGGTCAATGTATGATGGCTCCGAGCAAGAGTATGTTGCGTCTGATTCCGAGTCTACTAACTCCGAGTCAATTCCTGATGCCTCGGCTAAGACTGCGAAACAGTCCCGCCGAGATCTCCACTGAACCAGCGCCTGACTCGGCTAAGCAAAGTGCTACCGACGCTTCAGCAAGCAGCAAGATCACTCCGACTGCCCCCGAGTCTGCTACTCTGCTGACCAAAGCTACTCCTGCAACCGAGGCTCCTCCTTCAACCGAGGTTCCTCCGTCATCCGGGTCTGTCCCTGCAACCGGAGCTGCTCCTTCCTCCGAAGCTGCTGCTTAACTTTGATGAATTTAAACCGTTAAATCCCCGGAATGCCGGGTGCAGATGTAATATACATTTTAAGCTCCTCCAAGACTACTTTATTTTGCTTAACTCGAACAAGACGAGGTTTATGTCGGATCAATTTAAACCGAGTCCCCGAGTTTATTTTCTTGTTCACTATACTTGTCGATCTTTGCTCTTGTCTACCATACAGGCGTTCGACAGTCGAGTCACAAGATAGAAAATATAGCATACAATACTTATAAATTTTGAGGTAAGGTTTAGAGTCATCCGACACAAGAAAAAACCGGGTTAGTAAACGACATATGTCGGATCTTTCTAGGACCGAGTCCCCGAGTTCACTTTCATGTTTACCATATACCATAACCTCTGCTCTTGACTGCCATTTCGGCGTTCGTCAGTCGAGTCACAAGATCACAACAAAATAGCATACATTACTTGAACTTTGAAACGAGGTCTCAAAATCATCCGACATATGAACAACACAGATAAAAACCGAGACAAAAACACATGCATATAGACAAGGCAGTCCCCGAGTTTCTTTTCGGAGTGCCGGCATTTTATTCAAAGGAAAAACCGAGATACATACACTGCGCCCTTATGAGTAAAAGGGACGGAGTAGAGCTACATTCCAGGGTCTTTTGGTCTCCTCTCCGGATTTGTCCATCACATTTTTCCTCGGTGCCTGTGCATCTATAAGATAGTATGAATCATTGTGCAGAGCCTTGCTCACAATGAATGGTCCCTCCCATGGAGGTGACAACTTGTGTCGGCCTGCTTTGCGTTGCACTAGCCTCAACACCAAATCTCCCTCTCGGAAAACCCGAGGGCTGATCTTCCGGCTATGATAGCGTCGGAGATTTTGCTGATATATAGCTGACCGAGATAAGGTCAGTTCTCGTGCTTCTTCGAGCAAATCAACATCATTTTCCCGAGCTTCTTTTGCCTCGGTTTCAGTGTACAGCGCCACTCTTGGCGAGTCATATTCCATGTCGGTTGGTAGTACCGCTTCTGCTCCATAGACCAGAAAAAATGGCGTATAGCCAGTTGATCGATTTGGTGTGGTCCTTAGACCCCACAGCACTGCTGGTATCTCCTCTATCCAACATCCCGGAGTTCGCAACAGTGGTTCAATCAACCGGGCTTTGATACCGGCTAACACCAATGCATTTGCTCTTTCCACTTGCCCATTTGCCTCAGGGTGTGCCACCGAGGCTATGTCCAACCGAATTCTCTTATCCGCACAGAACCGAGCAAACTCTCCCACAGCAAAGTTTGTGCCATTATCCGAGATAATGCTATGGGGGTAACCATATCTCAAAATGATGTCCTTCAAAAAGGTCACCGCTGTGTGACCATCACACTTCCGGATTGGCTTCACCTCGATCCACTTGGTGAACTTGTCCACCATTACCAGCATATGAGTCATGTTACCTCGGGCTGGCCTGAATTCTCCCACCATATCCAGCACCAAACTGCAAAGGGCCAAGTGATTGGAATTGTCTTGAGTGCCGAGGCTGGCAGGTGGATCTTTTTAGCAAACCTCTGACATCCCTCACACTTTCTGACGATATCTTCTGCCTGGTTCAAAGCACTGGGCCAATAAAACCCATGCCGGAATACCTTAGCCACCAAGGCTCTTGATGAAGCATGATGACCACATTCTCCCTGATGAATTTCCAGAGCATCTCCTGCCCTTCCTGCGGCTCGACACAGCGCTGCAGTACCTCGGTCACACTTCTCTTGTATAACTCGTGTTGATGATGGTGTATGCCTTGGATCTTCTTTGCACTTGCCTAGCTTCAACTTCATTACTTGGCAAACTCCCATCCATCATAAATGCCATTATTGGTTGTGCCCACTCCGGCACAGGACGCACAGGAAAGATCAGATCATCCACCTCCATGAGATCAACCGACATTACTTTTTCCGAGATAGAGTAACCAGTCCCCGGGTTCTGCCAAGCAGTCCCCGGGTTCTCCCAAATGCATCCGACATCGACGTCCATGGGAACAGCACCAGACTCCGGTTTTGCCGGGATAAAAATTGACTCGGATTCCGGCGATGGTTTGATTGATGGCTTCCTCAATGCTCCAAGGCTATGCCGGGTGGAATTGGATCCCGGGATGAACCTAGCTTGGACAGTACATCGGCGGCGTCATTTTCAGCCCGAGGTATATGCGTGAGCTCGCAACCTTCAAAGAACCCCGAGATCTTCTGGACATGAAACCGATACAACGCCATGTTGGCGTCTAAAGCATCCCAATTTCCCGAGACTTGCTGCACCACCAAATCCGAGTCTCCGAAACATTCTATCCGGCGAATACCAATTTCTTTGGCCACATTTAGCCCATGAACAAGTGCCTCATACTCGGCCACATTGTTAGATGCCGCAAAATGAATCTGCAACACATATCTCAGTTGATCTCGCTTAGGCGAGGTAAGGACTACCCCGGCACCTAAACCAATTTTTGTCCTTGAACCATCAAAGTGCATTCTCCAGTAATTGGGGTCAGGCCGTGGTGGCTCATATTGCATTTCAGCCCAATCCACCAGGAAATCCGGCAGTGCCTGAGATTTAATGGCATCTCTTCTTTCATAGTGAGGTGTAAGGGGACACCTCGATAGCCCACTTGGCTACTCGGCCAGTTGCATCTTTACACCCAATGATCTCCGAGATAGGAGCCTCACACACCACAGTGATTGAATGCTCTTGGAAGTAATGTTTCAACTTCTTAGCAGCCAGATAGACACCATATGTCATTTTCTGGTAGTGCGGATAGTTCTGCTTGGATAACGAGATCACCTCGCTTAGGTAATACACTGGCCTCTGCACAGTTTTGCCATCTTCTTCTCTCTCCACTACCAATACGACACTCACAACCCGGTTTGTGGCTGCAATGTAGAGCAACATCGGCTCTTTGGGTAATGGTGAAGCCAGTATCGGCGCAGTTGCCAACATCTTTTTTAACTCGGTGAACGCCGCATCTGCTTGCGGGGTCCACACGAAGTGGGTTGTTTTCTTCATGAGTTGATACAAAGGCAATGCCTTTTCTCCCAACCTGCTAACAAACCGACTTAAAGATGCCAAACATCCGTGAATTTCTGCACGTCTTTGAGACATGTCGGTAACCTCATGCTTTCAATAGCACGGATTTTTGTCGGGTTCACCTCGATACCTCGGCTTGACACGAGGAAACCGAGTAATTGCCTGCCGGCACACCGAAGGTACATTTGTCCGGGTTAAGTTTTATCCGGAATTTCCTAGATTCTCAAATGTTTCTCGAGATCATCAATCAGAGTGGATTTCTCCTTAGACTTGATGACAATGTCATCGACATACACCTGCACATTTTTTCCTATTTGATCATGCAAGCATTTTTGCATACATCTCTGGTAAGTAGCACCAGCATTTCTCAAACCAAAGGTCATGACACGATAGCAATAAGCCCCATACGGGGTAATAAAAGCAGTTTTTATTTGATCAGCAGGGTTCAGTGGTATCTGGTGAAAACCAGAATACGCATCTACAAAGGATAACAGCTCACACCCGGCTGTGGAATCGATCACTTGATCAATCCGAGGCAGCGGGAATGGATCCTTAGGACATGCCTTGTTCAAGTTTGTGTAATCAATACACATACGCCACACAATGGCCACATTCGGGTCATCTTTTTTCTTTTCCACCAGGACCGGGTTAGACAACCAGTCCGGGTGCAGCACTTCCATGATGAACCCAGATGCAAGTAACCTGGCCAGTTCATCACCTATCACCTTTCTCTCTCATCCGAGAGACGCCGCATAGGTTGCTTCACCGGTTCATATCCGGTCTGACGAACAAAGAGTGCTCAGCCAACTCCCTCGGAACACCTGGCAGGTCCTGATTTGACCATGCAAAGATATCCCGGTTCTCACGGAGGAAGTGACTGAGCTCGCCTTCCTATTTCTCAGTCAACCCGGTCCAATGATGACGTTGTGGTCTGGGAATGCCGGGTCAACATGATCTTCTTGGTCTCCTTTGGGCACCTCGAAATTTGCATTCTGCTCCGGGTTAGCCATACCCGGCATGCCGAGTTGTGCGGACTGAGCCAATGCCACCACTTCATGGATCTTCTTCTTCTCTGCAGCGATAATCAGTGACTCGGCTAAGCATGATCCAGCCGAGGCGCACTCCAGTGCACGCTTGTAATCACCCGAGATTGTGATGATGCCGTTAGGACCCGGCATCTTCATCTTGAGGTAACCCACATGAGTGGATATCATGAACTTGGACAGTGCAGGCCTACCGAGTAAAGCATGGTATGGACTTTCGAGGTCCACTACTTCAAACTGAATGCTCTCAGTTCGGCAGTTTTCCTTGGTGCCAAACAACACATCAACCCAAACTTTGCCCATAGGTGCACATGAGACACCTGGCACTATACCATGAAAGGTGGTAGAACTCGGCTGCAGCATATTTGCCGAGATACCCATCTTCACCATGGTGTCCGGTACATGATATTGATAGCACTCCCATTATCAATGAGAACTCGGGTGAACCGAACATTAATGGTGGGTCCAAAGAATGTCGGATCCACCACCAATGCATAACCTCCCGGAGTTGGCATAACTCGGGGATGATCCCTTCTGCTCCAAACGATCTCTTGCTCGGACCAGTGCAAATACTTCAGCACTGCCGGCATAACTGCGTTCACCTCCAGTGCACGCCGATGCAAGCTCTTTTTGTCAGTTGGCTCGGTCACAAAGACCACATAACTCTGATGAGCTTCTCTGTAATCTCCCTGGGGATACTCTCCCTGCCTACTAGGACCAGCATTGCCATTGTTGCCTCTGACACTCACTTGATGGACAGGTTTCGGAGTTGGAGGCCTCTGTGCCGGTGCATTCACTGGAATTGTGTTTGCTCCAGTGAGGGGTACTGCTTGCCTCGGTTGAGGATACGTCATTGGAGGCCTCTGAGGTGCTCCCATCTGATTTCCTCCGGAACCTCCACCTTCTTTCAAGGTGCGCTGATACCAGCTGCACTGCCGAGTTTATGGTTTGCTGGCCTGCGAATGTCCTGGGTGTGGAAACTGCAAGGCCCATCCAACATAGCCTCATAAGTTAATGATGGCTTCTGGTCACCCCATGGCCTCTTCCCTTCTTGATTCTGGCCCCATGCTGGACCATTGAACTTCGGACGCTGGCTGTTACCGGCATCTGGCTGGTCTTGGTTCACTGCTGCAACCTGGTTTGAACCATACCGGTAATCCGCTCTCTCCTCTTGTTTCCGAAGTCCTGGCGATCGTTCTGCCTGACTGGCCCGGGTCTGTTATTCACCGGGTATCTTCTACTTGGTTCAACCGAGTTCATCAAGGGCTGCATCGGATCTCCCAGTGCATAGCTATCCGCAATCCGGATTGTCTCGGCCAGGGTGGCTGGCATTTCCCTCTGCAACTTCTGCCAGAGCATGGAGCCGTGTCGGCACCCCTGGGCAAACCAAGATATGGCCTGTGCCTCTACAACTCCTTCACAGGAATTGCGAATAGTACTCCACCGGGTTAAGTAATCCCGGTCAGTTTCATTATCCCTCTGCTTGCACATCGCAAGCTGCTGAGGACGATTTGGTCTCTTGTACGTGCTGGAGAAGTTGCTAACAAATGCCTCTTCAAAGTCTAGCCAACAATCGACACTGCCTTCTCGCAGGTTGTTCAGCCAGATCCGGGCTGGTCCTTCCAACATCTGCGGGATATATCTCACCGCCCATCGGCGGTTTCCCCCAGCAATGTGCACTGTCGACACATAATCTGTCAGCCAGTCCTCTGGCTTGGTGTTGCCGTCATATGTCTTCGCGCCTCGGTTCAACTGAAAGTGCCGCACTGGTGGCTCTCTCATGATCCGAGGTCCAAAGCATGTAGGGCCAGGTGGACGCTGCTCTTCCAGCATTTCCGACATATAGATCCGGTCCAGCTTATGGCGTGCATCATTTGGTGACAACTGGCGAGGTCCCAACCGGGATCCCAGCGCACTGTCATATCTCGGATATCCGGCTTTCTCCATAGCCGAGTAACCATCATCATAACGGTTGGCCATCTGATCAACACCTTGCGGCTGCTGAACATACTCGATGTTCTCCTGCTCCCGTGCAGGATTTCGTGGCGGATACCGAGGTGGGCAACCTCGGCCAGCCGAGTTAATATTTCCGACATTTCCGGTATTCGGATTACCCGGACCGGGATTGCTTTAACCCCGGCCAGCACTGCCTTGACCAACTAACTATTTTCCAGCATACACTGGGTCATATGTCTGCATTTGCTTGTTCTTACCGGAGTTTACACTCCGGTCCCGCTCTCCATCAACATGCGGTGATGAAGCTTGTCCCCTGGATTTCTCCCCGGCTGCTCCTGCCGAGTGAACAATCTGAGACCCTCCTACAGCTGTATTAGCCTTACGAAAGGCCTCATTCTGCCGGGTTGCCACAGCTACCAACTCGTTAACTCTGTCCTGCTGCCTACGGAGAGCTTCTCCGGATAAGCCAGACAACTCGGCTCTTGCTGGCTCGGCAGCTCTAAGAGTTTTAGCAGGGGAACTATACTTCGGCTTTTCAACCGACAAGTTACTAGGGGTCTTGCTGGAGCTAGATCTACCATCTCTAGCAATCTCGGCATTGAGGTTTTTACCCCTCTTACGCACATCCTCTACTCGGCTAGGGCGAGTAGCTACCGGGGTTAAACCATGTGCTTGGTTGTACTCACGGAGAGTTATCCCGAACTCTCGCCTCACCTCGGCCATTTCCAAAGCCTCCTGATGCAAGCTCTGACGCCGTGCCTCCAACTCTGCCTCCACTTGGGCAACATCTGTACCAGCAGCTACCGGCACAGCCAGCTTCTCAATTATCTCCTCGAGATGACCCGCCCTAACCGGAACATCGGATGTGCCGGACTGATCTCGGAGGTTCTCCCTCCTCTCCAGCGGCACTTTCGCCGATCTGGTGGCCTTGGAGGCAGGATTACCGGCATCTCCTTTGCCGGGTTCTCCT
Organism: Poa pratensis; assembly: GCA_947311845.1. NCBI lineage: Eukaryota > Viridiplantae > Streptophyta > Magnoliopsida > Poales > Poaceae > Poa > Poa pratensis. Next base: position 27,704,790 of record CAMZMU010000081.1, read on the forward strand.
CTACCAGCCCCACCCGCAGTGCCGGTCATCATGACCTCTGCGCAGCTCCCGGGGCGAGCGCTATGCCGGCCGCGAGCCGCACAGATAGCAGGAGGATCCTCCGCCACAAGCACCTGCTCGGGGTACTTGTAGACAACCTCGGTGGCGACGTAGGTCACGAAGGTGCCGAAACTGATGAGGCAGCCGTTCGTCGGGAACGGCCTGCTGCCGAAGCATCCCGCATTGTCGCTGATGAAGTTCAGCGCGCCGAGCTTGCAGACGAGCCCGCAAACGACGCGCTCGCCGGAGTTGATGATGGAGCCCGTCCGGAATGTCACACCAGCCAGCGCCCTGCCTGCCCCACGGTGGGCGCCAACTATCGTGGTGGTATCACGGCAGATGCCATAGGATGGCTAAAGTGTGGGGCCGATGGACGCTGGTGGAATCCGGGAGAGGGCTAGCGCGCTAAGAAGCACACACGAAGAACACACAAGCACACCAAGATCTACCCAGGTTCGGGGCCCTTGTGAGGAGATAAAACCCCTACTCTTGCATGTCACTCTCTCTATATATCTCGGTACCAGGCGTACAAGCTGCTCCTTGAGCTGTAAGATCCCAGCAATGGGGATGAACACAATGAAGAAGATGAAGCTACGGGTAGAAAGATATATCTGGGTCTTCCTTTCTCTCCCTCTATCGCCGTCCCCCACGCAGGAGGGGGTGAAGCCCTATATAAAGGCCTAACCGAGTTACCGAAGTACCCTTGGGCGCACTGTAGCCACGCCAAGGATATGTCATGATGACACTCCTGCCAGAGACAAGACGCGGCGCGCCCATCTCCTGCACACCTAGAATGTACCCTCTGCTAGAGACCAAACATGGCACGCCCATGTCTGTCTCGTAGCCTGCAGGTCTATCCTTGGTCAGCCTACGGGAGACCGGTCACCTCGCCCCTCCTGCACGCGCCCGTGTCAGGCGCCTCCGTGTCAGACGCACCCGTGTTAGACGGGAGGTGACAGGAGCATTGACCTCTATCCGACACCAGGATAACCCGGCTTGGGTATGCCGGATTCCCCCTCCCGAATGATCTTCCCTGCACATAAGAAAACACACAAGTTACCGATATACAAATGTCGGTCAGCATAATCCGGTTTGGTATATGTCGGTTAGAATGACTCAGCTAACATAACTCGGCCTCCGTGACCCGGTTGCCATAAGCCGGTTTGCAGTGACACCATGCATCGGTCCCTCCGGGACTTGGTTGACCCAGTTTGACCTTGACCCGGTCCCGCCTTTAGAGCTCTTTATATACCACAACTTTACCGTACCCGGGGTAGCCCCCGACAGACTGACATCTGGCCCTACACACGGTGGGCCTGATGGGCAGTGACTCAAAGTCACGTGACTTTGTATTTGGCAAAGTCACTGAAGCTGTGTCCGTTTAATTCGTACTACCTGCGTGCAGTATAAGATCACATCAGATTCGATTTATTACTAGCCCCGTAGGAGTACAGAGTACTAGAATAGCCATGGCAGGAGCTCTCATCTAATATAAAATCCCCCAGATCTCCCATACCTCACGCGCAAACGTAAAGACCAAGAAGCACAATCCCCATCCAGCTGAGATCTGCCGCCCATCACCCAGCCAAGCCCCCAGAATCCCCTCCCTCTCGTGCTAGTGCTACTACAACTTAACCCTAGCCGCCCAGCCGCCCGCTGGTAGTCTCTATAAATAGCACGCCCAGTAAAGGCCACCACGCCATCACAGTGAGAGAGTAGTACACCACGGAGTAGCTAGCAGCCATTGATGAAGAGCTTGGAACAAGGAGGTGGTAGTACTACTAGTCATGTGGGTTTGCCAAAGGGGCGCTTACCGAGAGCTCTTTGGCATTCTGTCCACCTCCTTATGAATCTTGCAGGGAGATCTTACGATCTGTTGAGCTTGCGGATTGCTTGGAGGTGGGCATACTGCCAATGGAGCTGTGTAGGCCTCCCTTTGTAAAACCCATATGGCACAAATCATGGAGTCTTCTTGCCTCCTGCTTGAGATGAGAGGTTATTGGCAGTTTTGATGACGATCTTTATGAAATTTTACAAGTTTGGTTCTTGTCTTTCGCCTTACGCTCTCTTTTCTTTTCGTTTTCTGGTGGATTTTTGTGTGGAAGATTTAGGTAAGTTGATCTGCAGACATATGCCAGTTCTTGATCTGTTTTTTTTTTTGCATCTTAAGCGAAGTGTTCGTTCTTACTATAACTTCTCATGTCGGGGCGAGAAGATGGTTTTCAGCATGGCCTTCTTTTGGATCTGTATTTTCTCCCTGTTCCTCACTTTCCAAGTTCTTCCAAGGTGCTTTTCTCCTCCAGCAGTGCTGTTCGTGGAAGCCTTAGCAACAGTGTTATGCAACAGGCCAGCATGTGACAGTGAGAAGTTCTGTAAGTCACCAAACTTTGCTATGATTGCTTCAGATTTGACGTGTTAGTTAAAATACCAATCACATATTCAAGAGAATACGGTATGTACTACTCATGGGTTCTCTCTCCTTGGTTTAGGGTTTTGGGCCTGTGAGCCTGTGAGAGATGATAGTAATGATGAGATGTGGTTTTCTTTTTCTATGCCTTATCATTTCCTCCCTCTATGCATCTGCCACTTTATCATTATTGTATTGCTTGTTCCAATAAGTTTCTTGTAAATGTATGCACGCAAGTTGCAGCAGCAGAACTTTCATGCGCTTCATGATTTCAGCCGTAGACCCCTGACCCCTGCGAGCTCCAGTACAGCTGTCTGCGTATTTTGTTTGTCGATATTGTGGTGCTCTCGTGTTTAATTTGATAGCTCAAATTTCTTTGTGGTAGTCAATAACCTGAACCTTGGATCATACATCTCTTTATGTAGCTTTGCCCAACACAGATTGATCATTACCAGGTCGGAAAATGCGACGGAAACTTGCTTCTTTATGAATGAGTTTGCATGGTATATTATTATTTGATTGGTGATTATTACTTTGGTTGATCTCATGCATCAAGGATTATATTACCCTTTGTTCAAGAACATGGTAAAGATAGCTAGCTGGAAAAACAAAGATCTCATACTCAACGCTGTATGTATGGCACTGACGATGCATTACCTACCCAGAAAGCAGTTCGATAATAAACTTACACTCTTTGCATGATCTTTCTTTTTTCCATTGCGGGTCTAAGATTACATCACAGCAATATCTAGACCTGATGAAGATTCGTTTCCATCTTTTGGGTCATGTAATTTTCGCTCTATATTTGCATGATGGATGTAAATTTTATTAGTCATTAATTCCCTGTGAGATGTTTAGCCTTTACAAGTGATGGCTACATTCCATATTAACTTAGCGATCCTCATCAAACAATGAAGATGGGCCTCAAGCCGTCAATGACTGCACTGCATCTAGCTATATGGTTATGGCGATCATGTGTTTAACGGTTGTTCGAATCTTAATTTCTGCACATATGAAAATAGTCATGAATCAGTTAGTTGGATCACAAGTTTTCCCATCGATTGGAACAGAGGTCCAGTTTTATGCTGGCCCAACTTGTTCCCTAGTTTAGAACTGAGTTAGCACCACTTGGTCTTTTGGGCGCTTGGTAATTTGCACAAATATGCTATGCAAAGTATTTTTTTGCTAAATCAGGCAAATTACATAGGCTACTAGGGATCCTACAAATTCACTTTTATGTTTGCTGAATTCTTTCTTCCCTAAACAGTGACTTGATTGTAAGTGATGTTTATACTATCAATAAATTTTCACATATACTCCAAGGTCCTTCTGAAATTGTGATGATATTTTTCTGCACTTCCCCTTTGTCCAATATGGTCCAAATTTTCTGTTATCGTATCTTGTTTTTTTTCAGTCACCGGGTTCTAATTCATGTTGCCTCCCTGATACATTTACTGGGATGGTCCAGCCTAGGACTGAGAGGAATTTAATTTGCTGGTTCCCATATTTATCTTTCAGTTCCTGTCGGTTTCTCAAATAGATTCTTGATACCGCCAGACCTTTCACGCTATCAGTTTCTTTAATGCTCTCAGGAACTAGCTATGCACTCACACCTGACCATCTAGTCTGATGTACTCCCTCCGTATCAAAATATAAGACTCTCTTGTCAGAATAATTAGATTATCCCTTGCCATATATGTGTAACCGAATATGCTAGATTATAAAGCATATTCGGATCTGGCAATCCTCCCCTAATCAATACACAATCATGTAATAATCTCTTGCCTAAGTTAGGCCTATATCAACACGTAACTGAGCCGAGGTAAAGGCATCGTTCTCTGCATATTTTGATATGGTATCAGAGCTCAAGAACACCACCAAACACAACCAAGAACACCACCGAAACAACAAAAATGGCCTCCTCCACAACACCACAACCCCTTGGAAATCCACCGGCGGAAAAACTCACCTGGGCGAACTTCCTGCTATGGAAGACCCAGGCCATGCCGGCCCTTCGTGGAGCACGGATTCTTGACATTCTGACCGGCAAGGAGGAGGCACCGCCGGAGTACCTCGTCACCGAGAAGGACGACAAGGAGGTGAAGAAGCCCAACCCGGCGTACGACGCCTGGCTTGAAAGAGATCAGCGCGTCCTCACCTACCTCGTCAACTCGCTATCCACGGACATCCTCGCCCAGACCGTCGGCCTCGAGCACGCCGCGGATGTGTGGGATCTCATCTCCACCACCTTCGCTAGCCTCCGTGGAGCCCTCGCCAACACCAAGGAGTCAAGGACGGCGGACCAGTACATCGTCGTGATGCGCGGCTTCGCCCAGGAGTTGATGGCGGCCGGGCGACCGGTGGATGAAGACGAACTCGTCACGTACATCGTCAACGGGCTGGACGAGGACTACAACTTCGTGGCGGCCTCCGTCAACGTCATGCAGTCATGCACGGTGAGCGAGTTACACAGTCTAATCTCGGCTTTTGAGATGCGACAGAACATGCTATCGGGTGGCAGCCAAAAGAGGTTTGAATCCTCGGCAAACATTGCAAATCGTGGAGGTCGTCGTGACGGCCAGTACCACAACAACAACAACTACAAGAACTACAACAACTACCACTACAAGAACAACTACCACTACAAGAACAACCGCAGTCGCTTATCATGGAGAAGATGGAGGCAGAAACGGCGGTGGTGGCCGTCGGCCTCCGCAAGGTGGATGTGGGCGTGGACGTGGAGGACGCGGTCCCTCCAGGTACCGTGATGCCACCTGCCAGATCCGCAAGAAGGTCGGCCACATCGCCAACAGCTACTGGTGGCGCTACGATGATGGCAACGACAACAACGACGATGACTATGAGAAGGTTGCCAACATGGCTTACGGTGTGGATACAAATTGGTATCCCGACACCGGGGCTACGGATCACATCACCCGCAACCTCGAGAATCTGATGCTACGTGACCAGTACCGTGGCAATGAGAAAATCCACACCGCAAATGGAGAAGGTATGACTATTAGGCATATTGGTCATTCATCTATTCAAACCCCAAATCGTAATCTACACCTTAAAAATATTCTTCATGTTCCTAGTGCGACTAAGAATCTCCTTTCTGTTCATAAACTTGCTATTGATAATAATGCCTTCCTTGAATTTAACCCTTGGCATTTTTTGATTAAGGACCAGGCAACGAAGAGAGTTCTTCTTGAAGGAAAATGTGAAGGTGGACTTTACCCTATCGTGTCATCATCTTCCTCCACGTCGAAGCAAGTCCATGTCGTCACAAAGCCCACCTCCTCAAGGTGGCATAGTCGCCTAGGCCATCCATCAGATTCTGTTGTTAGACATATTCTGAATAAATTCTGTCTTCCACATTCCAAGAACTCTAGCATTGAAACCATTTGTGATTCATGTCAAAGGGCCAAGAGTCATCAACTCCCATACCCTATTTCTACAAGTGTTTCCACTTCTCCCTTGCAACAAATATTTTCCGATGTATGGGGTCCTGCACCCACTTATGTAGGAAGACATGATTACTATGTGAGTTTTATTGATGATTTTAGCAAATTCACTTGGATATATTTGCTTCAGAAAAAATCTGATGTTTTCGAGGTCTTCAAAAATTTCATGCATCTTGTTGAACGCAAGTTTGATAGAAAAATCATCACCATGCAAACTGATTGGGGAGGAGAGTATGAGAAATTAAATCCATTTTTTCAAAAACTCGGCATCACTCATCATGTCTCATGTCCACATGCACACCAACAAAATGGTTCGGCAGAACGGAAACATCGCCACATAGTAGAAGTGGGTCTTGCACTTCTTGCACATGCATCCATGCCTTTGAAATTTTGGGACGAGGCATTTCTTACAGCCACCAATCTTATCAATCTTATGCCTAGCAAAGTTATCAATAACACTTCTCCTGCTGAACGTCTCCTAGGAACAACACCGGACTACAAATCTCTTCGCGTGTTTGGTTGTGCATGTTGGCCAAATTTATGTCCCTACAACACCCGCAAACTTGCCTTCCGCTCCAAACAATGCGTGTTCCTTGGATACAGTCCTAGACACAAGGGTGTAAAATGTTTAGATGTCTCCACTGGCCGAGTCTACATCTCTCGCGACGTTGTCTTCGACGAAGGAATTTTTCCGTTCGCCTCTCCACCCAAATGTCGACGCTCTTCTCCGCAAGGAAATTCTTCTCCTTCCAAATCACATACAACCACTAATTGTGGGTGCGAATAATGATGATTATATGCCTAATATTACCTCGTCATCTTCTGTTGTTAGTCGTGTGCAGGCAGCAGCCGAAAATCCGGAGCAAAATGATGCAAATTCGAGTCAAAATCATTCAGAATCAAGTTCTGATTTTATGTCGCAAAACGACGGGCCGACAAACGGCGATCCCGAGGACGATCCTCTGTCCGAATCTGGCGCAGGATCTGAACCTTCCTCGGCTGCGTCCTCCGATCCCGAGGGATCCTCCTCGTCCAGCGCTCCAGCGGAGAGCGCTTCGCACGCGCGTGGCGGGCCCGCCACGGGGACAGGCGAATCCCCGGGCGCCACGCGGACGGCTTCCACTCGCGCGTCAGATCCTGACCGGACTGCCTCCACGTCAGGACAAACCGACGGGGCCACGTCGGCCACGCGGCAACCAGCGACTGGGTAGTCGCGTCATGCGCGTCCAGCCCCCCAGGCATCAGGATCTTCTGCGCCGGACCGTGCTGCCTCGCCTCCTGCACACAGAACAAGGCTACAACAGGGCATTGTACAACCGAAAAAAATTACCGATGGTACTGTTCGATACAAAACTACTGACCGCACTATTCGCTACATTTATTTGTGTACCACAGGTGAACCAAACAACCTGCATGAAGCACTCAGCAACAACAATTGGCGGAAGGCGATGGATGAAGAATTTGATTCATTGGTGAAAAACAAGACTTGGCACTTGGTTCCATCCAGTATGGGTAAAAATATAATTGACTGCAAATGGGTATACAAAGTCAAGAAATTTTTTGATGGCTCTCTAGATAGATACAAAGCTCGTTTAGTAGCAAAAGGGTTTAAGCAACGCTTTGGCATAGATTATGAAGATACCTTTAGTCCAGTTGTTAAAGTAGCTACTATTCGACTTGTTTTGTCCATTGCTGTTTCCAGGGGTTGGGGCCTTCGGCAACTTGATGTCAAGAATGCATTTCTTCATGGCATTCTGGAAGAGGAAGTATACATGAAACAATGTCCTGTATGAAGATGCAAATGCCCCTCATCACATTTGTAAGTTGGACAAAGCATTGTATGGACTCAAACAGGCACCAAGAGCATGGTACTCACGCTTGAGTACAAAATTACAAAATTTGGGCTTCAAGCCATCTCGAGGAGACACATCCTTGTTCATCTACAACAAGTTAGGTATCATGGTATTTGTGCTCATTTATGTGGATGATATCATAGTTACAAGTTCGTCAAGTAAAGCCATCTCTACCCTAGTACATGATTTAAATACACACTTTGCTATCAAGGACTTAGGAGATTTACATTATTTTTTGGGCATTGAAGTGAGGAAAATTGATAATGGACTTGTTCTCACCCAAGAAAAATATGCTTCGGATTTATTGGCCAAGGTTGGACTAGCAAATTGCAAGCCGACACCCTCACCATTATCTCCATCCGAAAAAAATTCTGCTCATGAGGGAGAAGCACTAGGGCCTGATGATATTACACGGTACAGAAGTATAGTAGGAGGTTTACAGTATTTGACATTGACTAGGCTGGACATCTCATTCTCAGTTAACAAAGTCTGTCAATTCTTGCATGCTCCTACCACAGTTCATTGGACAGCAGTTAAACGCATATTGCGGTATATCAAAGATACTTGTACCACCGGCCTCACTTTTAGAAAGTCCTCCTCTACCTTAATCAGTGCTTTCTCGGATGCGGATTGGGCAAGATGTATTGATGACATACGGTCCACGGTCCACCGGGAGATTTGCCATATTCTTTGGACCGAATCTTATATCATGGAGTGCTAAAAAGCAACCAACCGTGTCTAGATCCAGTACAGAAGCAGAATATAAATCTCTAGCCAATGCCACAACTGAAGTTATATGGGTGGAAACTATTCTCAAGGAACTTGGCGTAAAACTTCATGAAGTACCATGTTTATGGTGTGATAATATGGGTGCCACATATTTATCTGCTAACCCTGTTTTCCATGCCAGGACAAAACATATAGAAATTGATTTTCATTTTGTCCGAGAAAGAGTGGCTCAGAAGATGCTCAACATTCGGTTCATCTCCACACACGACCAAGTGGCCGATGGGTTTACAAAGGCCTTAGCTCCTAGGGCTTTAGCAGAATTCAAAAGTAATCCAAACTTGTACAAGTTTTGATTAAGGGGGATGTCAGAATAATTAGATTATCCCTTGCCATATATGTGTAACCGAATATGCTAGATTATAAAGCATATTCGGATTTGGCAATCCTCCCCTAATCAATACACAATCATGTAATAATCTCTTGCCTAAGTTAGGCCTATATAAACACGTAACCGAGCCGAGGTAAAGGCATCGTTCTCTGCATATTTTGATATCTCTAACTAGCTTGTACAAACATGTATATGTAGACATCTTTTAGTGCAAGTTTCACATGAATCTTGTATTAAAACATGTCTGTGTACGGAGGGAGTATATACTAAGATTTACGAAACATATTTTGTTATATACAAAGTGGCGCAGAGAGGTGTGCTACTAGCTGCGGACGCAGCTTGGGTGACTTTGCCTGGGTGATTTTGTGGTGACTTTGTTTCACTGATAGTGGGGCCCACCGTGTGTAGGGGCCACATGTTAGTGAAACAAAGTCACCCAAGCTGTGTCCACTAGCTGCGATCTCTCTATGTTCTCTCATGTCAAACTAGCATGCCGAGCGTGCGTAGGGCGATGCACCATGGGGATTCCACTTCCACCATCGGAATCAAATCATCATGGACACGGGCAAGACTGAACAGCAGCACTGCTAATAATGAAAGCCTGTTTCCTTTTGGTCTTGGGTGCATAGAGTCAATGAACGAGAGCTTGCGCAGCTACAGGCTAGGGATCATCACTTTACATGTTTTAGGCTTGCAGCCTAGTACCCACTAGTACTGCCACTCTTCTGCAGCCCCTCTCTCTTCCCGTAAACTCAAGCTGCCATTATTATCTGTATGTGTATGCAGGGTATTCCCGGAACCTAGCTAGCTATCTCAGCGACCACCGTGTCCCTCTAGGGCGATAGCGGGAAACACATCTTGCTCAGCCGTTGGACCCTCTCCCGCCTCCCTTCTCGCCGTCGTGACATGCGTCTGGGCAAAGGCCATGTCACGGACGGCGGTGGCGGGGCACTGTTCTCCACGTGAGTTGCCGCCGTGCCCATGGAGATGGTTCTCGGTCGCGACCTTGCCCGACAGCATCCCCGTGGACCAGGTGGCGTGGCTGGTTTGTCGGGCATGATGGTAGAGTTAGGGTTAGCCCGCGGCGACTCGTTTGTCCGGTGTGCGGGGTGAAATTTTACAGGCCTGGAACGAAGAAAAGGTGGTTCGGCAGTGAGCCTAGTGGTCTTCTTCTGCCCAACGCGCCGATCTACCTGCTGCCGGTCGCACTCGATCTCGCCGTCGACGAGTTCCGGATGTTGTTGGCAGTCTTCACGGACTGAAAAACCTCTGGTTTGGATGAGATCCGGTCGTGCGCGTCTACAACTTTAGACCCAGCTGGTTTTAAGTGGGCCTGTCGCAAAGCTCAACTTTCCGTTTACACCATGGGACATGTCAACCCTTTCCATGGTGTCAGATAGAGTCGGGGAATTTCAAGACAATTATGATTGGATGACCAATGTTAGCGGTGTGGAGTATTGAATGCGACCATATTGCTTCAGATGTTGTTGTGTGGGCATGCCTGCAGGAATCTTGTCCGTACCGAACATGTGTATGTGAGCCCAACGATTGCTGCTCTGCGACGGTGGCTTTGTGGGAGCGGTAACATTCGGGAACTTCTGTTCGGGTGGTATTCTGTTTGAGTGTCGGGACTCGATATTTAGGGTGATAACCCAAGTTCTAACCTTCATTGGTTGTACCTGGGAGTGACATTTTCCTCATTGGTGGCATTGTGTGAACAGTTCAGATATTCTCCCGGTGATATGATTAGGCAACAACGGTGCTTATGCATTGTTCCACGTTGGAGGTGTTGCTCTTGGAGAACATTTTCTGTAGTTCTGGGTTTGTATTGATAGTTTGGGTCTGTTCGTGTGAGTGATCCGTGACAGAGTTTTTTTCTTTATTCTTTTTTTGGCTGTGTGCATATATAATGTCTCGACTAATTCTTAACGTTATGTTGGTGCAGAGGCTGATTGTAATTGATATCTTTTTAATAATACTAGGAAACATGACCGTGCCTTGCAACGGGACGAGAAATCCACTGACTGAATAAAACAAAATCTTTTTCCTTTAATCCGACGCCAAAAGCACGACTCATGCGGGTGCCGTAACCCTCTTGGGGGTGCCGCTGTCGGTACCTTCTCCCCGTTAGGGACCTGGGTGGAAATCCTTCACCGCTTGATCTCGACAACGGCGGCGTTTTGCGTCGTTGCCCTCTTGGGGGCGTTGTCGTGAAGTCTCGGTATTTCTCGACCTCGTGCCGAGGTCTTCGGTGGCAAGTCTCGTTTCCTTTGTTCTTTTTTTTATCCTTAATCTGTTGTGTAAGAGGGTTTCCTCATCACCGGTTCAGTCTGTTGGGCTTTGTTTATAAAGCCGGGCCAAAAACCTGTTACGAGAGGTATCCACTCCAAACCTTTCTACTCAACTTGGCTCGAGGGGATATAGCTCAATTGATAGTACTCTCCTCTTGCAATTGGTCATTGCGGTTACAGGTTGCCTCCCGGAAGGCTTGATATCACTGTGGTGAACAGTGAACTCCAATGCTTCCATGAATGTAAGTTAGTGCCCCTGCATATCTGCCATAGATATAAATGTTGTTTAAATTTATGAAATACCAAAATCGAATTGATTTGGAGCTAGCCAAGGCTATTTGAAAGGAGCTGCTTCCCTATGCAACTGAATATGCTAGTAAAGGACCAGGCACTAAAGTATATTACATTATCAAGAAAATATTGAGAAATATTACCTGGTAAGTATACAGCTTCATGTAGATAAGTGGCAGACGTTGGTTCATCTTGTTGTAATGTAATGCTTGAGAACACGATGTACTGTCTCTGGCATATACTCCAGAACCAAAGTTTAGATAGCTTCAGAGCCATCCTTATAGGTGTTGAAACCTTATCTGGCAGGAGTATTTCTGAAACCTTCGTGTTTGCAACGGAGCTGGTTCAGTGCAGCTATAAGAGAAAAAATCTGACGCTGGTGCTGAAGCTCGATTTCTCTAAGGCATTTGATTCTATCAATTGGTCTAGCCTTCGCACCATCATGCGCGCCCGTGGTTTCCCCGATCTGTGGTGTGACTGGATGGAGATGATCCTCACGACATCTCGCTCGACTATATGCTGAATGGGATCCCCGGCCCCTGGATTGACTGCAAACGTGGCCTGCGTTAGGGGATCCCCTCTCCCCATACTTGTTCTTGCTCGTTGTTGATGTCCTCCAGAGGCTGATCAGACAAGACCCTCTGCTCTGACACCCTCTGCTGCTCGGCGAGCCCTGCCCCGTCCTGCAGTATGCGGACGATACTTTGATCATCATGAAGGCCGATGTCGGGGCGGCGCGGCACCTCAAAGAACTGCTGGATGTGTTTGCTGCCGCCACCGGACTGACAATAAACTTTCATAAGAGCACGCTGGTTCCTATGCATGTGCCCGCTGCAGAATTGGAAGCCATCCGAGCTGCGCTGGGGTGCCGGGTTGAAGGATTCCCTCAAACCTATCTTGGCTTCCTCTCATGGCCGAGAAACTGTCGCTGGCACACTTCGCGCCGCTGATCGCAAAGGTGGACAAATATCTGTCTGGGTGGAGTGCTATTCTCCTATCGTCGGGTGGCAGCTTGTGTTGCTGAATGCAGTCCTGGATGCCCTCCCCACCTTCGCAATGGGCGCGCTAGAGCTGCCTCCTGTTCTGCTGCGGGCGATTGAAGGCATGCGCCGCTCCTTTCTCTGGAATGTCAAGGACCGCCCCAGCGGCGCAAAGTGCCTGGTGGCATGGGACGAGGTGTGTAGACCCAAGGAAGAGGGAGGCCTTGGCATCAAAAACCTTGCAGCCAAAAATGAATGCCTGCAATTGAAGCTCGTCCACCGCCTCCACTCTGATGAGGATGCTCCCAGGCCGCGATGGGTCTGGAACTCTGACGGCGATCACAGCAAGCTCGGAACACACTGGCGTCGCCTGAATGCTCTCATGCCCGTTTACAGGAGCATCACGCAGTCTCGGGTCGGGAACGGCCAGCGCACTGCCTTCTGGCTAGACTCATGGTTGCCCGACGCCCCCTGCGCAGCCAGCTCCCGTCCCTCTTCTCGCACGCTCTAAATGCTGCGGCCACCGTTGCCGACGTGCTGGGCGGTGGTGTGCGCCGAGCTCTGGTTCCCCGGCTGAACACGGCAGGTAGCCGGTAGATGGACGTCCTCGACACCCTCCTCGCTGACACAGTGATCACTGGCTCTGAAGACGTGCGCACCTTGACAAGGTGCAGGAAGAAACCGGTGCGCTGGATGCCGGTGAGTTCTACAAGCTCTGTACCTGGGGAGGTGTCACGTCTCCCTCCTTTGAATTCGTGTGAAAAAACCATGCCCCTTCGAAAGTTCGCTTCTTCGCCTGGCTTCTCTCCAAGGCGAGGATCCCGTCGCGCAGTGCCCTGTTGCAGAAGAAGATCCTGACGGCTGCGGAAGCCAAATGCCCCATCTGTGACACCACGGAGGAGACGCCGAACCACCTCTTCTTCGAGTGTGGCTTTGCTCAAAACTTCTGGGCACGGCTGGGTTTCGTCTTCCCGCGTGGTGTTGATGTACGGCAGCTCCATGAATACGCTGCGCCTCTTGCCGTGCCGCCCCGGACTGCCCCAACCTTCGTCCTGCTCTGTTTCTGGAGCCTATGGAAACACAGGAATGCAGTGGTGTTTAGAGAACAACGCCCGAGCCTGCCTCTCCTTCTCAGATACGCAAAGATGAAGCTCACTTGTGGAAAGCTCGTTTGCCTGCAGAGTGTGCCGAGGACGCTGCTTCCTGGTTACTCTGTCTTGGAAACCCCCTGTAAAATCCTCTCTCCCCCCCCCCCCGCCCCCATGTAAAATCATCTTGTAGAGAAGGGTTTCTCTTCTTTATATATGAAAAAATTCAGGTGGGGACTTTGTCCCCCCCGGTGACCATCAAAAAAAAATCCTTATAGGTCGACAGTCAGCTTCTCCGTGGACGGTTGCAGCAATCTCACGATTCTTCACATGTACAGATTACAGACAAACAAATCTGATCAATTTTATCCCCGTTGGTACACATCAGATCCATAAACATCAGAATCAGGAGGTTAGCTATCAGGTCCGTCCACACACACGTCTATGCATCAGATTTAACATAGGCCAGCTAGTTCCACGGGGAAGCAGCATCGCTACGGCGATGCACGCACCTGAGATGGTCGTGGAAAACAGCCAGGTATGGGATGGCGCCATGGCGGCGTCGGCCTTGATGCAGAACCACGCAGACAACCAGTGAGAGGTAGATGATTGTTGGCGTGAATCACACGTTCGTTGGGAGACCCCAAGAGGAAGGTATGATGCAGTTCAGCAGCAAGTTTTCCCTCAGAAAGAAACCAAGGTTATCGAACCAGTAGGAGCAGCAACTCTTCAGAAGGTTGTTGGTGGCTCGCGGCGCAACACGATCACCAACGTGGAATCTGCACACAACACAATCAAACTACTTTGCCCCAACGAAACAGTGAGGTTGTCAATCTCACGGCTTGCTGAAAACAAAGGATTAAACGTATGGTGTGGAAAATGAGTATTAAATTGCAGAGAATGAAAAAGGAACAGTTTGCAGTTTGTGGTTGTTTAATCAGTGTAAAAGAATGGACCGGGGTCCACAGTTCACTAGTGGTGTCTCTCCATAAAAGATAACTAACATGTTGGGTGAACAAATTACAGCTGGGCAATTGACAATAGTGAGCGCATGACAATGCATATACATGACATGTTGACTACTATGATATTTAATTGGGCATTACGACATAATACATAGACCGTTATCCAACAGTCTATGACTAATAATCCACCGCCGGGTTGTCATCCGAGTCCCCGTTGGTATTAAGTTGCAAGCAACGGATAATTGCATTAAGTAAAGTGCGTAATGTAAACAAACACATATGCCGTGGACATAGCATCGTTAGGTTATCCCTAGTGGCAACAGCACATCCACAACCTTAGAACTTTCTGTCACTGTCCCAGAAACGGAGGCATGAACCCACTATCTAGCATAAATACTCTCTCTTGGAGTTACAAGCATCTACTTGGCCAAAGCATCTACGAGTAACGGAAAGCATGCAAGATCTTAAATAACATAGATAGATTGATAATCAACTTGACATATATTCAATATTCATCGGATCCCAGCAAACACAACATGTAGCATTACAATAATATGATCTTGATCATGTAGGGCAGCTCACAAGATCTAAACATGATGGCACAAAGTGGAGAGACAACCATCTAGCTACTGCTATGGACCCGTAGTCCAAGGATGAACTACTCACGCATCACTCCGGAGGCAGGCATGGCGATGTAGAAGCCTCCGGTGACGATTCCCCTCTCCGGCAGGGTGCCGGGAAGAGGTTCTGAACCCTCCCGAGCTAGGGTTGACGGCGGCGGCGTCTCTGGAACTTTTCGTGGATATTTGCTCAGGTACTTAGGGTTTTCGCGTCGGGGGGAATAAGTAGGCGAAAGGGCGGCGGCTGCGACCCCCGAGGGGCCCACACCACCCTAGGGCGCGGCAGGGGGGCCCGCGCCCTAGTGCGTGTGGGGCCTCCTGGCTCTCCTCTGCTCTCTTGGTCCGTCAGGTGTTCTGGAAAATAGGGACCCCCGTGTAGTTTCGTCCAATTCCGAGAATATTTCCAGACTAGCTTTTCTGGAATACAAAAACAGCAGAAAACAGGAACTGGCACTTCGGCATCTTGTTAATAGGTTAGTCCCAAAAAATGTATAAAAGTGATATAAAGTAGATGCAAAACATGTAGCAATTGGTATAAAACAAGCATGGAACATCAAAAATTATAGATACGTTTGAGACGTATCAGCATCCCCAAGCTTAGTTCCTACTCGTCCTCGAGTAGGTAAACGATAAAAACAAAATAATTTTTGAGGTGACATGCTATCATAATCTTGATCATATAATATTGCAAGGCACATGTAAATGAATGAAGTGATCCAAGTCAATGGTCTATAATTTGCTACCAAATAGATAATGAGTAAACAATGAATCACACAAGCTAAACGTTTTCATGAATAGTACTTTCGAGACAAGCATCAAACAGTTTTGCATAAGTGTTAACTCATAAAGCAATAGTTTCTAATAAAAGGTATTTAATCAACACAAAGGAAGAATTAGTTTCAGCATTTGCTTCAACTTTCAACATATTTATCTCATGGATATTGTCAACACAAAGTAGTATAACAAGTCCAATACATTGCATATAACGCATGTTGTAACAAAGTTGACACTAGTGTTTGCTTGTGGAAGACAGAAAGAATAGGAAAACTGACTCAACATAAAAGTAAAAGAAAGGCCCTTCGCAGAGGGAAGCAGGGATTAAATCATGTGCTAGAGCTTTTAGGTTTTTGAAAGCATATAGAGATTGCATAAAATATTTGATACTCCTCCCAACCTTGCTAACACAAGCCATGGCTAACCGAATCCTCGGGTGCCTTCCATCAATCACATACCATGGAGGAGTATCTATTTTTGAGAGGTGTTTGTTAATTGTCAACGAATGGTAGCGGGTGAGAACAGTATTCTACCTGTCAACGGACTTTTAAGAGCGGCTCCCATGAAGGACGTTATTTCTACCAGCAAGGCAGATCATCCCTCTTTCTCTTTGGTTTACACACATTCAGGTATTTCACTGTTTGTCATTGCTTACTGATGAATCAGGGCAAAAGTGTGAAGAGAATTAATTGGTTAAAGTTGTAATTAATTGGGACTGGGCACCCCGTTGCCAGCTCTTTTTGCAAGTTATTGGATAAGCGGATGTATATGCCACTAGTCCAGGTGTAAAAGTCCATCGACAAATAGAATAAAGAATAACCACACTAATTCCTCATGAGCTAGTAAACATTGACACAAAAAGGGAATAATAACATTTTGAATAATTTAAAGGTAGCACATGAAAAATTTACTTGGAGTGGCAAGGAAATACCACATATAGGTAGTTATGGTGGACACAAATGGCATGGATTTTGGCTCAAGGATTTGGATGCACGAGAAGCATTCCCTCTCAGTACAGAGTTTAGGCTAGCAAGGTTATGTAAGCAAACAAGAATATCAACCCGTACACCAAGTTTTATATGACAAACATATTGCAAACGTTATAAGACTTCATACCGTCTTCCTTGTTAACCAAACCCTGTTATTAGAAAATATCTAGACCTTAGAGATACCACCGATGCAAACCAAATTTTCAACAAGCTTTACGGTAGTTCTTCACTAATAGGCTTAACTCATGTGATGCACAATTTAATCATGATCTACTTGTTAACTCAAAACAATTGACAAGCATCAAGTTATCCATTAGTGATCTACAAGATTAAGCAAGTTTTTCCTTATACCAATTACCACATGCAACATTTTCTGAACCAACCAAACACCAATCAATTTATTTCATCAACTCTCCAAACAAATATAAGTGAAGCAAGAGAGTACTTTCTACAAAAGAAAGCTAATAGCTCTGACAAGAGATACATGAAAACAAGAGCTAAAAGCTGAACAGCGCTAGATATGAATACTCAACAAATATAAGTGAAGAATAGGAGTATTCTCATGAAAAAGCGGAGCGTGTCTCTCTCCCAATCAAGAATGCTAGGGTCCAGTCAAGCTTTATTGAAAATAAAAGTGCAATACTGAAAATAAAAGCACACAGACGCTCCAAGAAAAGCACATATGATGTGAAAGAATTAAAATATAGTTTCACTAGAGATGACCTGATAATTTTGACGATGAAGAAGGGGATGCCTTGGGCATCCCCAAGCTTAGACGCTTGAGTCTTCTTGAAATATGCTGGGGAGATCCATGGGAGCCTCCCCAAGCTTAAGCTCTTCACTCTTCTTGATCCTATTATATCATCCTTCTCTCTTGACCCTTGAAAACTTCCGTCACACCAAACTCAAAGTAGATCTCATTAGAGGGTTAGTGCATAATCAAAAATTCACATGTTCTATAAAGACGCAATATGATTTGTTACTTTAAACATTAGCTACAGCCACTGATGTTATGTGAAGCTCTTCCACCCAAAAAAGAATTTCACTCAACACTAGTAAAAGAGAGAATGCAAAATAAAAAGGCATAATCTGTCTAAAACAGAACAGTCCGCAAAGACGAATTTTTTCGAGGCACTTACGACGCTCAGATCGAAAACTTGAACTAATGAAAGATTCAGACATTCATAAAGATTACGCAAAAAATTTCAGATTTAATTAACAATCTGGTGATTTTAGGAATTTCGTACAGTGAACAGCAAAAATCTGTTTCTGCGCAGCAATCAAAATTAAGCATCGTCTTAACATTAGAGGCTACTCTTGGCACAACAATGCGAGAAAATAAAGATACAAAGGAGTTGCTACAGAAGTAAACATCCTCCTTGACTAAAACTGAAAATAAAAAAATGGGTTGCCTCCCAAAAGCGCTTTCTTTAATGCCTTTTAGCTAGGCTAGAAGATTTTAATGATGCTCTCATAAGAATAAGAGTTGAAAAACAAAAGAGAGCATCAAGAGGCAAATATCAAACACATTTAAGTCTAACCCACTTCCTATGCAAAGGAATCTTGTAACAAAATAAATTATTGAAGCATAAAGCAACTAGCATAGAAAGATGAAACAAATGCAACTTCAAAACTTTCAACATAAAGAGAGGTGTTTTAGTAACTTGAAAACTTTTACAACCATATTTTCCTCTCTCATAATAACTTTCAGTAGCATCATGAACAAACTCAACAATATAACTATCACATAAAGCATGCTTTTCATGATCTACAAACACATAATTTTTATTAAGCTCAAAAACAGTGGGGTTATTAAACCCACTTTTGACAATATAGTATAATTAATATCATTAGGCAATATAGGACCATCATCAAGAGCATTATCATATATAACATTAGGGAGCACATTTTTACTTTCTGCAATTTCCTTTACTTGAGTCAAGGAGGATGTTTTTTCAAATTTATCAAAAAGAGATATTTCAATAGAATCATGACATTCAACATATAGCACTCTTCCTCCTTAGTAGGCGGAGGGCAATCATATAATGTAAGAGTTAAAGAGTTACTATCATTAGAAGGTAGATCCTCCTTTTGTTCATCACTCTCTTCCTCTTTTTCATCCAATGAGCTTTCAGTTTTAGCAGTTTCTTCTCCCACAGGTTCCTGAAAGGTAGCAAGTTGTTCTGGAGAATAAATTTTCTCAAGAAATTCAGTGATATAAGGATTATCATTATAATATTCAAGGCAATAACCAAGTATAGCATAATTCTCAGTTCTACAAGGAGCATCATCATTTTGAATATAACCAGCAATTTCATAGGCACCCTTAAAAACAAAAAATTCTTCAATTCGCTCAAGATTACCAAAGTCATAATTTCCTTTAGCATAAGCAG
Organism: Poa pratensis; assembly: GCA_947311845.1. Lineage (NCBI taxonomy): Eukaryota > Viridiplantae > Streptophyta > Magnoliopsida > Poales > Poaceae > Poa > Poa pratensis. The sequence goes on from CAMZMU010000081.1 coordinate 27,724,061, forward strand.
CCAAAGTTTCATTATCATTATAATCACATTGGAAAGGGAGGTGTTTATGCCTTCTACAACATAAAGATTCATTAAAGCAGTAGGATTCATCATAAGTAGAGCACAAGTTTTTAGCAAAATAATTCAATCTACTTATTTGTTCCCATAAATATTTCCCTTTTTGAGACAAGCGGTATTCCTTATAGTAATTATGTTGTTCCTCCCGAACCCACTTAGCCAATAAGATTTTGTTTCAAACAGAGAAGACATTGATAGCAAATAAATAACTAGACATAATAACAAACCGAAATAAACTAGATGCAAGAAACTAATTTTTTTGTGTTTTTGATAATTGAAAGCAAACAAGATAAAATAAAATAAACTAAGCAAGACAAAAACAAAGTAAAGAGATTGGAAGCGTGAAACTCCCCTTGCAGAAGACTGCTGTCTCCCCGGCAACGGCGCCAGAAAAAGTGCTGGCGCCTGTTGACGGGAGTATTTGAGGATGATGATGATGGTGATGATGAGTATTTCTCCGGCAACGGCGCCAGAAAAAGTTGCTGTTGGCGTGAATCACACGTTCGTTGGGAGACCCCAAGAGGAAGGTATGATGCAGTTCAGCAGCAAGTTTTCCCTCAGAAAGAAACCAAGGTTATCGAACCAGTAGGAGCAGCAACTCTTCAGAAGGTTGTTGGTGGTCGCGCGGCGCAACACGATCACCAACGTGGAATCTGCACACAACACAATCAAACTACTTTGCCCCAACGAAACAGTGAGGTTGTCAATCTCACGGCTTGCTGAAAACAAAGGATTAAACGTATGGTGTGGAAAATGAGTATTAAATTGCAGAGAATGAAAAAGGAACAGTTTGCAGTTTGTGGTGGTTTAATCAGTGTAAAAGAATGGACCGGGGTCCACAGTTCACTAGTGGTGTCTCTCCATAAAAGATAACTAACATGTTGGGTGAACAAATTACACTGGGCAATTGACAAATAGTGAGCGCATGACAATGCATATATATGACATGATGATTACTATGATATTTAATTGGGCATTACGACATAATATATAGACCGTTATCCAACAGCATCTATGACTAATAATCCACCGCCGGGTTGTCATCCGAGTTCCCCGTTGGTATTAAGTTGCAAGCAACGGATAATTGCATTAAGTAAAGTGCGTAATGTAAACAAATACATATGACCGTGGACATAGCATCGTTAGGTTATCCCTAGTGGCAACAGCACATCCGCAACCTTAGAAGTTGCTGTCACTCTCCAGATTACCGGAGGCATGAACCCACTATCTAGCATAAATACTCTCTCTTGGAGTTACAAGCATCTACTTGGCCAAAACATCTACGAGTAACGGAAAGCATGCAAGATCTTAAATAACATAGATAGATTGATAATCAACTTGACATAGTATTCAATATTCATCGGATCCCAGCAAACACAACATGTAGCATTACAATAATATGATCTTGATCATGTAGGGCAGCTCACAAGATCTAAACATGATGGCACAAAGTGGAGAGACAACCATCTAGCTACTGCTATGGACCCGTAGTCCAAGGATGAACTACTCACGCATCACTCCGGAGGCAGGCATGGCGATGTAGAAGCCTCCGGTGACGATTCCCCTCTCCGGCAGGTGCCGGGAAGAGGTTCTGGACCCTCCCGAGCTAGGGTTGACGGCGGCGGCGTCTCTGGAACTTTTCGTGGATATTGGCTCAGGCACTTACGGTTTTCGCGTCGGGGGGAATAAGTAGGCGAAAGGGCGGCGGCTGTCGACCCCCGAGGGGCCCACACCACCCTAGGGCGCGCTAGGGGTGGCCCGCGCCCTAGTGGCGTGTGGGGCCCTCCTGGCTCTCCTCTGCTACTCATTTGGTCCGTCAGTTGTGTTCTGGTAAAATAGGGATCCCCGTGAAGTTTTGTCCAATTCCGAGAATATTTCCAGACTAGCTTTTCTAGAATACAAAAACAAAAGAAAACAGTAACTGGCACTTCGGCATCTTGTTAATAGGTTAGTCCCAAAAAATGTATAAAAGTGATATAAAGTAGATGCAAAACATGTAGCAATTGGTATAAAACAAGCATGGAATATCAAAAATTATAATACGTTTGAGACGTATCAGTAGACCGCGACAGAAACGCCGGTTAGGGGCGGCGCATGAGCGTGCCTGGTGAGGGGCGAACGGCGAAGCGAGCAGGAGGTGAGGTGCGGTGGGGCAGGTCAGCTAGAACAGCGCCCCAGGAGGCGGGGTCGGTGGTAGGAGTCTGATCGGTTTGACTTATCCGGGAATAGAACGAACCGTTTTTTCACTTACCGGTGGCAGTGGGGTAATTTCCTACAAATTCAGGGGTAGATTTAATGACGTACCACAAGAAACCTTCCTTCTTTAATTATTACTAGGAAAGATGTCCGTGGCGAACCACGGGTCACCCAATATTGGAAGATTAGACCTATTACTGCGTTTTCTGGAAAAGAAGAAGGCTGGTTTCAGGCTGTGCAAACGAACATTTCTGAAATATCATCATGGTACTAACAAGAAACGAAATGCTGGAGTTGCCACATAACATTCAGAGCACAGATAAGAGGCATATACACTAATCTGACAAGTCACAACCAGAAGAGAGCTAAATATATCCACCCCATCTCAGAAAAAATGTGCATACAATACGCCAGATCCCACGATTATCTCGAAAATAATGTTGCAAGCAATCCCTCACCACCAGATTTGTGGTGAAGAAATAGTTATAAAAGGCCGGCGTGTATCACCACATTTGTGAAACTAAAAATGAACTGAAAAAATATAGCATGGTTTTGATCTTTCTTTCATGATATAATGAAACACAGTTAATAAAAAATGAGAAAGGAGTTATAAATTGAGAAGCCAAATTTGTACTAAGTAAGAACTCACCAAATCGACTATCTGGAAGGCATTATGCATCGAGGACTACGAGAACTCCGCAATCGAACATGTGTTCTCTCAAAATGCAACTATCAGCTTTGTCATGTCACCATTGATATCAACCTCAGGATATAGTATGTGATCTCATGCCAGTACTTATTCAAAGCATCAATGATACATACAAATAGAAATGCACCTGCCATCAGTTAATAGTAAGTTAATAACAGCCCAAATAATATTACCTCTATTCCAAAATATAATGTTATATTTTGGAACGGAGGTAGTAGAAGATAAGACGCAACAGTATTTGAAGTCAACATAAGCAGGCAACAGTATTTGAAATCAACATAACCATCCATAACAATTTCTGGAATGAAAATCCTCACAGAAAGATAATATAAATGGAAGTCACATTATGGTTAAACCAAGGAGTGAGGACCCTTTTAGTTCCTGTATCATAGTTCACAGGTGCCCATTCTCATTTTGCGTTGAAACATAAGGCAAGACTTGTAATTAAAATTTCCCTGACGAATGACAGCAACATAAGGCAAGAAAAAACTATGCATGATACGAAAGACTAAAGAGCTTGTTTTTATGTATGTGGTCCTAGTGTTCATCAGCTGAAATTGCAACAAAATCGAGTAGCTCATGGTTGAACATTTTGAAGTCAAATCTCTCGATTATCATGTCACTACAACATAACCAGCTTGACCTGCATCATGTTGTCCGGGATGTACTGGCTACGGATTGTGGGATTGCTGCAGGGAATTTGTGCTTCTTATCTAAAGACTAAACTTTATGGGGGAGGCAAATAAAAATGTGAGGAGGGGAACTTGTGCTTCTCTCGAAGGTGTTGTTATCCCTTTTCTTTTTTAGGCAAAACAAGAGCAATCAACAACAGACGAACAAATCCTAATAACAATAGTTGACACATGAAATTGAAAAGGGAATTAAATGGGGGATGCATATAAAACTGTGAGGAAGGGTTAGAGAAAGAGGGGAGGCAAGGAGCACCTTATCTCGGCTGAGCCAGTGAATACGGACGCGCCGGCGAGCTGACCAGCATCAGTGGGTAAGGAGGCGCTGGCGAGGTGGCCCGGTTGATGGAGAGGGAGTAGCCAGCAGCGCGGCCATGGTCCTCGAGGCACGGCAGCTGCGCCCACGGTTGGCGCGGCGCTCCTTGGCCTTCTGCGGGTCGGTGCCCCCGGCGCGCGGCGCTGCAGCGCCCTCCGCCTGCTCAGACCGGCGGGGGCTATGCCGGTGGCGCGGGAGAGGATGCGGTGAGGGTAGGTGAATGGTGGGTGGGAGAGAGAGAGGAGAAAGGGGAGCATGAGGCCGCCTTCCTCCGGTGCCCGAAGCCGCTCCCTTTGGTCATAGCGGGCCGCCTCCCTGCAGTCATCGCCGGCGCTCCCTCTAGCCATAGAGCGCGGCGCGGTGCGGCGTGCTGGAGCAGTGGAGGGAGTCCCCAGAGTTTGGGGAATTTTGAGACGGAGCGAGAGGAGACGGGCTCAGGTAGCTCGTTTCCGAACCGTCCAGTTCCACTTAGGCGGTGGCAGATACTGTAAATACGAGTACAAAGCGGGGGCAAAATCGTCTTTTCAAGGTCGGACGGGAAGAAGCCTTACTTCCTTTTATAGTAGGTATAGATATATAGGGGTATGCTAATACTTATATCTTTTACGTAAAAAAAAATGCACCGAAGAGGATGCAACCTGATCGAAAAAGAAAGCAATTCATATCCAGCGCTACTAGATGCCTACTTAGCTCCCTGCGTTGCATGCATAACAGCACAAAGGGTCGCTTCGTATCATACCAAAAGATCCTTTTGATGATGAGCGGGAGATTTCATGGCGGAACAAGGCAAGCGGGCGGAGCATGAGGGGGTGGAGCGTACTGTGGCGGCATGCAATGCATTGATCGAGAGAGAGCGACAGGAGTGGCAGTGATCCGGAGCTAGTAGTATAGCCCCACAGTTTTCGCACGCGCCATCATATGCCCTTTGCTTGCTCCATCTGCAGTGCATGCAGCGTCTTCCTTTTCTTCTCATCATCTTGCGACTGTACGTGCTTGCAGCTACGTGCACTAGGTAGAGAGCTATCGAGGGGAGAAGAGATTCGATCGGGCCGGCCGGGGTCATGTGCCTGTGCATGGCACGCGCGCGCTGTAGTACTGCTAGTGTAGGATTTGGATATCTTCTCGATGAAAGGAGCTAAAATGTTCGACTAGCTAGCTTAGCTACCCTGAGGACTTTTGGGATGTTCTCAGCAGGCTTTGTTGATGGTGTTGACATGCAATGGCAATGGCATGCTTCAGAGGTCCCATGGCTGTCCTGGAGGGTGCAACTTTACCCGTGGACCGTCGGGTTACTGCGTCCCATTGTTTGTTGTGACCACTAAACTGAACGAGATCCCAAAACCAAAAGGAGAGAGCAATGCTGGTGCCTGGGTTTAGGTACCATAGACTCAGATGTCAAAGCTAGGAGGGCGGCGATTAGAGCATCTCCACCGGGGTCTCCAAATGACTCTCTAAAGCCCAATTGGGGGTCCGGACGCCAAAAATCGCCTACCAGCGGTACCCTTAATGCCTCGCCCCGAGCGAAATCGTGTCCGGCACCCCCCGGACATGCGCTCCGACAGGGGTGGCCCGCCCGTCATAGAGACAAGGCGCGGACAGGTGCTCTAATGGCGCCATGCATGAGGTCGTTCCGCCCGCGTTAATGGAGACGCGTTTGGGCAGGCGACGACGGGACGAGACGGTGATGTGTGGCTCGCACGCGTCGCATTTACCCCGGCCTGCCGCACGCCTGCAGAGCGCCCAGCCTTTCCCGACTTTCACAGGCGGCGCCATGGACGTATCGCCGGCATTAAATTCCGACGTGGCGCGCGCTCACCCACCCGACGCTTCCCGCCCAGCGCCACCGCTTCCTGCCTCGGTTTCCCGCCTCTACCTTGGCCGGCTATAAAAAGGCCCCCGTCGTGCAGCCATTTCGCCACACCAGCATCGACGCTCGCCGTAGCCATTGGACAACATAGTCCAGCCGTAGCCGTAGCCCAGAGCATAACCATGCATCGTCGCCTCGCCACCTCATGGGCCACGCTCACGGCACGGCGCAGGAGGACACCGCCGCCGCCGACGAACATCCGTTCAACTGGACGGATGTGGACGACATCAACGTGGACGAGCTGGAGGAGCAGGAGCCGGTGCAGGACCCGTACCCCGGCCAGGAGCCATCGCCGGAGCTCGATGAGGTGCCGCCGCCGCAGCAGGCGCCGCAGCAAGCGCTCCCGCCGCCGCTGTGGCCTGACTAGGTGGTTGCCGCCAACTCGTTCGAGAGCTGGCGCAACGAGCAGGCAACCTGCCAGGTCAGGCTTGGCTACGAGGCGGCTGGGAACGCCGTGGAGACCGCAATCATCCAGGCCTCCATCCTGAGCACGGAGCGCGATGAGCGTTGCCGCGCCTTCATGACCGCCGAGCGGGCGGCGTACGAGCAGCTCAATGCCCAGCGGAGGAGCCCACGCAGCAACAGCTCATCGCCCAGGCGGACGAGCTAGCGGATGCGGCCTCCCGGCTGCGCGTCGAGCGGGAGGCGCATGAGGATCTGAACCAGATGCGGGCGGAGAGGCAAGCTCGCGCGAGGCAGCCGCAGGCAGCGGCGGCTGTGGAGAGGGATGCCATGCGCCGGGTGGCGAGTCAGCTCCGGCAGGAGAGGCGTGTGCACTCCCGCTTAGCCCAGAGCCAGAAGGCCGCGCACGACGGCGAGGCTGGCCCGAGCGACGTCGTTTAGATTAGGCTTTAGTTCTCGTTTTAGTATAAGTTTCCATGATTTTAGTTTGACTTGGTAACGTGTTAGTTTAAGTTTGCAACTTGTATCGGTTTAGTTTAAATTTGTGTCTTTTTAAATTTGTTCAAATGCCGCGGCCGACACAAGTTGCCGTCCGCAAGGTGTTCGATCATATGTCGCGTTTGGAGGGCGGACCTTTGGGGTGCGCCGCTATGAGCTGCTCCATATGCATGGCCGGACATGTGTCCGGCACCCCCAATTAGGCCTCAATTGGGGGGGTGCCGGAGACCGATTTGGAGGCCCCCGGTGGAGATGCTCTTAGGGATCCTCTGCCTCCCGTCGGCGGCACCGCAGCTCTACCTCGCTCTTGTGGCCTTCGGGCCATGGAGGTGGGGTGGATATCGGCCCACGTCCACAGGAGGGCTCCGTTCCTCTGCTTTTAGGGTTAAGGTTTGGTGGGACGACGCTCAGGTGGTGGCGGCAGCGCCTTTTCCAATAAAGTCTCCCTGGTTTTAGCCTCGTCTCGACGGTAGTGTGGCTCTCGAGGATTTCTTCTGGCGGTGGAGTTCTTCAGATTGTCATGGAGCTTCATCGGTAGTTCATCCTTGTTCTTCGGCTCTGGGGCGGATGTGGTCTTCTTGACCCGTTCGGCGACTTCCCGTCTGCAACCAACAACGTCAAGCCGGCTCTAGGAGGAGCAGCAGCGGCGGCGCGCCGTCGACACGGTCTAGAGCTTGAAGACGAAAGGCATCTCAAGGACCTCGTTGTAATTTTCATTTTTGTTGAGATGTTTTGTACTGTTCGGTGTTCCTTTTAATGACAGGATCCTTTTCGAAGAAAAAGACTTTGCAAATCTCCACTCACGTCCCCCAAATCTCCCCATAGCCCTATGGGGAGCGCCGAGCGAAAAACGACTTCCACTCGTACGCACCATTGGCGTTTTTTCGTCCAGAGCGGCCCTTTATTTCGTCTGGAGCTATCGGCCCAACCCCGCGCCGTGGGGAGTGATTCGATAGCTCCGGACGAAACGGCATGCGCAACCACGTAGGCACGGTCTTTGCTGGGCCATCCCTTTCATAAACAGAGGCAGGTGAGAGGTCGCGGTCTTCGTCGTCGTCGTCACTGTGGTATTCATTGCGGCGCCACTTTCGACGTTGCAGTGTGTCGTACCGTCGGCCAAGCAGGCAGGCTTTTCCCACGCGGCGGCGTTAATGCGAGCCCGCCGGCTCAGCTGCCTCCGCCGCTGTTAAAAGCCACCCCTCCCCCACCTCGCTCTCGCCGCCCAACTCTCTCTCTCGCCGCGCTTCTCCCATCTCTATGTCGCCTCCCACCTCCCTCGCTGCCAATGGCATACAACAAGTGCAACACCGGAGCGGCGACAAACGGCTTCGCCCCGCGGAGCCTGCTCAAGTACGACGACGAGGCGTTGTTCCACGCATGGTAGCCATGCCCGCCTAACATGTGCGCCGGCCACCGCTGGTTGCGCCGCGTCAGCGGCGTGCTCGTACCTGACGCGCCTCCGCCGCGGGAGAGGGACTGGAACACCCATGTCCTCCGCTATTACTGGCACAAGCTCACTACCGAGCAGCGCCGCCATCGGGAGTGGGAGCCGTCTAACACCGAGCGTTGCGATGCAGAGTTCCGGCAGATCCACGCGGAGCCGTTGGCGCGCTGGGATGGCCCTGGACCGGCCCCACGGGACAAGAACGCCACCGGTCGGTATGCCTTTTGGGGCGTCCCAGGCCACACCCTTGATGCCGTCCTCGACCACATCGCCATAGACGGCGAGCCTCTAGACACGCCCCCGCCAGAGTACTTCGCGAGACACTCGGACCGCTGGGCACCGAGGAGGACTACGACATGTTCCTCGTGATCGGCATCTTCCTCTGGTCGCTCATTGTCGCCCTTCTACCGGTCGGCGTCGGCGTCACCCTACTCCCGCTCCGCCGCTCGCCGCCCGCCGCCCAAGATGGTGAAGACCGAGGCGTCGTCGACGTTGATGGAGGAGATGTACACGGCGCACACACAACTCGCCTCTGCAACCAACCCTGAGGGTCTTGCCGCCACGCTTGAGGCGTCGAAGAATGTCGTCCTAGCGCTGCCTCTCCCAAAGGCCTGCGCGTGGTCGTTCTACGACCACCTCGTGATCACTGGGATGCCATTGCTCGACCTGAGTAGCAACGACGACGGCAGCGGTAGCGCCAATGATGGCGAGGCAGGTCCTACACTAGTAGGAGAATGCCTTTTAGTGGCGCACCAAAAAAGGATTCTATGGCGCATTGTGGGTGCGCCACAGAATCCTCGCCACAAAAATATTAATTCTGTGGCGCAGATTTTGTGGCGCATGGTTACTTGGTGCGTCACAGAAATATTTATGTGGCGCACCCAGCACCATGCGCCACAAAATTGTTTTTTGAATTTCAAAAAAAATGGCGGTCAGATCTAGATCCAAATCTGGATCTAGATCTGGCCGCCAGAATTTCGCCGGAATTTCGTCGGAGGCCGTGTTGCCCGTGGCCATGGCCATAGGTGGGTGAGTGGAGGATGGGGATCACCGGAGATGGTGGAGGAGGAGAAGGATGTCGCCGGAGGTCGCCGGAGGTGGAGGTCACAGGAGGAGAGGTCGCCGGAGGAGATGTCACCGGGGTGGAGGAGGAAGTCGCCGGAATGGAAGAGGGTGTCGCCAGAGGAGAGGTCACCGGGGTGGAGGAGGGGGTCACCGGGGTGGAGGAGGGGGTCACCGGAGTGGAGGAGGGTGTCGCCGTAGGTGGAGGTGGAGGAGGAGAGGTCGCCGGAGGAGACGTCGCCGGGGTGGAGGAGGAGATCGCCGGGGTGGTGTAGGAGGAGGAGGAGAGAAGAAGTGGAGGAGAGGAGAAGGAGAAGAGAAGTGGAGCAGAAGGGAGAGGAGAAGTGGAGGAGAGGAGAAGGGAGAGGAGAAGTGGAGAAGTGGAGGAGAGAAGGAGAAAAGAGAGGGAGAAAGAAGGAGAAAAGAGAGGAGAGAAGAGCTTGGGCGGGATTCAAATTTCGAATCCCGCCCAACAATTCTGTGGCGCACCCGCCACCGTGCGCCAGATTTTTTTTTTCAATTTTTTAATTTTTCTTTTGATTTTGTAGAAAAAATCTTCTGTTTGAAATAACTTTGTACTCTTTTGGAATTTGCCGAATCTGAGAAAAGTTCACCGGGTAAACCCGGGTGAAATCGAGCTCCTTTTTTCTCACGATTTTTTTGATATATTAAACGCATTTTTTCGACATCGTATGCAAAAGTTATGCCCCTGCAAAGTTTTTTTTTTCCGTTTTTTGCAAAAAAGGTCAAAATTCATATTTTAAATTTTCTATACCAACTAGACACTAAAACGAAACTACATGTCAAATGATTTTATTTTTTGAAGATTGTATCATTTTCTTTTCTTGTTTGCAAAACTGAAAAGGCGATCCAGGGGGGTAGGCATGCGTGAGAGGATTTTTTTTTTCTGTGGCGCACCCACCTTCATGCGCCACAGAAAGTGACATTTCTGTGACGCATGGAAGTGGGTGCGCCACAGAAAGTCACATTTCTGTGGCGCACCTGGCCATGTGCGCCACAAAAATGAGACTTTCTGTGGCGCACATGGACAGGTGCGCCACAGAAATGTCACTTTCTGTGGCGCATGTGGTTTTCGTGCGCCACAAAATTGCAAAATTCTGTGGCGCACGCAAAACAATGCGCCACAGAAATATTTTTTGTGGCGCATGTCTGTTTGGTGCGCCACAAAATGTCATTCCATAGAAAGGCACTTCCCTACTAGTGCTAGCGGCACCGGCGACGGCGGCTAAACCGTCAAGGAGGAGGACTTCGACGTCTTCCGCGGCTTGCATTAGATTTAGGTTTATTTAGTTTAAATTTTATTCAAATATTGTAAAATTTCCTAATTTTTTTGAATGAAATGTTGTTTATCTTCGAATTTAAATGTTTTTTTAAATATGAGGGCCGCGAGTGGGGAGAGGCTGTCCCCATAGTGCTCATTTCCCCCGGACGGCCCCCACAACGCTCGTTCCGGTGCTAATCCGGACATGCAATGGGGCGCGCGAGTGGAGATGCTCTTAGAACATCTCCACCAGCACCTCCGAATAGTTTAAATGGAGGTCGGGACAAAACAAAAGCCCCCGCTCCCCATCGGCCGGGCCGCCCAAAATGTGTCCGTCTTCTCCGAGGTCACCCCTAACTTTTGGGGCCGGCTTGAGGACGCCAAACAAGAGTAGACATGGCCTTCGATATATGGGCCCATAGAAAATGAGAGATTAATGGCGAGGAGGTTGGTCTGCGAGTAATGACGGCCACCGTCAGGTGCTCCCCGGGCGACGCAAATGATGATCAGCGACACGACGACGTTGTGCCTTCCACACATATCGCATTAACACGGGAGCACCTGCCAACGCACCTTCCCCACTTATCGCACTAAACGTCGACTCCACTGCGACGTCCCTCGGCCTACCCGACGATATAGAAGCCGTACATGTCACTCCTCACCATGCATCTTGCTCGCCTCATCTCTCTCTCTCTCTCTCACCATTCCCTTTCGTCGCCAGTCACACACACTAACCATCGCTGCCGTGTTGAACAACTTTGAGGCCGTTAGTTCCAGCAGGCTGTTTCGGAGAGGTTGTAGCCTTTAGCTCGAGTAGGTGCGGAAGTTCCACTGGTTTGGCCTGCTCATCCCGCCGGATTTTCGCCTGCCGAAGGGGTGGGTCGTGATCGCGGGTGTCCTCGCCGTGCTGCCCATTCCGGCCACCCCGAGGCATTCAACCTGGCCGTCCTCCAGCGGCAGAACAACATGATAGAGAAAGTGGCATCCTCCCGAGAACGCCTCCAGCAACTATGGCGCGTCGTTCCAGCGCTTCACATGCGAGCGCAACGCCCAACTGGCCATGTGAGACGACGCGTGGAAGCCCATGCGGCACAACACACGTGGTGGAACGACCTCACGGTGGCCAACGCCCAACGCTATTCAGGCTGCCCACAAGCACGCCGCAATAGGGAGAACCATCCCCTTGCGGCAGCTACCACTGGTGCGGCGGCATCGCTTGCCTCAGGGTGAAGGAGGAGCGACACTTGGCACCCTGGATGCAGGTGCCATGGGGATGGGAAGTCCCCTCGCCTTTGCGGGATTACCCCGATGGTGACACTCCGGGCTTCCAGAAGGCCCTACAGGCGTTGGTCGTCGAGCTCGAGAAGGACACCCCCGGCTTGATGAACCCGTCCTCACCACGAGATAGGAGGCCTCCTCTGGCGTCGACAGCTCCGGCGCGTCTCGGGACGCCCGCTCCTCCTCTCGTGTTGCCTTCTCCTCCACCATTGTCTACATCGACAACAACAACTTTGACTGGGACGATGACTTCGATGGCGAGGACTAGAGTTTGGTTAGAGCAAGTACAATAGTATTGCCAACAGCCGGCTATAAGGCATTGTCATGTCATATATAGCCAACACTATAGCCAACATGTATAACAGTTAGCTATAAGGATATGCTACTTTATTAAGGCATGGCCATTTTCCAATCTGACAATGTGCCTAGGAGCACGTGCTGCATATAGCTCTTGCATGAGAGCCCGCTTCACTTCTCTCCTCTTCTCTCTCCTCCATGTAAGCACAAGTATAATATTTAAATCCTTACATCCTGCTGACTGGACTCTATTGTACTTGCTCTTAGGGGCGACTTTGATCGTAGTTTAAGTTTTAATTTCATTCAAAATATTGTAAAATTTAAATAAAATTTCACTAGTTGGAAAAGGCTTATAGCCACCAGCCTACCGCTGGCGGACGTCAGTTGCGTCTGCCAGCGGTAATTACTAGTTGCGTACACTATTACACGCACGCCAGCGGTAACAAGTAACGCTGGCGTGCATCAGCAGGTAGCAGCAGGTGGGGCTAACAACCGCTGGCGGACGGCATCCGTGCCCGCCAGCGGTACTTGACTTACCGCTGGCGGACGGTGAGGCATTCCCGCCAGCGGTAGTTGGCTCAGCTGGGCCTGGAAATGAGCAAATTACCGCTGGCGGACGTCTTTACCTGTCCGCCAGCGGTACATGACTTACTGCTGGCGGGCACGGCATGTCGTCCGCCAGGGGTAACTTGGCATGTGTATCTTGATGTTTCTGTGACTATTCATCGAAAAAGGTCAAATTCTATAAAACTATTGATATTTTTGTGTAATTTAAAATGATTTAAAAAAAATTCAGACCAAACTATCAAACACTTGTAGTTCAAATTTGGATTGATTTCGGAAAATCAACATAAACTCATTTAACAAGGAAAATTTAGATAGAAATCAAGAAAATTTCTAATATTTGGGGATTATCCATCAAATGTGGACTACTCTATGTGATATTTAGATGGGTGCCATTTTGCACCATATTTTTTGTACTGGGTTCACAAAAAAGTCATTTTTTGCACTTAGAAAAAGGAAAATGATATTTGTAAACATAATTTGTAAAATCCCTTCGGAACCATTGCTTCCTATACCAAGACACACCAATTTGTCGAATATGAGAACTTTATCACAAACTATGCAGTGGGAATTGCCATAACTTGGTCATATGGCCTGAAACTTATAACTGTTTATACATGATAGACCTTTTTGTGAATTTTTTTGAACAATTTGTCCAAAAGCAAGATTATAATTTTTAATAGCAACTAGTACACATAAAAGGACTCCATGCCAGAGGATATCTTTTTTGAGGGTTTTTTCACTTTATTTGTTTTTTTTTAAACGGTCAAATTTGACAGTGTCTTTGTCTATATTTCGCCGTAGATGTCTATGCATATCCACGTGAGATGATGTAATGGACTATTATGTGGACTACTCTTTGTGATATTTAGATAGGTGCCATTTTGCACCATATATTTGTACTTGGTTTGCAAAAAACGTCAATTTTTGAACTTAGAAAAGAGAAAATGATATTTATAAAAATATTTTGTAAAATCTCTTCGAAACCATTGCTTCCTATACCAAGACCCACCTATTTGTCGAATATGAGAATTGCCATAACTTGGTCATTTGGTTTGAAACTTATAGATGTTTATACATGATAGACCTTTTTGTGAAGATTTTTTTGAATGATTTGTCAAAATCAAGTTTAACATTTTTCAACAACTAGTACACATAAAAGGACTCCATGCAAGAGGATATCATTTTTTTGAGGGTTTTGCAATTGTTTGATTTTTTCGAAAAACGGTAGTGGAATCTGATGAAAAGTGCACACGCCACAACTGAGCCAATCAAGAGCAAGTCCCGCCGTTCCCACGGATCGTGTGTTTTCTTAGAGCTGCTATGAGCCATTGGATCGAGCCACTGGATCGTGTGTCCCTTATCCTCTCCTCTCTCTCCCACCACACCACGAGTCAAACTCTCCACTCACGCACCACACGACGCACCACACACCTGCAGGCACGCACGCACCACTCACCACACTTGCACACACGCACCGTCACCGAGCCTCCACACCTCTCCGCTGCGTGCCTGCACATCAGATCCGCCGTCGCACGCCGGATGCACCGCCGCCGTCCATTTGGAGTCATCAACCTGGTACGTGCTCCCTCTCTCACCGCCTCATCTCTCCACCACCGCCAAAATCTTGGTCGACCACCAAAATATCATGCTCCTGCCCCTCCCGCCTGCAGATAAGCAAGGGAGAAGACCAAGGAGACGCCGACCACGCACCACAAGGGGAGGCACGAGGAGGAGCACCAGCGAGTCCACGCCTCCGTGCTACAACTCGATCTAGCTCGGAGGCCAGCGGATGACGTTCACGCGTGCGTGGCCGTAGGCCATCGCCGAGCCCGTTCACCGGCGAGCCCACGCCGCCATGCTCCACCTCGATTTCGGCCAGAGACCGGCGGAGGACGTTCATGCGTGCGTGCTCGGAGGCCATCTCCGAGCGCATCCCTGCAATCTCTATCCGGGCGGAGGTCGAGGACGCTGGCCGGATGCGGCGGTTGCTGCGGAGTGTGGACGGAAGAGGCGAGGTCGACGACAGCACGAGGAAGCCGAGAAAGTGGAAGTCGCCGAAGGGGCCGAGTCCGGTCGCGGCGAGCTGGGCGACGGCGGCGCCGCCAGTGAGGCAGTGAGGGACCTGATTGTAATTTGTGTGGGCTCCTTAGGGAACCGATTGTAATTAATATGTTCCTGGATTGTGTTGTAACGCCAGCTGTTGCTAATAGATCTGAGGACTTTTTCGCAAAAAACAAATGTATTAACTAATTTGGTTTTAATTTTTTTAATTCCTTACAAAGAACGCGCTAACACAGAACTACTACTGGCGTACATAATTTCTGCCCGCCAGCGGTAAGTGCGTTACCGCTGGCGGACGGCCCGCCCGCCAGCGGTAAGTCCGCGAGCGGTAATTATTACCACTGGCGTAGTGATCGCTGGCGGGCGCCCGCCCGCCCGCCAGCGGTAGCCATTTTATGTCCGCTAGCGGTAGGCCTTTTCCTACTAGTGTTTGAATTGATTCACCTTTTGCTTAAAGTTGTTGTCAATATTTTTTGTTTGGGGGCGCTGCTGGGGGCAGCACAAACCCCCATTCTGCTGGACATACATTTTGGGTCGCGTCGTAGCAGCTACACCGCCGGCCTTGATAATGGGTCGAGCACCCCTGAAAAAGTTTCCTCTTTCAGCCATGTGAGGCACGTGTCCAACGCTGACTGCCCCAGCAGCGCCTCCCAAGCAAAATGGACGAATGCCGTATGAAATTAAATTTTTTTAGCTGGTGAAAAACCAAGCCCGATGGGCACACCTAGCCTGGATCGCTTGAGGGTGGGCGGTCCACTCGATGTCCCTCGTCGGATCTTCTATGGCCATACAAGAATATTATTTAGTGACACATGTGTGTGCCTAGCCACCAAAAATCTTGTGAGTGTATCGCCTTTTTCACAAATTTGAAAAATAATAATTAAAAAATATTGGTCAATATAAAATTGGTCATCAAGTGAAAGAATTTAAAGTTGTTGGTGGATTTGGAAAAAAAAGTTCGCTAGTTTTAAAAACTGTTCACACATTTGAAAAAGTTTACAAAATTGAGATAGCTTATTTAGAAAAAAAGATAGAAAGAGAGGACAAATGAAAAAACAAAACGACTGACAAAATAAAAGCGAAGAAAATAGAAAACCAATTAACGAAAAAAAGACAAGAAGATTCTAAAAGGTTCCCATTTCCCAAGATGAGCCGTTGTGGGCTGGCCCAATTAAAAATTAGAGTTGGAAGCGGGATAGGTGTGAAGTACTACCTCTGTCCTAAATATAAAACATTTTGGTGTGCTGCTTTAGACACCAAAATGTTTTATATTAGGAGAAGAGGTAGGATTCATCGTAAGGTTTCTGGTATGATGGGAAGGTTGTGTTTTCTCATTGCCTGAAAGATTTGAATAAGGTTGCTCATGTCATAGGCGTGATTTTTGTAAAGAAAATCTCTTGTAACTGGGTGGATGAACCCCTACCTTTATTTTGCAATCTCTCGTCGTGGATGATATAATAAACCTAGCCACGATGGTTTTCTCTAACAAAGAGAAAAGCGGCCCAGTAACCTTTAACGCGTGGAAATCTCTTCAGCCCTGATAAGTAACGACGGCCTCAAAGGCCCAATAGCTATGAAACGCCACGAGGCCGCTCGTTAACAGGGTTTGTCAATCGATCGATCAGTAGGGAAAAATCTTGACAACATTCGCAAAAACCAAATCTTGAGAAAGCCTGGAATTCATATTCCAAATCGTTATAAGCACAGGTGACCAAGATTTACCGCCTTTATGTCTGTATAAAGCTATAGCCGCTGTCAGCCGGTAGTTCGATGTATCTGACTGCTGTTTATTTCGTAGCTAGAAGAAAAGAAAATATATAAATTAGCTGCATACGAGACCGTGAATCGCTTTGCGCACATTCACGGTCACAGCTTGGCCAGCTGCAGGACGTTGATGGGGTTGACGAATGTCCCGTTGCCGACGAAGAGCGTCTGCGCGGCGATGGCAGACACTGCCTGCGTCGGGTGGTTGGCGTCCCAGAACAAGTGGTCGTTGCGGTTGCCGCACAATGGGACCGTCTGGTTACACCCAGACGGCCAGACGCCCCGAACGGCCCCTCGCCGCAGCACGCCGCCACCAGCTCCGTGAAACCTACAAGAATCAGGTAAAATCAGAGTCAGAAAAGAACGAGTTGGCACTTGTACATGCAAGAAACCATGGCAAGATAAAAGAGAGATGGCAGTTGCTTACTCCAGTCGTTTGTCCGTGGGTTGGCGAAGATGAAGGAGACCATGGTGAAGGCGTCTCCGAGTGAGTAGGCCATGTCAGGCAGCTCGTGGGCCAGCTCCTGCAGCATCGCGGCCAGCATCGGGTATGACTGGAGCGAGAGGTCGTTGAGTGAGTCGAAGCAGCCCTGGGTGCCGGTTTCTGCCAGCCGGCGCAGCCTCTGTGATGGAGTGCAGCCTAGAGGCGGGATGCTGACAATGCTGAACTTTCTCGCACCCAGCCGGTACAAGGACTGTGCAGGATTATGCAGGTTCAGTTTCGGTTCTGGAGGTTTAGTATCTGAAGCTGGGTGGGTGAAAATCAGTGGTACCTTTAGATAATGCTTGTACGAGGCGACGAGGCCCAGCAAGAACTGCCTGTCGTTGCTAGGGGAGAAGGAGTACTCGAACATGTCGTTGCTGCCGGTACTGATGAAAAAGATGGATTTTGAGAGCAAATTGGCTGTTCTCCTCGAACCTGCACTCTGGTATATATGCTCGACAACCGTCGCGAAGTATTTCAGCTGGAGGCTCATTGGGATCACCTCACCAGCCTGCACATAAAGTTCAGATCAATCAGTGCTGCACTATTGAAAAGTATTTTATGATTGAAACGAATATGTTTTCGTATGGTTAAACTTATTTACTATTAAACGGCCGGTGCTATCCCCAAGTCCTGACCCTCCTGATGCAAAGTTGACGCCCTTGTTAAACGAGTGTGGCTTGAGGTTACGTCTGGTCAGAGAGAGGTAGGCCGGCGGGCTCATCGCGAAGCCAAGCAGTTGGGCTGTTCATCAACCAAGCGTTTCAACTTGTTAAAACACTGCCGATCGAGCCTATACTGAAGAAATAGTTATCCTGTTTAAATTGATGTGCAAGTGCAATACCCGTACGTACCTAGCTGGTCTGCCGTGTTGAAGCCATTGCTGAACCGGCCGGTAGGCTTCGAGGTTGGGAAGTCCACGCCGTACTGCCGGAAGTTGGCTTGGCCCTCCTTGCGCGTGGCCAGGAAGTTATTGTTCCCGACGTCGACGGTGGAGTCACCGAACACGAAGATCGCGGGAACGACCCGGTGCTGCTCCCTCGCCTCGGCGTGGTTCGCCACGAGCACAAGCAGGCACAGAGCCACGAGCACGTACGAGCCAGTTTGGTTGGCCATTGTAGGGGCTCTGTGCAGCTTGGTGAACACGGGCCTCTCTTTCAAGTGCTGCATGTTTCAGAGTATGGCATGAAGTATATATATAGGTTCAGGGAACAGAAATTACCCAGGAGTTTTCATCGAGTATCTCGCCCGATAGTCGCTAGCTGGTTGATTTGGAGCGTTAGCAACTTGTAGTTTCAGCTAACTCTATGGCCTTATTATCCCTCTTTCAAAGTGATTGAAGCTTTATTAGAGATCAATAATATACATCAGTATAATAAAACGAATGAAACAAATTATATTTCAGACTATCTTTTAACAAGTCCTGGCCTGCAGAACGGTGCCCTGTCCTGAGGAGGGAGACGAGGAACCGCGACGGAGAAGTCAGGCAGACACGCACAGCTGGTGCTGCTTAGGACGTACAGTATTAGCTGGGAGTATGGGACCAAAACCGGCATGGCCTGCGTAAGCGTAGTTACACGTTTGGAGCTTTCTTACGGATGTAGGATCAGCCAAGGCATGCCCCTTCATCCCTTGGCTCTGGCCAGAACTTTTCAGTACAGGAATGGATATCATAAACTCGATAAATTTTAACAACCGCATAGTTTGGCCAAACCATCACAAAGTCCGTTCTTAAGAAATAACAATCTGAGCCACATGTCCACATGGCACGAGAAATGGCCCCCAACCTATCCACGGACAGTGTCCGGACAGCTCCAAAATTGGTCTCCGACAGCCGTTCGTCCCAAACGCCACCCCAAATCCATACAACTCCATGCACATAGATCATATTACATATAGCACTTCATAGTTTGCATGGCGCTTTTTTGTCTCCCGGGTACATATGCTCCTGTTATGTTTTTAAAAATTAAAAAAATACGAAAACATTTCGAATTTTTTTGAAAATAATTGGGCACAAACATATATAAGTTTTCAACATTGGTGCAAAAATCCGGAAGAAAATAACACTTTCAGTGGTTTTGTCTTTTTTGCACAGACCATAGAAACTGTCATTTTCTTCCGAAATTTTGCACGAATGTTGAAAATTTGTATATGTTTGTGCCCAATTCTTTTCAGATTTTTTCAAAATGTTAATGTATTTTTTAATTTAAAAAAATAACAGAACATATGCACCTGGGAGCCAATGTGGATTTTCGGATAAACATTCTGAGCAAGCCGGTGGGCGGTGGCGTTTCTCACTGCTGTGGCGCCTTGCCCTTCCCTTGTCGTCTCCGCCACGGCGGCGGAGCAGCTCCATTCTTAAGAAAATAACACTCTGAACCACACGGCACGAGACATCTTAGAGCATCTCTACCTGCAATGGACAAAATTGGTCCCCAAACAGTCGGTGGACAATGCCCGTACAGCCCCCCAAATTGGCATCCTGCAGGCGTCTATCCCCAAACACCACCCCAAATCCATACAACTCCATGCACGTAGATTAAAGGACCATAGATCATATTACATATAGCAGTTGTTGTGTTTGTGTCGAATATTTTGTCCGAGTTGGGTTACGGTAGGACTTGGAGTTGTATTAGGTGTGGATAGGATACGAGTAGTATTGGAGTCGAACTCTTGTAGCCTGGGCCTCCTATATAATGTGGGAGCACCACACGTTGTAACCTATGACGACTTGATAGCAATTGGCACGCAGGGGGAGCCGGCGGCTTGTGCCGGCGCCTAGGGCGGCCGTTGCGGTATCTTTGGGGAGGAGCGCCCATAGTCATGCCCCGCAGATGTAGGCGAGTTCGCCGAACTGTGTTACCAAACATCGTGCCTCGGTGTCGTCTATGATCTTGCATGGCGTAATTATCGTAACAAGTGGTATCAGAGCCTAGGCAAGGCGGGCTGTGCGGAAGATCATCTGGAGGTACGAGGATCATGCTCGTCGGGTGCCCGAAAACGTCTGATGGGCGCAAGGCGGAGCATGGCGGCGATCGCGGAGGCAGTCGGTGGAGTCGGACACTTCAGGCAGGAGGCCTGGACCGTTCGATGGGCTGCAGCGGGCAAGGATGCGCCAGACATGGCGGTCGGGCCGGCACAGTGGCTGTTGAAGACGTCAAAGAGGCGGCGCTTTGGCTCGCGATCAGATCGGTGACCAGATGTGGATGACGACCGAATAGATCGGAGTGGGAGAGTATCGAGAAGAAGCGCTCGGTGATGTACAGGGGCGGCATCGAGGCACTGCAGACGGGCTTGTGTCGGCGACGCAGGTGGCCAAGGTACAACACGGCTCGTGCACGGATGATGCGCGGGGTGGCGGCTGTTGTCGCAGGGTCGGCGAGATGGTACGCGCGACAGGGCAGACAGTAGATCGCTGGCGAGAGTCGAGAAACGGTTTGCGTCGAAATTTTACGGCAAGTTCTTTTTCCAGGAGAGCACGAAAATCGGGAAGAGCTGGCGTACGGCAGCAAGTCTCCGTGTGGTGCAACACGTACAAGAGAAAATCACAAACGAAAGATGTATTGGATCAGAAGGGATTACCATACATGCATGTGCGTGCACGATGCAAGTTGGACCGATCCAGGGAAAACCATCTATGCGTGAGGCAGTTTTTTGATTGGAAAGGTGACGTGTAGATGCATGTCGTGTCAACTTGGACTCGATTTATCGGAGACTAAGCAAATACGTGACAGCCTCAGGTTCGGTTTCGTGCAAGGCAAGGAAAAGGAAGGGTCGGGTGTCCCGCGGCAATAAAAGGCGCAGGGACGGACGCAGTAAACGCACAGAAAACAATCGCAAGTTCGGGAAAAGGTGGAGCAGGCTGTGTGTTACGAGCAGGGTTCCGCGGAGATTTCTGAAGGGCGACCGTTGGCGGGTGTGTTTTGAGGTTTCTTTGACAGATCGTGGCAAATCTCGGTCGGCAGGAAAATCTAATCAGGGATACAGGTAGTACATCGAGGAGGCGTCGACGATCAAGGCAAGCTAAAGCATATGAGTTGAGCAGAAGTTATTTTTCGCCAGTCAGCTATTATGGCACCAACGGGTACCAGGTTTGAAGTGTACAAGTTCGATGGAACTGGTAACTTCGCGTTATGGCAGACAAGGGTGAAAGATTTGTTAGCACAACAGGGATGCTTGAAGGCGTTGCAGGATGTCATGCTAGCTAAGATGGACAAGGATGACTGGGAGGAGTTGCAGATACAAGCAGCCGGGACCATACGGTTGTGTCTTTCGGACCAGGTCATGTATCATGTGATGGATGAGATTGTGCCGAAAAAGATTTGGGAGAAGCTGGAGAGTCAGTTTATGTCCAAGACTGCAACGACCAAGGTGTATTTGAAGCAAAAGTTATATAAGTTGTCAATGCAAGAGGGGTCGGATCTTGTGGAGCACATGAATGCCTTTAATCAGATTGTCACGGATCTGGCACGACTGAGTGTGGAGGTTGACGATGAGGATAGGGCGATTCTTCTTCTTTGTTCGTTGTCATCGTCCTATGAGCATTTGATCACTACTTTGACGTATGGCAAGGAGACCATCAAGCTTGAGGATATCACTGCGGCCTTATTATCCTATGATATGAGGAAGAAGAAGATCACAGAGGAAGTCGCTCATGGTGATGGTTTGCTGGTCAAGGGTGAGCCAGGCAGGAAAGGACATGAGGCGATAAAGAAAAAGAAGAAGGTGCAATATTACAAGTGTAAGCAGTGGGGATATTATAAGAGGGATTGTCCAGTTCTCGGTGGTGGCTCAAGTGCTAATATTGCAACTCATAGTTATGACTTGGACATCAACGTTCTCTTAGTTGCAGGTGGAGTCAAGAAGGATGAGGTTGTGGGAATAGCAGCTGTGTTCCACGGAGGCGGCGAGTTTGAGGAAGACTCGTCGGGTAGCGTTCCATAAGCTACAAAGAAGACAACTCAAGTCCGGAGTACATGGAGTTCGACGCTTGGCAAAATTCAAGGCGGTGGAGAATATTCGCCAAGGTGGAGTTTGTTGTGTTTGTGTCGAATATTTTGTACGAGTTGGGTTACGGTAGGACTTGGAGTTGTATTAGGTGTGGATAGGATACGAGTAGTATTGGAGTCGAACTCTTATAGCCTGGGCCTCCCATATAATGTGGGAGGACCACACGTTGTAACCTATGACGACTTGATAGCAATTGGCACGCAGGGGGAGCCGGCGGCTTGTGTCAGCGCTTAGGGCGGCCGTTGCGGTATCTTTGGGGAGGAGCGACCGTAGTCATGCCCCGCGGATGCAGGCGAGTTCGCCGAACTGCGTTACCAAACATCGTGCCTCGGTGTCATCTATGATCTTGCATGTCGTAATTATCGTAACAGAAGTTAATAGTTTGCTAGGCGAATAGACATCGTACAACTAGCAAAATATAGCACGGATAAACATTGTGAGCAAGCCAGAGCAAAATATAGCACGGATAAACATTGTGAACAAGCTGGAGGGCAGCGACGCTTCTCAGTGCTGCGGCGCAATGCCTTTCCCTTGTCGTCTCCGCCAGGGCGGCAGAGCAGCTCGAAGACGGCGTATGGGTCGCTGTTGGAGGAGTTGGAGTGTCGTCGCCGCTCCTGGTGGCCCGAGCGACATGGAGCCAGACAAGGCAAGCCTGCTCGTTGGCGAGGCGGGCCGCGACGATGTTCTTCACCGCCTCCTTCTTCGACTCGTCAATGTCGATAGCCAAGTCCGCCGAGGTCAGATCTGCCGCACACGCGGCTAATGTGCGCACCGCCGCTTCCCAATCCAGATTGCGGAGGCGACGATATGCGCACGCCTCCTTTTCTGGCGTCCTCCACCGAGGAGGCGACACAGGCAGCAGCCTCCACCCACCGGCTCCGTCTGGCAGCATCCTCCATCTGCGAGGGGCTTGCACCGACAAGATGGTGGCTGAGCGGCTCGACGATGTCGCCCTGCGCATGTGCGGCGGCGCAGCGCGGAACGAGACGAGCTGCCATAGATCTACGCGGCGCGCGGCTGCATTGCCTGCTTGTCGGCACCATCTCTACCCGGGACTGCTCCATGCCGAGGCTGAAGGCGAGCTCGTCCTCATCGATGTGGGTGCCGGATCCCGCCTGCGCCGCCATGTCGGACCGCTCCTCTTCGAGGCTATCCCAATCGACGTTGTCGGACAATATCTCAACGGTGTGGAGAGGAGTGGAAGGGATCGGAGAGGACGAGGAGGCTAGGGTTTCCTGGGGGCGGTGGGGAGTGGAGCAGAGCGGGGACATATAGCATGAGTGTGTCGACTTGGGTGCCGTGTCAGGGAGTCCACGACGTGTGGACACCGGTTAACCTCCTTCCTCCACATCGTTCCGAGTGGGTCCCCGCTGTTAGTGAGGGCGTGGCAGACGCGTCCGGGCCACTCCAACCCCCCACCCCCACCCCTTGAAAGTGCAGTTTTCCCCTAAATAGATTTTCCTCATAATGACAACACAATTAGTGTTCTAACCTTTTGCCAAGTGTTTATAGATCAAGTATTGATTACACTCTTGTTGTAAACAGGTTAGCCGTTTCTTTTAGAGTGGGTTGCATGATGGAAGGTGTGGGGGAATCAATCTTGGCATAATCACAAATCCCACAAAAAACTATCCATCCCAGGTTATGGAGGAGAGAACTCTCAAAGATGTGATCATTGTTGGTTACTTGGAAAGGTCCGGAAGTTCCTGTGCCCAAGGCCGGAAGTTTCGGTGGGTCAAACCCCGGAAGTTCCGCTCTGGCCCCCGGAAGTTTCGAGGCCTTGGAAAATTGGCTAAGTCCTTTAAGAATTTTGGTACTGATATTGACTCGGAACTTTGGCCAGAACTTTGACCGAAAGTTTTCAGGGGCCCAAAGTTTCAACCCTGCACCCCGGAAGTTCCGGTATTAGTTCCGGAAGTTCCAGCCCTCCGACAGCAGCAACAGTTAGATATTCTGGGGGACCTATAAATACCCCTCCATTTACCTTGAGTTGTTGCCCGTCCTAGTTTCTTTCTCCTCCACTACTCCAAAGATCTAATTGCCCAGGTCTCCGCCCTCACCCACCCAAACTTGATGCCTTTCAAGAATTTGGTGGAGAAGAGCTAGATCTACCCTTTCACCGAGCCAAAAATTTATTCCCCCTCATTCCCATGTGGAACTTGTTACCTTGTAGGTTTCTAGGAATCCTAGATTGAAGATTGGGTCTTGGAGTTTCATCTTTGTGTGAGATGCTTGGGGACGTTCTTGGGAGACTCCAATACAATTGCGGAGAGCCTCAATCTTGTTGTAACGGTTTGGTCATTCAAGACGACCTCATAGTGAAACGAACCAATCCCTCACGGGTGAAGCTCACACAGAACAGGGTGAGCATATCCGTCCTATTGGAGTGTCTCGGTGGCTCGACACCCCTCCAACGTTGACGTACTTTTCTTGGGAAGAAACTACGGGAACCATCTCCTTGTGTCCACTTTGCGGTTATTTGTAAGCTTTACTACTTGTATTCCGTTGCGCATTACTCTTGCTTGTATCACCTAGGTTGTATTCATCTAGTTGCACATCTAGTCAATCTTGTGATACATTGTTAAGCCCTAATTAAAAAGAAAAATCTAAAATTGTTAGTCGCCTATTCACCCCCCTTTAGTTGACCATACGGATCTTTCACCCCCTCCCCACATATGGGCTGGCTTTGAGGTTTGCCAGATAGCACAGACATTTGAGCTGGATTTGGGGTGACCGGTTGGGGTGTTTTTTTACGGGCCGTGTCCGGGGTGTTCGCCCAGATATTTGGGGTGGGGGTTGGCCACCCCAGTTGGAGATGCTCTTAGTTCAACATCTGGATCACATAAATAATAGTTTAGATATTGCTTAGGTGACTAAAATTAACTAATTCCTCCATTACATAATTCTTGCCGTGGTTTTAGTTTTAAATTGAAAAAAAAACTTTTGACAAGAAATATGGAAGAGAGAGTATTTCCTAAGTAGTTAATTTAAACTGATACATTTTAAGAACCGCATATAGTTTGGCCATCACAATAATAGTTTAAATACCATCTGTTACATAATTCATTTTCCATATTTTTTATTGTTATCAACTCGTAGGCTAGACCGGTGCTCTACATGTGGGGCCCACTGAGAGTTCACCATTCTCCTATAGATTCCACCGAAATTCATCAGACCCATGCTATTGCTGGACCCTTGCCAATCGCTCTAGTCGAGCATTCCATGACGCTAGTCTATAGCCAATTAAATTACGCCTGAACATTACATTTGGCAGAGAAAACTTCATAACTATAGCGACAATATCACTCTTGTGACAGATAATGTTATACATAGCTGGATATTGTTCCTAGAGAGTGGCATTTCCCACCAACTTATTCTCACTAATATTCTAATATTCGATCCATGATCCAAAGCAGAAGAAGTGCTTCTACGTGGCCATTAGACCATCCCAACTATGAGAGTCCCCAAGTTTCCAATAAACTTGGACACTACTTTTGTGCTTACATATTTTTTAGAAGAGTTTGTCATGTCTCATTGTCGGTAAACATTTTCATGAACTCTAGCCCCCCTAAGAAGGTTGAATACTTAATTTGAAGGTCATGACTCATGAATGGCTAGCCCCCTACTAATCGAAAACACTCCTTTTGGCAATTCGAAGAAATAAATTATATGCATACCTTTTGGTAGGTTCCGTCGGCGTAGGAGGGGATGGGCTCCGGCATCGACGACATCGAGCGGCTAGGCGCGAGAGGGGTGATCGAGGAGGGAAAGAAGTGGCGGCTAGTTTTTGCCACGTCCAATGGCCCGTTGCGTAGGAATTTTTGGGCTGATCTGGGAGGTGGTATTAGTTGTGTCAAACTAGCCCAGTAATTGACGTGCCCTTTCTGATGGCACGCCACTTGTAAACTATTAGCGAGGGCATGCGATAATCTGGCACCCCACGGATTATACCCGTGGCGTGCTTCTATGGTGACGCACCACTAAGTAAGTGGCTTTTGTAGGTTATTCTTTACTAGTGATTCAACAGATAAACCAACAAAAGGCTCGAGAAACAAATAACCTGCATAACAGAGTTACCATTTTGATAGAATTCACACTACACCACGCCACCATCTAATACACACATTAAACGAGAGACAGACACCACCCTGCACATCCTACACACTAATATCACCATTTGCCAACACAGAGACGTAAAGCAAATCTATAACACGTACAACAGGATCGCGGTTGCCGCCGTTCTAGCTAGTACCTTGCTCGATCTAGCATTGGTCCTCCACTAGCTGCCTGAAATTTATGGGCGCTGCGAAGTGCAGCGAACCGTTGTAGATGGCCACGGCGGCGAGCTTGGACGTGGCGTGCGTCGGATGCAGCATGTCCCAGAAGAGGTACTCGTGCCGATTGTCGCACAGCGTGGCGTTGGGCGTGCACCCCGACTTGCCGTTGAACTTGCCAGAGCCGCAGCACGCCGTGGTGACCTCCTTGAACCCTGAAGAAATAAAAGGCGCCGTCAGCGTCTGAAGTCTGAACTTTTGTTCGTGCGAACTGACCAGTACTGTTAAATCAGGCGACGCGCATGTTCATGTACCTAGTCTTTGTGGATGCTTCATGATGCTTTGGACGACGGCGTGTGAGCTCCCGATGGAGTACTTGAAGCCGATCAAGCTCACGCTGAGGCCATGCATGGCATCCTTGACGCCCTTGTTGAGCCCACGAGTGAGCTCGTTGAGGACATCGATGCAGGCACCGAGAGGGTGCAGGCTTCTCGGGTAGGGGCAGCACCCGATTGGCGGGACGTCGATCACGGCGAACTTCCTCGCCCCGAGATCGTACAGAGCCTGCCGCACAAAACACGCTCGCTCCTGTGAGATCTTAGGCATGTAGTGACTGACATGAGTGTTGAATCTGGTATGTATGTATATACCTTCACATAATTTCTGTACTGTGAAACGAGGCTGGCCGTGAACAACTGTTTCTGCGCGACCGTCGGCGTGCTGTTCGCCGAGAAGAAGGCGAAGATGTCGTTGCCGCCGGTGCTGATGAGGAACAGGGACCTCGACAGCACGTTGTCGGCTGCTCCTTCGCCGATGCGTGCCGAAATGTTGCACCGGAGAGTGTCGAATTGCTCCACCTGCTTGCTCATTGCGACGATGGAGTCTCCCTGCATGAAGAAGGAAACCGTGGTAAGTCCTGAACATACATACAGGAAGTTAAGATTGCTAAGGTTAGTTTTGCTTACCGTGGTGTCGAGAATGCCTGATCCTGCAGAGGCGAAGTTTACTCCCTGCAGCCCTCGGGCGGTTTGCTTGTTGGTTCGGTTTGCGACCGAGAGGAACGGCGGCGGGCTGCGCTTGAATCCCATGTTAAGAGCTGACAAAGTCGACGGAACATTACGGTTACAGTCCGGTAACGTACAAGGCGCGTGCTACTATAGAAATAGCAGTGTGGTACCCTGTTCAGAAAATGAGAATGTGGTGCTTCTACTTTCTAATTTTCCCTATGAGGCTATGACCACCAAGTCCTCCTTCCACTTGAATGAACTTCTTTCAGAGTTTCTCACCAGTCGCGGAGAATATGAAATTGGACCACTGTCTACACTCATGTAAACCAACAACAACAAATCTGAAAGCTAAAAAAGGGGTATGTCCATTTGGTGACTGAAGAACAAAATGTGGGTGCGATATATGGCCACGGAATGGGCTGCAGATCAGGCCATACGTGCTGCTGATTTGCCATGCGTGGTACTACACACTTTGTATGGCTTCTGCAACTGGACCTCCTGCAATCGTGCGTGGTGTACACTGAACGGATATGACCCCACAGTGTACAGACCAGTGCGTCACCCGTGCTCAGACCGTCTCATTTACGTGCGCTGTGTAAGCTGAACGATAGCACCAAACGATCCTATCTCCCACAAGAAAGACTGGTCCCTTCACCGCACTGCTAGACGCTGCCACACTCTGCGAGCCTGCCTTCGACTGTCTGCGCCAGTGTCATCGCGTTGTGAAGCGAGACGCAGCGGCAATTGATTTCGAACAGGCCAGCTCTCTATCAACTGCAAGTCTGTAAGTGTAACGCTTGGCTTAATTTTAGCTTCTTTCTACAGGAATGTTCAATTGAGGCAGCTCACCACAGGATTAACTTGAAAATAACAAATGCGACGCAGAATAAAAAAGAGCTTTGTTCAGCAACACAACACACGGCGGGAACGGACGGACGACGCCCTTAAACTGCTCAAGATCAGTTAAGTCCTTGAGGACGCCGCCAACATAGGAAGAACTCCTGATGATAGTGAGGAGCGAGGAAGATGTGCTAATCAGATAATGTCATCTCCGGTTTAAACATGGGTACCCTCTCAGTCCTCAATTTTGCATCAACTTCAGCCGTTCAGCGCTTCCCGCCACGCACGGAACGTACGAAATTTAGGCTATCCAAACCGGAGTGCATCAGGATATATCCTAAGGGTTTCATTCATGTGAATCAAATGAGTGACGTAGGAAAAATTCCGAAAAAACCAAGTCATCTGAAAATCTTATGAAATTCCTCTAAATCGTAGGAGGCATAGTGTGAAATTGGATCCTACGCCACGCAGAAAAAAAAAACTGGAACAGTCTGAACAGTTGGTAGTTTGAAGGCGATGCAGTCAGCCATGTCGCCGCTACCGTAAACTAGTCCAAGCTCGTGTAAGCTGAAGCTGACAACTATATGCAGATGCACAGAGCAAATAAGCAGGCACGTACCCAAGAAGTCGACGCCGTTGTAGCCATTGCTGAACCGGCCGGTGGGGCGCGACGTGGGGAAGTCGACGCCGTTGTGCGGGAAGTTGGCTCGCGGCACTGTGCTGCCCGGCAGGTAGTTGTTGCTGCCGACGTCGGCCGTCGAGTCGCCGAACACGTACATCGCCGGCACCTTCGCCGCCGCCTCCGCCACCGCCGCGTAGAGGGCAAGCAGCACCGGCACTATCAACGCCGGCTTAGCCACGGCCATGGCTGGATGGTGATGGCTCATGGCTGTGCTACGCTCTAGGCTAGCTGCTCGGTGCAGTGTAGTGATGATGGCTGGCTCTTTAGTTTTGGGAGAGGGCCGACTCCGGCAAGGCGCTTTAAAGGGAGGAGATGGATGGCAAGCTATAGTGGCTCGCTTTAGACTTGTAGGGCGTGGCACGGGCACGGCACTACCGCCGTGCTCCGAGGGCCCCTCAGACTTGACGTGGTAGACGGAGGACTCCTGCATATTCTACATGTACTACTCATGCATCTTTTTTTTCTGTTGCCACCGAGGAACTTCAAAAGGAAAAAAAACACCGATGGTGATGCATCATGCAGCTCGATCTCGTAGGTGGACTAAATCTCTGGACATACTTCACCATCAGTTTTGTGGGATCCGTGATGTGTTAGATGTTTGTAGTGTACGTCTTCAGTTACTGTCTCCACTAGAGGCTACTTGTGTCAGAAAATCCCCAAACCCAAGCAGGTAACTTGGCTTAACCAGAATCTGTTGCTTGTGTCAATACACTTGCCATAGGAATATATTCTACCTAACATCCTTCAGAAAAATCGACCTTCTATCGATTCGTTTCTACATGCACAGCTAGCTAGTACACGTTTACAAGCCTTCACGGATAGAAAAACTCCCGGAATATAATGGCACAGTGCGCGGTTAATTACTTTTGATGTGTGCATCATAA
The DNA here is from genome assembly GCA_947311845.1 of Poa pratensis. NCBI lineage: Eukaryota > Viridiplantae > Streptophyta > Magnoliopsida > Poales > Poaceae > Poa > Poa pratensis. The sequence continues at coordinate 27,753,731 of CAMZMU010000081.1, forward strand.
TTGAAGCAAGCTAGCTGGACACCAAAGGTTGCGCTAGCCCATTCTTCTACGTTTAAATTAGCATCTAATAGTTCTCTCTTTACGATTAGTTCTTTTTCATATTGTTACTACTACCATTACTTACAAGTGAAGCTAGATGTGTCAGATGCAGTGGGCAGAAAAAGAAGATCCGGTACACATATACTCGCATGACTTTTTTCCTTTTTGAAAGCAACAAAAATAAAACGACAGCAGTGGACAGAGGAACCTTTTCCTTTCGAGATTGAGGTAATCTCCGCTTCACTTTCAGATGCTGTGTGGTATCTGCACACGAGCACCTTCCATTTACCCCGTGTCGCTATTTTGGTTGCATCATCTTGTTGTATTAACAACCAAGCGTGTAGTAAACTGTAAAAGTGTCAAACGATCTAGTCATCGTCTCATCGAGTGTGTGATGGATTGTTTAATCTCTAATCGAGTTGGCACCAGGAGAACTTGGTAAGGTCTGGTCAGCTTTTCACTCCACTTGCAAAGGCATATGATCGTATGATTCGTACACACCAGCTTATAATCGAGTCGCTCTTTTTCGCATCTTCCCTTTTCCACTGCGTGCGGCCCGAAGCACTCGATCGCACACGAATCTGCAAGAATAGTGTCACAGGTTCAGATACAGATCGATCATGGAGTGATTCCGTGCACCTCGACCATCTACAAGATAACAAGACCTTCCTTTTTATCAATGGAATACTACCTTTCCTTCTCGCAAGTCAGGTTGTAAGTGGCAGCGGCCGAATTGCATTGGTGAACTCCCGTCGAATTGCAATGGTGAAGAATCATGCCGGCCGGCGAAGAACACAGAGGCCAGGCCACCATGGCTGATTTTGGGAGTCGACGTCACCTGAGCCCTGACCATAGCAGCATGGGAGACTGTTGTGTTCTTCGATGCTTCGGTATGCTCACCGTGTTCTTGACTCGTGTGCGAACGAACAATCGCGAAACTGGATGAAGATACATTCATAGGCTATTCCATTTCCTAGCTGTCTGGCATGGGCTGTTTGGGCAACAGGAGTCGGGGTGAAAGAGGCCATGCAGGCCTGCATCCTAGTATGGCCGAACGAACACCCACTACCAACGAGGTCCCATTTTTTTTTTGTTCTTTCCTATGCGCATGCGCCGTGCGGGAGCGCGTGCAACGGTGCAGGCTGATGGACCGTGCAGTCAGTCCATGCGGACTCCGTCGTCTTATTAAACCTTTTTTCGTCTCACTTAAGCGGGTACACGTTGTACTCACTCCGTACACAAATAACTGTCTTAGATTTGTTAAAAAGTGGACGTATCTAGACTTGAAACATGTTTAGATACATCTAGTTTTGTACAAATTTGAGACACTTATTTTGGGACGGAGTGGGTAGTATTTGATCAGACACACAGCCATACACACGCACACCACACGCACACCACACTCACACCACTAGCTGTGAACCTAATCTAGATCTACAACTAGAACCAACTTACCTGTCCGGTACAAGATTTTTTCCCTCATGAAGCTCACAGACGAGAACAGAGACACTTATTGAAGATGCGGAATATTGTTCCTAGGAACAGTACCACGGACACTGTTCCTATTGAACAGTGCCACGAGCGAGAGACACCCGGGAATTCGCTCCCAGGGGAGTCGAACTCGCGCAGGTGGGCAGCCAGCCACTGCTGAGCATGCGAACGCGCCACGCGCGCTCCTCCGTCGTCTTATTAAACCTAGCTAGTAGGCCTGGCACCATATTCGATCAAGCTACGGCTACACTACATAAGGTGCCATATTTATATTTCCATTTGCTAAAAAAAAATCCATTTTTTGAGCTAATTACCCAGCTTCCCCCAAATAATAGAAGGAACGAATAGATAAACACATCTCTTTAGTGCAAGGGGACACGTGCAATTATCACGTAACACAATAAATAATACGGTACAACATGTACTACACAATCTCTAGAAAAAAAAGTGCAATTATCACGTACACAAGAAATAATACGGTACAACAAGTACTACACAATCTCTAGAAAAAAAAACCTCTAGAAGAATTTTTTTATTGAAACAAGGCAAAAGCTTTGCCTTTATATTGATAAAGAAGAAGTAATCATGTCGGACAAGGCCTAAAAAAGAAAAAAGTTATAACTCGATCCACGCCGGCCCCGAGGCCGCGCCCCACACGGGTCAACGGCCAAGTTGCCGAAGCAACCAAGGCCGACACCAAGACCCCCCAACGCAACACGGCGGGGGAGAGAGTCCGGAGCCGCCGCTCCGACATCCACGTCGGCCCAAAGCCGCGCCCCACACGGGTCGACGACCAAGACACACAAGCGACCAAAGCCGACACCAAAGACCTCGACGCAACATGGCGGAGGTGACCTCGACGCCTCACAGCGGAGGCGAAGCATACGGAGTCGCCGCTCCGACATCCTCGCCACCCCCAAGACTGCGCAACAAACAAGCCGACGACCAAGACGCCCAAACGACCAAAGCCGACGCCCCACCACCTCAACGCAACACTACGGAGGTGAAACCCGGAGACGCCGCTCCGACATCCTCGCCACCCCCAAGGCTGCGCAGCAAACAATCCGACGACGAAGACGCCCAAACGACCAAAGCCGACGCTCCACCACCTAAACGCAACACTACAAAGGTGAAACCCGGAGCCGCTGCTCCGGCATCTACGCCGGCCCCAGGGCCGCGCACCTCCAAGCCGAAGACTCGCCGCCGCCGCCAGCCACCAACACTCCACAGGTCCCTCTGGTCGGTGGAACATCCAAGGCGAGACCCCAAGAGGCAAGCGACGCAGGAGCGCCGCCCTCGCCCAATCCCGCGAGGGATCTGGGGTTTCCCCCGGAGAACCTGGCGTGGAGAAGCAACAACACCACCTCAACGACGCCTTCAAGAAGGACGCGGCGCCCGAGGGCGTCGCCGTCGTCCGCCCGGCCGATAGCCCGGGCTAGGCTTTCGCCCGGCGATGTGTCCCAAACCCCACCGACCGCCCGTCGGGGACCGGCCAGACCACCATCTTCGCGTGCCGCAACCACCGCGTCACCTCATGCCACGACAAGCGGCATGCCGACCACGGTCGACCCGCATCCGCAACTCCAGGGTCGCTGCCCCGACCTTCCTCCTCCCCGACCTAGCCCCTGCCACAACAAGGGGCGCAACGTCGTCGCCGCCCTCACCTCCTCCTCGCCGAAGAAGTCGCGCCCAGCGCCGGCCCTCGCAGCCCAGACGTGGCCCGCACAGGCCCATCTCACCTGGCGCCACCGCCGACCACCGCCGTGGGGCCACAGCCAAGCGCACGCCGGTGCCAGCGCGACCCCGGCGAGGCCGACCAGCCACCCGCACGGCTAGGCCCGCCCTGCCCCTGATCCAGGCACAAGGGCACCGTATCCGCCACGCCGCGTCCACCGCGGTCCCAGAGCCGCCGCACCGGCTTCCCAGCGCCGGCGAGGTGCTGTCGCCGTTCCAGTCGGTGCCGACGCCCACCTGTGCAAAGTCGGCGAGAGAACCCACCCTCGGCGCCAGTTGTGTGATGGCAGGGAGGCCGCCACCACCGCGGCGCGGAGGCCAGCGGCGGCAGCGACGGGGTGGTGCGTGGAGGGGAGGGCTGGCGGCGGTGGTGTTTTCGCCCCCGGTGTCGACTGGGAGCGACTGATAACCCCCAAGAGCAGGGGATCACTATAGCTCCTCTCAATGTGGAAGTATGGTATTGATCCGCAGGAGCAAGAAGGAAAAGTTATCTATTCCCTACAACTAAAGTGTCACAAGTTTTAGTTGATTATGCACTAAACAGGTTTAAAGAACAAGATGGTTGATTTAATGGATGAAGTTTAATGTAACAAAACAAGAATGTAAAAGTGTCCTAATCCTCTTCAATGCAAGAGGACAAGACAAAGCTTTTCTCTTATAGGAACAATGGACATGGGTTCATGGGTTCACTCAATCCTCTCTCCCATCTATGGTGATTATCATGTTATAGATAAAAAGTACACATAATTGTCATGCTTTAATGGTAAACTTCTATGACGGCTACATGTCCTAAAAGGATGTTGGGCTGTATTGTGTCACTCAATAATATGCCGTTGTCACATCGGCCATCCCGTACCTACATACATCATACTTCATAATGGACAATATTCTAAACACTAGTGCAATGATTCATATTTCGTGTGCATGACCACATCTCTCTCATCTATCTACACTTGGTGGTGTCAATCACCTCATGACATGGATAAACAAGGCATTATGCATAAATCGAACCATCACATGCATCATAGAATATCTCCAAAGTATGACAAGTCATAAAAGATCCAACACAACGGTAAATGCATAACAAATATCATCTCATACCACAATATCCACCATAGGAATTACATAGATAGATCCATACTTATGCAAGGCACATCATATGGACTTCAACAATGATCATACATAGAGAGATTAGATCAAGTTACCACCACAAACCCAAAGTCCAGGGGTGGACTACTCCCCCTTCATCATGGTGATGATGGTGGAGATGTTGGAGAAGATGGAGACCACCCCGGCAGCGCCCCGCCGGAGTTTTCCCCCTCCAATCTGCAGCTCCAGGTCTTCTGTTTCGTGGTTTTGTGTTTCTGCGGCGCTCCCTTCCGAAAGCCGTCGGGGGACTATTTTTATAGTCGTTTTTAGGTCAAGACGAAGGCACGGGGACGAAGATCGACGGCATCGGAGGCTCGAGGCCCAGGATAGGGGTCCCACGCGGCCAAGGAATCTGGCCACGTGGGCCCACCTCTTTTGGCCCTCGGGTTTCCGTTTTTCGCTTCCTTCGCTCCTACGCTTTGTTCCTTCCAAAAAATGATCCCGCAAAATATTAGGTCATTTGGACGTCGTTTGGGTCCCTGAAACATCAAAATATAGAAAATAGGGTTTTCTGCCAGTGCAGGGTTAATTCCAGAAAACTGTGAAATATTCCCAAAATCAATATAAAACAATATAAAACAATGATATAACCCTTATATGATGCAAATATGATTGAAATATAAGTAATATAATGCAAAGTTCATGTATGCATTTTACATGCATCAACATCCCCAAGCTTAACCTATACTCGTCCTCGAGTATGAAGGTGATAAAACTAACATGGACTTTGCTTTTTAATACTATCAATGGATATCAAAGATGATTACTATTGCTACATAGAGTCAAATGATTCATTCTTCAAAGGAATAGCAATATACAAGATAGATTATGAAGTGATATCAAATATTCAATGTAAGGATGTTCAATGATAATTCACAAAGTGTAACATAGAAGAAAGTACTATGGACCAAATGTATGCATAATAAAAAGTAAAAACATCCTATAATGGTCATAGAGTATTCTTGTAAATCTGAATATAAAAGGTGGACACTTTGGAAAGATATATAAATAAGTAGAGGTAAAACATGAATAAGTTTCATCTAGCTTCCAAATGCTTCTACTTAAGTTAATGTTTGCAATGTGGTATCCATTGGTGTGGAGCTCTCATTACCCCTATCATAGCATCTTGAATGGTTAAAGTTTAAAGTGAAAGCAAATATGAGTAGTGTGCTTGACAAAGTATGGGTTGAATGCCTCATGCCCCGTGAATACGAGTACCTACACCACGGTGTTACTCAACTCGGGCCACAAAGCAAGTTCAAGTTAAAGTCATTGTAAGTAATATAATAGCGTCAACTGGGGTACCTCTTGCCTCAGGACATGGAAACTAGCCCATGTCAAAATGAACAATCTCAGCACTCTTTTATTTACTATTTGTATAGCTTTTTATTATGACGTGCATCACTGAATGTTCACTTTGGTACGCTGTAAATTTCCACCATGAATGATGCATGGCTTAGGTTAGCGGCCCAGGCGTCTCTCTAGCCATTTATACAAACTCCTCAAACTTACTAAGTTTCCGCATTTATTTGGCACCATGATAAGCATCCATAAACAAAAGTACATGATATCAACTAAATATAATTAAGAGCACGTTGAAAGCTTGCCATGTGACAGCACATATGAGCTAACTCCCAACCAAGACTCTTGTCAAGCATACAACTTCATAATTTTAATCACAATGGTTCATGTTTATTAAGTGCAATAAAAGTAAAGTGTGCATCAAGTTCGTGAGAGCTTTTTAACCAACTTTCCCATAACAATCAATAACATAAGCATTTTAATTTGGAAACATAGATAATACAATATAACATGATAAACATACTCGGAATAGCATTAAGCTAATAGGTAGATATGGTGGACTCACTGGAAAACTTTGGTTGAAGGTGTTGGAAAACAAGTTTTTACTTGTTGGAATTTTTGGGCTAGCAAAAGGGAGAAAGTTGACCGTCTAAATGCATGCATAAGTGTCCATAGAACTAATCAATCCATGTTAAACAAAGTAAAGTAACATTCAGCATCAAAACATGAATAAAAGATAGCTCTTGATAAAACACTTGCAAATTAATACTCATTAAAAAGCACATGAATCATGCAACTATATGTATCTTTTTGAATCAACTCAAACATCCCTTTCCCAATCTTTTTAATAGCATCCAACTTAATTCAACCCAAATTTCCAGTAGCTCTCTCATAACATAAATGAAAAGTGGTGGTCTCACAAATAAAAACCAAACCGAAATAACAAAAATAAAAGACGCTCCAAGTTTATGCGATAAAGTGCATTGATCGAAAAACAGAAGTTAGACGTGTGCAAACCGAGAGTGTGTTGGTCCAATGGGGTTGTCTTCACATCCCCAAGCTTATGGTCTTCACCATCCTTGGATAACTCTTGGTGCATCTCCTCTAATCCCTGTGAAAAAACTTCAAAACACCGTTTCTCCCATCTCTTTTCTGTGGGGTGACATTAGTAGTGATAGACAAATGAATTGCTTGCTGCATAAAATCCTTAAACAAAAATGTGAAACATGTCCAGAAAGTATATAATGTTGTATGCCTACTTATAAACTCAATTGGATAAAAAGATTCAAGTTAAAAGTTCAAAGAATGCATCAAACAAAATGGGACAGAATCTGTCCAGAAAAACAGCAGCAGCAAAACGCATTTTTCTACCCTACTTAAATATGTCGAAAAAATCTGAAAAAATTCACGCTTACAGAGGATGAAAAGTTGCAATTACAGTTCAAATTTCAGCTCATTCGGAGTTACAGAATAGAAATGAAAAATCATACCGTGCACAGATTCGTGCTGGAATAAAATCTCCGAATACAAATAGCAACTTTTTCAAACCAAAACGGGTAAAACTTGGCACTTTATTAAAAATTCCAGAAACAAAATTAAAAACTAAGTCTCTTGTTACAGCAAGAGGACACAAAGAAAATCAAAAATAAAAACAACCGGGTTGCCTCCCGTAAAGCGCTTTCTTTATAGCCATGTAGCTAGGCTTCTTACTTGATATCAAGATGGTTGGAGTGAGGTGGCTTGGCATCCCCAAGCTTGAATTCTTGTCCTTATTTGATATATGTTGGGTGAGTCTAGGGGTAACATCCCCAAGCTTGAGTGTTTGTCTCTCTTGATCTTTGTTCATCACCCTCAACTCTTCCACTTGAAAATTCTCTTTACACAAAACTCAACATAAAACTTGATTAGAGGGGTTAGTGTCTCCATAAATTAAATCCTCATAGGTACAGCAAAGACATATAATGAGTTGATTCTAAACATTAACTACTGTTACTAAGGTTATGTTTTGCTCTTTGATCAAAAGAACCACACAAAACATAGTAATGAGACTAATGCAAAATAAAAACAGAATCTGTCAAAAACTGGACAGCCTGAAAGGAGCGAATTTTTAGAGGCACTTATGTTGCTCAAATCAGAAAACTTTGAACTAATGAAATGTGTAATAACAACTGAATATTGCTGTCGTAAAATATCAGGTCAAAATTCCTCTTCTGTGATTTTTAACATTCTTCGCAGTGAAGCTTAGGAATCTGTTTTCTGGACAGCAAATCACTATTGTTTGATCCTAGCTCTCAAATAGGACCATCATCTAAAGCATTATCATATAGAATATCTAAACCAAATTCCTCATCACTTTCAAAGCTATTATCAATAATAATATCATTTTGAATGTGTTGATCATCATCAGAATCAGAATCAAAATAGCATGGTGAGTAAGGATATGGGCAATCCTCTAATACCTTTTCCTCTTCTCTATATTCTTCTTGTTCCTGCAAGCCATTAGATCTCTCCTTGATAGCAACAAGATTGTTATAATATTCAAGGATATAGGTATTCTTACAAAAGAGTTTCAAGAGTTGTTCAAGTGTTGTAGCAAGTCTTGGTGTGAGGCTACGAGCTTTATCTATATTAAACATAACTATCTCAAGAATTCCCATTACAATAGTAAATTCCTCGGCTGCCTTCATATCAGTGGTCATAATTTCATTATTATGGTAAGAGGCAATTATAGGCATACTCTCAAGCTTGCATTGAAAATTAAGATGCTTAGGATATTGATCTATGCAGCAAGATACATTATACCTATCACATAATCCATGGCCAATTACATTTAATGCTTCCATTATAAACCTTTTTTGATCAACATTAATTGATCCAACCATAGGGGGTTGCATAAGTACGTGACTCATACATTCCACGAACATAACAAATGAACTAATTTTTTTGTGTTTTTCAAATAAGGAGAGTATAAACTGATACATAACTAAAAGTAAAGCTAATGAGAAACTCACAACCAAACAAGTTTAAAGGAACCTCCCCAAGCTTAGATGATTGTAAGATATAAAACAAGATAAAATAAATCTAAAGTCTAGTGCACACAAGAATAGAAACTTAAGCGCTACGCTCCCCGGCAACGGCGCCAGAAAAGTACTTGATAACCCCCAAGAGCAGGGGATCACTGTAGCACCTCTCAATGTGGAAGTAGGGTATCGATCCGCAGGAGCAAGAAGGAAAAGTTATCTATTCCCTACAACTAAAGTGTCACAAGTTTTAGTTGATTATGCACTAAACAAGTTTAAAGAACAAGATGGTTGATTTAATGGATGGAAGTTTAATGTAACAAAACAAGAATGTAAAAGTGTCCCAATCCTCTTCAATGCAAGAGGACAAGACAAAGGTTTTCTCTTATAGGAACAATGGACATGGGTTCATGGGTTCACTCAATCCTCTCTCCCATCTATGGTGATTATCATGTTATAGATAAAAAGTACACACAATTGTCATGCTTTAATGGTAAACTTCTATGACGGCTACATGTCCTAAAACACATAGTTGAAAGAAAATAATCATTTGTGTTGCTAGGTCACCCTCGTAAGGCTAGCGTGGTTTGTTGTCACTCCCACATCATACTTCTTCCTTTTTACCCCCAGATAAAGGATGTTGGGCTGTATTGTGTCACTCAATACATATGCCGTTGTCACATCGGCCATCCCGTACCTACATACATCATACTTCATAATGGACAATATTCTAAACACTAGTGCAATGATTCATATTTCGTGTGCATGACCACATCTCTCTCATCTATCTACACTTGGTGGTGTCAATCACCTCATGACATGGATAAACAAGGCATTATGCATAAATCGAACCATCACATGCATCATAGAATATCTCCAAAGTATGACAAGTCATAAAAGATCCAACACAACGGTAAATGCATAACAAATATCATCTCATACCACAATATCCACCATAGGAATTACATAGATAGATCCATACTTATGCAAGGCACATCATATGGACTTCAACAATGATCATACATAGAGAGATTAGATCAAGTTACCACCACAAACCCAAAGTCCAGGGGGTGGACTACTCCCCCTTCATCATGGTGATGATGGTGGAGATGTTGGAGAAGATGGAGACCACCCCGGCAGCGCCCCGCCGGAGTTTTCCCCCTCCAATCTGCAGCTCCAGGTCTTCTGTTTCGTGGTTTTGTGTTTCTGCGGCGCTCCCTTCCGAAAGCCGTCGGGGGACTATTTTTATAGTCGTTTTTAGGTCAAGACGAAGGCACGGGGACGAAGATCGACGGCATCGGAGGCTCGAGGCCCAGGATAGGGGGTCCCACGCGGCCAAGGAATCTGGCCGCGTGGGCCCACCTCTTTTGGCCCTCGGGTTCCGTTTTTCGCTTCCTTCGCTCCTACGCTTGTTCCTTCCAAAAATGATGCCCGAAATATTAGGTCATTTGGACGTCGTTTGGGTCCCTGAAACAAAAATATAGAAAATAGGGTTTTCTGCCAGTGCAGGGTTAATTCCAGAAAAATAGGGAAACTGTGAAATATTCCCAAAATCAATATAAAACAATGATATAACCCTTATATGATGCAAATATGATTGAAATATAAGTAATATAATGCAAAGTTCATGTATGCATTTTACATGCATCAGCGTCACGGGGGGATGACCTAACCTCTCGTGAAAAACTTGGAGATCACTTACACTACAAGAATCCTGGTCTTCTACCACGGAATGAGTTCGTGGTTGAAAGTCAAATATCCGTCGTAAACGCTCACCTACGACGGAATTGCCATCCATGGTCGAAAGTGCATCATAGATGAACTCCGAGACAGTTTTCAAGAACCGTCTTAGATCTGTGACGGACAGACCCAACCCGAGGCCCGCCCGGCCCAAATGACCGTGACTGAAAATAACGTCATGATTGGTGGTCTCCGTGTCGGGAACATGTGTCAGACACGTACTGACATGTCAGTCCCTGTCGGTGACGTCATGTCCTGTCGTCTAGCGTGACGTCACCTGTCGCATGGACCAACCAGACGGAAACACCAGGATGTTCTCGTTCCGAGTATTTCCGTCCCGTAGCAGTTTAACCAAGCGATTAGTTGCCACGACTTTTGTGACTAGCCTTCCATGTGTAATCTAGGATTGCGTACATGGTTCGCCAGTGCGCAATTTTGGGGTCCTATTGATAGCTGGTGTTTGATGCACCGTTAAGCTGTGTAATAGTTAATTTATGCAGCTTTGCTGATTTAAGTAGCTTACCTAGAAGACCTGCCTTTTGTCTCGCACTCGCGTCCATTGTTGGGCATATTGATGTTTCTCTCATGACCTTGTCGTGATCAATGGAACTAGGAATCGCGTGGTTCTGATGCTCCAAAATTTCTTTCTCATTGGTTCTACTATAAGTGATCTTTCCTGAATCTGTATAGCAATTGAATGTTGAATTGGCGGATGTCCATGGCTTTCCTGCAAATTTGTACCGCCTCCAGTACTTCTTAGTTTCTTTTCCTACTGTTCGAATAATATGTGTATATATGTTTCATTGCTTCTACTTAAAAAAATGCGAGTACTACTGCATTATAAATTTCTGCACTCTTTACAGATCGAGTTGTGACTACTTCTGAATTAGTTTTCCTGCTGATTGAATTAAAAGTTCACTTGTCATAATTTTGTATAAACTTAGTACTTGTATATCACCAAATTTTCATATAACAGGCCAAACACTTTTGTATCCATTGGCTCAATAATGGAGGGCTGAGATGTGGCCTAAGTCTCACTATTTTTTTTGATGGTGCCTAAGTCTCACTATTAGTTGTACACAACAAGTCACCGAAGTTGAGTCCATTGCAATGTGGACACGTTCCATCTTTTTGGAATTCGAAGCTAGCCGATTAATGCTATGGCATCGTGGCACCGCCCACTACTCCTTTAAAACCCCTGATCCCTGCTATCTCAGTACGCCATAGAATTTGCTCTCTCTCTCTGTCTCTCTCCCTCCTACTGATTAGGCAAGATGCCTTGTAGCTTCGACTCACAGGAGCTCACTCATCAGTTGCCGCCTGAAAGTCCCACGTGAGCGGTGGTTCTGTTGAAGGACTGTCGGCCGTGTCGAGCGACGACGAAGAGCTCGCCAACTTCAATGATCCCACCTTGATGTTGGGCCCGCCGAAGGTTGATTCCGATGAGGAGTCAACCGAAGAGGAGGAGGAGGATGACGATGACGATGAGGACAAGGACGAGGCCAAGACACCACTCCCGAAGAAGGGAACCCCGGTGAAGGAGAAGAAAGACGCCGCCCCCGAAGACGGCGAGATGCTGCCGTCGCCGCCACCGCCTCCGATGGCCCCCAACAAGCGACGCCGTGAGAAGGAGGATTGCGCGGAATCAGGGCGCAAGAAAAACAAGAAGTAGCTATAGCTAGTAGTAGCAATATGTACTAACCGAGAAAAAACTTGCTCAGATGTGAAATTTTATCCAACTCGTATTTGTTTTTTTCTGCAGCTAAGATGTGAGTTGGTTAGCCAAGTTTTGTGTTTGGTTAGAGGGATAAAAAGTGTTTAGAGGTCGCGATATTTATGTTTGACTTGAGGTGTGGGGTGATATGGTAACCCCTCTATGATATGATGGTGACTTGGTGAGAATGCCCTCATAATCTAAGCTTTTGGCTACATAAATCAATTAAAGTACTGTATGGATAATAAGAAATTCGAAGACAGAATATATTTTGACACCAGGTTCCATTTAGACATGTAAAAACAAAATTTCATCACCACGCTTCAATAACGCACAAAATTTCCAAATAGTCATAGTGCCATATCAATATAGAGTAGTACTAGCTAGTTTAGCTGGTCGCCGGCATCTCCCAGGATGAGAGGAGAAAAGAAACGAGGGAAAACATATAAGTGTTTTTCTCTGTTTCGGAGGGAAGGTGAGGGACCGAAAAGTTCTTTCGCGGGTGATTTTAGCGAGACCGCCATGGTTGGTTGGCCTGCACCACCACATTTGTGGTTGAGCTCAACCAGCTCTTGGATCAGAGGGAATGTACGCAGAATGTGGTTACCGGCACACACCAAACACCACAAACCAAACATGGTGTAACCACATAAGAAGTGGTTACCACGAACCACGTGGTGGCTTGCCAGAAACCAAATTAAGTTGTCTTAAGTGTGCGCTAGCCACAAATTTCATATCTACCTGGAATATTTCATACTCAGTCCTGACCGAATCAGCGAACACCAACAGTTTTCCTATATTTAGCGTGTCACAAAATTTGCAACACGAATTAAAATTGCTCATGAAACAAAAGTACGGTGCGTTTGGTTGAGTGGCTATGAAAAACTGGTTGGGGGCACCCCAACCATGTGGTTGGTGGTAGCCATTCTTCATGTTTGGTTGTGTGGGTTGGTTGAGCCAAGTTTTTGTTTGGTTCAGAGGTTAAAAAGTGGTTGGGGTAGCCATATTTATGTTTGTTTTGAGGGTTTAGATATGGTCACTATTGTTAAGATGGTGAAAATACCCCCATAATATATATTTTAAAAGGGAAAGTTTGTTCAAATATTTATATTATAATTTGGTGAGGAAAATTTCTTAATGTATTGGGGTAAAATATCAGATCACGACACAACGTTTGTTCAAATATTTAAAAAGGAAAAGCTTATTAAAATGTTTAAAAGGGGATATTTTGTTCAAGTAACTAAAAGGGATTTTTTAAAATATTATTAATATATAAAAGGAAATTTTCTTTAAATATTTAAAAGCGATATTTTTTAATATATTTTGAAAGGGAAAAGGTTGTTCAAATATTCTTAATATATAAAAAGGGAAATGTTTATTTAAAAAATATATGAAAAGGGATAGGTTTGTTCAAATATATAAAAGGGGTAAAATTTCTTAATATATTTTAAAAGAGAAAGTTTGTTCAAATATGTAAAAGGGGTAAAATTTCTATTTAATGGGTAAGGTGAGCACGGGGCAAAATATTTCGCAAGTGTCCGGATCAACTCGCCCGCGGGTGGTTGGCTTCAACTACCACTTTTGTGGTGGTTGAGCTCGACCACCTTTTTGAGGGAATATGCTTAAAATGTGGCTACCCTCAACCACCCTACACATGGAACCAAACACAGGGCAACCACCCAAAAATAGCCACCCAACCAAACGCAGGTAGTGGTAATGGGTTTAATTCATGGCCCAGGTTATATGACCCGGTCCGTTCCCGCCCGATGATTTCAAATTCGACCGCAAATCGCAATATTGCCATTGGCTTAATCATTCCTTTCATCGAACACTTCTCTTTGTCCCGTCGCCGGCGGCTCTAGGACTTGAGCCCGTCCTGCGGCTCGGCCGAGGATGGCAGTGTGCGGGGGTTGACGCCTCCGTCTCTCCCTCTCCCTCTCGCCGGTTCCACTATCGTCCCCCTCTTACTCGCATCGCCGACGTGCTCTCCATCTCCCACTCGCTGACTCATCGAGGTCAAAGCTTCAATTTTTCTGCGCCGGCCACAGATATGTGGGTGGCGGCGGTAGATCTGTGGGCGGCGCCGATGGATATGTTGTCAGCGCTGGTGATGCATCTTTTGGAGGCATCGACCTGCAGCTGGAAGGCGGCGCGTGCATGTGGATCGAGGATCGGAGCAGCGGCAATTTAAACACGGTGCTTCGGAGTAGCAGGAAGACGCCGTCTTTGTCCTCTCGGTGCCACGGCCCCGGGCATCCCTTATGTTTTTTCAATCTCCTCTCTTTCTTCTACAGCTTGTTTGCCTCTGGCTTGTTGAATAAGAATGGAAGTGCTACTCACGTTTGTATAAGTCAGAATCTGCGTCTAAATGTGATAGCTTGTTGAAGCTAAATGCTCTGTCCTGAAATTCTAGTAGTAGTAGCTCTGGTTGCTGTACTCGGGTTTGTAAAATCCTGGAGTACTCATCAAGTTCGCAAAATTCTTGAGTACTCATGTTTGTCAAATTCGAGTAGGAGTAGCAACACTCCTTTATCTTTTTGAAGTTGAGTTCATTGATTTAATGAACTAAAACATTCCGGTTTGTAGCTCAGCTTACTTGTCTGCTCCATTTGCTAGTTTATTGTAGCTGAGTATCGCTTGCTTGCACTGCTACTGCAGTAGCAATTTCTTGCTTGCACTGCTTGTTGGAAATATGCCCTAGAGGCAATCATATTGATGATGATATTTCCACATGTTTATGAATCTCTGACAAAAGAATAATTGTCATTCCATCCCTTGAATAAACTATCATGATATTGGTTAATGAATACGTGATTCATTTGTGAAACCCATTATCTCTATGATGTTATTCTAAATAGGTTCCTGGTCAACAATCATATGAGGGAGGCATATGATTTAGTGACTAGCACATGTATTGATAGATGATCATGTTTCACGGATCATTGACATGGAGATGTCGATCATTAATGTGGACTCATGCTACGAACATGGAGTTGGACTGACCCACCATGAGACACTGTGAGAATATCTATTCTTTCATGTCATCAGCTGATCTCATACAATGTGTATGTTGATTCCTTAGACCTGAGATCTTTGCGTGAGCTTGGGATGTGTAAGGGCTTTACTTTGGGGCTATCCAACGCTACACCATGAAAGGGTAGCTATAAAGGTAGCTTCGGTTTTGTCACGAAACATGCTGCAAGTCATGGTTGATCAAGATGGGATTTGCCCTCCGTCCAACGGAGAGATATATTTTGGCCACTCGAATGACCGGATCCAGAAAATATATGGCCGTACTCTCGGTTAAGTGTTAACCGTGCTTCAGGGATTCCGTGTGATGGAAATCGAGAAAGATGATTAAGCTATTGCAAAGGATGACAAGTTCTCACCTTCAGCTAAATCAATATCGTGAGGCATAGAGAAGAAGTATATATTATTGTGGAAGGTTCGTCCGATATGATCTTTACGTGTATTTGGGAGTCGGCACGTCTTGCTAGAGGCCGCTACCGATTATTGGTCGAGTAGTGTACTCGCGCCATGACCATCTATGCGTGAACCTATAGGGTCACACACTTAAGGGGTATGGAACAGAGTTTGGATATGATCCATCTCTTATTGGGTTTATAGTGCTAATGGGCCTCTAATGTAGAATCCCATTAGGAGGACTATATATAAGAGAGGAGTGGGCAGCAAAAGACACACCAGTGCTAACCCTAGCCGCCGCACTCTCTCCACCAGATCGCGCCATCGGTGCTAGCACCCCGACCGCGATGTTCCATCGGTGCTAGCACCCCGACCGCGATGTTCCATCCTTGTACTTGGAGCACTTGGACGATCCGTTCACGGGATCCGCGTGGTGCTGTTCGTGGGATCGCAAGAAGGAGGAGTAGTACGACTACACGGCATCGACGTGCGACATCGACAGTCTTCTGCTGCACTGCGCGTCGAGAGGTAATTCGAGCTCCGTGATCGATTACTTGCAGGGGTTCCCGGAATGATCGTGGTAGAAATTTTTGATTTGTGCTAGCGTAGCCTACCCCGATTCCCTACAGTGGTATCAGAGCCATTCTGTTTAGTTTTCGATTCGGAGGAGCGGCGGATTTGATCCGTGGTGTGGTAGATGCGATCTACGGTTTCAGTTTCTGTTCATGCGCTTGTTTTCGTGATGGCGTGGCCTTCTTCGATTGGATCGTGGGGATCACGGAATTGTCGATTAGATTATTCTGTTCGCTCGCGCGTGGATCTGATCTGGCATGGCGCCGGCGGCCGATTTGATCGGTTCGAGGCGATGCGTAAAGAGTTACGTGCACGTACATGCGATCTGTGTTTTTGCCTGAAAGCTGTTCGGGCGCTCGGTGTTTTTGATCGATCTGGTGCGGCCACGGATCGATCGGCCGGACATGCAGCTTGGAGATGCGATCTACAAGTTCTGTCCTTCACATAGTTTCAGCGATTCATTGGTACAGCTTCGATCCATGCAGCAACACATTTAGGTAACCAACGATGAGATCGATATACTTGGTAGATGCGATCTGCCGTTTGGTTTAGCTGTAGATGTGATCTGCATATATTTTGTCTTGGTAAAAGTCGTTTCAAGTATCCTTTTCATGCTTGAGATGAGAGTTGCTGCCGCTAGCTGGATTAAGTTCATGAGATGGATTTGATAATATGCGATGATCTATTCTCGTAAGTGCAGCTGGATGCCTGATGGATTTGTAGTGTACATATCCATGCCGGCCGGCCGCACTGCAACGCGCATTTGATGTTGCAGTTTCTGATCATTCCTTTGGAAGGATTGATAGAACTAGATCATTTCTGACTCCTGATCGATTGGTAGATGTGATCGCTGATTGTGACAGTTGTACATGCGCCAGCGGTGGTATGGTTTTCTGAACCTATCAGAGATAAACTTTGGAACCTTTTGATCCATGTGATGGATCGATGGATCCTTTGTACATTGTGATGTTTATCTGGTCTTCCGGCCGGACGACGATACGTATACTGATACGTACTAGTGTAAGGCAGGAAGCAAATCAGAGTGTAGTGCATATGCCGTTCTATTCTGATATGAATTGCTCTTGATTGCTCATACTGGTAGATGAGATCTACTTATATGTATATGCACTACTGATCGGCATAATCGGCTTCAAGCTGATGCACCATAGTTCCATACGATGGATTAATGGTATTTGTACTTCAATGTGCTCAGCTAGTCAGCCGTCCGTGCTCAGCCTTGGCATGTAGATGCTGAACTGATTCAATGGATGGATCAGGGGCTTTTTGGCATACAGATTATCATTGTTTCATACGATGGATCAATTGGTATTGGCGTACTGCTGATCATTTTCGTGTCCGTACTGACTTGTGTACAGAGGAAAAGTCGATAGCTTACTGGTTCATATGATGAACTGGAATTGCTCTCAGCAAACTGCGATCAGTTTTCACAAGCAGATAAGATCTGTGGTTTAAATTGAACACTCTCTAATCGTTTGACGACGAGTGTTTGCTGACTTTGCTGAACTTCTGTTCTCGGTTGATGTGATCAGTCGAGTGCGCATTTAGTTGGGTACTTGTTGATTGGATCAACTAGGTGTACCAACTTCTGAATGTTTTTGTCAGCATAGTTGGAAAAGGGGTTTTCCGGAAGTCAAGTAAAGGTTGCTCATGTATATGCTGGTTATAAAGTGTTATGACGTAGCAGTTAAATATGTAGATGCTTAATGATTAATCAGATTAATTGATAGTTCTTTTCGTACATTGCTCGGTGAATTTGTTCTCGCGAACTTGTGGGACTTGACATGGTTATCGAAAATTGTTTTCGTGTGTAATTCCTGTAGCATTTTATATATGTTACTTATTCATGTTATAATCATATATAGAATTTGATTCTATGCAAAATTGTTTTGTGAATAATGATGTGGATAGAGTTATTTATCATCTGCACATATGATGTGCATTGAGTGCGAAATGCTATAAAGTGTTATGGCTTGTTATTTGTGCTCGGATACATATGATGTCTCGTGATGAAGGCAAGCGGAGAAAAATGTGGCGACAAGATCGTCATTGCAAAAGGTGCACACATTTACAGTTAATTTGATTATCTACAAATTCTTTATCTCCTTTTACGAGTTCTATCTCTATTATTGTTTTGTTGCTTGCCATGCTTGTTACATAATAGAGAAGAATCCCTCATAAATGTTAAGTTAAACATATGCCCTCCCAACTAAAACTTGCACCATCCCATGTCTTCTACATTTGATGGTGGGACTGTTGCCGCAGACGCCTCATTTTTCGTTGACTAGATGGGTTTGTATCGGTTAGATGGTATTTTCTGTTGCCGCAGTGTGCCATCTGCTGATAGCTTACGCGCATAAGGGGTTGGTTAACTTATCAAGGTAATCTTAACGGTTAAGCGCCTTGGGGCATAAAGGTTGGGTTTTAGGCATAGTGATGTCGCCCAACAACAAGAGTCATATGTGATATGATTAGCAAGTGTTGCTTACCGATCTACCTTGTCTTCTAGCAGTGATGCATACATCACTAGTTGACTTGTTCGTTGCGGATCTTGAATCGCTAAAAGTCGTATGAGGGATACGAAATTTAGTGGGAGTATCTTTTATCAAATAGTTTAATGCAAGATACTTCTTCATAAACATACATCTCAGCTTTGCATGAATATTACTGTTGTAGATTTATTTTGATATGGCTACATCCAGTTTTATAGTATTATGTGTGTTCGATTATTTTTGAACTATTAGTTGACTGAAATTTTATTTGTAGAATTGTTCTCAAGTAGAATGTAAAATGGAATATGTTTAGGAGTGTACTTATTCATTTAGCTGTGTCTTGATGCTACTCAAGAAATGCTTGTGAAGCATCAAACTTTCCTTGTTACTTGCGTTCTCTTAATTACCGCAAACTTCTCTGAGCTTTTGAACCAAGATGAGAATTTGTACGTCTACAATATGATTGTTAGACTAAAAGGCATATATGAGAAATAAACAAAAACGAGATGTTTGACATCTTGGGGATATTGTTGATGCAAGATAGCGGAAGGAAATATTGGTCGATCTCCATGTAATTAAATTGTTTAGTTACATTGAGAATTTGGAAAATGTTTCCGTTTGTCAAGTGTTGACAATATTTATTCCCTCATTCATCTTGATTGTCAAATGATTGTCGTGAATAAATGGTGGACCAAAGTGCATTAGATGCATGTGATAGATGAGTTGAGCATTAAGAATAGGCATTGATCATGTGATGATTATGCCGAGACAAGTGCTTTAAAATGATAGGTTAGGACTAAAGCATGTTTTGGGATATGATCCTGAGCATGAGCTTATGTCCAATGATCCGATCGCTGTTCTAACTCATGACGATGAGTGGCACTTAGTCGTTCACAGTTATTGAAGGAAAGAGGTGCATGAATTCCGAGGACTAGAAAGTGGGCAAGGGAAGTGTGACTTCATTGTCCGTGATTTTTGTTGTGAATATTCTCATTGTTGATTGTCTAACAAGCTCTTTAGTATTTGATACTTAATCGATTGCTTCGGGCAATGCGATGCTTGAGCTGGTTTTGACGAAAGGTTAAGCAGTGATCGAAGATGGTCTTCGTAATAGCAATGCGGCAATAGTTGCTACATTGGCTGTTTACATGCTGCAATTGTTGCTATTGTCAAACCTGTGAATGGAACTAGATAAATGTTATTATGTTTCTACCCTCGTCACATGCATAACTTATCTTGTTTGACAGAAAGTTATAAATTCTAAATAGAGAACAAAAGTTGTTCGATATTATGAATGATGTGTTGAGTGGGAGTACTCCATTAGCGAATGGACTACTCGTCTTAGTTATGACAAAGTCGCATAGTTTCACAACATTAGATAAAAGTATGGCAAGAAATTAATATTCTATGATTTGATCATAGATATATAATTGAGCTATACACGGTAACCATGTGTAGCAATGTGGAATTGTTCCACATTGCTATAGCCACCGAAGCATCCAAATGTTGGACCATTCGGATGGTATATATGATCAAACCTTGTTAGACATGGTTAGATCAATGGTAAACCTTTCTTGTCTGAAGTTCTTTTTCTGTTGCACATAAGAATGAGTTGTTCTAATGTAGAATTGGGTTCTGCTATATGAGACCATATGAAAGACACCGTATATGATATGGATCAGGAGGCGTCCTGAGTTGTCGTTTCATGAGGTCATCATAGCGTTATGAAGAGGGCAAAATGTTTGCCGTTCCGAAATGTCTTTCTAGAGAAATTGTTTCTCTAATAGAATTAGTGGGAGCACGACGCGACTCAAATTTTTTGAGACGCGCCTACCCAGAGAGCGCAGGTCATGTACTCGTCGGTAATACGACTTGTACATGAAGGAGCGTGATGGACCCTGACTCAAGAAAATGGTTTTGAACCATTACACTCGTAATAGATTTATGCATGTCATTGAGGTTATGAACCTGGCTGACACAAGTAGTGGTGAAGTATTTCTTGAAGTTCAAATTGTTGAACATAATGAAATCTTCTAGTCTATTGTGATGCTAAAATCTTTTGTGAGTGAACGTTATTGTTTGACATAGTCAAAATGTTTGATTTTGCCAATACAATAAGAAGTCTTATTTTGCAACAAGATTAGTGGGAGTACACTCGTATTGATCATGCATGTGGAGACATGAAGATCAGGATAATATTCTAATAATTGAATCCTTGTAATCTTCAGAAGAAAAGAGTTTCTTAGTGAAGTAATGATTGTTGAAGTGTTCATCAATTAGTATGTCACCATGATTGTCATGATGAATACCAAAAGGATATGTAATTTGTTATGCGTGTCATGAACAAATATCAGTCAAATCCGAGTGAAAGTCACTCAGCTATGGTTTAAATCCTCGGGTGCTTCAGAAGCACAAAAGGATTGTTTCAAATGGTTAGTGGAGCTGTTAGTAAAGAGTTACGTTACTGCTCATTACCAAGTTCATAATCGTTCATGTTATGTTTTGAAAGACGGTGAGCTGGAATTGTTCCATGCGAGAGGCCGAATTTCATTATTTGCAATTGATGCACGGGCAACAAATGTTATTGCATCGCCAGCAAAGCGTAAACCATAATCTCAGTGTTAGATGCACCGATGAGTAAGTGTTACTCGATTCTTGTATAGTGATACATGATTGACTCTAGTGCAAGTGGGAGACTGTTGGAAATATGCCCTAGAGGCAATCATATTGATGATGATATTTCCACATGTTTATGAATCTCTGACAAAAGAATAATTGTCATTCCGTCCCTTGAATAAACTATCATGATATTGGTTAATGAATACGTGATTCATTTGTGAAACCCATTATCTCTATGATGTTATTCTAAATAGGTTCCTGGTCAACAATCATATGAGGGAGGCATATGATTTAGTGACTAGCACATGTATTGATAGATGATCATGTTTCACGGATCATTGACATGGAGATGTCGATCATTAATGTGGACTCATGCTACGAACATGGAGTTGGACTGACCCACCATGAGACACTGTGAGAATATCTATTCTTTCATGTCATCAGCTGATCTCATACAATGTGTATGTTGATTCCTTAGACCTGAGATCTTCGCGTGAGCTTGGGATGTGTAAGGGCTTTACTTTGGGGCTATCCAACGCTACACCGTGAAAGGGTAGCTATAAAGGTAGCTTCGGTTTTGTCACGAAACATGCTGCAAGTCATGGTTGATCAAGATGGGATTTGCCCTCCGTCCAACGGAGAGATATATCTTGGCCACTCGAATGACCGGATCCAGAAAATGTATGGCCGTACTCTCGGTTAAGTGTTAACCGTGCTTCAGGGATTCCGTGTCATGGAAATCGAGAAAGATGATTAAGCTATTGCAAAGGATGACAAGTTCTCACCTTGAGCTAAATCAATATCGTGAGGCAAAGGGAAGAAGTATATATTATTGTGGAAGGTTCGTCCGATATGATCTTTACGTGTATTTGGGAGTCGCACGTCTTGCTAGAGGCCGCTACCGATTATTGGTCGAGTAGTGTACTCGCGCCATGACCATCTATGCGTGAACCTATAGGGTCACACACTTAAGGGGTATGGAACAGAGTTTGGATATGATCCATCTCTTATTGGGTTTATAGTGCTAATGGGCCTCTAATGTAGAATCCCATTAGGAGGACTATATATAAGAGAAGAGTGGGCAGCAAAAGACACGCCAGTGCTAACCCTAGCTGCCGCACTCTCTCCACCAGATCACGCCATCGGTGCTAGCACCCCGACCGCGATGTTCCATCCTTGTACGTGTGGATACCGATAGAGGTGCTACACTTGGAGCACTTGGACGATCCGTTCACGGGATCCGCATGGTGCTGTTCGTGGGATCGCGAGAAGGAGGAGTAGTACGACTACACGGCATCGACGCGCGACATCGACAGTCTTCCGCTGCACTGCGCGTCTAGAGGTAATTCGAGCTCCGTGATCGATTACTTGCAGGGGTTCCCGGGATGATCGTGGTAGAAATTTTTGATTTGTGCTAGCGTAGTCTACCCCGATTCCCTACACTGCTCGCTAGCAGCAGTATATTTGTTTACTACATTAGTAACTGTCTTAATTTCGTTCCTTTTGGCCCATGTTTTTCATCTAATGCGCAGAATAATAAACTTCTACTTTGACAGGTACACGATCATGTTCACAAATTTCTGGAGTACTCATGTTTGTCAAATTCGAGTAGGAGCAGCAATACTCCTTTATCTACCTGCAGTGGTCTTCATTGATTTAATAAACTGAAATACTCCGGTCTGCCGCATACACTGCTTGTGTGCTCCATTTGCTCATTGACTGAAGCTGATAATTGATTGCTTGCACTGCTACCAGCTATAGCAACTTCTTTCTTGCACTGCTCGCTACCAGCAGAATATTTGTTTACTACATTATTAACTGTCTAAATTTTGTTCTTATTGCCCCATGTTTTTAGTCTAATGCGCAGAATAATAAACTTCTACTTTGACAGGTACTTGATCAAGTTCTGCAGCGCTGATAAGGCAAGGCTAGGTTGTCCCCAGTCTACAGCAGGGCTAGGAACGCTGATGAGGGGGGTCTCGTTGAACATTAGTATGAACACCAATCAGCTAGTTCACCTTCCAAAGGAAGACCTGAAGCTTTGCCAAACTGCAAAGAGAGTAGGAAATATTATTGTAAGGTAGTAGTAGTCCCAATCAGCTAGTTCGCCTTCCAAAGGATGACCTAAAGCTTGTGGTTGTTTTGTGGGTGGCTTTCACCATGTGTTGTAAATTGTGCAACCCTCATAGGATAATCTGAATGAAAAGCCACCAGCAACTTGCCTTGCCGGTTTTCAAGCCCCAAATTCATATCTGAACCCTTACAAAATTGTAGCAGATTGAATAAAAGAATACCAACAGTTTTTCCGAAGATAACAGCAATATATGGAAAAAGGTACATCAACACAAAAACAAGATTAGCGAAATTCTCAGGTAAAAAAATAAATGTAGCGACATTCTTTTTTAATTATGTGGGACAGATGACGGAAAGTGCTTACAACACTAATCTACGACTCGACTCACCTGCCAATCTAAAAAATAAAAAACTGGACCAAACCTTTTCTGATCAAATACTGTGCTACCTCTTATACCTGCCCCCCAAAATATCTCCCGACTTCTGTCACCTTTCATCCCATGGTGATTACATAGTACAAGCGTGTCCAAGCCTTATTTGCGTTTTATTGGGGCCTAACAAGGCAGACGGACCTATGTCCTACCGGGCCAAATATTATGCGCTATTCTCAAAATATGGCCGAACAAAAGCCATCCTGAATCCTAACATCTTTAGACCACGATGTTACAAATAAGTGTTGCGAAGCGTGATTGGCGAGTAATTTAGGCCCAACTTAACAGGCAGAGCTATGGGCTACATGGCCTACTCTGCGTCATGTAAACTGGCAGAATTTTACTTCGTTATCCCATTATACTACATTAACTGATCTCTAACCCCACGAAGAATATAGCCCATTCTCTCACCACACGAAGAATCGGGCCCAAAATCACGTGACAGCACGCGAGTCTTGTGATCTTAACAAGCATGTACAGAATCTGGGCCAAATCTGCTTATTTTGCAGCGTCAGCCCACTTATGCCCAATGATCTGGCCCAATCTCCGCTTCTGTTGTGCACGTGCGCGAATATGATGGCCCCAAAGCTGACATGCGGGCCCAGAAATGATAATATAATTATTTTTGTACATTTTTTAATTAGTAATATTTATATTATTTTTTCAAAATTTATATATGACTTAAAAAATGTGAAGTCATGTCTGAAATAATATTTTTTATTATATTTGTAATAAAAAAATTCATTTCCACAATTTATAAATATCTTGAATAAAATAATATGTTGGTCCCACTACTGACACACGGGTCCCCCAGTTGACACGTGTAAGCGCACGTGCGCAAAATATTGTTTTCCCTGCTGACAGGTGGTCCCGGTTGGGGCTGTTCTAGTATACGAGCGGCACAAAGGCTATGTCGGCCTGACATGTGGGTCCGTTTGCAATATCTATTGGACTGGCTTGGGAAAAGTGTGGGTCCAGGTCTGACAGTGAGGCGTCGGAAAGAGATGTGGATGCGCAGTGGGTTGGGTCCATGTGTGTCGGCTGCCGAAGCCTAGTGGCCTGTGACGGTTTGTGTGCGGGTTCGTCCTGTTCAGCCCGCAAAATAGCTTGTGACGGATGGCCCCTTGAGATCCATAACGGTTAGGGCCTTTTTGTCGGACTTTTTCCGGACCGGGCGGGCCGCCCATGGATCCGTGACAAAAAATACCGAGGGCGTCAAAATTAGTTGAGATCTGTCACGGATAGCATAATCGTGGCGACAAATCTGTCACAAAGTAGAGGGATTCTTGTAGTGTTAAAACCTCTAGAAGGATAAACGCACATAAATAGAGAATGCTACATGTGGCACACAGAAGAAATCTCAGCTGATTACATATTGTTGGCCACTGCCACTGTGGAATACCAAACTGCCGGGAGCAGCAGTGTTAGAAGCAAAGCCAACCGATCGAACAAAAAGAAACCGCAAGAACAGTGGCGTCTGCCCATAAGCCTTCATCTCCTCATAACAAAAATCGTGTATCACAAATTCATACAGACGTTGCAAAAAGCACACTGCTTGGAAGGCGGACTCTTCATACGAACAACCTGAACGAGATGACGCACAAGACCAAAAAAAAACTCGAGTGGACGTAGCTCCCTACTGGACAACACCGATCTCAAGATCGATGCCTCCGAGGATGGAACCTTCACCACCCACCTCACGCGGATAACAATAGGAAGACAATCGATATCGGGGAGCAACAATATCCAGCAAACAAACGTACGCCAGTAGAAAACGGCCATTTAGTACTGGTTATAGAGGGCCTTTAGTCTCGGTTGGGGGAGCAACAATATCTAGCAAACAAACGTACACTAGTAGAAAACGGGCCTTTAGTCCCGGTTGTAGAGGGTCTTTAGTCCCGGTTTGCCAACCGGGATTACCAAATCGGGACTAAATGCCCCTCTTTAGTCCCGGTTGGCCACGAACCGGGACTAAAGGTTTTTTGCTTTTCTTTTCTTTTCAGTATATTTAAGGTTAATTTAGGGTTTATGGAGTTGGGGTTTAGAGTTTCGGATTTGTGTTTTCCATTCAATTCTTTTCATATGAAGATCACGTTGATGCGCCAAAAAACAAGTTTTCATATACATAAAGTTCATACTACATGGAGATCACGTGGATGCATATATATACACATACAATTTGGTATCTATTTAATTACATGCAGATAATCAAATTACATGGAGGCATTAGTGGCAATCCAATTCTCCCCTTTCCGGTATGACACCCGTAACCAAAAATCCCGTCAATTCCTCTTGAATTGCTTTTACGCGGTTCGTTGGTATGAGCTTGTTCCGCATATCTTCCATCTAGATCAATATGAATATGAATATGTGTGTTGTGTGTATATATATCAAATCATCATAAAATAAATTATGAATGGAAAACACAATTAATGGTAATAAAATAAATTGTGAATAGTGTTTACGTACTTCTATTTGTCTTGCCGTTCTTTCCCGCTCACTGATCGTCAGGTGCATGAACTCGCAAACGTAGTATGCTCATAAATTAGTCCCTGTTCCTGCCTCAGGCAGTACCTTACAAAGAATAGAATTCAATCATATAATAATCAAGCATGATAATGGTATTGAAACTAGAATTAAAGAGTTGCGCGGACCTAGATAGTACTACTTACCTTGGTGCAATAAAAACGTAGCTCCGGTTTCCATTCACCTTTAATCTTCTGGATGAACCGTTTCTAAACCCTGCCCGGCAAATAAAATGAATAAATGAGTTATTAATTACTTGATATCAGAAAATGAACGAAAGAGGTCCATATAGAGCGATAATGAACGAAAGAGGTCGATATCAGAAAATTACTTCTGGAGCATTAGTTGCACGAAGGTGTACTCGTCCATATCTTTCCTTAATGAGTCCATAACTTCAACGACTGCTTCGTCAACTCTAATGATTAACAGAATCCAGTGGAATCTGCGCACGTTTATATACGCAGGCATGATAACTCATTGATTACACTAAACATCGAGTAAGCAAAATAGAATGTGTAGCATACAGTAACACTCACTTGAAGTTAATTGTAAGGGAAAAGTATTTCTCCGCAGTGATTTTGCTTCACTAAAAACATCAGCAAGTTATTCTCTGTGTCCTCGGCATGGTTTTGTACGGTAACTTCATGATTGAAATATGGGTCAATGAACCCGGTGTCATAGATTCTGCGTCTTCTGCATTCGAGAATCTTCAATCTGCATATTAGCGTACAAAAGAATATAGTGAGATAATTACAGGCAATGAACGAGCTGAGCTAGAGACTTAAATTTCAGAAATAAATCACTTACAAACAATAGCAACTGACGAGGGCTTTGTCGAGGGCGTATTGATTGAATCACTTACAAACAATAGCAACAAACAATAACAAACTCAATAAACATCTCGTTGACCTTGAAGTAATGCTCTTTCTTTTGTGCCACCCAGAGGCTGGATCGCCCTTCCTTTACGACTTCCATGTACCATTTATGCAGTCTTCGCATTTGTGTTGGTAGACGCCCTACCTCCTTAGGTCTGACCATAGAGTGCTCGTGGACATATCTGCATGCTACCTCAAGAATGGGGAGACCAGTGTCGCCTATGCGACCAATGTCGTGGTGTACGTCCTTATCGGGAAACACCTTGAGCGAGAGGATCGATTGTATTGCCTGTTCTCCGAGATGAGCCACTTGTTTCCCTCTTTTTGCCGTCTGCTGGCTCTGTTGCTTATATGTCTTCTCAATACAGCGGACATAGTCGTCAGGCCTATTAGCCACATGTGACGGTGGTCCCGAAGATAGATTTCTCACAACTCTCATAACTTTTTCCAAAGGTATTATCTCCTTTGGCTCGGGCCGTTTCGGTGCAAGTTGTCTTTTCACATCGGCAGCCACCCTCTCCTTTAGTTCCTCCTCAGTCAACTCGTAAGATAACTTTTCAGGAGCCTTGTCGACCTTGGTTTTCTTATTTGCACATTTCTTCTGAGTAGTACTAGTCGACGGGAAGTGCAGCTTCCGCTTTAGCAACTTAGTAGTGGGCGCAGTCGACGGCTGACGGGACGACGCGGGCGATGGACTCGGGCTGGGCTCCCTCGGGGTGGGATGGACTTTGAGGTGGATTGCTACACGGAGGAGTCGGTGGCCTTCGCGTTGAGTCTGGAAACTTGATGTATTTCTTGTTCCATAGAACGATACCAAGCTTGATTTCTCCTAGTGTCTTCTCCTTGTCACCTCCAGGAATGTCAAACTCCAGTGTCTGAAATCCCAGCATAATTTCATCCACCCCGACACGAGCATAGTCAGCTAGAATCTGACCAAGATGGTAGCTTGCTCTAGATTGATTTGGTAAAGCATAGCCGACTGCCAACTTGAAGGATATGTTCTTCTGGTGGAGGAACATGAGCGTGTCCTTAGATCTGCGGCCCTCCCAGCCTTTATAAAGGAGGCTGGGTCTCGGGAGTTCGCAACCGACTAGGTTTACAGGTATGGTAGGTTCTACCGACTTAGGTTTCGCATGCCTTGGGGCGTACTCTATTTTCTTGGGCTCCTTCGTGGGTTTTGATCATCGTCTTTTAGTAGGCCACCGGTTGGGCCCTTGTCCTTGCGTGCACCAGGTATCTTCATAGTGGGGCACCCGATAGGTAGGCCCATGTCAGTAGTCCCCGAGTGCTTGGTCTAGTCGGAGATTCGGGTAAGGACTCCTCTCCGGGTGCACGTCATTCTTCACCTGTTGCAAGGCACTTTATTCTGAGTCGGTAGTGTATCGACTATTGGATATGCTCATGTTTTGCGGTCTTGCTGACAGTTTCTAGGGATGATGACATGGCTGACCTGGCGCACTCGACGGATCGGGACTAGTTAGATGCTCTTGGGCAAGAACCTAGCCAGCTTACATCAAGCCCGAGTCCCCGGACTCGAACCTGGAAAGAGCTGATAAGCTTCGACTCATGCCGCGGAGGTCTTACAGAGGATTTTATGATGAATTGGGTACCCAACGCGTCCGTCGGGATTTTCTTCATGCCTGCTGGCATGGAAATTACAGGGTGAACGCAGCGTGTGTGAGCCCTGGCCCACTCGAGTGATCGGCGGGTCTTATCTTTGCACATTGGGTGCAGCATCCGAGGAACACATGCGGCGGACGCATCTCGGGAATCGAATGTTTTGCGACTGCTGTCGTGGTAAGCTTGTGTATGAAGCTGAGTAGCGTCAGTTGAATTGAAATGCGAGTGCTTGTTTTGCGACTCAGTAGTCCAGTAGTCTTGTGCTTATCGGGGGCGCGACAGCGCTCCCGATGGGAGTAGCCCCCGAGATTGAGTCGAATTGCTTGCAATTGAGGTGAATGGACTCAACAAACTAAGGAGTCCCATGTCAGCCTGCTAGCCTACTGATTGAAAGTTGTGATTTTGCGGACTCAAAAAATTAATGGAGTCCCATATCAGCCTGCTGGCCTACTGATTGAATGTTGTGATTTTGCGGACTCGACAAATTAATGGAGTCTCATATCAGCCTGCTGGCCTACTGATTGAAAGTTGTGATTTTGCGGACTCGTCAAGCTAATTGAGTCCTTGTTCAGCCTTGCGGCCTACTGATTGAAATACTCGGGTAGAATGTCCACCGAAGTCGAAAGAAGATAGGGTCCGTCGAGGGGACCCGAGAGCCTGTTGGCTTTATCTTGTTGTTCGAATCGAGAGTCCGGCTCGAAAGATTCTCCAGTCCATAAAGCAGACGTCATGCATGACGGTCGTTGCTTGCGTGCTTCCGCTGATGGGATGCGTCAGTGTGGGCCCATTGTCAGTGTTGACCAGGGAGGACGCCGGTTTAGTTCCGATTTGACGGCATGACGCGGTTTGCGGAACGTGATGATGGTTGCCTTGTTTCTCGTGCGTAGTGGGTGTCGTGGCCTGCGACGGTTGCGTTCCGTGGCCGCCACGTGTAGGTTGGATGTAGGCCGTTGCGGCCGATGCTGTTTGAACGGTTGAGATTGGACGGCGCCGCCGTATATTAATTTCACCGTGAGGGGAAAGATTTACTTTCATCCCCATTATCGCCGTTCTCTGCCATTGTTTCTTCTTCTTCCTCGCGCATGTTCTCTATTGCCACCGTACTCCAAACTCGTCCATGCGCCCACAACGAGAAACAGACCATGACGAAGGCGGGCGCAAAGAAAGACGCGACAGCGACGAGCTCGGCTGCCACCGTGCAGCAGCGACGAAGAAGAGAGGAGGTGCGGCGACGAGCGCCGCCACCATTGTTGACGCCACGGGCGTCAACATGTTGAAGAAGGTTCCCGGTGACTGGGTCAAGTCGTCCGTCAAGGCGCAGCACCTTGACGAGCTCCGGGATGACGGACTGCTGTCGCCGGCCGATCAGCTGGCCGTGAGCGCTCCGGGGAAAGAGGTAATCCCCCAACCTCGAGCCGGTGAACATGTATGCTTCGTCGATTTCTTGCATCGAGGCTTCTCCTTTGCTCTGCATGATTTCCTGCGCGGACTGTTGTACGCGTATGGGATTCAAATCCATGATCTGACGCCGAACATCGTCCTCCACATTGCTTGCTTCTTCATCCTTTGCGAGTGCTTCCTAGGAGTGCACCTGCACTGGGGCCTATGGAAGGCCATCTTTAATGTGAAGAGGAACGTGAGCGACGGTGGCACCTACCCGATTGGAGGATTTGACATCCAAGTGCGCGGCGACACCAACTACTTCCAGCTGAAGCAGGCAGATTCCGTCCAAGGCTGGCGAAAGAAGTGGTTCTACGTCTGCGTGGAGCAGGAGGGCGTCCCTGCCTTTGAGGCTAACAAGCCTCTGAGGAAGTCGAATGCCTGGGCGTACTCGATGTCGAAAGCCGACAAGGTCGACGTGGCTCCGCTGCTGGGTGATGTCGCCGAGTTGCTGAAGTCGATGGGCAAGGAGGTGGGTGGCATCCACCTTATTGCCACAATGATGAGGAGGCGCGTGCAGCCGCTGCGCTGGCGGGTCCACCCGATGTGGGAGTACCAAGGCGAGGAGGACTCGACTCGCCTTACGAAGGAAAAGCGGTCGAAGAGGGCTGTCGAAACCGCTGTGCGGTCTGTGACTAGTCTCAGGACTGCCGACCCCTGCAACATCGACTGTCCCGTGAAGCCATACAGGGTCGACAACCCACTGCCTGAGGTGTGTAGCTGACTCTGTTCACTTTCGACTCTCATGTGTTGTTGTTGATGTAGGACTTCGCGTGTGCGCTTCTTGCTTGTATTAATATATGCTTGACTTGCAGGGTCACCCGGCTCCCACGTGTCTGCCGCCACTGCCCGAAGATGGGCCCACCTTTGAGGTGGAATTTCCTGAAATGGAGCCGATGGATGAAGACGACTCCCTTCCCTCGACGACCACCTCACCCGAAGAGGTGGTAGAGGAAACGAAGCTGGATGAAGAGGATGAGCAGCCGCTCAAGCGCCGACGCCGGGACAAGGCGAAAGTTGTTGTCGAGGAGTCGCCATCCAAAAGGGTGGAGCTTCGTGATGATGGCGACTCGGGTTCGTCATCGCCCAGCCTGAAGGAACACGTGGTGGTTGAGCCGCTCAACACGGCGTCTCCTGTTGGCAGCGCAACTTACTTCAGCGGGTTGTTCGACGACGACTTCAGTAGCGACGAAGAGGAGATGAGGTGAGCCCCTGTCTTCAAGGTAAACTTCTTTCCTCGATTTAGCCTTGTATTGATTTGGTCCTTTGTTTGCGCAGTGCTGGTCATGGCACGAGTGTACCTCAGTCACCTGCTCGGGAACGGGTGGCTACTCCGAGTGGCAGGGAGCCAGATCTGACTCCTCCGGAAGCTTCTGCTGTGGCGACCACTACGGCCGCGACGGAAGTTGTGAAGATGGCGACTCCCTCCGCTCCAAGAGTGCATGCGCCATCTGCTTCTTCTTCTTCGAGTGCGATGCAGCTCCAAGATCATGTAAGTATCTGCTGTCTTGTTGATTTATCGGGTGCGCGACAGCGCTCCCGATGGGAGTAGCCCCCGAGGCTATGTGCAACTAGTATAGTTGGGCATAGGCTCAAAATCATGTGCTGATGTACATCTTGCGGCCTTACTACCGCAACATGCTGGAGTCGGCGACGGCCTACGTCCAGTTGGAGCAGGAGAGGGATGAGCTTCGCGCTACGCTGGAGCAATCGAAGCGTAAGTGCCTCTCCTTGTTGGTGTTCACTTGCTGTTATTCCTGTATCGCAAACAGTCGACACATTCTGCCTTCATGCAAGCGATCAAGAATCTTCCGCAAAACGAGTGGGCGAGCTCGAGAAGGAGCTCAAAGGTCAGCATGATGACGCCGAGCGGAAGCTGAAGGAGGCCAAGGAGAGCGAGGAAGTCACCCGCCAAGGCGTAAGGGTGCAGGTTGAGCGCCTGCTCACGCTCGCCCACGTTATAGGAGGTAAAGTATCCCTGCACCGTGCACTGGAATTGTCTTTCTCCCAATTCAGTCGAATTGCTACTTAGTGTATGATATGTACAGGTGCATTTGGCGTGACTCCTCCTACGGAGCCGACGGATGAGGACATCCCACTGGAGCGTGCCGTCAGCATCTTCGACTCCATGTGCGCGTACGCCAAAGATGCCTTCACCAAGTCGACCGGCGCTCTTGTTGCGGTGCACATGAATGTCTTTCCACTGCGCGCACCACCCGCCAGTGTTGATGGCCTGGCTGTGGTGCTTGGCCCCGAGTCCTCCACCATGGTGAAATTCACGCGCGCCCAAACGGTACGTGGCTCAGAGCTTACATTCAAGCTGTTGTTGGGCCACGGTGTTACGGGTGACTTCAAGAAGGTTGTCGCGGACTTCCCGTGAAAGCCTGATGGAAGGACCATGTCCTTGAGCTCGGTGAAAGACGAAGCGGCGCGACTGGCCGAGGACATGGTGTCCATGGTGGAACGCCGTAGTGCCGAAGTCGTCGCCCGCGCTGTTAGGTCTATGTCGGAATCGGTGTCGTAGGGTGTAGCGCCGACTCCCTTTTACTGTTTGTTTGCTTGTAATGAACCTTGAAGCAGTTGTAAAGTTGATTTCCTCTTTCGCAGTCGACTACTATTTAATTGCTTTGTCGGGGCCTAGCCCCCGAGTGTGTTGCCTTGTATTATTGGAGGTCTTATGTTGAACGACCTTTTCCATTGGACAGGCTGAGCCTTCTGGTACATCCGAAGCTGCACCTTCCACGAGTACACGACGCCAAACTGTTGTTCGAAGCAGAAACGATAAGGCCGTCATGTCGTGGATGAAGCGTAAAATAGCAAATCTGGAGCGGGAGTTGAAGGATGTGCGAGCTGAACTGGATGCCGAGAAGGCGAGGCCTGCTCCCTCATCCGAGCGAGATGATTATCTGATTTGGCAGTTGGATCTGATCAACCAGATGCTGGAATGTAAGCACATTCGACAAAACCGCCGACTGCCAATTGCTACTGCTTGGAGTGCTGCTAACTTTGCTTGTCTTTGTTGTGCAGGTGTGAACATTGACAAAAAAGCTGAAGAAACTCGCATAGTCGAGCGACTGAACGGAATTGTTGATGGGACAGCTTCCGGCGCCCAATACTTTTGGTCTGACCGGTCGAAGGCGCGAGTGCTGGCCACCTTGCTGGATCGCGCTTGGCGTGCAGTCCTGCTATTGGAGTCGTGTCGAAGTGCTCTGGCCAGAGTGCACCGTGCGATGTTTCCTCACAACGAGCAGCCGCAATGCATACCTGCTCTATTGACGAGGTTCCACGAGGGCAAGGCGATCCAGAAGATGCTGCGTGCTGAACTTGTAGGTGGAGCAAATATTGCCTTCGCGTATTTGCGACTCCACTGGTCGAACTTCAACTTTGAAAGTGCCACCGAAGGCTTGCCGGAGCGGAGTAACTATATGAGTACCCTCGGCTAGGCGCGCAAGGTCATCTCCCAGGTGCAGAATCAGATGGAGGAGCTTGTAGGTCCGTTGGACGGGGGTCCCAAGGATGAGCCTGTAGATCAATAGGCAAAAATTTGTATGCTCGCTGAGCTGAATAGTGTAAATTTCTGGGGACAGCACCCGAGTGTATGTATGTAATGTGCTTGTCTAAGACAATTATTTGTATAGAACTGTTGAACGTAGTCCCCGAGCGTTCGGGTACATTTTCAATGCTTGTGCGAGGACCTGTGCGGCGCAGCCCCCGAGTGTTCGAGTGCGGCCAAGGCCTTGTTTTGGTTGAACCTGTGCGGCGCAGCCCCCGAGTGTTCGAGTGCGGCCAAGGCCTTATTTTGTTTAAACCTGCGCGGCGCAGCCCCCGAGTGTTCGAGTGCGGCCAAGGCTTTTATTTGTTTCTTGAAGTTAACCTGTGCGGCGCAGCCCCCGAGTGTTCGAGTGCGGCCAAGGCTTTTATTTGTTTCTTGAAGTTAACATGTGCGGCGCAGCCCCCGAGTGTTCGAGTGCGGCCAAGACTTTATTTGTTTGAACCTATGCGGCGCAGCCCCCGAGTGTTCGGGTACGACCAAGGCTTTATTTGTTTCTTGGAGTTAACCTGTGCAGCGCAGCCCCCGAGTGTTCGAGTGCGGCCAAGGCTTTGTTTGTTTGAACCTGTGCTGCGCAGCCCCCGAGTGTTCGGGTGCGGACAAGGTTTTTCTTGCTTAAACCCGTGCGGCGCAGCCCCCGAGTGTTCGGGTGCGGCCAAGGTTTTATTTGCTTTTTGACTGTAAAAAGTAAAGGAGGATGCTTTTGTATCTCAACCATTGTATATTAAGCTAGCAAGCCGCCTCATTAAAAACCTGCCAGTCCCCTTAGGTACCCTGGTAAGGAAAAGAGTGCGTCTGAAACTTGCTGCTTGTAGTCGTGTAGGCACAAGTACATGGATGTGTATGCTATGCGTAGAAATGGCGCAATTGCGCAACGTTCCACGGATTGAGGGAGAGTTCCCCTGTCTTTGAGTCCTTCAGTCGATAGGCGCCACCGTCGATAGCCTCCATGATGATGAAGGGTCCCTCCCATGGGGAGGCGAGCTTGTGCACCTTCTTCTGCTTGAGCCGCAGCACCAAATCACCAGGGACGAAGGATCTCTCGCGTAGTCGACGGCCGTGTTAGTTGCGAAGACTCTGTTGATAAACGGCTGTGCAGGAAAGTGCAATGTCCCGTGCCTTATCCAGCGTGTCGACGCCATCTTCGAGTGCTTCTTCTGCGTCTGATTCGTCGTATGCGACCACGCGAGGTGGGTCGAATCGCAGATTGTATGGCAGTCTTGCTTCGGCGCCGTAGACCATGAAGAAAGGAGTGTATTGCGTTGATCTGTTGGGCGTGGTTCGGAGACTCCAGAGGACAGAGGGTAGCTCCTCCACCCAGGCACCCGCGACACGTTTGAGTGGCACCAGTAGACGTTTCTTGAGGCCGCTGCAGACCAGCCCGTTTGCTTTCTCGACTTGTCCGTTGGACTGAGGGTGTGCGACGGAGGCGTAGTTGAGTTAGATGCCTTGCTCCGCGCAGAAGTCCTTGTACTCATCGGCTGTGAAGTTTATGCCGTTGTCCGTGATGATGCTATGGGGTATCCCAAATCGAAAGATGATGGACCTGATGAAGTTGACAGCAGTTGAACTTGTTATGGGTACAGCTTCGATCCACTTCGTGAACTTGTCGACTGCCACCAAGAGATGCGTGTGTCCACCGCGAGATGATTTCTTCAGTGGTCCCACCATGTCGAGTCCCCACTGGGCAAAGGGCCAGGCGAGTGGTATTGTTTTTAGCTCTGATGCGGGTGCGTGTGGCTTGGTGGCGAACTTCTGGCACCCGTAGCATTTTTTGACTATCTCTTCGGCTTCCCTCATTGCCGTGGGCCAGTAAAATCCTGCTCAAAGGCTCGATTGCTGGCGTGATGCCCGCAAGTTCCTGCATGGATATCATAGAGTATTGCTCTGCCGTCTTCTGGGTCGGTGCAGCGCTGCAGGACTCCAGATATGCTGCGCTTGTATAGTTCTCCGTTGATGATCGTGAAGGCCTTCGAGCGGCGAGTGATGCGCCGAGCTTCGGTTGAGTCCTCTGGCAGCTCCTGGCGTAGCATGTATGCGAGGAAAGGCTTCGTGCATGTTGGCTCGATGAGGAAAACTTCAATGTGTGGTTCTTCCTCCTCGGGCACCACTGTATCCTTAGCCGGCTGATCCTTGGTTGTTGCTGTTGTAGAGGGTGCGATTGGTTGCTTGAGCTTGATGGACCGCTGCTTGATGCACTCGACGAAGACTCCAGGTGGAACTTTTGCCTTGGTCAAGCCGAGGTTGGCTAGCATGTCCGCTTCTTCGTTACTCTCACGGCCTATGTGCCGCAGCTCGCAGCCATCGAAGCTGCCTTCCATGATGTTGTACAGGTCCCGATATGCAATCATGTTATCTGCCGTGGCGTCGCACTCCATCGTTTGCTGTACAACGAGGTTCGAGTCCCCGTGGATCATGAGGCGAGTGGCTCCGCAGTTCTTGGCCATCCGCATGCCGTGTAGGAGAGCTTCGTACTCAGCTTCATTGTTGGAGGGCTTGGGGAAGGTCATCTGTAGTACGTAGCGGAGTTTGTCGCCTTTGTGTGATGTCAAGATGATGCCTACGCCTGCACCGTCGAATTTCTTTGATCCGTCGAAGTACATAGTCCAAGCGTTGGACAGGTCGGGTAAATTGGGCAGTTGGGCTTCGATCCACTCGGTTGTGAAGTCCGGTAGTACTTGCGCCTTGATCACGTTGGGGTGCGCATACTTCAGGCCCCACGGGTCTAGCTCGATGACCCACTTGGCGACTCGCCCTGTCGCGTCGGGGTTGGTGTGGATGTCTGAGAGGCCCGAGGTTCTCACCACTGTGATCGGGTGCTCGGCGAAGTAATGGACCACCTTGAATGAACTCATGAAGACGCCGTAGGCTAGCTTCTGATAATGCGGGTACTGCTGCTTTGATATGGACAAAACCTCGCTGAGGTAATATATGGGCCGTTGCACCCGATGGGCGTGGCCTTCCTCTTGGCGTTCGACGACGAGGACGGTACTGACCACCCTGTTGATGGCTGCCACGTAGAGGTATAAAGGTTCATTTTCTTTTGGTGCGACGAGCACTGGTGGAGTCGCCAGGACCCTCTTGAGGTCCGCGAATGCTGCCTGGGCTTCGGGCGTCCACTCGAATTTGTCAGATTTCTTCATCAGTTGGTAGAAAGGGAGTGCCTTTTCACCCAACTTACTAATGAACCAGCTAAGCACTGCGACTCGGCCGGCTAGGCGCTGGACCTCCCGAAGCTTGGTCGGGGATGGCATCGTGAGGATTGCTACTATCTTTTCGGGGTTTGCCTCGATGCCTCTGGCAGATACGAGGTACCCGAGCAGTTGCCCAGCTGGTACGTCGAAGACGCACTTAGTTGGGTTGAGCTTGATATTGTACGTGTTGAGTGCGGCGAATGTCTCGCGCAGGTCATCGAGGAGTGTGTCCTCTTGCCTTGTCTTGATGACTATGTCGTCGACATAAACTTGGATGTTGCGTCCGATCTGGTCCTTGAGGCAGGACTGCATCATGCGCTGGTAGGTGGCTCCAGGTTCTTGAGCCCGAAGGGCATAGTTTTGTAGCAGTATACACCATGGGGTGTGATGAAGGTGTCTTCTCCTCGTCCTCCTCTCGCATCCTTATCTGGTTGTAGCCTGAGTAAGCATCCAGGAAGGACAGTCGCGCGCAGCCAGCCGTGGAGTCGATGATCTGGTCGATTCGTGGCAACGGGAAGTGATCCTTCGGGCAGCACTTGTTGAGGGAGGTGAAGTCGACGCACATGCGGAGGATTTTTGTCTTCTTCTTCTCGACAGGACTAGGTTGGCGACCCAATCGGACTTCTTGATCTCGCGGATGAACTGGGCGTGAAGTAATCTATCGACTTCTTGCCCTATGGCGACGCGCTTCGGCTCAGAGAAACGGCGCATGGTTTGCTTGACAGGTTTAGCATCTGGATAAATTTGAAGGGCATGCTCGGCGAATTCACTAGGTACACCTGGCATGTTGGCTGGACACCAGGCGAAGATTTCCCAGTTCTCACGGAGGAACTCGATGAGCGCGTCTTCCTATGCGAGAGACAGACTCGAAGACACGAGCACTGTCTTGGAAGCGTCAGTCGGATGGACTTGGTGTGCTCTTGTGTCATCGGTTATGGTGAACGAGGCATCGGGTGCCGGCTTCCTGCTTGCAGGGAAGAGGGTCATGTCGTTGCCGAGTGAAAGTTCCTCGAGCTGTTGCTGCATGCCGAAGGACTCGGAGATCCTGCTAAACTCGCGGTTGCAGTTGTCTGATTGTTGGAAGTCGCCCCGCACAGTGATGACTCCCTTCGGTCCTGGCATCTTGAGCATGAGGTAGGCGTAGTGTGGAGCTGCCATGAAGCGACCGAACGTCGGGCGCCCAAGTATAGCGTGATACTGCGATTTCCAGTCCACCACCTCGAAGTCGATCATCTCTTGTCGGAAGTGGTCGGGTGTGCCGAAGATTACTTCGAGTGCAATGACGCCTTTAGGGTAGACTGCTTTTCCTGGTACGATGCCGTGAAAGGTGTTGTCCGACCTTGCTAGGCTTTCCAGAGACCTGCCCATCTTCCGGAGAGTGTCAGCGAAGACGATGTTGATGCCGCTGCCGCCGTCCATGAAGACCTTGGTCATGTGGAATTTCCCAATCTGCGCTTCGAGTACCAGCGCGGCGTGACCTGGGCGCGGTACCTGTGGACGGTGGTCCTTCCGAGAGAAGGTGATGCTGGTTTCCGAGCCCTTGAGGTACTCGGGTATGGCTGGTGGCATTGCCACGGCCTGGTAGACTTGGCGGGTGATCAATTTCTAGCACCTGTTTGATGGCCGCCCCTTCTGTATCATGTTCATTTGCCCTCGAGCCTGAGGGTATTGTTCTCTCGGCGCGGGAGGTGCGTCCAGTCTCGGCTGGTACTGGATTGCTCCTGCGATGTGTGCAGGGTTTGCTGCGGGTGGTAATGGGAGGGCCAACAGCGGTGCTGGTTGCTGTGCTGTGGCTGGAGCCAGTATTTTGGCGAATGCTCCGTTGATGCACTACATTTTCCGACAGTCCTTCAACAGGTGAGTGGAGACCAACTTGCCGGTTTCGTCGCTTCTGAATAGATGGAACTTGCATGGTTCCTCGAGCTCCTACTCGGGTGTAAGCTCCGGTCGCGAGGTGTCGCGAGATCTGCGTCGCCAGTCGCGTCTCTGGTTTCCATCGTTCCTGCACTCCTCCTGACTTCGACTGCTCTGGCGATTGTTATCGCGGCTCCGGTCATCCCGGGTGTCGGTGAATCTGGCTGCCACGAGCTCAGCTGTCTCTCCTTCATCGAAACGAGCCTTGCGCTTGTGGCGGCGATCGATGCCGCGGTTGTTTCTTCGGTTCTAGTTGCTTGGTTCTCCTTCTTTGTTTGGGAACTCATTGCGTACCGAGTCCTCACCGTCAGCCCACTCGTTGGTGATCTTCATGAGCTCGACGATGGATTGCGGCCGGAGGCGACCGAAGGCTTCCCGAAGGTCGTGTCGAGTGACAACACGAATGAATGCATCCATGGCTCTGTCCTCGGAGACGACTCCGACGGAATTGCGCATGAGTGTTCAGCGCTGGATGTAGGATCGTAGTGACTCGTCTTTGCGCTGATTGCAGGCTTACATTTCCACGAACGTCGCAGGCCTTAAGTATGTGCTGAGGAAGTTCTTGACGAAAGCATCTTCGAACTGGTCCCAAGAAGTGAAAGAGTTCCGGGGCAGGTTCTGGAGCCAGGTACGTGCTGATCCTACGAGCATCAACTGGATGTACTGCATGGCTGTTGTCGTGTTACCTCCTTGATAGTTGACTGTGATGATGTAATTGTCGAGCCAAAGTTTGGGATCCTGTGTGCCGTCAAACTTGACTGACTCCGACGTGAGCTTGAAGCCTCGCGGTATTCTTGTGGCGCGGATGCGGTAGTGGAAACAGGGAAGACCGCAAGGCTTGTTGTCGCCGTCCGAGTAAAGCTCCTCAGTCGGGGTATTGACGGGTCGAAGGGAGCGACTGCGGTTGACTGTTCGTTGTGTGATGGTGTTGCGCAAGTCTTCCCCCTCTTGCAGGTGATGAACAGGTCGATCTCCCGTGCTGCTCTTTCGCGGTCGCATCTGTCGCGATCTCCTCGTGCTGGAGTTGTTGCTGCGGGTGTGGATGCAGTGATCAGTGCCTCCTCTGCTAGACGAAGCGCCTGGATTTGCTGTCGAAGTAGAGCTGCGCGAGGGTCACCTTCTGGAGGTTGAGTCGCCCGTAAGTACGTGGACAATGACATGAGAGCACCCGATGCTGTGTTGGGGATGAGTATCCCATGTACGTCTTCTGTCATGCACGATGAATCGAGGTTGCGAGTGGCCGCAGTCTTCTAGGCATCTGTCATCAGGAGGAGACGTGGTCTGGAGCGCTTGTTGTCTTGCGTAGCGGTTGGTCCTGAGGAGGATAAGGAGTAAGCTGCTCGGCGAGCACTCGACGCGTCGGCGAGTTCCTTCCGTCTGGCTAGATCAGCTTTCTCGCGCAACAGCTTCTCGTTCTCCTTCCACACAAGGTACTGGTAAGTCATCATCTCGTTTCGAGTCACCTCCGCTGGGGGGAAGGTGCACTCTTGACGTGCTTCATTGCCTGGACCCCCATCTCCTGAGTGATCGTCAGTTTTGTTACTTTGTCCGGCATGGTGACTTCCATTGGAAACGTCGGTTCCTCGCGGCGGGGACCGGTGTCGGGTGTCCTGTTGTTTCTTGCGTCCACCATGAAGACTTGGACAGGTTAAGACTGCGCAGTCGAGTACGCATTGCTACTGCTGCTCTCGCCGCCGGAGCTGTCCTCGGAGCTGAAGATGGAGGCGACGTGGTAGATGCCGCAATCGGTGCAGAACTCGGCGGGCGAAGCAGCAGTCGATGGTGTCACGGGTGTCGGAGTCGAAAACGGCGCGGGTGTAGCCGAGGCAGATGCGATCTCCACGGCTGACGAAGGCTCGGATCCCGCGGTCAGAGCAGATGCGATCTCCGCAGTCGACAAAGATGCAGGCGACGTAGTCAAAGCAGGCGCGATCTCCGTAGTCAACGAAGATGTAGACGACGTAGTCGAAGCAGGCGCGATCTCCGTAGTCGACGAAGATGTAGGAGACGTAGTCGAAGCAGGCGCGATCTCTGTAGTCGACGAAGATGTAGGCGACATAGTCGAAGCAGGCGCGATCTCCGTAGTCGACGAAGATGCGGGTGCGCGATCGGAGAGTCGAAACGTTCCCCACTTGTTCACATGGAACTTCATGCTACCAAAAGTAAGGCACATACCTCCGTAGAGATCGGCGTACACCGATCGGTGGGCCGGCGGGTGGGGGATGAATTCGAAGGAGCCGGAGCAGATCGGCGCCGTGATTGTTGCCGAGTCGATGAACGTTGCGGATGGGGCCGGTGCAACCATGATTCTAGCACTCTTCTTTCCCACAGACGGCGCCAGTTGACGTGGGGTGGCCACGGAAAATCCCAGGGAAGAGTACCACAGGTTGATTGAGAGGGAGAGAAGTTGGAGTGCTGGTAGTTACCACGGCTGACAAGCAAGGCGATTTACCCTGGTTCAGACTCCCGGAGGATAATACCCTGCTTCCAGCTTGTTTGTTATTGATATCTGGGAGGTGTTACAATGGCGATCCCGGCGAGATGTCGATCTTGCTAGGGTTCTGGTGGAGGAATATGAGTGTGTCCTTAGATCAGCGGCCCTCCCAGCCTTTATAAAGGAGGCTAGGTCTCGGGAGTTCGCAACCGACTAGGTTTACAGGTATGGTAGGTTCTACCGACTTAGGTTTCGCCTGCCTTGGGGCGTACTCTATTTTCTAGGGCTCCCTTCGTGGGCTTTGATCATCGTCTTTTAGTAGGCCACCGGTTAGGCCCTTGTCTTTGCGTGCACCATGTATCTTCATAGTGGGGCACCCGATAGGTAGGCTCACGTCAGGGTCGGTTGGAATTTCCGGTTCACATACCTCCTAGATAAAAATATCTGTGTCAAGTGTTGGTCGGCATAATTGTCATATAAATACGAAATGAAACAAATAGTTATAAAAGATAATATACCACATCCGAATCATAGACCGGGCGAGGGCCGACAGGCACGTATATCAAAACCATGTCACTATAAATATAACAAACAATTATACAAGTAAGAAAATTATACAAGTAATAACTATGCATCTAAATCATACAAGTAAGATTTTTTTGTAAAAGATAAAAACAAGAGGCTCACCAAGGTGGTGCCGGTGATGGGACGGCGCGGGCGATCGACGGCGGTGAGGACGGGGACGGGACGGCACTAAAACCCACAAATCATACTTTAATTTGAGCTCAAATTGCATATAAAACAAATGAACTCCGTAACTTAGCCATTTCATCAAACACCTAGCTAGCACTAGAAAAATGAAATGAGCTAAACTAGCAATGAAATGAGCTAAATTAGCAAAGTCAGAAGTAAGGATGAAGTTGCTAACCCTTGGATAGATGGGTGCCGCCAATCTTGACAAATCGTGGAGAAAAATGGGG
The DNA here is from genome assembly GCA_947311845.1 of Poa pratensis. NCBI lineage: Eukaryota > Viridiplantae > Streptophyta > Magnoliopsida > Poales > Poaceae > Poa > Poa pratensis. The sequence goes on from CAMZMU010000081.1 coordinate 27,796,082, forward strand.
ATGAACTCGAGCTCGGGAGAGTAAACGAGAAGAAAAATGGAGATGTCGCTCGAGCAGGAAAATGTAGAAGGCTGGCTCGGGGTGGAAGATGATATAGGGATAAGAACCGGTACCGGTCCGTGATATGAACAGGGACTAAAGGGCTCGCGTTGGGCCCCACCTCTGTGGCTACCTGCCGCAACAATACCAACCGGGACTAAAGGTTCCCCTACGAACCGGGACTGAATCTGGAAGGCGTCCTAGCCGTTGGAACCGGGACTAATGCTCACATTAGTCACGGTTCCAATAGTGGCCGGGACTGAAGGGCCGAACCGAAGCCCTGTTTACTACTAGTGGTAGAAAGAGTAGACAATGAACATACTGTGACAACAAAACAATAAACTCCAGGAAGGGAGCAAAACACATACAAAACCCGGAGGGCAAACAGTTATTGGACATAGGCGTACGAAGAGAACTATTTTTCAGAAATACAGCAGAAGCGATGGCTTACAACAGGATACAACATGAAGCAGACAAACACGAAGCTTAATGTTTTTTTAGATACAAGGCACAAGTGCCCAGCCTTAAATTAATAAGACCACATAGTTTACATAGATTCGGTTACATGCTGCGGCATAACAGCTTAGCCATAAGAGACGCAAGTACCAACACAGCGACAATAATAAACGATAAAGGGCTAACAAGGGAGCCACCCCAGCACGACATAAGACATCAAACACTCAATCTACTTGGACTCCTCCTCGGGCGATTTGTTGTATACAACAGCTTTAGCTTGCCGACCAACTCCTCTAGCCTTGGTCAGTCCTTGTCCTTGGCGTTTAGGCACCACAGCTGCAAGAAGATAAGAGTTTTGTAGATCACATCGGCAGGATGATTAATAATCCTACGCTCAATGGAGAGTTTATTGCGAATGTTCCACAATGCCCAGGATTGCGCCAAAAAGAGAGACCACACTACCCTACGAGTTTGCCCCGACAACCCGCTAAGGATAGCAAAAAATTGCGCAAAATTGGTAGGGCACCAACGATTCCCAAGGAGTTGTCTCAACACACTCCAGGCAAACTTTGCAATAGAACAAGAAAAGAACATATGGGACGCGTCTTCCGCCGTCCCGCAAAGGGCACATAACCCGTCCGAAGGCTCCTGCCTCGAAGCGAGAACCTGCCCGAGGGAAGTCTGTCCAGGATCAGCTGCCATGAGAAGATCTTTATTTTCAGAGCTACTTTCGCTGCCCAAACATCCCGAAAATAAGCCACGGATGCCCCTTGGGCCAGCTTAGCATACATAGATGCGACTGTGTATTGGCCCGACGCTTCTAACGACCAGGTAACCGCATCCAGCTCCTCAGAGAGGTGAATCTGGCTGATCAGCTGTAGCAGTTCCCCCCATTGGGCTCTGCCAGCCTCAGCCAGCGAACGGCGCAGGCGGATGGAATTAGAGACTGCCGACGCAACCGAAATCTACTGGTTGTCACAAACCGCAAAGATGAGGGGAAATCTGTCTTTGACAGTGTCGACCCCATGCCAACAATCTGTCCAGAAGAGGGTGCGTTGTCCGTTGTGAACCATATGGCGAGCTCCTAACTTGAAGATGTGTTTTATTTTCCCCAAACTCCTCCAAAACTGCGAGCCACCCCGGCTCGAGCTAGCAAGGATGTCATTGTTAACCAAGTACTTGGCCCTAACTAACTGGGCCCACAAACTGTCATCCCCTTGATACAGTTTACAGACCCACTTTAACATCAGAGTTTTGTTCATCAGTTTGGAGTTGGTGATCCCAAGCCCTCCAAACTCCTTCGGTCGGCACACCGCCGGCCAGTTGAGGAGGTGATATTTCCTTTTGGGTCCCGAGCCTTCCCAATAGAACCGAGCTCTGTGAGAGTCAAATTTTGCATGCACACCATCTTGTAACAAAAGCAGTCCCATGGCAAACATTGGAATCTTGCAAGGCAGGAGTTGGAGAGGATGAGCCTCCCCCCGGAGGACAAGAATCTCCCCACCCAAGGTTCCACTCTAGCCGCTACCTTCAGAACTAGAAGATTTTTTTTTGCGCAGGCAAACATGACAACATGACCAAGCATCTTACAGATAAGCCCAGAAACAAAGAGAAAATACAACGAGGTCCTTCTGAGCTCCATCGCCTTCTTCGTCGCGCAGCACGTTCTGCCGGCGGAACCCGCCGCCACTCTTCCAGAAACTTGGACTGGGAGGAGCCCTCAGGCGGCCAGGAAGTCGATGGCACTCGGCACCTGAGCACCTCCATCCCGAACGACGAGCAGCACCAACTTGGTCAACGCCATCATCTTCACCACCATCTTCAACCTCCGGCTCCGCCACCACGGCCGCCGGACCGAGGGAAAGCGCCACACAGCTCCGAAAAGCCGCGCCAGCGCTGGGGACGGTAGATCTGCCCGGAGTCTCCACCGCAGCGCCCAGAGCAGAGGAGAGGACCGCCATCCACAAAAGCTTCTACAGCCACGCCACCGCCTCCACAGCGCCGCCGGCAAGCATCCTACAACAACCTACGCTATGTACACGTCGGGATCTGCCGATTCCCCAACCTCCCGCCGCCGGAGGCGAGGAATCGAGCAGATCGCCGGCGGCGAGGTGGTTGATGGGGGGGGGGGTGAAATTTTTTGCCTTTCACTGTAGATGGGGAAAGGAGAAGCGGTCCAAGCTCGCGTCGAGAAGAACCGATTCTGCCAGAACAAACAACAATTACAAAAAGAGGGCGACACCAGGAACAACAAAAATAGGATCCTAGGCTCCTAGCAGCCCGGATCGTTTAGTGCGGACATAAACAGGCCGATAGCGATAAACAAACGACGTCGCATTACAGATTACCTTTCAAACAACAACTCACATCAATTAAAAAAAAACTCACATGTACAATGCAACAATACATGTAATTCTAGAAATGCAACAACATATACTGGGTGGAAATCTTTAATGTTAAGGCATAATGCCCAGTAATAACCAATACACAAGTGCAGATACGTAATAAACATACTTAACACTCAGAGCCTGACTCTGAAGCAAACTGAAGCCCGTGTGTCCAGACATGGCGGGCTTCACATACCGGACGACCTTCAAAGATTATCAACTCCATCCCATCTCGACACGGACCCAAAACGCAGAAGAGAACAAAACACACGCCAACACTTAATCAAGGTCCGGTCTTGTTGAGTCTGGGCAAGGCTTGAATTAAGTGCTGGTTTTGTGCTCGCCTGCTGCTGCAGCGGTCTTGTCCTCCTCTGTCTTGTGGTGGCCTGGCAGCTTGTCCATGATCTTGCCAAGCAGGCCCTTCTTCTCCTTCCCGTCAGGGCTGCTCACCTCCTCGGCGGGTGGCGCCGGCGTTGGCGTGTGCACTGGTGCTGGAGCAGCATGCGTGACGGGCACCGCAGCAGCGTCTTCCGGCTTCTTGTGGCCGCCGGGAAGCTTCTCCTTGATCTTCTCCATGAAACCTTTCTTCTCCGCCTCGGGCACAGTCGATGGCGCCTCTGTCTTGACGTCACCGTCGATCTTCTCGACGGGGACGGCGGTGTCATGGTGGTCACCGTGGGTCTGCAGAGCCGCGGGGGGCGCTGGTGCGGGCAGGCCCGTCGTCACGTGCTCGCCCTCGGTGTCCTTGTGGCCGGGCAGCTTCGCCTTGACCTTCTCCTTGAGGCCCTTCTTCTTCTTCCTCTTGATCATCTCACCGTTCTCATCGATCACTTCCTCTTCCTCCTCGCCACTCGACTGCACAAATTAACGATCACTCGCGAGGTCAGTACCGCACAGATAATCACGCCAGATCACAAAACAGGCCGGGAAATCGTACATGTGCACATATACTGAGCTAGATGATGTTTACACTTACTGAGCTGGAGCTGGAGCTGGATCGCTGCAGCTTGGTGAAGAGGGTCTCATGCTTCTCGCCACCCTCGTGCTCCTCCTTCTTCACCTCGGGCTCCTCCACGGAGACCTTCTCCATGCCGCTCACCAGGTCCTCCTCCTGCTTCTTGTCCGCGGCCTCTTCCTTCTTCTTCCCCAGGAAGCCGTCGAAGAGGCCCCTGTCGGTCACCTCGACCTGATCGGCCTGCTGCTCAACGGCCTCACCTCCCTGGTGCGACTGGGTGCTCCTCTCAGCCTCCATGATCGACTGATCGGTTTTGCTTTGCGAGAACTAAAGATCAGCAAGAGTATTCGAGTTGTTGGCTAGTGGCTTTTGCTTTGGCTTTGTGAATTGGATGATGAAGGTGTCCAGGCTAGAACTCCTTATATAGACATCTGAAAAGAGATCGAGAACCGCTGCATCTCAGAGCATCTCCAGTCGTGGCGCCCAAACGGCCGTCCAAAACCGTTTGGGGCGTGCCAGACACAAAATCGTCCTTACTCGCGGCGCCCAAACGCGAATTCGGTCCGGCGCGGCTCAGTTTTGTGTCCGGCACGCCCAGCCCACGCCCTCAACTTGGGGAGGCTTGGGGCGGCCCCGGACGGAAGGAAATGCGACGCCACGTCGGCTCCCGACGCGCGGGCCACGCCTGGCAGTAAGACACGGACCATGTCTCGTCGTTTTCTCGCCAGATTTTATCTCCGTCTTCCATCGTCGCCCCAGACGCCCCACTTTGCTCGTCGCCCCAGTCGCCCCCGCCGCCGCCCGCCGGCTCCACCCAAACCTGGACGCCGGCGCCGCCGTTTGCTTCCTCTCATCGACGGCCTTCGGTTCCGGGCACCGGCGATCTCTCCGCCGCTGTATTCGATACAACCGTCCCCGGCGGTCTCTCCGCGACCCGCCCTGCCTGCAAGGTGTTCGGCGGAAAGTTCGCCTGGTTTTTGACTGAATTATTGATGCTAGCCGGCGACCGGTCGTTGATCAGTGACCGCGTTGTATTGCAGATGGATAGCGACGACGAGATGATGGCCGCGATGCCATTGGAAGAAGAAGACGCCATCGCCGCGGAGGAAGATGAGAATATAGCAATTCTCAGTTCTCTTCTCCGACTTCAAGCCGACGAGGAAGCCAATGCCGCCCCAAAACGGGGAGACTCGTCGTTCGGAAGGAAGAAGAGCAAGCCGAGGCAGAGAATGGAAGGCCACTGCATGTTAGTCTCTGACTACTTTGCCGAAGTTCCTGTCGCCACCGCCAAGGATTTCCGTCGACGCTTTCGGATGAACCGTGGATTGTTCAACCAGATCGTGCAAGCTGTGAGGGCGTATGATCCATGGTTCAAGTTGAAGAAGGGCGCCGTGGGAACTGTTGGTTTCTCGTCAATCCAGAAGTGCACTGCAGCCATGAGAATGTTTGCATATGGAGCACCTGCTGATTCTGTAGATGACTACCTACGGATGTCAGAGTCCACAATCATCAAGTCGATGTACATGTTCTGCAGGGCGGTGATTGATGTGTTTGGCCCAAACTATTTGAGAGGACCAAATGAAGAAGAAACAGCTCGTATCCTAGAACAGAATGCAGCTAGAGGATTTCCTGAGATGCTTGGAAGCATAGACTGCATGCATTGGAGCTGGAAGAACTGTCCATTTGGTTGGCAAGAATTGAACAAAGGAGGCCACAAAGGATATTGCAGTGTGGTTCTTGAAGCTGTGGCCGATCATGAACTACGGATTTGGCACGCATTCTTCGGCATGGCAGGATCACACAACGACATCAATGTGTTGCAGTACTCTCCTGTGTTCGCGAAGCTAGTTGAAGACCATGCCCCACCTGTCAACTATGTGGTCAATGACCACGAGTCTATCCAAAGTGGGCAACATTTGTGAAGAGCGTCCCCAACCCTCGCGGGAACAAATCTTGTCATTTTGCCGCTGAACAAGAGCGCCAGGAAAGATGTCGAGCGGGCATTTGGAGTGCTGCAGCAAATGTTTGCTATCGTTCGGTATCCTGCTCTGACATGGTCGAATGAGCAAATGTGGGAGGTGATGAATTGTTGTGTCATCCTGCACAACATGATCATCGAGAGTGAGCGCTATAATCCAGTGCATGATCATATGCCATATGACTTTGAGGGTCCTCATGCACAGGTTGATCACAACGTGCCGGCAGATTGCGCTGATTATATCTCAATGCATTTGGAAATTCGTGATGAAAATACTCATAATGCACTCCAAACTGATCTAGCGGAGCATTTGTGGGCATGCCGGGGCATGGCAGCGGCAGAGGAGGAAGAGGAAGACGTTTGAACTTTATTTTATATATTTGAACTATTACTTATTTATGTACGTTTGATTTTTTCTTTAACAAAATATTGAAATTCATGTAAAAAATCCTTTTGGGGCGCCCCTTTGGGTGCCGCGAGTGGGCATCGCGGGCGCCCAAATGGCGCACCTTGTCCGGACGACACCCAAATGACACTGTTGAGTATCGTGATTATTTAGGAAATATGAGATAGAGTAGGATTTGATTCTACCTAGAATTGTACTCCAAGCAGATCCTGTACTCCTTTATATACGCCCACGAGGCTCAAGCAATACAACCAACGATTCCACCAATCCCTCTCTATTCCTTCTACATGGTATCAGCCTTACTTCGATCCTAAACCCTAGCCGCCGCCGCTTCCGCACCGCGCGCCCCGGCGATGTCGATCTCCATGATCTCCGCCGGGGGCCGCGCCGCCCGTACCTAGGGTTCGTCCGCCGGTCCTGTGGACCGGCTGCCCTAGAGTCTTTTCTCCCGATCGCTTGATCGAGGTTTTTTTTCTCTCACGCCGGTCGCCTCTGTTCGGCGTTCTTTTTTGGTTTTCCGATCTAAGATCGGTTTGCGTCGCCCACCGCCGCCGTCGTTCTCACGCGCCTCTACTCCGACACCGGCGCGACTACCGGCCTCTTCCCCGACACGGCGGCTTCGCGCGCCGCCTCGGCGGCTTTCGCGCGATGCGGCGACCCGTAATGGCCGCCTTCCGTGCTTCAGCTCGCCCATCGCCCTGCTCGCCGGCTGTCGCCGCCCCTGCTCCGATCGGGACTCCTCCGCTCCTCGCCGCCACCGTAGTCGCCTCATGCATGGCGCTGCATCAGCCGCTCGGGCCGTCCGCCGCGGTCGCCTGGCTGCCCGCTTGGGCGCCGGCGTCGCGCCTCGCCCGCGTCAACCATTGACTCCGTCTTCTGCTCGGACGCCTCCGCCACCTCGCCTCCATCGTGGCCACCTCACGCACGGCGCTGCGTCGGCCGCTTGGGCACCTCCACCGTGGTCGCCCGACCGCATGCTTGGGCGTCGACGCCGCACGTCGCCTGCGCCGGCCTACGCCTTCATCACCGAGCAGCACTTCCACCTCGCGGGTGATCGGATTGGCCATCCGCCCGCCCACGATCAGCCCCATCCACGCCATGCCGTCGACCTGATCAGTCGCCCGCGTGCGCCTCCGCGGGATCCCGTGAAGATCGTCCAAGTATGAACGCCTATCCACCGATCGAGCAATGGGATGCCGCTGCGTCGCCCCTTCGGGCCGCAGCGCCGCCTCCCCGTGGTTCTCAGGGCGGCTACCGCCGCCGCCCCGAGGCCGTCCCCGTGGCTTCCCGACACGCTCGTCGCCGCTGCATCGCCCCTTCGGGCTGTAGCGCCACGGCACGCGGTCCACGTCGCCTCCCCGAGGTCTTCCCCGCCGTCGCCCCCGATACGCGCGCCGCCGCTGCGTCGCCCCTTCGGGCCGTAGTGCCGCGGCACGTGGTCCACTTCGCCGTCTCCGCGCGTCGACTTCTACGTGGTATGCGCTGCGCCGCCTCCCTAGGCGCGGGAACGCCACCGTCCGCGCTTGGTCTTTGTCATGTTGTCGGGTTCTTCTTCGCCTACTTCGAGCACCGTCGCCGCGCTTCTACACGTGACCGCCGTGGCCCTTCACAGGCTACCGCCGCCGTCGCCGATCGCATCTTCGTCTTCGTTCAGTACCTGCTCATCGCCAGCGTCGCCGTCATCTTCCCCGACCACTTCATCTACTCCGAGAGTCGCGGGCGACATCGGCACCTTCTAACCCACGCCGATTGACGCCGCACCCGTCGTCGAGTCCTCCCCTGCTGGTCCCCGTCTACGCATGCCCGGTGCTGGCAACACCGCCGTGTGCCTTCGTCTACGATGTGTCCCCGTGTCTGGCAAGCCTGGTGCGACGCCTCGTCAACATCGACTAACTTACCATCATCACGCCGCTGCAGCTCGCCGAGCCACGCCGCTTCTTCCGACGCGCCGCTGTGACTCGCGGATCCGCGCCGCATCCTCTCACCGCCCCTACGCATGCTCGGTGCCGGCAACACCGATGCGTGTCTTCGTCCACGACGTGTCCCAGGCTTTGCAAACCCGGCGCGACGCCTCGTCCACATCATCTACTACCCGGCGCCACTGCGCCCTGACTACCGGCGCACCCTTGCGCCCGCGGCTCCACGACGGCTCCCTCGACACCGGCAACCCCGACTCGACATCGACCACGGCTATACCACCCTGCGCTCTCGGCTACCTCTACCACGGCTACACCACCCTACGCTCTCGGCTACCTCGACTTTGGCACAAAAGGGCTACCGCCTGCTTGGGAACCTCATCGGCTACCACTCCAGCCACAACTTCCGCGATGCGTCGACCGCTACGACTGTGGTGAGGATGTCCGTCGGCTCCGTCTTCGGATTCTTCTCCAGTCTCACCGTCTGCGTCGCTACGTTGTGACTGCGGGGGATGTTGAGTATCGTGATTATTTAGGAAATATGAGATAGAGTAGGATTTGATTCTACCTAGACTTGTACTCCAAGCAGATCGTGTGCTCCTTTATATACGCCCACGAGGCTCAAGCAATACAACCAACGACTCCATCAATCCCTCTCTATTCCTTCTACAGACACGTCCGTACGGCCTTTGGGCGCCCTTTAGACGCCGCCACAGGAGATGCTCTGAGCGCTGTACTACGTGAGGACACACCAAAAGAAAAAAGAAACAGAAGGATTAGGAAGGACGGTTCATTCAACGTCGCGAGTGACAGCGTGTCGGCCAGGAAGAGAGACGTGACGCGGGAGCACGGGAAGCCAGTGGCGCGTGGGGCGGTCCGTCGTCCGACGTGGAGATCCGTGGTGGTCGACAGAGGTCGGCGGCCATGTGGAGTGGTGGGGAGTTACGCTCGCCGAGGCGTGGCCGGCAGCGATGGGTCGGCGTCGTGCCCGTCTTCCTGGCATCTTCTCCGGCTCCATTGCCGACTCGACGCTTGTCCACGCCTGCTGTCGCTCTCCGATAATTCATCTTCATCTGGGAGATTATTTAACCAATTGATTAAGTGGTCGACCGATTTTTGAACAGTAGCGTAAGCTATTTCGTTCAGCCACGACTCGTCGATCGGGATTTTAAAATCTTAAATGGATGGATGGCATTAACATAACATTGGTTTCTTTCGGATGATCATCAGCACAGCGCAGCGCAGCACGACAGAAGAAGCAAGCAGAAGAAGAGTTCGTGATGGGTTTCGTTACTACTAAATCAAGGGTTGCAATTAAGTTGGCAGCGGGCCGCACGTCGGGAGAGTGATTGCACCGGCCGGCCAGCGAGGTGCGTGACTAGGACGACGAGGAGAAATATCCAGAGAGCTCGACGTTGACATGTGGGGTCGAAACGGCTCTATTCCCACACGTCCGTCGGCAAAGCAGGTGGGGTTGCACTAGTGGGTTTGGTTCGGCTGATTAAACTGCCACCTCCGATCGATGTGGAGGGCTTGATGTAATCGGATCGATCCAACTGGCCATTCCTTTTTCTCGCTTTGATGAAGCTTTCGTGGGCAAATGTCGGTGGCATGTCGGCCCTTTTGGTTTCTTTTTCGCCGTCCAGTACGAAAACGCCCTGGAAAACTCGTCACCGGCCCACGGGCCGTACGGGGTTTAGCTGGAGTCATTATTGACTTTCGGTGCGCAAAGATGCCGCCCGTGACAACCAGAGAGCTGGGAAAAGAAAAGTTTGGCGCCGCGCGATGGCGATACGCGATGTAGATGGATCAAAATCAAACCGCCTCCTAATTCCTCAAGTTTATACTGTGGCAGATTCAGGCCTGGATCATCATGTAGAATAGAATCGGAACTCGAAGGCATCGACGCATGCATAAACTAGTCAACAACATGCATCGGATCCTGCATGCCTGGGTGGCCACAGGCAAGTGCTCCGGCTTTTACACACAGATCGTACGAGGCAGCTGACACGGCCACCGGGAATCGATTCAGTTTAGCGGCACGCGAGGCCCTCACTCGATTGTTGATGCCCACCGCCCGCCACATGACTGCACAGGGCACGTACGATTTGCCGACTACGTGGGCCAGCCGGAATCGCTGCCACGGTATGTCATTGGTCCACAACTCTGAGATAGAAACTAGATTGGCAGCTTCCCGGCACGAATGTGTGCGAGATCGTGACTGATACGTACTAGAGATTTTGTGCGAGGTCCGCAACCATGTAAATTTTGGCCAAAAATATTTTGGGCAGCCCAAAAAAATTGTACCAAGTGTTGCAAATACATAGCACTTTGCAAGGATTTTTCGGACAAGGAAATCTCTGATGCTCTTTTTCAAATTGGGCCAATTAAGGCGTCAGGACCTGACGGTTTCCTGCTCGGTTTTATCGGAGAAACTGCGAGCTTTTAAAGGAGAGTGTGATCCAAGCTGAAAGGACACGGATGTCGCCTAGAGGGGGAGTGAATAGGCGATTAAAATTCTTTGCGGTTTAGGCTAGAATAAATGCGGAATAAAACTAGCGTTTAATTTATCAAGCACGAAACCTAAACAAGCTAGGTTAACCTATGTGCACCAACAACTTATGCTAAACAAGATAAGCAAATATGTGATAGCAAGATATATTACTTCAAGCTCGATGGCTATCACAAAGTAAATAGCATAAGTAAGAAGCTCGGGTATAGAAATACCGAGGCACTTGGAGACGATGATTTATCCCGAAGTTCACTTCCCAATGGAAGCTACGTCTCCGTTGGAGCGGTGCGGAGTCACAAAGTGATCCCCGAATAGCCGTCAAATGGCACACCGTAATCTCCTTCGTGCCTCCACCAATGCGGAGTGCCACGAACCACTATGGGACACTTGAGGGTGGTCACCGAACCCGTACAAGGATGAGGCACACTCCACAACTTAATTGGAGGCTCTCACCGAATTCCCGCGGCTCCCAAAGCCACAAGAATCACAAGGTTGGGGCGCGACTCCACAACTTAATTGGAGGCTCCCAACTATCCCGCGAGCCACCAAAACTCCGAGATCAACAAGGACCGTCTAGGGCACTCCAAGTACCCAAGAGGACAAGCTCTAGGGCACCCCAAGTACCCAAGAGTAACAAGCTTCTCAACTTCGATTTCCACGTATCACCGTGGAGAACTCAAACCGATGCAACCGATGCAAGAAGGCAAGACCACTAGAAGTGGTCAAATCCTTCACTCCCAAATCCCACCAAAAGCAACTAATGCTTGTGGGGGGAGAAGAGAGGAAGAACAAGGAAGAACTCAACAAATGGAACTTCAAGATCACGATCTACTAGGTTCCCCTCACTTAGAGGAGGAATGGATTGGATGAATATGTAGATCTTGATCTCCTCTCAAATTCCCTCAAAGATATGCAAGAATCATGGGAGGGATTGAGAGGAAGGCAAGCTTTTCCAAAGGTCAACAATGGAGGAGAGAGAGGGGAAAAGCTAGCTCAAGAGATGAGAGAACCGTTGGGGAAGAAACCCCCTTAAAAAGGTCCTCTCAAAAATCTGCCCGTTGCAGACGAAAAAGGCCGCAGCGGTAGTACCGGGCCGATCCCGGTAGTACCGAGCCGCGTTGACTCGAGGAAGAACGAAGACCAGTCAGCGCTCCCTGACTCGGCGCGCAACGGTAGTACCGGACCACCTGGCCCGGTAGTGCTCCCTTCCCGGTAGTACCGCGCCACTACCGGGGCAACTACCGGGTGAAAACTTCGAGAGGCAGAGAGCCATCCGGAGATGCGGTACTGGGCCCGGTACTGGCCGCGGTAGTTCCGCAAGGGGTCACCCGGTAGTACCGGGCTAGGGTCGGTACTACCGGCCTAAGAAGAAACTGCAGAACCAGAAAAAGAGAACCGCAATAACTTTTGCAAGGAAGCTCCAAACGAGATGAAACCAACGAGGTTGGAAAGGTAGCGACAAGAGCATTTCTACAAAAAGTGGAAATATTAAGGGTCACAAATATAGAGGATACCACACATGGGAAGGTGTGGACCCTATCTCGAAGGTGGACCGATAATATTTCCAACCTGAAAACGCAACAAGTTTTCCATACGAAATCCGTTTTCGGAGAACTTGGGCTTGTCATGAAGATCACAACAAGCACCAAAACCCAACAAGGAGAAAATCCAAATAAGAACCAAGAAAGATGATGAAGGCAAGTATGCAAAGGTTTGAGCTCTCTCCAACTGATACGCTAAAGCTCAATCGAGAGCCCCTCTTGATAGTACGGTATCTATCCTATAACCCGGTCTCCCAACTAGTACCATGAGACCGGTAAAATAGAAACCCTATCATACCTTTGCCTTGCGCATTCCACTTGAGCTGGATGACGTCGATCTTGATCTCTTCAAGTGGACCACCTTTCTTGATTGCGCTTCGCTTGGTGAAGACCCAAACATTGCTCCCCCATACTCCACTATGGGAGAGCCTCTCTTAGGCACATCTTCACATGAACATTATCTCTAAATGGGTGGCAAGATTTAAGCCTAGGATTTCTTCGAGATGCTCCTCTTGAACTTGCGCTTCTCAACATTGATGACGATCACCACTTGACGTCATCGATCATGGGCCATATGAAATCTTCATTTGATGCAAGCCCATAGAAAGATACCTAACCACACATAGAAATGCTACACACATATCATGGGTTAGTTCACAAAGCTATATGGACAATTGCTTACCATACCAAGAGATACATGATCCCACTTGGTACATCTTGTAGCTTTGTGTGTTGATCAATACTTGATCAACCTTGTATCTTTTCTTCTCTTTTCAATAGATGATGTCTTGAAGATAACCATGAATGATCACATAATTCTTTTCTTCAAGACATACTTGCAATATGCTCAACTCGATGATCTTGATGCCAAATACTTCATTATATCAATATATTCATGGCATCAACCTTGAATCCAACGTATGGAGTTCAAGCATGGTCTATGGACAAACACTACAAGTAAAACTCAATGCAATCATTAGTCCATAGGGATTGTCATTAATTACCAAAACCACACATGGGGGCGCCATGCCCTTTCAATCTCCCCCATTTTGGTAATTGATGACAATCTCTTTTACAAGGGTTTATATAATGAATTAAGCAACTATGCAAATCAACAAGCATAGATGCATGAGCATGAAAGGTAAATGCTTATGACCAAAACAAAAGCATAACACCAAATTCCCTTAAACCCTATAAAACTTCTCCCCCATTGGCATCCATTTCCAAAATGGGCGAAAAAATCTTAGAAGGTCAATATAGTATGAGCTCCCCCATAACGTGTGCATTTCTCAAAATATGAGTGGAATCAAATACACATATCCAATGACGAATAGTTGGAGAGAGCACAAACTATATTGAGGATCCAAAGATTGCAAAAGAATGATATGGAAAACTTTTTACAATTTTCCAAATAAAAAGTGAGCAATCAAAAAGATCCAACTAACCAAATAAACACAAGATATTATGATTTGAGCAAAAGAGTGTTTTAAAAGAAATAGAGGAGCTCCCCAATATTTGTACACAATTTAGAATTATTGTATTTGAATACAAGGTGTACAAACATGGAATCCTCACTCCTTCAGTATCCTATAAAATACAAAATCAAATGGATTCACAAGCTCAATAAGATGCAAAAGAAAAACAAAGCTTGTGTCATATCCCAAGGTGAAGATTATTGGCTTGTAAAGACAAGCATGAGGTTAAGGATATTCACCAAGATGAGTGCACCAAGATGTGATAAAATAGGATATGCACTCATAGGATATAATTTTTTTGGGGTCACAAGGAATAAAAGGAATAAAGATGTGACACCAAAGAAATAGGATATCAAGTAAAGATGTAACTCTTCTCATGTATATAAGTTTCTAAGTAGACGACAATCATATGATATATATCCACACAGAAATTTGTATACACAAAATTAGTTAATAAGAAATGAAACAAGATATCCACAAGAGAAGTCATATAATATACACATATGATATTTGTGTAGGATCATAGCCCATAGCTCAATGATTTCATATTGTGTAATAATGAACTTTAAATTCAACCTCAAAACAAGCATCACAAATATCACTAAGGGAAAAAGAGATAGTTGGGATGCATTGAGGAAAGCAACAAGTAACATAAGAGCCAAATAGAATTTGCAATAGCTATAACAAAGGCAAATAAATACTTTTCATGCCATGATGGAACCTACACAAGGTTCAATGCTATAAAAGTATGCATGAGGGTGGATACTTGTTACCGAGATGACATAGGGTTGATGTAGTAGATAAGAGTTTATCAACCATCCTATCTTGGCTTCAATAAGCATGTGGTGAAGACACTTTCATTGTAAATGAGACAAGCATCCAATGCATCTCCATGTACCTAAAACACATTCAAGTAAAATTGTTCCCAAACTAATTGGGTACAATGTAGTTAGTCAAACTACAACACATAGAAGGAACTCCACCTAAATATGTGCATATAGATATGAAATTGATTTTCATGCACATCTTAGCCAATTTAGGATTTCGTGGAGTTTCACCTATATATTGGCACCAAGAAGGAAAGCATGCCATAACATAAACATGTAGTAGATATGCATGCCTATGATCTTTAATAACCAAATGGAGATACAATTTGGACAAATATCAAGAAATCAAAGAAGGTCCAAATTATATCAAAGATCCAAATCAAAAGAAATGATTTAGTGAAACCAATTGAAACTAAAACAAATCATCATATGATTGATGAGATACCAATTGGACAAAGGTACCAAAAAGGAAATAGGATACCAATTAATTAATAAATAAAGGGACTACAAATCAAATTCCCAAAGATAGATACCAATTGAGATTAACTCCAAAAAGAGCTAGGTTCTAACAAATAAACCATCCCTCTACACTTTTCATGATGGCACAAAGTACCAAGCCGAAAAGGTTTGTCTTTCATGAGACATGTCATCGGGATCAAAGACCAATGGAAAGGATCAAATACTAATAGAATATAAATAGTGTTTTAAAAGGATACATGATAGCTCTCCTATACCAAATAAAACACTAGGAAAGTTTGAGTAAAGCAAAATGATCCACAAGAGGTAAGGAAGATAATGGGAGTTAAAACAAATCAATTTTTGGCAAGAAATAAGGCAATAAAATCAAGAGCCAATATGGAGATGATCTACAAATTTCACCACAATTATGACCATCAATTGTCATGGAAAAGGAGTATATGTAGAAATTTCTTAGTGGTGTATTGGATTGATTTTCAAGATCATCTTCGCAACCAATAAGCACATGGTGAAGGATAAGATTTAAGCGCGATGCTTATGTAGATAAATGTTCTTGATAGCTTCAAATATTCACGCGATAATGCAAAGCAACTACAAAGAGTGCTTTGAAGCAATCGGTTTTCCAAAGAGATATATGAGAACATATTAGAGGAAAACCTTACCAAGAACATTCATCACAAACAAGATCCAAAGTGTGAGTAAGTAAAAACATTTAAGCAAATGGGAACTTGTTTGAGAAACATGCCACAAAGGAATAAGATAATTAACAATATCAATTCTAGGTGGCAATACCTCACATGTTCACATTGTCTAGGTTTGTAATATGCACATAGCTTATTACTCCCCCATAATGTGATAATCCATTTATTCTCCACAAGAGGCAAGTAAAACCCAACTAGAGATGATTAATGAATATTATAGAATTTGAATTTCTCATGAGAATGACATACCATATAGAGACTAGATAAATTGATATATCAACACTAAGTGGTAGTACTCATGTACACACATTTTTAGGATTGTGAAGTGCCAAGAGCTATCACTCCCCCAAAATGGGATAGTCCATTAATCTCTCAAAAGAGCCAATTAAGATATAAGCAAGTTGATATAAAGGCTCAACACAAACTCACACATACATGGTGTGCAAACCAACATACACATACTTGATTGCTCAAGATAAGTAAGTAGAGAGCACAACATATACAAACACTAGCAAGGTACAAAACCAAACACATGCAAGGGTGCAAGCAACTTTCAATGTATATATGATTTAAATACAAGTTACCGCAAGGAGAAACATTGGATATGTTATAGAACAATATAATCCAAATGACTTGGCTTGAGAGAATATAATTGATGAAGATCCCTTAATTCTTCATGATGTAGCCAAGTCTCCAATGCCCTCCACAACACCTATTGATCAAGTTTTAGCTTGTTGGTCCCCAACCAAGTTGGGTCCTAAGAGGTTAGTCACAATAGGCTTGGCAACCCAAATGGTTCTTTTCTTGACACCACTTTGAGTACCAACATATTTGGCAAACACATTGCCAACCTTATCCTTCCTAAGAGAATAAACATTATCAATTATGATAGGGTTGGATAAGGTACCACTAGTGCATGAAGAAGCAAAGTGACCCTTCTCACGGCATAAGTAGCAACATTTGCTTCCTCCTTTCTTCTTTGTTGAAATCTCAACTTGAGAAGGAATAGCTTGATTCTTCTTGGGAAGTGACCGTTCTTTAACTTGGGAACTTTAGTTTGAACTTGAGGCACTTCCCTTGTTGCTTCTCACTAAGAGACTTCTTCTTCAAAGGGCAAGATCTAACATGGTGCCCTTCAACTTTGCACTTGAAGCAAACAATCTTGGCCAAATTCTTGACTTGTTCATGGCCCTTCTTTTTCTTGTTATACTTGGACTTGTTCTTGTTATTGGAGTTGAATCCAAGTCCACTCTTGTCATTGGGGCGTCTTTGCACACTCAACATGTTGTCAAGTGTGGGCTTCCCACATGACGCTTTTCCAAGTCTTTCTTCAAAGAAGTGACTTGGGCCTTGAGCTCTTTTAATTCCTCTACATGGTTAGTATCAACAAAAACACTAGAGGAAGTTGAAGCTTCATTGTTAGAGCAACAAGGCATGGAAAGTAATTCATCACAAGATGTAGCAATATTATGAGTGGATGAATTACTAGGACTAGCACATGGCAATAAAGCATTTTGAGTATAAGTTGTGCCATTGTCCACATGAGGTCACAAGATGTTACCTTTGACATAATAGCCTCATGAGCTAACTTTAGCTTATCATGGGAGACTAAAGATCCTCATGAGAGCTCGAAGCTTTTCATGCTTTCTTCCAATTTCCCATAATTGCTAGAAAGCAATGCAAGTTGAGCCCTTAGCTCAACATTCTCCGTTAATATGGATGCTTCACAAGAGATAGAGTTAGTAGCACAAGCATCATTATTATGACAATAGGAGAAAGTAACTTGGCAAGCTCTTTAGAGTGAGAAGCTTTAAGTTGCGCATGAGACTCGGTGAGTTTGATGAGCTCACCCTTAATGACCCTAGAGCCATTTTCTAGGTGCTCAAAATTCTCAAGGAGTTTGGCATGTGCATCTATAAGCTTACCATTTGTTACTTTGAAGTCATTAGCCACTTTAAGAGAACTATCATAGGATCCCTTTACTCTAGAAAGTTCGAGAGCATAAGTTTCCTCAAGAGACTCCTTGGTGGTTTGTTCTTCTTCAAGAGCTTCCTTGAGATCGGCGATCTCTTCCGCGTATTTATATTCGCGGCTTTGCATTTTCTCAATTGTGTCTTCATGCTCATCAATAAGTTTATTGCTCTCAATAGCAATAGTCAAGATTTCTATGAATTTAGCATGAGCATCTTTATTCTTAGCAATAGCATGAAGAACCATTTTACCCTTCTCAATAAGGGAAGCATCATTATCATCTTCTTCATTATCAACATCATTCTCATTTTGAGATATATTGGGAGTCAAGGTAGAAATTACCGTTGATCCCCTTGCCATAAGGCAAAAGTGTGAAGTGGTTGATGATGATGAAGCAAAACTTGAAGCACCATTCAAGTCCATGTCTTGTTCCATGGAGTGTTCGGTTTCCTCTACATTGTTAGCCAAACAAATACTAGAGGAAATAGAAGTATTTTTATCAAGGGAACAAGACATAGAGAGCATATCATCACGAGGATTAGTCAAGCAATTTGTACATGATATGCAAGGACTATCAACACAAGCATGTAGATCATTTTTGGTTCTAGATGCGTTTAAGTCCAAAGATAAATCATTGCAATAAGATAGAGGTGAAGTATCATCAACAATAAGCTTACTATCATTATTGCAATATCTATCACTACTCACCATTGCATTACTTTGTGGCTTGCCACATGTAGGTGAAGTAGAAGAAGTTGAGAACTCATCACGGCCGGAAGTGGAGGGACAACAATCATCTCCACAATTCTTGGACACATCATATTTATCTTGAAGCTTGGTCCAAAGCTCATGAGCATTCCGAAAAGGAGAGACCGACATAATAACTACATCGCTCAAAGCATTGAAAATCACATTAGAAGCTTGAGCATTAGATAGGAATTATTCTCATCCAACAAAGATAATCTTTTGGGATTCCTTGGAGGAGAATAACCCCTATCTAGAATTCGCTCTATGTATGGGTCAATGACCCGAAGAATATTAAGAATGCGAATTTTCCAAACATCATAATTTGTGCCATCTAATATAAAAGAAGCATTGTGCACTAGTCCACTAGACGACATCTTTACTCTCCAGGCGGTGAAGCCAAAAGGAGAGAACCCGCTCTGATACCAATTGAAAGGACACGGATGTCGCCTAGAGGGGGGGTGAATAGGCGATTAAAATTCTTTGCGGTTTAGGCTTGAATAAATGCGGAATAAAACTAGCGTTTAATTTATCAAGCACGAAACCTAAACAAGCTAGGTTAACCCGGTAGTACCGGGCTAGGGCCCGGTACTGGCCGCGGTAGTTCCGCAAGGGGTCACCCGGTAGTACCGGGCTAGGGTCGGTACTACCGGCCTAAGAAGAAACTGCAGAACCAGAAAAAGAGAACCGCAATAACTTTTGCAAGGAAGCTCCAAACGAGATGAAACCAACGAGGTTGGAAAGGTAGCGACAAGAGCATTCCTACAAAAAGTGGAAATATTAAGGGTCACAAATATAGAGAGGATACCACACATGGGAAGGTGTGCACCCTATCTCGAAGGTGGACCGATAATATTTCCAACCTGAAAACGCAACAAGTTTTTCATACGAAATCCGTTTTCGGAGAACTTGGGCTTGTCATGAAGATCACAACAAGCACCAAAACCCAACAAGGAGAAAATCCAAATAAGAACCAAGAAAGATGATGAAGGCAAGTATGCAAAGGTGTAGCGTACCTGCACTTAGAAATTGGCAAGGTACCTGTGTATAGTGCAAACCCCTGGATCGTTTCATTTGCACACACAGTTTAAGATGTAGTATCACAACAAAGTATCATTGTTACATCGAATGATCCAGACTGGGTAAAATATTCATTACAACTTGCATAGCATATAGCTAGCTTGAAAGAGTAAAGCAGCGGAAATAAATCTTCATGGAGTCCTCATCCTTTGCATGTGCCACAGGCGAAAAACATGTTGGTTGCAGACTCGAAACCCAAACGTAACCTTACTCATCGTCAGAAATTTCTGCAACAAATAAAATTTTGCAACAGAGTGGGTCAGAACCATTAAAATGATTCTGGCAAGTGACACTATGTGGACACTTAATGGAATAACTCTATAGCCTATATGCATATTTGGCTGGTGGAGTTCAAGGCTATTTTGCATAAAAGCCAATTTTGCCTAACACTTTGTAAAACATTTTCTTCAAAAGTTGGAGACGATATGGTATAAGACCATAGTCTCATCTACCCTTTCACCATCAAGTTTTACTTTCGAAATTGGAATGACGAAGCCTCCGTTGAATCCTTGATCAGCTGCTCAAATTGTCCGTAACCGGGGACACGGCTAAGTACTTAGTTTTTAACTCTGCAGAGGTTGTGCACTTTCACCATTAGACCCAACAAACCCAAACTATCCTCGAGCACTCAATTTGTGCTAAGGAAAAGGAGAGAGTTGAGACGAGACTTTTCAGAAGCATTTTCCCATCCCATACCGACTTGACGCGCTCCCATTCTAACCATTCTACCACCACCTGTCAAGTCGGGACGAGTCCACGCAACTTAATCCATCTAGCCAGAGCCCATATGACTAATGGCTGCACGGGAAGCAATCTTCACTTGGAGAAAACATTGGCCCCTTAATACCCTGGGTGGCAACCACAAGTGACCATCCCTTAGAGGTCACCCCTAAGAGATGACACTCAACCTTTCCATCATCTTTTCATAACCAAGTCCACCCAGGTGATAAATTACTTAGTAGAATTAAATTTTAAAGAAAACACATTTGCATAGCATCAAATATTCTACTAAGTTATCAAAGGGGATTCTAGACACAACTAGAGTAAAGGTATGGTGGGTTTAGCATATAGCAATAATACTATCCAACACATGCATATAAGGAAATACACTAAGTAATGCATATAAAAATACTTAGGAAATTTATGGGGGTGTGCCACTTGCCTCGGCAAACAGAAGAACAGGTGTAGCAGTTGCAACCACTTTCGTCTCTCTCCGGAATTTCTAACAAGTCAAACAAATCACAAATAAACATACAATCATAAATGCAACACTTGGAAAAATATGATATGCATGATATGCAGGATGATACAAAGAAATGTGGTATGAAGGACAAACAAAACAAAATAAGGGAAAGACATAAAACAACTTATTCCAAAAAAGGCTAAGGCAAGGTAAAGTAAAATAAATTTGATAAAACAACAACTTGAAAAGTTATAAGGCTACTCTATGTCTTCACAATTTTGGTCTTTAATTAATCTTCAACTCCTTGGTAGCATAATTGATCTTCAACGGTCTTGATTGATCTTTGTCCAAGGTGAGAGATAGAAATTAGAAAGAAGAAAATATAGAAAGAATGTAGTAGTTGGTCTTCCAAGCATCTTCAATTTCTTTGTAACTTTCTCCTTGGTGTGTTGACTCCATTGAAAAATGTGGACTTGATGGTTCTGAAGACTTGATTGTTGGTAGCATCAAGGTTGGTCTTGATTGTAGAATATTCACCAAGAAGTTTAAGAGAAGAAGGAAGAAAAGAGAGAAAGGGGAAAGAAGACTTGGAAAATGTTGCTGGTTGGTCTTCATGAACTTCCTCTTGATTTCTTCTTAGTCCTTTCTTCTTGGAGATTCTTCTGGAGTCTTGTTTTCATGCTAAGTCCTTCTTTGTTTACCACTAATTTCTAACTTAGTGGTTTTTGACTAGGAGAGTCATAAGAAATAACATGCATCCTCAATTTTGCTAAGGAAGAATGTCATATGATGAAGTGCAAAAATAATACTAAGGACTTAATATGCATACCATGCTTATGAAAATGCTCTAAGGAATTGCAAGCAAGAAAGATGATCAAAAGTATAGCTAAGGACCAAGCGTCAACAACAAGTCACTAAAATTATTCTAAGGAAAAGTTAACACATAAGAGATGCTAAAATTTTCTAAGGAAAAAGTGTTGTCAAATACTTGTCAAATATTTTCTAAGGAAGAAATAGTTTTGTTTTGAGAGACAAAATATTTCTAAGTACTTTTAGTACTAAAGTCTTCAAAATATTACTAAGTTATTTTATAACTCGAATATAAGCAGAAAATAATTTTTAATACATTTTATTTATTAAAATAACACCTAAAAAGCTTTTAATCAATATTTACTCAAAGATCATTGAAAATAATTTTACAAAAATAATAGAGTATTCCTACAGCCAATACTTAGGCATACAAAACTATAGCAAAAGAGTTTACATCAAAAATCTATTTTTAAACTCAAATTATAGCCAAAATACTATTTAAACCACTTTTGAAAAACAACTAATTTAATTTCGACAAAACCTAAAAATAACTATGCCAAAAGTTTCTACATGTCATAAGCTTTCCAAAAATATAAAGTTTGCAAAATTTGGCCGAGCCAATAAAAATTAATGATAGATCTAAGTTCCAGGGACGTTTCTGCAAAAATGCCGGTCTTCGCGCTGACTGTTGACCTTGACTGCTGAGTTGGCGTTGACGTCCACGCGGTGGCGCTGGATTGGTTGGCTGGTGCTGACGGTGCGCTGACTGGGCTACTGACGGAGATGCTGACTGAGCGTCGACGTGGCGGCCTCTGATTCGCCGATACCTCTTCGCACGGACGGATCTAACAGGATCCGTTGGATCTAGATCCAACGACCCAGATCGCATTGACCAAAAACTAGCGGCGCTTCTCGCCGGACTTATGCCGGTGACCTTCATCTACGGTGGCGCCATTGCCGGCGTGCGAGGAGACGGAGAACACGAGGGGGACGGGAATCACAGGGCATACCACGGGATGCAGAAGTTCGAGGCGAAGACGAAGGCGTGGTCGCGGATGAAGGAAACACTCTGGTTCGGCCGCGATCCTTCGCCGGGGTGGAGACGAGCTTCGGTCGAGCACGGTCTCGACGATCTGGCGCACAACAGAGTACGGGGCGAGGTCACACGGATGCGCAACAAAGAGAGAAGAAGGATGGGAGGGTTAGGAAGGCTCGGAGTGGTCCATGCTCACCGGGATTTGCAGTTCTCGCCGTCGGCAATGGCAGATGGCGGCGGTGCAATACGAGCAGCCTGGTGGCGCTTTGGTGGAACTTTTTGAGGGGAAAAGGGGAGGGGGTCGTGGGGTTTATATGGGGAAGAGATGGATGCGAATCTCGTAGCAAATCATCACGAATTCGGTTCCGATTTTAGCTAGGGTTCGGAGTTCGTTTCTTGCACGGGACGTTGAAGACGATGACGTCAGTGCTTGCGTCATGGACGGGTCCCACATGTCAGTGAGGGAGAGGGAGAGTTGGGCCGTGGGCCAGTACTGGACAGACTGCTACTGCGCGCGCGAGAGATAGAGGGAGGAGGAGAGATGGGCTCGGCCCAGTAGCTAGGGTTTCGCATTTTTTTTCTGATTCTTTTCTTTTCTGAAAATCTTCCAATTATTCATAACTTTTAAATTATGAAACCTTTTGGATTCAAACCAATTTCTATAGTTTTGTAAAAGCCAACTCTTTAATTTGAAAACCTCAAATATCATTTCCCAAACATTTTGTCTACTAAACTTTTTGAAAAGTGTTTAAATGGATTTTGGACATATTAATGTCATTTGAAAATTATAGGTTTTTATAAATTCCTTTTAAACTTATATTTTAAACCAAAGCCAAATATGGTTAATATCACTCAATAAAATAATTTTGTATACATCTCAAATAGTTTAAAAAGGGTTTGATAAATAAAAAAATTCAAAACTCATTTTAGAAACCAAATAAATATTTTCTTTCAAAAGCAAAACTATAAAATTTGAAAATAGAGATTTAGGTAAGTAATAGAATAATTCTCAAAACTTACAAACTATTCACAACCAAACATACTTTTCAAAATAGGAATCATTTTGATTTCCAAACTAGGATTTTAATAAACAATATGACACTTAATGTCAAAGTTTAAATTAGGTTTTAAAATAAACAAATGTGGCTTAAGTAGATCCTAAATACCACAAGATAAAGCATTTGCAATTATTTATATTGCAACAGATTCAAACGATTTTACAAACAATTCTAGCAGAACAACACATTCATAAAAGTCAAAAGAAAACTTGGAGCATTCTTTGCTCTACTAATATATTTGTTAAATATGTTTTCAAGTGGAATTATTATTCTCACTTTTAAATTATCCAAATGCAAACAATGCTATATGATGATGAATGTATGCATGAATTTTCTTTTCAAAGCAAAATACATATTAGTTTTAAAAAGTTTTAAATTTTTCTGATTTTTCAACTTTTTGAAAAACTGGGATGTTACATACTACCACCCTTAAAAGGAATCTCGTCCCGAGATTCGGGAAGGCTAGCAAAGGTTATGACGAGGATGTCTAGGTGGCTACCACCCTTAAAAGAAATCTGTGTTGGCAGTCAAACTTCAAGGTGCAAACTGGATTGAGAACATACCGTTCACCAAGCTAGGTTCCTCAATCACTTCTTCCACATTGGTGTGGTTCTTATATCCTTTACCAAAAGGTTTTGACTTGGTAGTTTCCTCGGCCTTCTTCTTGGCTGGGCATTTATTGGCGTAATGACCCATGTTCTTGCATTTGAAGCACATCACCTTGCTGATGTCTTTCTGGGGAGGGTTGTTCTGGAGTTTATTTTCCGGGCACTTATTGGCATAATGGCCCTTATTATTGCACTTAAAGCAGAGCACTTGGCTGATATCTTTCTTGAGTTCTGGATTTGGGCGATGCTGTCCATTGTTATGGTTATGGTCATCATGTCCATTTCCCTTCCGGTCTCCATTGCTTCCTTTGGATCCACCATTGCGATCAGGATGTTTGAGATGACTCCCTTTATTATGGTGATTCCTCTGTTGGTGACTAGGGCTCACCTCAGGAGTATGGTGTCTCTTGAATGAAGGCTCAGAATGGTGTTTGTTGATACCCAGCTTTCCCTTCATTTTCCAGTTTTCCTGATATTATCTTCCAGTATGATCGCTTGGTCCAATAAGGCCTGATAATCCGAAGCGTGTGTGACTGTGAAAGGAACTTTCATCTCGTCGCAGAGTCTTTGAGAAAAATTTCCTCCCTCTCTTCCTCGATAATTATGCCTTCAGGGGCATAACGAGACAGTGCATAGAAATCATCTCTATACTCCTTGAGCGTCTTGTCCCCTTGCCTCAGGTTTAGGAACTCTTCTTGCTTCATGTTCCACATGTCAGGGGAACTGTGAATACTACAAAACTCTTCCTTGAACTCTTTCCAGGTTAAAGTATCACATGTGTGAGTGCTATGATAAGTTCTCCACCATTTAGCCGCAAGTCCTTCCAAGAAATAAGATGCAAAACTCACTTCTCTGTGTCGGTGCACTCACAAAGTATCAGATCCTTCTCTATTGATCGTAGCCAGTCGGTTGCCATAATTGGATCATTTGTAGGGTGGAACGTGTTGGGTTCAAGACTTAAAAATTTGACAAGTCTATCCGTATGGGTTAGGGGTGGTGGTGGTTCACTTTGATTTGCTTTGATCTGGGTCATCATGGTCATCAGCTGGGTTTGTGTTGCCATCATCTTCTGCAACATTGTTTCAACGTTATTGGTGTTGGTGTTGTTGTTGTTGTCTTCAGGTGCACTCTGGGGAGACATCTGTGGGTTTTGGAATAGATAAGTACAAGATAGACAGATTCTAAGGGAAATATTTCTACCCATACAAGCATTTAACAATCAAACACACTTGATAAAAACTCACAAAGTTTTGAGAAAAACAAACTAGTCGTTGTTGATCGAAGTACACCTAGGATATGGGGAAACAATATGATAGTACTGCCATACCACAATTTGATAGGTCAATACATCAACATGTTTTCTTTATTCTAATACATAAGGGTGTCTATTCTATCTCCTTCTTGAGTGCATCGAGTTCCTCCTCTATTTCCTTGAGTTCATCAAGGTATTTCTGGGTGTTGCGGAGTCTAAATCGAAGTCTTCTTCCAAGGTTCTCGATGGCCTCCCATGCTGCACTTCTTGCTGAATCAAAGAATGATGTTCGAATTATTGGGTTTGTGAACATGCAGCAACCTTCGGTCTTGTGGTCATCGTCTTTGTTCTTGTATAGATGGAGTTGCACCCACCAGTACTCTTGATCTTCTCCCATGAAAGGAAACCTTTGTAGACTGCTGCTCCTTCAAGTCCCATGCTCAACATGAGGTCCTTCAAAGCTTTTGGAAACTCAGTCTCACATTCCAAGGTCATGGTCATTGCTGGACCTTTCTTGAGTGATTCCAGGAGGCGGGACATCTATAAATAAGAGAAGGCATTTAGAGCACGAATAGTTAAGAAGTTACAAGAATGATATCAAAAAGTTTTTAGATAAAAAGCAAATAAAGTTTTGTCCTATGGGCTTTCTTATTTCTAACCAGACTTAGGGTTTCGAACCTACAGGCAACACTATGCTCTGATACCATCTGTAGCGTACCTGCACTTAGAAATTGGCAAGGTACCTGTGTATAGTGCAAACCCCTGGATCGTTTCATTTGCACACACAGTTTAAGATGTAGTATCACAACAAAGTATCATTATTACATCGAATGATCCAGACTTGGTAAAATATTCATTACAACTTGCATAGCATATAGCTAGCTTGAAAGAGTAAAGCAGCGGAAATAAATCTTCATGGAGTCCTCATCCTTTGCATGTGCCACAGGCGAAAACATGTTGGTTGCAGACTCGAAACCCAAACGTAACCTTACTCATCGTCAGAAATTTCTGCAACAAATAAAATTTTGCAACAGAGTGGGTCAGAACCATTAAAATGGATCTGGCAAGTGACACTATGTGGACACTTAATGGAATAACTCTATAGCCTATATGCATATTTGGCTGGTGGAGTTCAAGGCTATTTTGCATAAAAGCCAATTTTGCCTAACACTTTGTAAAACATTTTCTTCAAAAGTTGGAGACGATATGGTATAAGACCATAGTCTCATCTACCCTTGTTCACCATCAAGTTTTACTTTCGAAATTGGAATGATGAAGCCTCCGTTGAATCCTTGATCAGCTGCTCAAATTGTCCGTAACCGGGGACACGGCTAAGTACTTAGTTTTTAACTCTGCAGAGGTTGTGCACTTTCACCATTAGACCCAACAAACCCAAACTATCCTCAAGCACTCAATTTGTGCTAAGGAAAAGGAGAGAGTTGAGACGAGACTTTTCAGAAGCATTTTCCCATCCCATACCGACTTGACGCGCTCCCATTCTAACCATTCTACCACCACCTGTCAAGTCGGGACGAGTCCACGCAACTTAATCCATCTAGCCAGAGCCCATATGACTAATGGCTGCACGGAAGCAATCTTCACTTAGAGAAAACATTGGCCCCTTAATACCCTGGGTGGCAACCACAAGTGACCATCCCTTAGAGGTCACCCCTAAGAGATGACACTCAACCTTTCCATCATCTTTTCATAACCAAGTCCACCCAGGTGATAAATTACTTAGTAGAATTAAATTTTAAAGAAAACACATTTGCATAGCATCAAATATTCTACTAAGTTATCAAAGGGGATTCTAGACACAACTAGAGTAAAGGTATGGTGGGTTTAGCATATAGCAATAATACTATCCAACACATGCATATAAGGAAATACACTAAGTAATGCATATAAAAATACTTAGGAAATTTATGGGGGTGTGCCACTTGCCTCGGCAAACAGAAGAACAGGTGTAGCAGTTGCAACCACTTTCGTCTCTCTCCGGAATTTCTAACAAGTCAAACAAATCACAAATAAACATACAATCATAAATGCAACACTTGGAAAAATATGATATGCATGATATGCAGGATGATACAAAGAAATGTGGTATGAAGGACAAACAAAACAAAATAAGGGAAAGACATAAAACAACTTATTCCAAAAAAGGCTAAGGCAAGGTAAAGTAAAATAAATTTGATAAAACAACAACTTGAAAAGTTATAAGGCTACTCTATGTCTTCACAATTTTGGTCTTTAATTAATCTTCAACTCCTTGGTAGCATAATTGATCTTCAACGGTCTTGATTGATCTTTGTCCAAGGTGAGAGATAGAAATTAGAAAGAAGAAAATATAGAAAGAATGTAGTAGTTGGTCTTCCAAGCATCTTCAATTTCTTTGTAACTTTCTCCTTGGTGTGTTGACTCCATTGAAAAATGTGGACTTGATGGTTCTGAAGACTTGATTGTTGGTAGCATCAAGGTTGGTCTTGATTGTAGAATATTCACCAAGAAGTTTAAGAGAAGAAGGAAGAAAAGAGAGAAAGGGGAAAGAAGACTTGGAAAATGTTGCTGGTTGGTCTTCATGAACTTCCTCTTGATTTCTTCTTAGTCCTTTCTTCTTGGAGATTCTTCTGGAGTCTTGTTTTCATGCTAAGTCCTTCTTTGTTTACCACTAATTTCTAACTTAGTGGTTTTTGACTAGGAGAGTCATAAGAAATAACATGCATCCTCAATTTTGCTAAGGAAGAATGTCATATGATGAAGTGCAAAAATAATACTAAGGACTTAATATGCATACCATGCTTATGAAAATGCTCTAAGGAATTGCAAGCAAGAAAGATGATCAAAAGTATAGCTAAGGACCAAGCGTCAACAACAAGTCACTAAAATTATTCTAAGGAAAAGTTAACACATAAGAGATGCTAAAATTTTCTAAGGAAAAAGTGTTGTCAAATACTTGTCAAATATTTTCTAAGGAAGAAATAGTTTTGTTTTGAGAGACAAAATATTTCTAAGTACTTTTAGTACTAAAGTCTTCAAAATATTACTAAGTTATTTTATAACTCGAATATAAGCAGAAAATAATTTTTAATACATTTTATTTATTAAAATAACACCTAAAAAGCTTTTAATCAATATTTACTCAAAGATCATTGAAAATAATTTTACAAAAATAATAGAGTATTCCTACAGCCAATACTTAGGCATACAAAACTATAGCAAAAGAGTTTACATCAAAAATCTATTTTTAAACTCAAATTATAGCCAAAATACTATTTAAACCACTTTTGAAAAACAACTAATTTAATTTCGACAAAACCTAAAAATAACTATGCCAAAAGTTTCTACATGTCATAAGCTTTCCAAAAATATAAAGTTTGCAAAATTTGGCCGAGCCAATAAAAATTAATGATAGATCTAAGTTCCAGGGACGTTTCTGCAAAAATGCCGGTCTTCGCGCTGACTGTTGACCTTGACTGCTGAGTTGGCGTTGACGTCCACGCGGTGGCGCTGGATTGGTTGGCTGGTGCTGACGGTGCGCTGACTGGGCTACTGACGGAGATGCTGACTGAGCGTCGACGTGGCGGCCTCTGATTCGCCGATACCTCTTCGCACGGACGGATCTAACAGGATCCGTTGGATCTAGATCCAACGACCCAGATCGCATTGACCAAAAACTAGCGGCGCTTCTCGCCGGACTTATGCCGGTGACCTTCATCTACGGTGGCGCCATCGCCGGCGTGCGAGGAGACGGAGAACACGAGGGGGACGGGAATCACAGGGCATACCACGGGATGCAGAAGTTCGAGGCGAAGACGAAGGCGTGGTCGCGGATGAAGGAAACACTCTGGTTCGGCCGCGATCCTTCGCCGGGGTGGAGACGAGCTTCGGTCGAGCACGGTCTCGACGATCTGGCGCACAACAGAGTACGGGGCGAGGTCACACGGATGCGCAACAAAGAGAGAAGAAGGATGGGAGGGTTAGGAAGGCTCGGAGTGGTCCATGCTCACCGGGATTTGCAGTTCTCGCCGTCGGCAATGGCAGATGGCGGCGGTGCAATACGAGCAGCCTGGTGGCGCTTTGGTGGAACTTTTTGAGGGGAAAAGGGGAGGGGGTCGTGGGGTTTATATGGGGAAGAGATGGATGCGAATCTCGTAGCAAATCATCACGAATTCGGTTCCGATTTTAGCTAGGGTTCGGAGTTCGTTTCTTGCACGGGACGTTGAAGACGATGACGTCAGTGCTTGCGTCATGGACGGGTCCCACATGTCAGTGAGGGAGAGGGAGAGTTGGGCCGTGGGCCAGTACTGGACAGACTGCTACTGCGCGCGCGAGAGATAGAGGGAGGAGGAGAGATGGGCTCGGCCCAGTAGCTAGGGTTTCGCATTTTTTTTTTCTGATTCTTTTCTTTTCTGAAAAATCTTCCAATTATTCATAACTTTTAAATTATGAAACCTTTTGGATTCAAACCAATTTCTATAGTTTTGTAAAAGCCAACTCTTTAATTTGAAAACCTCAAATATCATTTCCCAAACATTTTGTCTACTAAACTTTTTGAAAAGTGTTTAAATGGATTTTGGACATATTAATGTCATTTGAAAATTATAGGTTTTTATAAATTCCTTTTAAACTTATATTTTAAACCAAAGCCAAATATGGTTAATATCACTCAATAAAATAATTTTGTATACATCTCAAATAGTTTAAAAAGGGTTTGATAAATAAAAAAAATTCAAAACTCATTTTAGAAACCAAATAAATATTTTCTTTCAAAAGCAAAACTATAAAATTTGAAATAGAGATTTAGGTAAGTAATAGAATAATTCTCAAAACTTACAAACTATTCACAACCAAACATACTTTTCAAAATAGGAATCATTTTGATTTCCAAACTAGGATTTTAATAAACAATATGACACTTAATGTCAAAGTTTAAATTAGGTTTTAAAATAAACAAATGTGGCTTAAGTAGATCCTAAATACCACAAGATAAAGCATTTGCAATTATTTATATTGCAACAGATTCAAACGATTTTACAAACAATTCTAGCAGAACAACACATTCATAAAAGTCAAAAGAAAACTTGGAGCATTCTTTGCTCTACTAATATAATTTGTTAAATATGTTTTCAAGTGGAATTATTATTCTCACTTTTAAATTATCCAAATGCAAACAATGCTATATGATGATGAATGTATGCATGAATTTTCTTTTCAAAGCAAAATACATATTAGTTTTAAAAAGTTTTAAATTTTTCTGATTTTTCAACTTTTTGAAAAACCTGGGATGTTACAAAAGGTTTGAGCTCTCTCCAACTGATACGCTAAAGCTCAATCGAGAGCCCCTTTTGATAGTACGATATCTATCCTATAACCTGGTCTCCCAACTAGTACCATGAGACCGGTAAAATAGAAACCCTATCATACCTTTGCCTTGCGCATTCCACTTGAGCTGGATGACGTCGATCTTGATCTCTTCAAGTGGACCACCTTTCTTGATTGCGCTTCGCTTGGTGAAGACCCAAACATTGCTCCCCCATACTCCACTATGGGAGAGCCTCTCTTAGGCACATCTTCACATGAACATTATCTCTAAATGGGTGGCAAGCTTCAAGCCTAGGATTTCTTCGAGATGCTCCTCTTGAACTTGCGCTTCTCAACATTGATGACGATCACCACTTGACGTCATCGATCATGGGCCATATGAAATCTTCATTTGATGCAAGCCCATAGAAAGATACCTAACCACACATAGAAATGCTACACACATATCATGGGTTAGTTCACAAAACTATATGGACAATTGCTTACCATACCAAGAGATACATGATCCCACTTGGTACATCTTGTAGCTTTGTGTGCTGATCAATACTTGATCAACCTTGTATCTTTTCTTCTCTTTTCAATAGATGATGTCTTGAAGATAACCATGAATGATCACATAATTCTTTTCTTCAAGACATACTTGCAATATGCTCAACTCGATGATCTTGATGCCAAATACTTCATTATATCAATATATTCATGGCATCAACCTTGAATCCAACGTATGGAGTTCAAGCATGGTCTATGGACAAACACTACAAGTAAAACTCAATGCAACCATTAGTCCATAGGGATTGTCATTAATTACCAAAACCACACATGGGGGCGCCATGCCCTTTCACAAGCGGTGAGGCATTTCTTTTCCACTGGTTCTATGCCTGAAGGGACCTCAATTGTGTTGATACCAAAAATTGATAATCCAATGGATCTCAAGGATTTCCGCCCTATTGGTTTATGCAATGTGCTATATAAGCTGGTATCTAAATGTCTCGTGATAGTATTTCTCAAAACCAAAGCGCCTTTGTCCCTGGACTCTTGATTACTGATAATGCCTTGTTGTCATTTGAATGTTTGCACTATATGGAACATGGTACGACTGCAAACTCTGATTTCTGTGCTTATAAATTGGAT
Source organism: Poa pratensis (assembly GCA_947311845.1). Taxonomy (NCBI): domain Eukaryota; kingdom Viridiplantae; phylum Streptophyta; class Magnoliopsida; order Poales; family Poaceae; genus Poa; species Poa pratensis. The sequence continues at coordinate 27,827,947 of CAMZMU010000081.1, forward strand.
TTTTCTAAGGCTTATGACAGAGTGGACTGATCCTATTTGGAGTCTACAATGCATAAGATGGGGTTTTCTCATCGGTGGATACAATGGATTATGGCTTGTGTTACCATGGTGAGGTATTCGGTTAAATTCAATGGAACCCTATTGGAATCATTCTCTCCTACTCGAGGACTTAGGCAAGGAGATCCCCTATCTCCTTTTCTATTCTTGTTTGTTGCGGACGGACTTTCTACCCTTATTCAGAAGGAGGTTGAACGGAATGGGATTTCTCCAGTGAAGGTGTGCCGGAGAGCACCGGGGATTTCTCACCTTTTATTTGCTGATGATACGCGGCTGTTTTTTCGAGCTTCACCAGAGGAGGCTTCTCGAGTCAAAGGAATTATTGATGTTTATGCCGATGGTACGGGTCAGCTTATAAACCTAGCCAAATGCTCTATCATTTTCAGCAGATCATGTACTGAACACACTAAAGAGAAAGTTCGGTCTATACTTCAGATTGCACGGCCTAACTTTGAGGACAAATACCTGGGGTTACCTACACCTCATGGTAGAATGCACAAGGGAAGATTCATGAATTTACAAGCACGGTTGTGTCAACACCTTTTGGCATGGGAGATAGTCTTCTATCACAAAGTGCTCGAGAAGTTCTGATTAAGGCCATAGCACAAGCCATCCCGGTCTATGTAATGGGTGTCTTCAAATTACCATTCTCGGTGTGCGATGATCTTACTAAACTGATCAGTGATTATTGGTGGGGCGTGGAGCGTGGCAAACGGAAAACCCATTGGGTCAACTGGAACACCATGTGTCGATCTAAATCTCAAGGGGGACGGGGTTCAGGGACATGCGGCTCTTCAATCAAGCTTTATTAGCTCGTCAAGCTTGGGGGCTAATCACTGCCCCGGAAAGTCTCTGTGCTCGTGTCCTGAAAGCTCGGTATTATCCTAATGGAGAGATTATGGATACGGTCTTTACTGGGAATCCCTCGTCCACCTGGACAACCATCTCCCATGGACTAGAACTATTGAAGAAAGGCCTAGTTTGGCGCGTTAGAAACGGTAAAAGCATAAGGGTTTGGCGGGATAGCTAGCCGCCAAGATCGTTGTATGGCAAAATCCTGACGCCAAAAGTGAAGGGAATCGTAGATAGAAAACAAAAAATTCTACCGACGATAACCAGAAACTAGCCAAGATCTATAACTATGCAGATATACTATACGGAGGAGAACGGAATACATACCCTTGTAGACCGAAAGCGGGATTACGTTCCCGCACAAACGTAGTCGATGAAGCCGACGAAGCTGACCTCAAGGTCATGTAGAGGAAGTAGACGTACTCCCAGCGCCACCCGTGTAGCGCCTCGTAGTTCCACACACATACGGTGTAGATAACGACCTCTGGGCTCCAGATCCAGCAAAGCAGCAGAAGAGAAAGATTGGATCTAGTAGCACGGCAGTGGGCGTATAGTGGAGAGACTTCCCTCCTCGTACGTAGCTCCAGAAACGGAACCACGCTCAAGGTAGGAGAGAAGAAGGAGATGGGATGATTTCCAAGGCATGGGGGGTCCCCTATTTAAAGGTGGAGGAGGGAGGCCACACCCATCGGGTAGGCCATGTGGGACTATTCCCACATGGCCACCGCCGGCCGTGGGGTGCGCCGGCCCCTTGGTGGGCCCATTCAGCCCACCTAGGGCGGCTGGCCCCTCCCCCATTTTTTTCCTTTTTCCCTTTTGGGGTTTTTCCCCATTTAGGTTTAATGTCTTTAAAAAATTCGAAATTAATTAAATAAAAATATATTTAATCATTAATAACATTTATTAATATTAAATACATATTATTTAATTCATTCGAGATCCGAAACATATTTCGTTGCCTCCGATCAACATCGGACATGTCCCGGAACGCTTCCGGAATCTCTGGTTTCTTTCTCTCTTATATCCAATCTAATCGTCACCTTACCTTAAGTGTGTTACCCTACGGTTCGGGATCACACAGACTTGAACGAGATGTTCTCCGATCAATGACTAACAGCGGGATATAGATACCCATGATAGCCCCTGTGCGTCCACGAAAGTCTTTTATCGTTTGAACCTTTAGACGTCTCCTCCCACGCCAAGGAGGAGAGGTGATGACGATGACGATGATTTCCCCCTTCTCCGGAGCTCCGGAGCAGCAGGATCTGACCCCCCTTGGAGGGAATCAGGAGTTTTGCCGCCGCCGCGGCCTCGGATGGACTTGGGAAAATTAGGGCGTAACTTTTCGGGCGAGACGAAGGCGTGTTAAAAAGCCCCGAGCGAGGAAGTGCCCGAGGCTCCGGATGATGGGCCCATGCGGCCAAAGAATCTGGCCGCGTGGGCCCCCCTCTTTTGGGCCTCGTGGCTCTCCTCCCTTCGATCTTCTTCCCACTGTTGTTCTCCCAATGAAAAACCAGCTGTGCAATTTTCCTTTTCTAATTTGGGTCACTGTAGCTCCTGAAACATTAAAAACAAGAAAAAGGAGGTTTTCTGCCTCCCAAAAATTAAATACCAAAAATAGGGACTTTGTATGAAAGTCCCATAAATCATCTAAAACATGTAAAAACAATGATATAACAATGCCAATAACATTCTAATATGATAATATAAGTTGTATAAATGATGATATAAAATACACGTACCAATAGCATAACTTCAAAAGTGGACATCAATTATGTCAATCACAACAACTATGTGACTCGTGCTTAACCTTTCGGTCACTGTGTTCCGAGGCCATGTCTGTACATGCTAGGCTCACCAAAATTAAGCTATAGCGTATTGCTTGTGCAACGTGGCTTACACCCACGTTATGCGAACGCAGATACGTCTGACACCCGATCGTCACGGCCTGCCTCGTATCGGAGAACTTTCGGTGGTGCACGCTAAAGGGGGAACACTATTTGGTATTTTTAGCAGAGATCATCTTATATTACTACCGCCGTGTAACTAATATAAACATATATATATACACACACAATATAAGATGCACACAATAAGATAACATCAGAAATGAAATGTAATGCGACATGATATGGTCTTGCGCCGATGGTCTCCTTCGCGCCCATAGTTTATAAACAATTTACTAAACTTACCTCGACCATATCACATTTCCCCTGCAAAATAAAGTTAGACGCTTTCTACTTTATCTTTTTGCATGTTTTACGTGGCTGCTAGGGCTTTCGTAAAAGAACTGTTTCTTACCTACGAACAACCACAACAGTGATTAAATAATTGTCTCTATTACACCCCTTTCAGGGCCCTCCATTGTAAATGCAATATCAACTATTGTAAGAGATACAGACACCCTCCAGCCACATATACGGTACAAGCCGTATGTCAGGTGTGGAACCAGTCTCGCGTAAGAGTACACGTAAAGTCGGTCTAGGCCGCTTCATCGAACAATGCCGCGATATAAACAAGTACACGCTAGAGGGTAACAAATATAGAATCGATGCCCACATTCAACATGTGTTCTAAAAACCGTACATATATATCTACGCATAGATCGGCTCTGATACCACTGAAGGGAATCATAGCCAGAAAACAAAAAATTTCCTACCGACGATTACTAGAAACTAGCCAAGATCTATAACTATGCAGATATACTATACGGAGGAGAACGTAGTACATACCCTTGTAGACTGAAAGCGGGATTACGTTCCCGCACAAACATTGTCGATGAACCGACGAAGCTGACCTCAAGGTCGTGTAGAGGAAGTAGACATACTCCTAGAGCCACCCGTGTAGCGCCTCGTAGTTCCACGCGCGTACGGTGTAGATGATGACCTCCGGGCTCCAGATCCAGCAGAGCAGCGGAAGCGGAAGATTGGATCTAGTAGCACGGCGGTGTGTATAGTGGAGAGACTTCCCTCCTCGTACGCAGCTCCAGAAATGGAACCACGCTCAAGGTAGGAGAGTAGAAGAAGGAGATGGGATGATTTCCAAAGCATGGGGGGTCCCTATTTAAAGGTGGAGGAGGGAGGCCACACGCATCGGCTAGGCCATGTCCCACATGGCCACCGCTGGCCATGGGGTGCGCCGGCCCCTTGGTGGGCCCCATTCGGCCCACCTAGGGCGGCTGACCCCCTCCCCCATTTTTTTCCCCTTTCCCTTTTGGGGTTAGGTTTAATGCCTTTAAAAAATTCGAAATTAATTAAATAAAAATATATTTAATCACTAATAACATTTATTAATATTAAATACATATTATTTAATTCATTCGAGCTCCGAAACATATTTCGTTGCCTCCGATCAACATCGTACATGTCCCGGAACGCTTCCGGAATCTCCGCTTTCTTTCTCTCTTATATCCAATCTAACCGTCACCTACCCTTAAGTGTGTTACCCTACGGTTCGGGATCACACAGACTTGAACGAGACACGTTCTCCGATCAATGACTAATAACGGGATCTGGATACCCATGATAGCCCCTGTGCGTGCACGAATGTCTTTTATCGTTTGAACCTTTAGACGTCCAGTCTCATCTTTTTGCCTATTGATACTTAGATTATCCGAGCATCATTCTCCGGTATCATGATTACCGAGCATGATCTCGTTATTGACAAATCTATCTTTACTCGTCTCTGATATTACATCCCGTGACCTAGTCACATGCTTGCAAGCTCATTGATGTAATCTCACCGAGTGGGCCCAAAATATCTATCCTGCTATGTGGATTGGCAAATCCCGCTCTTGATCACTCGCCTCCACTGCTTCCTTCGGATACCCGAAAGTGTCACCTTTATTCTCACGCTATATAAGACATGTCGTTTGATGCAATCAAAGCACCTTCCAGAAGCAGCGATTTAATATGACCTCACAGTCAAAGGTATGAGCACTACGTTTCTATATCTTTTGGGTATGTCCATCACATCATTCACCTAATGACATGACTCCGTTGTCAACCGACGTAATTATCCATGATTCGGAATCCTTGATCATCTGTTGCCCAACGAACTAGTTAAATAGAGGCTACTAGGGACCTAGTTGTTTACATACCACACGTGTATTAATGTTTCCGCGTAATACAGTTATAGCATGGTACAAAAACATATTATGAACAATTGAGATATGACAAATAAAATCACTTTATTAATTGCCTCTAGGGCATATCTCCAACAATCTCCCACTTGCACTAGAGTACAATTTAATCTAGTTTACAACTTGGTAAAAGCCTAACACCTATAGCAGCTTGATGTTTCTCATGCTTGTCTCGTGGAAGAGGTTTAGTCAACGGATCTGCAACATTTAGGTCTGTATGTATTTTGCAAATCTTTACATCGCCTTCCTTGACATACTGTCGTATCACATGGGTCTTGCGTGCTTGGGAACACTCCGAGCTCGATGACGAATTTCCTCAGCCAAACAGCTTCATTTGCAGCATCCACAGCCGCAATATACTCTTATTCCATTGTAGATTGGGCTACTATGGGTTGCTTCCCACTTCTCAAGCTCACAACGCCTCCATTCACCTTAAACACATAACCTGTTTGCGATTTCGAGTCATCTGGATCTGTGCAGAAACTTGCATCAACGTAACCTGTTACGCCAAGTTCCTCTTCACAGCCTCCATAAACAAGAAACATGTCCTTGGTATGCTTAAGATACTTCAATATGTTCTTAACAGCTATCCAAAGATCTTTGCCATGATTACTTTGGAATCGACTCGTCAAACTGAGAGCCAATGCTACATCGGGTCGAGTACTTAACATGGCATACATGATCGATCCTATTGTCGAAGCATATCGATTGCCATCCACATCGGCTTTTTCAAGAGCCATCACTGGACATTGAGCTGTGCTCAACGTCTTACCCTTGACAACCGGCAGAAAACCTTTCTTTGCCAAATGCATATTGAACTTCTTCAATATCTTGTCAAGGTAAGTACTTTGACTTAACGCTAATATATGCCTTGATCTATCACGATAGATTTTAATGAGTACGTATGCAGCTTCTCCTAAGTCCTTCATCGAAAATTTACTGTTTAAATATTTCTTCACGCTTTTCAGAGGTCCCACACTATCCCCAATTAGTAATATATCATCCACATATAGAAGTAGGAATGCAACTGAGCTCCCACTCATTTTCTTATAAATGCGGGTCGCTTCCGCATTTTGGACAAATCCAAAACCTTTGATCACCTCATCAAAGCGAAGATTCCAGCTCCGAGATGCTTGCTTCAGTCCATAAATGGAACGTTGAAGCTTGCATACCTTGCCAGCATTCTCTGGATTGACAAAACCTTCAGGTTGTACCATATACAACTCTTCCTCAATGTTACCATTTAGGAACGCTGTTTTGACATCCATCTGCCATATCTCATAATCGTGATATACAGCTATTGCTAGCAAAACCCGAATAGACTAAAGCACCGCTACAGGTGAAAATGTTTCATCGTAGTCAATTCCATGAATTTGTCGGAAACATTTTGCGACAAGTCGAGCTTTATAGACGGTCACGTTACCATCAACGTCAGTCTTTTTCTTAAAGATCCATTTATTCTCGACAGCCTTACGCCCTTTGGGAATCTCCATCGAAGTCCATACTTTGTTGTCATACATGGATCCCATTTCGGATTTCATGCCTTCAAGCCATTTCTCGGACACGGGTCCTTCCATCGCCTCTTTGTAACTCGTAGGTTCGTCTTGATCAATTAACATGACGGTGCAAACAAAATTGCCGTACCACTCAGGAGAGGTACGGGTTCTTCCTGACCTACGAGGTAATAGCCTCCTCGACAATTTTTCCCACTCCATCTGTTATGGAGGACGGTTCAAGAACAGCTTCCGTTGCGCCACTCGGAATTTCGAGTTCAGGATCAACTATCCCGTCGAGGTCTATTTTCCTCCCACTTACTCCTTTAGCGAGAAACTCTTTCTCGAGAAAGGTGTCGTTCTTAGCGACAAACATTTTGCCCTCGGCTTGATTGTAGAAGCTATATCCTATGGTTTCCCGCAGATATCCTACAAAGACGACCTTTTTCGATTTTGGTTCGAGTTTGTCAGGCTGTAGTTTCTTAACGTACGCCTCACAACCCCAAACCTTCAGGAACGACAACTTAGGTTTCTTTCCATGCCATAGCTCATACGGTGTCGTTGCTATGGATTTGGATGGAGCCCTATTTAAAATGAATGCGGCTATTTCTAACGCATATCACCAAACGGTACGGGCAAGTCGGTAAGAGACATCATAGATCGCATGCTATCTAATAAAGTACGATTACGTCACTCGGACACACCGTTGCGTTGCGGTGTTCCAGCAGGCGTAAGCTGTGGTACGATGCCACAGGCTTTCAGATGTGTGCCAAACTCAAAACTCAAATACTCGCCACCACGATCGGATCGAAGGTGCTTGATTTTCTTGTTGAGTTGATTTTCAACCTCACTCTGAAATTCTTTGAACTTTTCAAACATTTCAGACTTGTGTTTCATTAAGTAGATATACCCGTATCTACTCAAATCATCAGTGAAGGTTATAAAATAACAATAACCATTGCGTGTCGACACGCTCATTGGACCGCACACATCTGTATGTATAACTCCCAATAAGTCCGACGCCCGTTCCATAAAATCGCTGAACGGTGTCTTGGTCATTTTGCCCATAAGGCATGGTTTGCACGTGTCAAGAGATCCAAAATCTAGTGACTCAAAAAGTCCATCAGAATGGAGTTTCTTCATGTGCTTTATACCAATATGACCAAGACGGCAATGCCACATATACATGGCGGTATCATTATTAAGTCTAATCTCTTGGCATCTATGTTATGGATGTGAGTACTACTATCGAGATTCAATAAGAATAAACCATTACTCTCAGGAGCATTAACATAAAAGATATCATTCATCGAAATAGCACAACCATTTGATACTGAATTGAACGAATATCCATCTTGCAACAAGCAATATCCACTGATAATGTTTACACTCAAAGCCGGCACAAAATAACATTTATTTAAAACCAAAACTAATCCCGATGATAGATGTAGAGGGAGCGTGCCGGCGGCCACCACGTCAACTTTTGATCCATTTACGACACGCATCGTCACCTCGTTCTTCGCCAGGCGCCGTTTATTCCGCAACTCCACCTGAGAGTTACAAATATGAGCAACAGAACCGGTATCAAATACCCAAGCATTACTCCGGGCGCTAGTAAGGTAAACATCTATAACATGTATATCAAATATACCTTTCTCTCTTACGACAATCTTGCCGGCCTTGTCTTCTAGGTATTTGGGGCAGTTGCGCTTCCAGTGACCATCTCCCTTGCAGTAGAAGCATTCCACGCCAGGTTTAGGACCAGGTTTGTTAGCCTTGGGTTTGGCAACGTGTTTGCCACGCATCCTTCTTGGGCTTCCAGTTCTTCCTTCCCTTGCCGCCAGATTTCTTAAAATCGACGGTCTTGTTGACCATCAACTGCGTGTGCTCCTTCTTGATTTCCACCTCAGCAGTCTTGAGCATCACAAACACCTCAGACAGGGACTTAGCCATGCCCTACATGTTATAGTTCATGATGAAGCCTTTGAACCTAGGAGGCAACGATTGCAGCACCCTATCAATCGCCAGCTCATCAGGAATCTTGCATTTCAGAGCGTTCAGGCGTTGAACGTAGCCAGACATTTTGACCACATGCTCGCTCACACTGCTATGTTCTTCCATCTTGGCTGAGAAGAAGAGCTCAGAAGTTTCATACCTCTTAGCCTTGGCCTGCGGCGTAAAGACAGCTTTGAGATTAGTAATTATCTCAAAAACACTCATCTTCTCAAAGCGCTTCTGCAGGTCGGCTTCCATGGCGTAGAGCATGCCACTCTGGACAAAGGAGGAATCGTCCATCTTGGACGCATAGACTTTCTTGTCGTCCTAAGAAGCATCATCTGCGGGCTTATCACCTATGGTGGCCTCAATGACATAGGCCACCTTGTGGGGAGTGAGGAGGATACTCAGGTTGTGGAACCAGGACATGAAGTTTGATCCATTGGTCTTAAGCTTTTCTTTCGAAAGGAACAGGCCTAGGTTAAAGGTGGGGCGAGATTTCTACAATGGAATTTGCAAAAACATAAGACTTTGTTCATAATAAAATATGGGTTCAAGTTTTAGTAAAATAAAACTAACAGAACTCCCACTCAAAATGAACATCCCTCGCATCGTTTTAGTGATTACACGATCCTAATCCATTATACTACCCCCGATCGTCATGGCGGATAGCTGATGACTCCCAAGTGCAGGAGATCAATTGTAGTACCTTTCGATTAGAAAAGGTTGTCGAACCCACGAGGAGCTGAAGGTATTGGTTAGCAAGAATGATAAATAAAACAATAAAAGATGCAAGTGTTTTTGGGATTTTTGGTTGTATAGTTGCAAGAGAATAAAAATGCTGAAGATAAATGTAGCAAGTAAAAGCTCTCAAAGAGAGAAAGCCCAATCCTCTATGTGGCAAGAGGACAAGCTCAAGTGATGTGTAACTTATATGTGGAAAACGTTCCCGAGGGCGGCATGGATATTGCTAGGCATAGAGATTTATTAAACAACACGTTGAATATCTTGTCAAGTTTTAATCTTCTTTGGACGGAGCCATTGTTAGGTATAGCTAAATAAATAAACTAAACCCCTTATGATGGATCATGTGGCCAAGTAAATGACTGCACAAGAATTATTAAGACATAAAGTCCCACCATAGCATTACACTCTAAGGTCCCCGATACTAATACCCTCATAATGCAACTTCATGACTCGGTCTCAGGTTTACATGTCCCCCAAGTCTCCCTCAATTCATTACACTACGGTGTTCTCCTATGAGCCCATATAGGTGAAGTGTTGTGCAGTCGACGTTCGCACAACACCATCATAGAATCACATAAAAAGATAAACACTAGACAAAATACCAACACATGTCATATATAAATCATTGCCAATTCATCCTATGCCCTCAGGAACATACGGGAACTACTCACAACGTGCAAACATAATGATATTCAGTGGCATAAGTGGTACAACACAATCTGAAAATATAACTTCACCTCCAAATAATGACAAGTACTCAATCACAAACATGAATAGTAGCACAAGACAAGTATCTAGGGTATAGCAACTCTCAAACTACGAGGGGAACGGAGTGGATCACGGAGATGATGATGGAGATGGTGCTGGTCTTGGTGATGGTGATGATGTAGAGGCCTCCTCCCACGCCAAGGAGGAGAGGTGATGACGATGATTTCCCCCTTCTCCGGAGCTCCGGAGCAGCAGGATCTGACCCCCTCGGAGGGAATCAGGAGTTTCGCCGCCGCCGCGGCCTCGGATGGACTTGGAAAATTAGGGCGTAACTTTTCGGGCGAGACGAAGGCGTGTTAAAAAGCCCCGAGCGAGGAAGTGCCCGAGGCTCCGGATGTGGGCCCCACGCGGCCAAAGAATCTGGCCGCGTGGGCCCCCCTCTTTTGGGCCTCGTGGCTCTCCTCCCTTCGATCTTCTTCCCACTGCTGTTCTCCCGATGAAAAACCAGCTGTGCAATTTTCCTTTTTTATTTGGGTCCCTGTAGCTCCTGAAACATTAAAAACAAGAAAAAGGAGGTTTTCTGCCTCCCAGAAATTAAATACCAAAAATAGGGACTTTGTATGAAAGTCCCATAAATCATCTAAAACATGTAAAAACAATGATATAACAATGCAATAACATTCTAATATGATAATATAAGTTGTATAAATGATGATATAAAATGCACGTATCAACTCCCCCAAGCTTAAACCTTTACTCGTCCTCGAGTAAGTAAGGACATAGATCATTACATGCATCAATGGACTTATGGTTGATAAATAAATACGAGCATTGTATCATCATCATATTCAATTGCAATGAAAGATTAATGAACTAAAACTCATACACATGAGGGCAACATAAGTAGAAGCTCTAGCAATCACCCCTTACTTTTGAAAGCAAATAACCATTGTATGTTGGACAATTGAATCATACTCTTTTTCACATGCTTTTGCTCTTATGGCAAGCATTATAATATTTTATACTTTGCTGAAATTTAAAGACAAGATAAACTCTCATTGGATAACAAGTTTAAAGAAGACAAATGAAAAGATAGATATAAATTGTTTACAATCTTGCTTCACTAGTAACTAGTGCAAACTTTAGTCATGGATATTTCAATCAAGTTCCTATGCTCTATACAACCTTTATCTTACACTTTCCATGGCTAACTGAATTTTCAGGTGCCTTCCTTTTCATTCACTTTCCAAGAGCATAAGTATTGAAATATCCATGATTCATTAATTTGCTCAAAAGATACTAGATTCTAACAAGAGTGTTTCATATCCTTTTCATTAACCCTTCCTAACTTTTTATCCTACAAGACTATATCTCAACCTTAAACTATTAATTTTCAAGTCATATTGACTCATTCTCTTTACTTATTTTATAATGAGATAATTCTACAATTGTCCAACACACTCAAGTTAATTAAATTCAAGGCAAGATGTGACTGAAACTCTAAATATGCCACGCTCATTTGCATGAGTGTTACCCATAAATCTCCAAACAAGAGAATCATGGATGACACCATACTTTAATATTCATTGATAAACCACAAGATAGGGATACATGATAATGCTCCATGAGCTCACACACGCCTAAGAGAGATTGATAACTAAACGATAAAAGCAAAACACACCATGACTAGATAGATATGATAAACTAGTAAAGATAAAGACTAGGTGAACTCCCCCAAGCTTGACGTTTTGCTAGAGCCTCTCTGCTGCAGCCTCTTCTTTCTCATATTCCTCCTCCCATTCCGCCATCTTCCATGGGAAAGGCCTTCCATCACGGAAAGATGTAGGTGGATTATTATACCTGAGGGTAGCAGCTTCTGCAATCTTCTTGAAGCGTTCTTCATACTCGCAGTTCTGGTTCTCTACATCCCACATAAAGCATTGGATCTGTCCAACTTCTCGATGACGTCCTTGTATCTTTCTTCCAGATCTTCGAGCCTCTCCTTGTACTCTTCAACCTTCTTCTCCAGCTCCAGGTTCATGAAGTGATGAGCATCAAGGCTGCGTTCAACAACAGTGCCATACCTGAAGGTCTTCTCCTCCAGATCATCCAGCCTTTCCTCCACCGTGCCGGTGGTCTTGGGAGCCTTCACCTCCTCCACGAGCATCACACCCTCCTTGAAGGAAATCATCTTCGGCGGTGCCATCACGGAGTTGAGGTAGTGGTTCACAACACCTCCCTTGGGGAGCTCTCCCCTCATGGTTGGATCGGAGCTAGACATGGCTAAAACCTGACAGACAGAAACAGCAAAAGCAAAGATCGCTCGAGAACGCTCGGTGCGAGATTAGATCGGCGGAAGGGGTATATATTGACGGTTTTTAGGTCAAGACGAAGCGTCGGAGACGAAAACGAGACGAAACGGGACTCCGAGGGGAAAGGAGTGGGCCCACGCGGCCAAAGAATCTGGCCGCGTGGGACCCCCTCTTTCCTTCCTCGGGCTCCGTTCCTTCCAGTTTTCTTGTCCCACACGTTAATTTCCATAAAAAATGACTCCGTAAAATTTACGCAATTCCGAGAAACTTTCCAACACAAAAGTTACCTATTATTGATTTTGGGTTTCTGAAACTGCAAAATTCTTCGCAATTACCTCCTCCGGTGTCTTTAAATTCAACTCCTCCACCTTTCCGATGAAGCTCTTCCTGCAATATAATGTTTAAGGCGTTGTCCATTGACTACATGAGGTTTACCTTTCATATCACCGTGAAGACGGATAGCTCCTGAACGGTACACCTCCTGTATCACTAATGGTCCCTGCCACTTTGAAGCAACTTCCCTGCAGAAAACTTGAAACGAGAGTTGTATAATAAAACTTGATCACCTACTTTGAATTCTTTTCTCTTAATTTTCTTGTCATGCCAAATCTTAACTTTCTCTTTAAACATTCTGGCACTTTCATAAGCTTCATTTCTCCATTCATCTAGTAGGTTTAAATCAAGAATTCTCTTCTCCCGCAGTTTTAAAATCAAAGTTCAATTGTTTAATAGCCCATCTAGCTTTATGTTCTAATTCAACAGGTAAATGACAAGCTTTTCCATAAACCATTTTATAAGGAGACATTCCCATAGGATTTTTAAAAGCAGTTCTATAAGCCCACAATGCATCATTAATTTTAAGTGGCCAATCAGACCTAGACTTATTCACTGTCTTTTCCAAAATGAGTTTAATTTCCCTATTACTTAATTCAACTTGTCCACTTGTTTGGGATGATAAGGAGATGCAATTCTATGGTTAACATTATATTTTGCCAATGTTTTCCTAAGAATACCATGTAAGAAATGAGAACCACCATCAGTAATTAAAAACCTAGGAACACCAAACCTGGGGAAAATGATGTCCTGAGCATCTTCATTGCTGTGGCATGATCTGCACTTTTGGTTGGAATTGCTTCCACCCACTTTGTAACATAATCCACTGCAACCAAAATATGAGTATGCTTTGTCTTTGATCTGGGAAAGGTCCCATAAAGTCAAAACCCCACACATCAAATGGCTCAAGTGGTAAAGAATAATTCATAGGCATTTCATTTCTCCTACCAATATTTCCTACTCTTTGACATTTATCACAAGATTTAACATATTCAGCACAATCCTTAAATAAAGTAGGCCAATAAAAACCAGATTGTAATACCTTTGCACCTGTACGATCTCCTGCATGATGCCCTCCATAGGGACTGTCATGACAATCTCTTATAATAGCCTGTTGTTCATGCTCAGGTACACAACGTCTAATAATACCATCCACACTTTTCTTATAAAGGAAAGGATCATCCCAAAAATAATGTCTAAGATCATAAAAGAATTTCTTTCTTTGTTGAAAGTGAAGTGTGGAGGTAAAACTTTACCAACAATAAAATTTGCATAGTTGGCAAACCATGGAGATGCAACTTTAGCACTAGAAACATTAAATTGCAAGTTGTTCATTAACAAAACTATCATTAATAGGAATAGGATCATCAGGTATATTTTCCATTCTAGAAAGATGATCAGCTACTTGATTATCTTCCCCTTTCCTATCAACAATGTGTAAATCAAATTCTTGCAATAAAGTACCCATCTTATTAGTCTAGGCTTAGCATCTTTCTTATTCATTAAATATTTAATAGCAGAATGATCAGTATGTATTGTGACTTTGAATCAGTAATATAAGGTCTAAACTTGTCACAAGCAAATAGCACTGCTAAAAATTCTTTTTCAGTTGTAGCATAATTCTTTGAGCAGCATCAAGTGTTCTACTAGCATAATAAATAACATTCAGTTTCTTATCAACACGTTGGCCCAAAACAGCCCCAACTGCATAATCACTAGCATCACACATAATTTCAAAAGGCAATTTCCAATCAGGAGGTTGAATAATAGGAGCACTTATTAAAGCATTCTTCAAAATATTAAAGGACTCAATACAATCATCATTAAAAGAGAAAGGAACATCCTTTTGCAAAAGATTGGTTAGAGGTTTTGATATTTTGGAGAAATCTTTAATAAACCTACGGTAAAAACCTGCATGCCCAAGAAAACTTCTTATACCTTTGATGTCCCTTGGGTATGGCAGCTTTTCAATAGCTTCTATCTTTGCTGGGTCAACTTCTATTCCTCTTCCAGAAATCGATGCCCAAGACAATACCTTCAGTAACCATGAAGTGACACTTCTCCCAATTAAGAACAAGTGTTGGTCTTCACAACGCTGCAAAACTTTGTTAAGGTTGAACAAGCAATTATCGAAGGAAGTACCATACACAGAAAAATCATCCATAAAAACTTCCATTATCTTTTCAATATAATCAGCAAATATAGCATTCATGCATCTTTGAAAAGTAGCAGGAGCATTGCACAAACCGAATGGCATTCTCCTATAAGCAAATGTACCATATGGGCAAGTAAAAGTGGTCTTTTCTTGATCATCCTTATGGACAGGAATTTGTGAGAAACCTGAATAACCATCTAAATAGCAAAAGTGAGAGTGTTTAGATAACCTTTCTAACATTTGATCAATAAATGGCAATGGGTAATGATCTTTACGAGTTGCTTTATTTAACTTCCTGAAATCAATACACATCCTATAACCAACAACAGTACGTTGAGCCACAAGTTCATCCTCATCATTTGGAACAACAGTCATTCCACCCTTTTTAGGAACACAATGAACAGGACTAACCCACTTACTATCAGCTATGGGATAAATGATACCAGCTTCAATAAGTCTTATTACCTCTTTTCTTACCACTTCTTTCATTTTTGGATGGAGACGGCGTTGATAATCAACAACAGGTTTTGCATCCTCCTCCAAATTAATTTTATGCATACATAGAGCTGGGCTTATACCTTTAAGATCATCAAGAGAGTATCCAATGGCTGGTCGGTGAGCTTTAAGCACATCAAGTAATTTTTTCTTCTTCAGCTGAAAGGTTAGCACTAATAATGACAGGATATATGCTCTTCTCATCCAATATGCATATTTAAGATTTTAGGCAAAGGTTTTAATTCAAAACTAGGATCCCCTTTAGGTGGTGGTAGCACTCCTAAATTATCAGGTGGGATATGCAATTGTAATTGTGGGGTTGTTGCCATAATATTTGTTCTAAACATCTTTTTCTTCATCATTAAATGGTTCATCTTGATTAAGCATATAACGTTCAACCACGTCTTGAAGCTACAGCTATATGAGCAAGAGTTTCAATTACATCTTCAGAAATTGGCTCTTTCTCTGAATGTTTATCAGCAAATTTAGAAAAGTTGAATTCAAGTTTTTCTCCAGCACATTTAATAAACACTTTCTCTTTAAGCAAATTAATTTCAGCACCAACAGTGTGTAATAAAGGTCTACCAAAAATTTATTTTGCCAACCAATACTTCAACATCTCTAACAATTCCAAGTGGATTAATATAATCTTTATTAGCAAGTTGAATTCTCATACTTGTCTCTTCCATAATGATAGGATCAATATCAGGCTTGATTTCAAGATAAAGAGAATATGGAATGACACTAATACTTGCTCCAATGTCACACAAACCATGATAACTTGAAGTCCCAATAGAGCATGATATAACAGGCTTACCAACCTTGGCCGAATTGCCTTTAATAACTTTAGTAGCATCTTCACATAAATAAACATCAACAGGGTCTTCTTCATTTAATTGTTTGATAATCGAAATTTGACTGTTGACTTCCACGTGTTCATAAGGCTGAGAACATCTTATGTTACTCTTGTTAGTAACAGCAATAAGTAAATTCTCCTTAGCTTGGTTTGGATATGGAGGTGGTTCAACATACTCCTCAATTGTCACAGATGACACTGGTTCTACCTGTTTAATAACTTTAGGAACAACAATAGATTGTTTAACAGGTTCAACATAAACTTCACACCCACTTTTAGGAACACCAATATGATCAGCAAAAGTTTTAGCTATCTCAATTATAAC
Source organism: Poa pratensis (assembly GCA_947311845.1). NCBI lineage: Eukaryota > Viridiplantae > Streptophyta > Magnoliopsida > Poales > Poaceae > Poa > Poa pratensis. The sequence goes on from CAMZMU010000081.1 coordinate 27,844,416, forward strand.
ATAAGGATCAAGACCAAAATTATCACTCAGATTCTTAAACAAAATAGAAGTAGAGAAGTTCTCTACACATGAATATCCATAGTCCAAATAGGGCTCATTACCTTTATCAAGATCCCAATGACAAGTGTTCTCAGCGATAGTCTCCAATAAATTTCATGCTTCTTCTTCAATATTATTTGTAAAACTTCCACCAGATGAATTATCCAGAAATTCCTTTTGTTTCATCGGTAGCCTCACATAAAAGTTTATCAATATAAAACAATAAAAGATGCAAGTGTTTTTGGGATTTTTGGTGGTATAGTTGCAAGAGAATAAAAATGCTAAAGATAAATGGTAGCAAGTAAAAGCTCTCAAAGAGAGAAAGCCCAATCCTCTATGTGGCAAGAGGACAAGCCCAAGTGATGTGTAACTTATATGTGGAAAACGTTCCCGAGGGCGGCATGGATATTGCTAGGCATAGAGATTTATTAAACAACACGTTGAATATCTTGTCAAGTTTTAATCTTCTTTGGACGAAGCCATTGTTAGGTATAGCTAAATAAATAAACTAAACCCCTTATGATGGATCATGCGGCCAAGTAAATGACTGCACAAGAATTATTAAGACATAAAGTCACACCATAGCATTACACTCTAAGGTCCCCGATACTAATACCCTCATAATGCAACTTCATGACTCGGTCTCAGGTTTACATGTCCCCCAAGTCTCCCTCAATTCATTACACTACGGTGTTCTCCTATGAGCCCATATAGGTGAAGTGTTATGCAGTTGACATTCGCACAACACCATCATAGAATCACATAAAAAGATAAACACTAGACAAAATATCAACACATATCATATATAATCATTGCCAATTCATCCTATGCCCTCAGGAACATACGGGAACTACTCACAACGTGCAAACATAATGATATTCAGTGCATAAGTGGTACAACACAATCTGAAAATATAACTTCACCTCCAAATAATGACAAGTACTCAATCACAAAAATGAATAGTAGCACAAGACAAGTATCTAGGGTATAGCAACTCTCAAACTACGAAGGGAACGGAGTGGATCACGGAGATGATGATGGATATGGTGCTGGTCTTGGTGATGGTGATGATGTAGATGCCTCCTCCCACGCCAAGGAGGAGAGGTGATGACGATGACGATGATTTCCCCCTTCTCTGGAGCTCCGGAGCAGCAGGATCTGACCCCCCCTTGGAGGGAATCAGGAGTTTTGCCGCCGCCGCGGCCTCGGATGGACTTGGGAAAATTAGGGCGTAACTTTTCGGGCGAGACGAAGGCGTGTTAAAAAGCCCCGAGCGAGGAAGTGCCCGAGGCTCCGGATGATGGGCCCATGCGGCCAAAGAATCTGGCCGCGTGGGCCCCCTCTTTTGGGCCTCGTGGCTCTCCTCCCTTCGATCTTCTTCCCACTGTTGTTCTCCCAATGAAAAACCAGCTGTGCAATTTTCCTTTTCTAATTTGGGTCATTGTAGCTCCTGAAACATTAAAAACAAGAAAAAGGAGGTTTTCTGCCTCCCAAAAATTAAATACCAAAAATAGGGACTTTGTATGAAAGTCCCATAAATCATCTAAAACATGTAAAAACAATGATATAACAATGCCAATAACATTCTAATATGATAATATAAGTTGTATAAATGATGATATAAAATACACGTACCAATAGCATAACTTCAAAAGTGGACATCAATTATGTCAATCACAACAACTATGTGACTCGTGCTTAACCTTTCGGTCACTGTGTTCCGAGGCCATGTCTGTACATGCTAGGCTCACCAAAATTAAGCTATAGCGTATTGCTTGTGCAACGTGGCTTACACCCACGTTATGCGAACGCAGATACGTCTGACACCCGATCGTCACGGCCTGCCTCGTATCGGAGAACTTTCGGTGGTGCACGCTAAAGGGGGAACACTATTTGGTATTTTTAGCAGAGATCATCTTATATTACTACCGCCGTGTAACTAATATATAAACATATATATATATATATATACACACACAATATAAGATGCACACAATAAGATAACATCAGAAATGAAATGTAATGCGACATGATATGGTCTTGCGCCGATGGTCTCCTTCGCGCCCATAGTTTATAAACAATTTACTAAACTTACCTCGACCATATCACATTTCCCCTGCAAAATAAAGTTAGACGCTTTCTACTTTATCTTTTTGCATGTTTTACGTGGCTGCTAGGGCTTTCGTAAAAGAACTGTTTCTTACCTACGAACAACCACAACAGTGATTAAATAATTGTCTCTATTACACCCCTTTCAGGGCCCTCCATTGTAAATGCAATATCAACTATTGTAAGAGATACAGACACCCTCCAGCCACATATACGGTACAAGCCGTATGTCAGGTGTGGAACCAGTCTCGCGTAAGAGTACACGTAAAGTCGGTCTAGGCCGCTTCATCGAACAATGCCGCGATATAAACAAGTACACGCTAGAGGGTAACAAATATAGAATCGATGCCCACATTCAACATGTGTTCTAAAAACCGTACATATATATCTACGCATAGATCGGCTCTGATACCACTGAAGGGAATCATAGCCAGAAAACAAAAAATTTCCTACCGACGATTACTAGAAACTAGCCAAGATCTATAACTATGCAGATATACTATACGGAGGAGAACGTAGTACATACCTTGTAGACTGAAAGCGGGATTACGTTCCCGCACAAACATTGTCGATGAACCGACGAAGCTGACCTCAAGGTCGTGTAGAGGAAGTAGACGTACTCCTAGAGCCACCCGTGTAGCGCCTCGTAGTTCCACGCGCGTACGGTGTAGATGATGACCTCCGGGCTCCAGATCCAGCAGAGCAGCGGAAGCGGAAGATTGGATCTAGTAGCACGGCGGTGTGTATAGTGGAGAGACTTCCCTCCTCGTACGCAGCTCCAGAAATGGAACCACGCTCAAGGTAGGAGAGTAGAAGAAGGAGATGGGATGATTTCCAAAGCATGGGGGGTCCCTATTTAAAGGTGGAGGAGGGAGGCCACACGCATCGGCTAGGCCATGTCCCACATGGCCACCGCTGGCCATGGGGTGCGCCGGCCCCTTGGTGGGCCCCATTCGGCCCACCTAGGGCGGCTGACCCCCTCCCCCATTTTTTTCCCCTTTCCCTTTTGGGGTTAGGTTTAATGCCTTTAAAAAATTCGAAATTAATTAAATAAAAATATATTTAATCACTAATAACATTTATTAATATTAAATACATATTATTTAATTCATTCGAGCTCCGAAACATATTTCGTTGCCTCCGATCAACATCGTACATGTCCCGGAACGCTTCCGGAATCTCCGCTTTCTTTCTCTCTTATATCCAATCTAACCGTCACCTACCCTTAAGTGTGTTACCCTACGGTTCGGGATCACACAGACTTGAACGAGACACGTTCTCCGATCAATGACTAATAACGGGATCTGGATACCCATGATAGCCCCTGTGCGTGCACGAATGTCTTTTATCGTTTGAACCTTTAGACGTCCAGTCTCATCTTTTTGCCTATTGATACTTAGATTATCCGAGCATCATTCTCCGGTATCATGATTACCGAGCATGATCTCGTTATTGACAAATCTATCTTTACTCGTCTCTGATATTACATCCCCGTGACCTAGTCACATGCTTGCAAGCTCATTGATGTAATCTCACCGAGTGGGCCCAAAATATCTATCCTGCTATGTGGATTGGCAAATCCCGCTCTTGATCACTCGCCTCCACTGCTTCCTTCGGATACCCGAAAGTGTCACCTTTATTCTCACGCTATATAAGACATGTCGTTTGATGCAATCAAAGCACCTTCCAGAAGCAGCGATTTAATATGACCTCACAGTCAAAGGTATGAGCACTACGTTTCTATATCTTTTGGGTATGTCCATCACATCATTCACCTAATGACATGACTCTGTTATCAACCGACGTAATTATCCATGATCAGGAAACCTTGATCATCTGTTGCCCAACGAACTAGTTAAATAGAGACTACTAGGGACCTGGTTGTTTAGATACCACACATGTATTAATGTTTCCGCGTAATACAGTTATAGCATGGTACAAAAATATATTATGAACAATTGAGATATGACAAATAAAATCACTTTATTAATTGCCTCTAGGGCATATCTCCAACAAAAAAGTAACAAGAGGATTAGACGTGTCTCGGAACTGCTGAACGAGCACGGTACCTGGAACATCCAGAAGGTTCGGGATACATTTCTGCCCACTGATGCTGAAGATGTTCTGAGGATCAAACCATCTAGGCGTGGAGATGATGATGTACTTGCATGGTTGCCAGAGCGATCGGGTGTCTTCTCAGTAAGCTCAGCTTATAAATTGGCTTTTAATGAGCCGCCACTTCAATGCAGCTATGGATCAACTAGTCACCGGCCAAATGGTGAGGATCAATGCTGGAAACGAATTTGGAATTCTTCGGTTCCACCTAAAGTGAAAATTTTCGCGTGGAGAGCAGCTTCAAATGCTCTTGCGACAGAGCAAAATAAATTGAGCCGGCACATGAAAGTCACTGGCTTTTGTCGGATATGCAACAGGGAGAAGGAGGACATATTACATGCCTTGTATCTGTGCCCTCATGCAAATCATCTTTGGAAAGCTATGCGGGAATGCTGGCAGCTGCCCACTGACTGCGACCTGCAGGCGCCCTCTTGGGGTTGGTTTCGCACGGTTTTGATGAAGATACCTCCTCATCTAGTTGATCATACTATGCTGGTGGCTTGGAGAGCATGGTACGCGAGGAATGAGATCACACATGATAAACCCTTGCCTTCTGTGGAGGGTTCTCGTCGCTTCCTCTGCAGTTATGCCAATATTCTTGGTAATATTCGCAATACGTCTACTGATCAAGTTTTGAAAGGGAAGCAACTGCTTGTCACCCAAGGTACTGATGTGGTATTCAGCGGAGGTCTGAACCACCTGATAAACATTGGTCTAAACCACCAGACGGCTGGGTGAAACTTATCATTGATGGGTCCTATAAGATGGAAGACGGATCGGCTGGTACAGGTATGATCTTGCGAGATGTAAGCGGCTCGATTATCTTCGCTGCTTGCCGTTCGCTGCAGTCCCGTGGAGATGCATTGGAGGCTGAATTACGTTCTTGTCTGGAAGGTTTGGAGCTTGCTAGTCGTTATAGTCAGCTTCCAATCATTGTGGAATCAAATTGCTCTCAATTGGTGGCTTCTGTTAGTGATAAAGTTCAAGATCGCTCCTCCTTTTTGCATGTCATAGCTGAGATTAAGAAGTTATTTACTAGTTTTAGTGAGTGCAAAATTGTTAAAGTGGATCTAGGCAAGTGAGGGCTAGCCACTGTCTTGATAATTGGGCAAGGACAGAAAGTAGAACTTCGGTTTGGTTAGGTTCAGGTCCTGAATGTGTTCTTCAGGTGTTGGCTGTTGAACCTTTTGTAACCTCTATTGCCTAATATAGATCTGCTTTACCCGCAAAAAAAAAATACATAGCACTTGGGTAGCTGCCCAAAACTATTTCCGCCTTGTGGGAGTCTGCAATCGCCGCGAGCGGACTTTTCGTGCGCGACCGGCTGCCCAACACGACATCGCCAACTTGTCGGATTCGTGTTGAGGCTGTTTCTTGGCCGCAGGAGCTCGCTGATGTCGAGCCACCGCCGTGACCGAGCAACGAGCAGCCAGCCGAATTTCCGCCTCCTCGCATGAAGGTGTTCAACGAAATTTGTAGAAGGTAAATTTTGGTCTTCTGTCTTTTTTCAGTTGTGCACGAAGAATTAGTTTGATTGAGATTTTTTTGTAGACGAGTTCATGTGACTCAAATCATTGGGATGATTCATTGTCGGATGAGTAATATAACTTGGCCGAGGAGGAGGATTTTTTTTTTGCGAAACACAATACAACGCAGACGCTCACATGCACGTGCACACACTCACCCCTATGAACGCACACATGTACACCCTGCCCCTATGAGCATCTCCGAAAGACTGAGCTGGCGGAAGGGTCTTGAGATTAACGAAGTCGCCACAGGCGCCTCGCTGTCAACGGGAACGTCGCCTCCCACTGAAAATATTCCGCCTAAATGAGAGGTTCGAACTCTGATGGGCTGGAGGTAGAACCACCCTCCTAACCATCTTGCTACATGGAATATTGCTTTGCTCATGATGTGGTGCATAAAACCGAACCATTGGGGATTTGTTTTTGGACGTGAGTTTTTATAGAGAGAAAGGCAAGAGTTTCACAAAAGATTGACCCGCAACTACTATGGTCCAAATCCGATCTATCCAGAGAGGTAGTTTCAGCGCCAGCTTAGGATGTCTACAGACTCGTTTCTTCACATTTGCAAATCTATCAAGCAACATGATTGATCCTTCTAACTGAAGAGGAATTGCACCGGATTTCTTGGACATGGCAGTGAGCAGAAGGTGAAACTAGTAGGAAACAACCTACTGGTGGCGATTTGGCCTGCAGTGGCGCGTTTCGCAACGCCACTGGTTATGCCCCACCGGCCACCGATAATAGCTATCAGTGGCGCCCGCTACGCTCCACTGAAAATAAGTTACTAGTAGCGTTTGGTGATCTCGCCACCAGTACTTGTTATCTGTGGCGTGTGGAAAACACGTCACTGGAACAGATTAGCAATTCAAGTGTAGTCGAACGAAAAAAATTCAACTTTCCTGAATTTTAATCAAATATGTAACTTTTAAATCAAATTTAAACTTAATATTTCATTTCAACCGACAAATTAACAAGTTCGTGCAAAAAAGGCCATTACAATAATTTAAAAAATAAATAAACTAAATAAATCCTACATCTAATTAACAAGGGTGGCCGCCCGCGTGGACGAAGCCATACTCGTCACCGCCGGTGAGGTCGATGTAGACACGGGTCGGGGTTGGTGGCGGCCCGGTGCGTGGTGGTGTCGGCTCTGGCATAGACTCCGACATCGTGTCATGTGTTGCCAAAGTATTGGGGCATTGGGCAAGCAGCGGGCAGCGCTTGAGCTCGTCAAGGTCACAGCTTTCCACGGCGGTGCAAGACGGTCGCACGCCAGTGGTGTGTGCTCGGGAGAGCAACAGACTGATGTGTGCGGGAGAGGAGCCGATGCACGCGGCGCACAGATATGAGGAGTTTGTCCGGCCTGGCAGTCAGTGAGGACATCCTTGATCGTTCGTCCAGCCCAGAAACGCCACCTGCCTCCACGGCTCTTCACGCCGCGAGGACGAAACAGGCCCTCCCAGTGGTTGACTCGCTCCTCCTGCTCCGCCTCGAGGATGCCCGGCCACGCCAGGTTGTGCGTCTCGTAGCCCGGATCGAACTTGAGGTCCTCGGGTAGCCGATTCCATCTATCAAGGATGAGATCCTCCATCTCCTTGGTGTCGATGTTGGGGAGCTGCGGCAGGACCAACCCACCCTCGCTCATGTGCCAGCTGCCTGGCAGCCGACAATCAGGCATGGCCATGATCCCGTACCTGACGAACTCCTCGGTGAGCTCCTTTTAGAGGTTGCGCGTCCACAACCTGGGCTCCTGCTGGCCCATTGTCGTCGGCCTCGGTGTTGTGAGCCATTGCGGGAGGAGAGAAGAGGCAGCGAGATGGGCATCGGTGAGGAGAAGAGCGTGTGGTGGTGATACCTGCAAGTGCATAGGTTCGTTATCGCAAACTTTCGTGGAGGTAGACTCCCGATTTATATCATCCCAAGAGAGCTGTAGGCGAGTGTTTCTTATGGGTGTCTCGGTCCACACAAGGTGTCAAACTTGAGTGAGTTGACTACAGTTATTTGTAGACTTAAGCAATGGAAAAAGGTGGTGTAAAATATTAAAGAGAGGTTGTTGCTGCAAGCTTAAAATAAATAACAAGAAATTAAATATTGTAAATAAAGAGTTGTACTGCCTATGATGCTAGGAAGGCGCAGGGATGATGCAGTTCATGATGATAATGAGTGTGCCTTGACGATGGTGCAAATGTGAGGTATATTCTTCTTATTGAATAGTTGGTAGGAAGGTTGGCCTTGTGTCATCAAACTCCTCCTGCCGGTCTTGTAGGTCATTAGATCATGTTGCCCGAGCCCTAGACAACAAGCATTAGGTAAACCATAGATAAAAAATCATGTAAACAGTAATTAGAAAGCTCTCACAAATAAAAAATGGATAGGCACAAACACATCTCACCAATCCCTTACATCTCCCACGCCTATGGGGGACTCACACATGAGAGATATGATCATAGACTTGATAATGGTAAAGATACAGTTCATCTCGATATTAGCGTAGGATTTCACGGTAGTTGGAGATAAACCAAACAATATCTCAAGTTCAATCTAAAGTAGAGTTTACAAACCCTAGCCTTACATAGATTAATCTCTCTCTAGCAGGGTAGTGATGGTAGAGTGAAGGATCTTGAAGAGCTAGATCGCAGGGACAGATCTGGCAGATAGATCTTCCCTCTGGATCCTTTATTCTCGGTTCTAGGCGATTTCGACGATGTTGTGAATGTTTTCTTCCTGTCCCACTTTGAAGAAGTTTCTAGTTTTGATGAGGCAAAGGCGGCGGCACACAGTACGACTGCCAGTACGGTCGCACCACCCGACTGTACTGCAGGTCCTTATCTCTACTGCTGCCTCGGATGAGGTTGCCACCAATTAGGAAGTTGCTTGATTTGCTCCAGTATTATAGATATGACTTTATTTCCTTCCTAAATTGCATAATTCCTAAAAGTCATATTAAAAATGAAATTTCTCCAAACATCTAGGTGTTTGGGTTAGTGTGAGGGCAAATAAGAATAAATATGAAGCAAAACCCATGGAAAACATCTCCAAAAAAGTGATAAGAAAATATTGGAGCTATCAGGTGGAGAGAGAGCATGTGGGGAGAGAATATGGTAGGGATGATCCCCTCTCGGCTGCCATGGCATTAACGTCGGCGTGTTGCACTGCCTAATATTCTGACGTGGCAGGACGTCGCGCCATAAAGGCTGGCCGCTTGACCGACGCAGTGAGAGAATGGAAGGCAGGTCACGCCTCTGACCGAGGCCACCCGCACCGGGCAGGCGAGCAGATTTAGTTGCGTGCGGCTACTCAAGCACGCCACCACGTTCCAAATACTAATGGTGTTCTATCTGGACAGAAATAGCACTGGCGCGTTAGATATGGCATGCCACCAACATGTTCTAGCCGGGTGGACATCTGGGGCCAACTTACTGGTGCCAAATACAGGAAATCTGCGCGCCACTGGTAGGCCTATACCAATGGCACACTCATTTTCGGCGCGCCAGTACCAATACTAGTGGCGCGTAAAAAATAAAACGACACTACTATCATGCCTATTATAATCGGGAGCACCTCTCGCGAAACCCTAGCCTCCCGGGTCGCTCCGTGCGACTCTGGAGGCGCCGCCGCCACTGCACCTAGGAGGTCCTTCCACGCCTCCCCGTTCACCTCGCCACCACCGAAGGACACCGTTCGACGGCGGACGATGGCGGCGGGGTGTCTCCGCTAGTTTTCTTCTTCTTCGGCTTGATGGTCTTCAACCTCCACCGTACTCTCGATCTGCACCCAACGTCGTTGGGCGTCGCTGGCGTCAGCGATCTCGCCGCCACCGGCCTCGAGATGTGGCTGTCCTAGCCTTGCGATCTGGCCGCCGGATGCCTCCAATATGGCAGGTCACCGGTCTTCTGGTCAGGGCAAGGGCAAGTCCACGAAGGAAAAAAACTCGATTCAATGGTGCGGAACAAACTCAGCCTTGCACGTGGTGACGTGGGGCTAGGACTGGGCGCATGCGCGTGAGTCTTCTACTCCCTCCGTTCCAAATTAATTGACTTCCATTTGTCCACACATGGATGTATCTAAATACATCCATGTGTGGACAAATGGAAGTCAATTAATTTGGAACGAAGGGAGTAGCTTGCACATGCACACGATGCTTGGACTGAGATGATCGCGAGTTCTTTGTCCGTTGGAGCAGGAGGATTTCCCGCTGGCTTCATCGAAGGCTTGGCCGAAGATGTGCACCTCTCTGTCTGGCAGAACAACTACTTATGGGTGAATCTGTCTGTGCGGATCCGAGGAGGCACGATCTCGAGGAGCTACTTTTATCAGCACTACCGGGTACGTCGACATGTCATATTTAGCTGTGATTACCGTGGTGTTGATAATTTTGGGGAATATCAAGATGGCTGCGCCCAGAAGACCAATGGATCTCGATGGCTCATGTCGAGTATGAGATTTGAGGTGATGATGGGGACAAGGTTTTGGATGTGGTGAAGACTATGTACTGGATGATCGATGTTTTGCGGCAGGTCGACAGTGGGGGGGCGGCAACACATGGGGACTTCGTTATTGGTGGTGTTCTTTGGACACCAAGTCTTGATTTCCGGGGTGTAAACCCTAGGTCTGACCTTCACTGGTTGTACCTGACAATGGCGAATTTATATTCATCTCCTTGTTGAAGGCATTGTCTGGAGTGTTTCAAACTTTTTTTAGGGTGAAAACTCATGATCTAATGATCAGGCGACGACAGTGTTTGGGCACTAGTTCTTTCTCGAAGGCGTCGTTCTTGGAGAAGCTTTTTGCAGTCCGGTGTGCCATTGGTGGTGGTAGTTCCTGCTGCTTCATTGATCATTTGGCGTTTTTTTTCCTTTTCTTTTGGCTGTGTGTATCCTTAATTTCTGTGACATTATGTTGTTGCAGAGCCTGGGTGTAATTGATGTTTATTTGGTATTAATATATTCTCCTTATAAAAAAAAATCATGTCTACTATAAGGGTTTTCCTACTAGTGTGACCGCCCCAATGCGCATGATGGCCTATGGTGCTCCAGCAAATTTAAGTAATTGATGATAACTTGGCATTGTGAGAGAGCATTTCAATATTTTTTGCTAAACAATTTGCAAAGGCTGTGGTAGAAGTGTTTGTGCCAGATTAGTTGAGACCACCTAATGCGCAGGACACTGAGAGGCTATTGGAGGATTAAAAAATCTCGTGGGTTTCCAGGATGCCTCGCTCCATTGATTGCATGTACTGAAAGTGGAAAACTGTCGTGTAGCATGGCATGTACAGTTGAAAGTACACAATAAGGATGCCACCACATTCTTGAGGCCGTGGCTAATCATGAGACATGAATTTGGCATGCATATTTTCGGATGCCTAGATCTTCCGATGATATCAATATCCTTCAGCGATCACCTCTTTTTGCAAAGTTCGTGAATGGGGAATATACACTGGTGGACTTCCAAACAAATGGTCGCACATACAACTTTGGATACTACCGGGTGAGATTTATCCAAATTGGGATACTTTCGTTAAGCCGGTGCCCTAAGATAAGATAAAAGTTTATTTTCATAATACTCAAACGGTTGATAGGAATGATGTGGAGAGGGCTTTTGACATTTTACAATCTCAATTGGCTATTGTGCGAGGCGGCTAGTGATCTTGCATAACATGGTCATCGAGAACGAGTGTGGACAAAATTTCGACTACACCTTTATGACCTCATGGGAGAATGAGTGTGGCCAACTAGAAGGAATGACAGAATCCAACAATTTCTTTAGGTGTACCATGACATTAGAGATTCCGATACGCACAATGATATATCTTCAAAAATATCTCATGAACGAGTGGTACGTGAGCATGGCATGGACAACAAAACCCTTAGTTTCATCTATAAGTTTATGGTATTGTGGATGAATTTTGTTGTATTATGTGCTGAACTTTGTTTCATGTTATGGATTTGATCCACTGGCTCTCCGTGCTCCCGCGTCACGTCTTTATTCCTGGTCGACACGCTGTCACTCGCGACGTTGGATGAATGAACCAAAGACACCTCTCTTTTGCGTGTGTCCTCACGTACAACTCTGAGATGCAAACGTTGCAGAGACACCTCTCGATCTCTTCTTCAGATGTCTATATAAGGACGGGGTCTAGCCTGGACACCTTAATTATTCACAGAGCCAAAGCAAAATCTACAAGCCAAGAACGAATTAATACTCTTGCCGATCTGTTGATTGCTTTAGTTCTCGCAACACCAACCGATCGATCATGGAGGATGAGAGGAACACCCAGGCGCACCAGGGAGGTGAGGCGCCCGTTGAGCAGGCCGATCAGGTCGAGGTAACCGACAGGGGCCTCTTCGACGGTTTACTGGGGAAGAAGAAGGAAGAGGCCGAGGACAAGAAACAGGAGGAGGTCCTCGTCAGTGGCATGGAGAAGGTCTCCGTGGAAGAGCCCGAGGTGAAGAAGGAGGAGCACGAGGATGGCGAGAAACATGAGACCCTCTGCACCAAGCTTCAGCGATCCAGCTCCAGCTCGGTAAGTGTAAACATCATCTAGCTCAGTATATGTGCACACGTACGATTTCTCCTGCCTGTTTTGTGTACGGTACTGACCTCGTGAAGGATCGTTTTTTTTTCTACAGTCGAGTAACGAGGAGGAAGAGGAGGTGATCGATGAATCGGGTGAGGTGGTCAAGAGGAAGAAGAAGGGCCTCAAGGAGAAGTTGCCCGGCCAAAAGGACAGCGAGGACGAGCACCTGACGGGCTTGCCCGCGCCGGCGCCACCCGCGTCTGTGCAGACCCACGGTGGCCACCATGACACCGTCGTCGTCGAGAAGATTGACGCTGACATGAAGACAGAGGCGCCACCGGCAGTGCCCGAGGCGGAGAAGAAAGGTTTCTTGGAGAAGGTGAAGGAGAAGCTGCCCGGCGGCCACAAGAAGCCGGAAGACGCTGCTGCGGTGCCCGTCACGCATGATGCTCCAGCACCAGTGCACGCACCGGCGCCAGCCCCGCCCGCCGAGGAGGTGAGCAGCCCTGATGGGAAGGAGAAGAATGGCATTCTAGGCAAGATCATGGACAAACTGCCTGGCCACAAGGCAGCTGGGGAGGAGGACAAGGCCGCTGCAGCCGCAGGCGAGCACAAGACCAGCGCTTAATTCAAACCTGCCAGATTCAACAAGACCGGACCTTGATCAAGTGATGGCGTGTGTTTTGTTCTGTTTTGCATTTGTTTTAAGTTCGTGTCGAGATTATTGTAAAAAAAAGTTCGTGTCGAGATGGGAGGGAGTTTATCGTCTGTGAAGCCTTCACATTAAAGATTTCCACCTAGTATACGTTCTTGCACTTTCCAGAATTAAATATAGGGTGTTGCATTTACATATTATAACATGTTTTACCTTTTTCACATTTTGATGTATTTAGACGTATTTTAGTGTGTAGATTTATTTATTTTTCTACGTATGTAATCTACATTGAAATATCTAAAATATTTTATATTATGAAACAAAGGGAGAAAGTATTGTGTAATGAGTGACACTCGTTGTCGTGTGGAATGTACTTTCACTTTATTTGGAAGAGAGAGGTGTGTTTTCACTCGCTGAAGTTTTCAATTTTGTTGTACGTATGGGCCCAATTGTATTCGGCGTAGAAAGGAGCTACATGTTGGACTACTATAGCCTTCTCTTAAACAAGAGACAGCCAACTACTAGGCCCCTATACAGGTCGTCAGCGAGGACTTCTGCTCTGGAAGTCATCCGACTGGCCGGCTTGCTCGGGATGGGACAAAACCATTCTTGGCCCCCACTCTCTGCTGCGTAGATTGGCATAGCTTGGTGATTGGGAAGCCACCTAAGAGTAGGGCCTTCGGCGTGACCAGCAAGAACGGTGAGTGGGCAAGCGCCCCTCATAATTTTCTAGATCGGATACTAGATTTTCTCTCCGTCTTGCCGCCCTAGATCCGGCTAGCGATTCAGTCACCAGGGAGTTTTTGCCGTTGAAAGAATTGGCTGCTCATAACTCTACCAGTAGCCTAGATAACCCAAGATGGTTATACCTGGCAATGGTTATGTTTCTGGGTCGTTACCTTCAGGGTGAAAACCTAGATTCTGCCCGTGGGTGATTGATCCGGTGACGGTGGCGTTTGCGCGCCACTTCCTTCATGAAGGAGTTGCCGTTGAAAAACATTGTCGTTTGTGTGATGTCATAACATGGTTGGTGCAGATATGGTCATTGATGTAGTTTGTCGATCGCATATCAGATCGCTTTTGGTTTTTCTTTGTTCCACGCATATAGCTTTTGTCTTATATGACTTTGCTATTTGCTGACTGTTTTTTATGTGCGTGAGTTGGTGTTGGCAATGTGTATTCTATTTATGCAGAGGTTGGATGTGTACTCATTGTGTTTGTATTCTCTTCATACTAGGCAATAAAATTCCCTTTGTAAAAAAAAACAGCCCCCAAGCCTTCATCCCACCGTGTGGTCAAACCTTATATATCGCCAGCAGGCGGCTGAAATGGCCGCCTGAAGCGTGGCTCTAGTGGGCTGGCCCGTTTCAGCGTTTTTTCTTGGCTTTATTTTTTCTCTTTCTTTTCATTTATTTTTAATTTTTGAAAATTGTTCAGAGTTGAAAAAGTTTCAGATTTTAAAAATTGTTCAGGTTTTAAATTTTTTGTTTTTACGTTTATTCAAATTTAAAAACATTTAGATTTTTAAAACTTTATAGATTTCGCAAAAAATATTCAAATCCAAAAAAATTCAAAATCCAACATTGTTTAAATTTAAAAAACACCAGATTTTTTTCTGTTGTTTCATTTTTCTTTTTTTCTCTTTTTTACGATTGTTAAAAATATTTAAGTTTTAAAAAAATTTAGATCTAAAAACTGTTCAGATTTATAAAATTCAGATTTTAAAATTGCTGAATTTTAGAAAAGTTCAGATTTAAAATTTGTTAAAATTTTGAAAAGGTTAAGAATACTAGGTAGTAGCATCACATCGGTACGTGTTGTAATGGACAAATGAACGGATCAGGAGCTTGCTCCGGGTAATGGGCAGGCCCGTCTCGCTTTTCTTCAGTCGGTGCGAGAGTAGTGCACCGCACACAAGCGCTACATAGGAGCACCCCCACCGTGTATATCTGCAGACATCGTGTGGGGACTCCGGACTAGCTGTCCAAAATTCTCTTGTGCCTACAACATCAGCGATCCCATGATCAGTGTGTCGCTGAGCACAATCAAACTGGTATCAAAAGAACATCCATAAATACCGAATGAATATACTTACTTGATTGAAGTCGTAAGTTTCAACAGGTACTTGCAGCGGAAATCATCAAACAACGTGGAGCCCAAGTCATTTGCCATAACCCTACATGCAACTGACTGGGAAGCACCCTAGTTCGCATCGACGTCTTTGAAGTCCTCTTCTCCGAACTGTTCATCTTCAAAATCTGGGTAAGACAATAGCCAGGGACGAAACCAATATGAGTACATTGGATTGTACTCGCAAACTACCCCCGAAATGAGCATGAACTACTCTTTTTATTTGTTTAAATAAAACTTTGTTTGCTTTGAAATCTCTATATCTTTATTAAAAAGGATAGACCTTTGTTTAATAAAACTTTGTTTTGAAATATCGATATCTTTGTTGAAAAAGGTAAGAATTCTCTTTTAAAACTTTTTCCCGAAAATATATCTTTGTTGAAAAAGGGAAATAAGGTTTTCAGAACTTTTCCCCAGAAAATCCCCCATCTTGTTTATTTCTCCAAAACTTCTCCTTTTTCGACCACAGCCCTTCATGGTCAATCATTTTTCCAACAACCTCATACCGGCCCTTCGGTATAGTTGCATAAAACATTTTCCACTCCGTTATTAAAACACAAAACTTTGCCTTCTCGACCATAGCCCTTCATGGTCTTCCCCTTTTCCAGCAACCTCATGCCGACCCTTTGGCATAGTTGCATATATAAAACATCTCCATTTTCTTTCCAAATCTCAAAACTTTGCACATGGTCTTAGGACAGCCTTCCAACTGTCCATTACCGAGGACTCGGCTATTCGAATAGTTTTACACTCTGCAGAGGTAGCACGCTTTCCCCACATCCATCCGGTAACTCATCGTGTCAGCCACGTCCCGCCATACAAGGTGTATGCGAAGTTGAGTCACCGACCATAGCCTGTCATTTGCTCATGCTAGTATCGAACCCTGCCCGTATGACACTTTCCATCGACATTCAGTCCAGCCCTTCGGAACCTAAGTGTGAGGACTCATAGTTTTGCCCGGCGATCGTATGGGGGCATCATCCTCATGTCTGCGGGGTCACGGAGAGGCCGGTGAGTGGCTACGTCGAGTTGTGCTTGCAGCCGTGCAGAGACGACGAAGGTCATCGTCGGCGTCGACGTGCACAGTGTGTCACGCCCCGAGACCCGGCCCGGAAGAATGACAGCCGCCGCGCGCCTATAGACCCGAAAGTCTATACACGCGCAAGGCTAGAAAAGCAGGCATAAACCAGCACAGTGGATCTCAAGCAGCTCAACTAATATTTTTTACAAGATTATTACAATTGCAGAGTAAGTTCTCTAGTCGCATCCCACCCACTGGTCCAGCCTACTCCTCGGAGAACGTCATCTTCCGCTGCGCACTCTGATACATAGAAGAACATATAAAGCAAGGGTGAGTACGATAAAATCATACTCAGCAAGCAGATACCATACTAGACAACGGAAGAACATCAGAAGTAAACAAGAGATAACAACAGAAACGATAAACAAAATATCAGGGAAACTGGATTTAAAGGAAGAAATCATTCACCGAGGATACTAGAGTTAAGGATGGCGAATGACCGTGTATCAGTATCACACATGACAGCAAGGTTCCCTACCCGGGACTCACAGGGGTGAATATTCACGCTTTTACACTCTTAAGAGGGGTACTCCGACGTCAACAGCCTCGACCAGAACCACACAGGCTCCAGAACGAGCAGAGCCCTTTTACCCGCTCAGACACCGGACACCTTGACCTACTCGATGTCGGTCGCTCCTACGGATCCATCACCGACACTTTCCATTCAAGGGCCGCCCCTCACGGAGAGCTCAGACTGTCCCATACCAGAACTGCGACCGGTACAATACGTTTGCCGTCGTGACACCAATACGGAAAAGGATTTATCTTGTGGAGACAATAAGAGATCAAGCCAAATATCAGGAATCACGCCTCCGCGTGAGCTCAGCTAAAACATGTGCTCGTGCCTCCGCATGAGCCTGGCAATACATGCCGATTCAACCAAGAATGAGAGAACCATGTCTCTCCAATATCACAATGATCAACAAGGAGATCAACGAGAACAGTGCATGTAGAAATACAAGCACCACAACAAGGATAAATCAACAAGATAGAACTAGGAGTAGTGAAACTACTACTAGCAAGGAAAAATCAAAGGATTAGCAAAGTAACCACTTGCAGGAATCAAAGAGATGAGCAAAGCACTACTTGCCTCGGTTAGCCATAGCTATCAGATAACACAACTCCAGCTGGTAGATAAAATCCGCATACGAGCTCATACTCCAATACGCCAAAAGAATATGGCCAGCAAAGATGATACGGCCGGCAGCCTCCACACACGGCCTAATCAAACGATTTCACGGATCGCCTCCTGGATCAGCAGCGTCCTCGACGTTGTATTTCCCACTCCTCTGAAACATGCAACGCATGGATGCATGGTCTTCTCGGACGAGCTCTCTCTCCTAGCGCAGCTCCTCTCTCACTCTTATTTCTCTGTGGTCTATCTGATCGATCGAGTGTGGTGTACCTCCGGGCTCGAGAGCAGCTAGCAGCAGCTATGGAGTATTTATAGGAGGAAATCGTCGGTTCTAGGCCGAAAATATCTGCCGCTTAGGTGAGCTGATCCCTTCGGCGCTAAGCCTCGCCAGTGCCAAGCAAAATATCCACTGATTGGCATGCACACCTCCACGTAGGTTCTGGCCACTAGCATGGCGCCACGCATGCAAAAATCTATATGCAGTGCAAGCAAGCTACCCAGCTGATGATTATCTCACTCTAGCTAAGCAACACGTAGGCAGTAGGCAAACATCATGGATGCTACAAGCTGCCATCGATGCACTGCCAACAAAGCATGTGGCCTGGCCCACGTAGGGCCCACTTGGAGAAATATCTGCTGACTACCTATGCTATGAAGCCACGTCGATCCTTGCTGACATATTCCCTCACGCCACGCATGGTAGATCATCTCTGCATGCATGTACGAAGAAGCAAAACCTGGCTATTTTACTATGGAAAGCATGCACTAGTACTAGTTAGCTCGGCACATGTACAAACAAATCAGCTTTTAACTCTAAGATTATATCTCCACTAATTTTTCTATTGCATGCATCTAATTTAAACATAAGAGACTAGCAAACTTAGAACAATTAAAAGCTAATTTCATTTTAATCAAATTATTTAATCTAGCAAAAATTTGGGTTATCACACAGTGCACTTGGGTTGGACCGAATGGGTACGGTGCAGAGGGGCATAGTGTGCGTGCGTGGCTTCGACCAGTGGGAGAGGGGAAGTAGGGGAGCACAGTGGCGCGCTCATGGGCTGCTGCACGGCCTCCTTCTCCTTGCCCACACATGCTTAAGAAGAGAGGGGAGAGGGGTGATGTTCAGTCATGTCCAGGCCACTGTGGCAGCAGCAGAGATGACGTCCAAGGCGTGGAGGAGAAGGGAGAGGGTGTTGGGAGGCTAGAACGTGGGCCCTAGCTGACTAGGCATGCCCTGGATACAAGGAGGGATAGGGGAGGTGAGAGGGAGATCAATTATTGTGGCTCTAGTGTTGATCCCAATTTTGTCCAGTGAAGAAAAGGTTGATTAACTCCAAAATTTTGAATAACACAAGGCACAAAAATGATGTCCAGTAGATGCAGGATGAAAAGTTCGGTCTAGGGGAAGTGGTCTCACATTTTTCTGAATTGATTTGGCCTTATTTTAAGTGAATTTGCAAAATGTCCAGAATGGATCATTTGAAATAAGTCTAATTTTTTTAACATAACTTGGTGGGGTTTTTGCACAGGTAGGTCCTATATGACCATAGGCAGTTCAGGGAATTTTCCCCAATTTTTCAGAAATACTTTTATTCATAAAATAGTTTGAAATTCATTTCTGCCCTTTTTGAAAAGAATTAATAAAGATTATTAAAAATGGCCAAAACCATTTTTTTTGTTGAAGTGAGGTGAGATAATACATAGTAGAGAACACAAAACTGGTTCTTAATAATTTTCTATTTTGGAAATATTTATCATTTCATATAAAACATTGAAATTAGGGTTTTTAATAATCCCTACAGGTTAAAGAAGGGATTTTGAATTTGACAAATTGAAATATCTTTGTAATTGGAGATTAGATATTTTGAGGAGAGAGTAATATGATAATGAGATGGTTATCATCTCATTCCTGGATTTTATAAGATAAAATAATTGTTATAACAAAATAGGTAGAGAGGGAAATTAAATAAGATCATTCCTTTTAATCAAGATTTTATTTTGAGGGTGTGAGTAATTATAGAGGTCTTGTTTTGTTTTCAAGTCACATTTCAAATTTGTTGTCAAGTGTGTTTTAATTTATTGCTCTAGCACATTTGTTTAATTATACACACAAACAGACAAATAAACAAGGAATAACAATCAACACAAACATAAGTCAAACAAGCAAACAATATAAGTTTTCAACCAAATTTCAAATATTCAGAAAGGGGGTGGGATGGTAATCAGGTATCATCATGACAAGAATAATGTTGAAACAAGCTTGACTCAATAATTTTGATATTTTTCAAGAAAGGTTGCTAAAATACATGGGTAGTATATTTTCCACTTTTATTGCTTCCAAAAGAGTGAAAATAGGAGTTTAAAAAATAGGAGTTGCAAAATATTAAGGTTGAAACACATAATTTTTGGAAAACACTTTTACTTTCTCAAATAATGGGTATTTTGTTTGTTGCTAAACCAAAGTATTATTGAAATGGAATTTGACTAAAATAAGAGTGGAAAAGATATATGGAATATTTTCTTGCCTTGACAGGATCACCAAGATTAAATATATTTTTATCTTGGTTGAGTTCTTAGGTTACTATTTATTGGTCGATCAACTTAAACAACAAGTCACACAAGGTCAAACAGAGCAATAGGAAGGAAAACACAATCCTTAGTGAAGTATTTAAAAAAAAATTGTTGGCTCTGAATTTTTGGTCTTGTAAAACTAAGTTTTTTCTTAGTTCCAAAATTTGGGATGTGTCACATCGTTGCGGATCTGGGTTTGGTCCACTTATCTGGGTTCGATCCTACGCCATGTCAGTAGTTCACGTTAGCTTCACTACAAAAAGGAGATCGACTGACATGAAATGAAAACATGTATGCCTCTCAGTGACCAAGGTGTCAATCATCTAGCGTAAAAGGAAATGTTGTCTATTGTACATCATAATTGTGTTCTTACAACACATTGTTTAGCTCTACGTGTGCAACTCTACAATCAGACGATCAGGCGACGACGGTGTTTGTGCATTGTTGCCTTCTTGAATGCGTTATTTTCTAAGAACCTTTTTACAGTCCGGGTGTGGCCTCTGGTGGTGATAGTTCATGCTGCTTTGTTGATCAGTTCGCCATGTGTTTTTTTTACTTTTTTTTGGCTGTGTGCATCCATATTTTCTTGACTAGTTCTTATCATTATGATGTGATATCTGCATGATATTAACCATACTATGGTCTACACTTGCAGTCATCCGGCGGTGCCAATTAATGTTTACAGCCCAGCCTACTTAGGGCATCTACAGTGCAAGGTGCTTATAGAGGTGTTTAAAAAATAAACCGATTTTTTTATTAAGCAGCCGTGCTTATTTAGAACCGAGAAATGTTTAACTAGTCACCTCTCCTATAGGAATAAGCAATGGTTCTTATATAAAAGGGCAGGACTAGGCGCCCCCCTGGGATCTTTCTGATCGATCCCCGGGTCCAGCACGTGACACGTGTCCCTTACCTCACTCCCTCGTTCCCACGGTCGCACACGCCCGCACGAGAAAATCCCCTGTTTTCTCCAAAGCACAACTCCCGCATGACCCCTCATCCTCGTCTCCCCACCGTCCGTGCACTCTTACGTGGTCGTTGTCTTGCAGCAGCGACGGCGCCTGCCGCCGGTAAGATCACCGGCGGGGGGAAAATCCCCTTTTTTTAAGCAACTCCCGCATGACCCCTGGTTCTCGTCTCCCCACCATCCCTGCACTCTCGCGTGGTCGTCATCTTGCAGCAGCGATGGCGCTGACGGCCGGCGGCCAGCCTGCAAGATCACCGGCGGCGAGAAAATCCCCTGTTTTTTCCTGAAGCAACTCCCGCATGACCCCTAGTCCTCGTCTCCCCACCGTCCCTGCACTCTCTTTGCATCAAAGTAAGAAAAAAAATCTGCTACGAGTGATATGGATTTGCTTCACAGGGGAAAAATCTGCTCCAAATCTTCTAATTGCACTCATGGAGAAAATTTGCATCATAGAAAAGAAGATTTTTTCTATCACGGAACACCGTTCTTTGAATTTGCATCAAAGGAACAAAATTTTGGCTACAAAACATGAAAAAAATGGCATCATAAAAAGGGGATTTTTGCTACCACAGAACACCTTTCTATGAATTTGCATCAAAGGAACAACATTTCTGCTACAAACCTTGAAAAAAATGCATCATAGAAAGGGGATTTTTGCTACCACATAACACCTTTCTGTAAATTTGCATCAAAGGAACCAAAAGTTCTGCTACAAACCTTCGAACAAGTTGCACCACAGAAGAAAAAAATTGCATCAGCAGAGGTCGGCGTTCCTGCCACTAGAGCATCGCCTTCACCCCATGGGAGCAATGTCGTCGTCTCCTTGTAGCACCGGCGCCCTCCATGGGGAGCACGAACGCGCTCCTCCAGCAGCACTGCGCCGCCGCTAGGGCTAGAAACACCGCCGCCGAACCATGGCAACGCCGAAGGCCGATGGCAGCAAAAACAACATGCTTTGGTAGCATTGCCACTCACCGCTGCCAGAACGACGCCTCCGGGATGGCAGCAGCACCACCTCTTCCCTGGTAGCACCGCCCCCACAGTCTGGAAGCAGCGCCACCGTTCCCTCGCAGCAACACATGCACTCGATTGAAGCAACTCCGGCTACCCCCTCTGCATCTTCACGGTCGCCGGTCGTGGCCTTGCAGCTGCAAGGGAAAAGAGGAACGGCGGAGAGAGGAGGAGCTCAGGTGTCGCACGGGGAGGAGGCGCGAGGTGGACGGCGTGCTCGAAGGCTGCGACGCTAGGAAGAGAGGAGGAGTCGGACGAGCATGGATGCGGTTTCGCCGGCGTGCCAGGCGGCGTAGAGCCCGTCGAGTGTAGGGGAGGAACGGAGGCGTTGGCCGTACCGCTGCGCGCGGGAGGAGACGCTGGGCTGGTAGAGGCTAAGGGGAGAGAGAGGGAAACGGCGGCAGCAGCCAGCGCCTGTGCGAGCTCGGTTTCTCCGCTGTTGGTGCGTGCGATTTGGGAACGAAGGAGCGGACGATCGGGAAGAGATAAGGTGAGCGCGTGGTGGGACCGTGTGGACACGCGTCGATCCCGGCTGATTATAAGTGTTTTCCTATATAAAAGTTTAGTTTATTTTTATAAACACCACATTAAGCACTTTGCATTATACATGGCCTTAGCACAAGCTTTCGCAGTGATACCATTCCGATCCGTATTTTTGATGAAGAGTCCGATACGTATTGCTAAGAGTGTTATAATTATGTCGAGTGATACTCTTGTTCTACTAATCTATACCTCTTATAAAGCAAAACCCCACTAAGTTCATTTATGAATTTTCTATCTTCACATGCAGCCTATCCACATCACCACATATTCACAACCATCCGATCGTATCCATCTGACCGTCCAATTGTCTGTCTCCATCCTCACATCCTCAGCCTGGCCCGTAAACATCAGCAGCCCCCGTTTCTCTATAATAAAGTGGCGTTCCGATTCCTTGAGTCATATACTACAATCCGTTCCATGTTGTTTTCTTCGTCCTACAAAAACGGCACCAGATAAAAATGCAGCCCATTACTCATGGTAGGGCCTAGGATGATTAATTCCTTATGGAGTCATGGTAGCAGCCACAAACGCTTCACCATGCAGTAACCGAAGCAAGCATCGTAGGTGCGTTTTAAATCCCCTTATACAGACCGGTCCAATCAGTCCATATATATGCAGCCTCCTTCCCATCCTATTTCTTCTACTCCTTTCCGAAGAAACTGCTCGACTGATTGCTCGCATTCGTTTCCTCTCGCACATCTCTGGCACATACTTCCCGGGCGGGATGCCCAAAACGACTCCTTACGGCGCTGCCATGTCTTCTTCCCGCGAGAGCTTTCGGATGCCGCCGCCACCATCGCAAGCTCCTCTAAGAACACCACCATGGGTGATTCATTCCGCCTCCCGCCACTGCCCTGATACGACGAGATTCACTACCGTTGTGGACTTTCCTAGCGGTAAGCATGAGGTAAGGAGGTGGATCCCGGTCAGACCTACAAGTTTTTCTGGCGGTAAACATGAGGTCCCAGCCTAAGTATGCTATGACGGTGTGTGCGTGCAATGTCCTTCCACATCTGCAGCCTTCTCCATCTATATTCTTTGCTCATTTGCAGATGTTTCTTCTATTGTTCAACAAGGTGTGAGCTGATACATGTGTGGTATGGTCAATATTGTACTGACAATTGTACTTATCCTCTGATGTATAACATGATCTCCAGGCAAAATTTATTCTAAAAAAGATCTGAAGGCACAATTTGTGTTGTCCACTAAATGAGATATCATATGTGGTTATGGCATCTATTATTTTGCTAAAAGCTTAGTTAAGTATGATGATTCTGTCTGTCTGTAATAGTTCAACTTTTGTCCGTTTATATTTTACAAGCCTGCTCCTTAGCTTACTGCTCTAAAAGATCTCTTTCTTTGTGTAAGGCATGGCAAATAAAAGAAAAGCTATCAGCCTGTTCCATCAGTGCTTTAGAATAAAATTACATTTAGATGAACCTTCCAACATATTTCATTCGTTGCTCTAGCTAGGTAATTTTGATAGAATGGTGTAAGCGTTGGAATGAATACACATACCCACCAAAAGTAATTATTATTGATTTCTTATTTATATCCGTCATCGTGATTTTGCAGGTCAAATTCCTAAAGATATAGTGATGATAATTGAATACCTCTACAACTGTATATCGCAGTTTTTATTACACATGTCGCAGAAATTTATTTATAAAAATAATACATTATACAATACCCGCCGCAAAGCGCGGGTATCTTCTAGTAATTCAAGTGTCCTGATCTGATCTGTTTGCATCTTAAATAAGGCGGCTGGTGGACAGAGAGGCAGTCGGTCACGCGGGGACGCATAGATCCAGTTTCCAACTACACCTTCTCGTCCTTCTCTCGCTTCCAGCTGGACCCCACCCACCTCGATAAGACAACCACGATACATAGCCCTGTCTGCCATGTGGGCCCAACCCCTAACGGACCCCTCTTCCTCTACCGGAAAACGTCGTCTCCGAACGGAAGCACCCAAGTCGCGACGCCGGCAGCCCTCCTCACTCCCGCTTAACCATCCTCGCCGTCGGATGCGACCGCGGCGGCGGCGGCAATGGCGTCCTCCTCCGCCGCCGAGCCAGGCATCCGCCTCTCCGATCGCAGTACGCTCTCCTTTCGATTCTCCTTCAGCTCGATCGATTTGGTCCTCCGCGTCGGGTCCTGATCTGGGCTCTGCGGGTTTCTCTTTCGCAGCGAGGAGGTCGGCCCTCACCTTGAGGTCTATGGTGCTCCTGATGCACGTGGTGTTCGTCGGCGCCGTCTTCCTGCTCGATTCGACCCTCGATAGGCGGATCCACGAGGAGCCGTGGTACAGTTCCCACCTGATTTATTTGCCCGACCAATCTCATTTTTTGCTTTGTCGGAGTCCAAATTTAATACTATGCCCTGTCGATCTGTATGATGCGTTGAAGCATAGTACCAGCTCTAGGTATCACTGGAATTATCGTTTCCCTTGTTTTATTGCTATTTAGAACCACATAATATAGTATGTTCTGGTTCTGTGAGTCGTCTCCATGCCACCAGCTATGAAGCATAAATCACGTAGTTATACACAGTGGAGAATAACGATGCCTTTCAGTTGAATATTGTGATTGTATTTGGTAGTTTGTGTTAGTGCCTTTTTGCTTGACGTTCCAGCTGGAGTGTGTCAGGATGACAGTTCTCAATCTTATTTTGACTCCAGAAGTTATGACAATATGCTACACCATGATTCTTTTCATATTACACATTTACGCTGTGACTAGATCTGAGGCCAAGGGTAACTAAAGCTTCCATTTTCTAGGGAAAAAACAACACTATGACTGGGGCAGTATAAAAGTTGTCTGTTCTTTTTTTGTTGAGGATCTATTTGGTATAATTTGATTGCAGGTATATTGGGGTGTATGGACTGCTTGTTCTGATCACCTTAGTCCAATACTTCTACACTGCTGGTTCATCTCCAGGGTATGGAGTAGCCTTATTGAATTTATTCTTACATACTCATCATTTGCTGAATTTGGTAAATGCCTGACTTTGTCTCTTTGGGGCTATGCACTGTCAGATATGTTATTGATGCGATGGAAGCTGGTGGTAGGATGCATGCTACCTTCGTCAATACTGCCACTCTTTCAAAGTAATGTCATAATCGAGATAGCATAGAAGTGTTGATAACTTGTGAGAGGTATACGCTGATTCTTATACTTCCTTGTGCGTGTGTTTTTGATGATTAAGAAAAGACAATCCAGTTCAAAACATGGAAGCTTAAAGTCCCCCATGAACCGGCCTCAACTAGAGAAACCTAACCCAGTCGCTTCTACATCATCATGGTTGCATCAAATCGTGGATCTTTATCCTCCTGGGTCAAGCAACAGGTAAAGCTCGAAGGATTTATTTTTTAGGGTATGTAGTAATTTTCTTGTGGTTTCTCACTATTATATTGTTTAACATTGTCCTATTGAACTTATAGGGACTGGACTTGCGGATACTGCAAAATTATTCAGGTTTTGTTTTATTTCTAAGTTCATGGTGTTTAAGCGTTCATCGTTATGATATACAAAAGTTCTCTACGTTAATTGTTTGAAATCATCGTATTGAAACTTCATCAAGTGTGAGTGACACAAGTCATGAGCAGGGAAGGAGCTCCGCACTGGTGCCAGCTGACACCAGTGATACTTAATAAAAATTTCACTAGTTCACTACTAATAACTATTCATTTGCATATGCTGACCCCAGTGCCACAAAGATGGCCCCGTTAAACTTTTGTTCTTGTTTTGTTCCTGGTCATGAGGCATCTTTGTGAGACTTGAGTTATGTCCACATACCCTTGGCTTTATTTTACATACTCACTACAGCAAAGTTTGATAATTGCGAATTAGACTTTATAAGAATTCAGAAATTGGAACAACAGTTGGTTAAGTGATATACTTGAATTATATTATTTGCAGCCTTTTCTTTCAGATTTGTACCTGGCCCGCATTTTCTGTTTTTTTTTCCGAAATGGGGAGTCCCCGGCCTCTACATCAGAAAGATGCACACAGCCTTTTTAATTAATAAAAAGTACCAGATTCAAACGTTTGCATCGATAAAAACAAAAACAGCTCACGGATCACATAAAGTGGCTACATGGATCAGCCACAAAAACTGAGATAGCAAGATCATCAGCATTCTAAACATCTCGAATGCGATTAGGTTGTCCCTATCCTCCCTGGTAGAAGATAGCCCGGACAAACGCCATCAAACGGGTGCACCCAGCATCCATATGTCCACGTTGATGCGCCGGCGAGAGGATAGACCATAAATGGATCCATTGTGCAGCCATGTGTACAACCTGCAAAAAAGGATCAATACTCCTCTTGTTAAAGACAATATCATTTTGACAGTTCCAAATTGCCATAGAATAGCGCAAACGCCAACTCTAATGCGGCTTTCGTGTTCTTATCAATCCCATTCAACCATCTACAAAAATATTAGTAAACTGATTTGAGATATCCTACACTCATTTTTCAATGTAAAGCTGTTGCTGATTGTCTACATTACACTTCTGCAGCCACCTCGTACCAGGCACTGCCATGATTGTGATAAATGTGTCCTTCAGTTTGACCATCATTGTGTTTGGCTTGGAACATGCATTGGCAAAAAGAACCATTGTCGGTTTTGGTGAGTTTTGGCATTTATATCTTTGCAATGTATTTTTCACATTACATAATAATTGTGTTGCCTTGTGCCCATGTTTCATGTGGTTCTGTTGCACATTTCTATGTATTACTTCAATTCTGTAGAAGTTTTCCATTTATGTTTATTGATTTTTCTTCTGGTACTTCATAAACATTCTGACAAGCCTACTGTATCCACTTAAATTTCATAGCACTTGATTAATGTGACTGGCAATGCATATCAAACCATGCGTCGGAGTATTAATACCAATAAACAGATAACACTCCACCCGGTCACAAACTCTTTATTTATTTTTAACGTTGTGTTGTACCCAGCGTACAATATGGACATCCTTATTTGCATA
Organism: Poa pratensis; assembly: GCA_947311845.1. Taxonomy (NCBI): domain Eukaryota; kingdom Viridiplantae; phylum Streptophyta; class Magnoliopsida; order Poales; family Poaceae; genus Poa; species Poa pratensis. The sequence continues at coordinate 27,871,808 of CAMZMU010000081.1, forward strand.
ACACACTGTATTTGTGGAATATATAACATTGTGAAAGTACATTCTGATGAACCACCTTCTATTAATTTCATGTGACAAATCTAAATACATGAAAAAAGTATAGTTAGTGAAAGTTGATCGCAAGCTTTGCACAGTTCAGGGATTAGTGAGTGAAAATAAATTGAATTTACTGAATGAATTGTGAAATTTAATTTTGCAAGTTAACATCTATGTGAAGTTGCAATATCAATTTGATAAAAAAACTGTTAATACACATGCCTTTTTGGACCTTTGCCGTTACACATTGGAATATCCATATATGCAGTGCCTTGTGATGTGTTAGATTCAGTTATTAGGATTGTTCCTTCAGTTGTATAACAAATATTTCCCAGGTGGTACATATTTGAAGAAACAATTCTGTGTACGTGGACTGTTGCTCTGTACATTGAGTCACTGCATTTAGATATTGACAAGGCCTGGTAAGATATGTTATTATCTTTTAAAGCTGAAATCGCTGCTCATATGATGCGGCTTAAATCCTTTCAGTTGGAGCCTGCCTTTTCCTCTGATCTCATGGAGCTTCTTTTTATATCATTTCAGGTGGAAGGATTTTATTGGTGTAATCCTGTTAGCAGTATTGATATTTATCCTAATGTTCCTGCTGCTCCTGTTGATGTTTCATAGGTAAGTTTTGTAGGTGCGCAATGTGTCTAGGTGTACAAGGGATTTTAATTATTGAAACGAAATGTCAAATGGTAGCTTCTTCAGTTTTTTCCATGAATGTTAAGTTAAGAACACATGCTTATCCTCTTCTTCGGGAAAAAGAGAGAGAGCGAGAATCGTAAATTTGAGCATCAGCGAAACAGTACTGTCTAAAAAATGTATTGTAGCAGGCATTGGTTGAACAGACTAACCTTTTTCCAATTTAATTTTTGTAATACCCAGAACTTCAATACCACATTAATTTTTGTAATACCCAGACCTTCAGTACCACATTACCAGTTTACATTTGAGTTATATTAGCATATAATACCGGCTGACCTAACAAGTTGCACTTGCGGGTTAACCCGGCAAATAGAGGATCATAGGAGAAAAGCCCAAGGGAAGCGCTACTTGTGCCTACCCTTCCGAAGGATGGCCAGGATTTGAGAAATTTTTGGACCATATATTTTTGGAAATGCTACAAAAGCATCAAAAAAGCATGCAGCCGCCATCTCCAGGAAAAAAGCAACAACACTCTGCCTATAGTGCATGTTCAGCTGAATATTTCCCTTTTCCTTTTTGCAGCTATATTGCTCTTACAAATCAAACTACCTACGAAGTTGCCAGAAGGAAGCGGATATTCTACTTAAGGTACTATAATATTAGGAGCAATACAGGTTTCAGGTGGCTAAGATTTTATCATCGTGGTACTAAAACCAAGGAGCTGTACTACTTGCAGGGGAATTCCTGACAGAGTTCATCCATTCAGTAAAGGCATCTGTAGAAACATCTACGACTTCTGCTTCTCTAGGGAGAATGGATTTGATCTGGAAGCTGTGCCTCCATTGGAGGAGCTGGAAGCCAGAGCTGCTCCTTACACATGCCGAGACATAATTTGCTGCCGGTGCTGTTGATATGTGTTGTACTGTAGTACTGTACCATTCTTTACCCCCTAGCATGTGCTATAATCCATTCTTCAGACTTTTTCGCCAATGGAAGCAGGTCTTTCATGAGCTGCACCGATAGATGTCATTTTCATGTAAAATCACATGTTCATTTTTACGCAAAAATGTGTCTATGTGCCTGAGATATAGCTATCGTCTGTCTGTCCCTATAGTGTGACCAATATATGACTGGATTTTTTTTCAGGATATATGTGGCTGAAAGTAGGTTTCTAGGACAGAAACTGCAGTGAGTGACTGTTTGCGATTCTGTATAAATGTGCACTTCAGTTGTGGATGCCAGCGGTCGGTTAACACTTTTGAGACCTTTGTTAATTTATCTGAATTTATTCAGTAACTAAAAAAATTGCATCAGATAAAGAAACTGCAAAAATATACAACGACTATGCCCATGCGTATCTGACATGCTGTTGATTGTTTTCCTGTTTGGATGATCGGTCATAATGGGTTAACACAGAACCGGACTTCGGTTAACCGAATCCAAACAAAATATAATTTTGGTTGATATTTCTCATTACCCGAATTACTGAAAAAATTAAAACAGCTGAACCGAATTTCTTGTTAACACCCAATGCCGCTGATTTCTGATACAAGCAGAAGTTATATTGAAGTTCTTTGAAGACGTTGCCCCTAGATTAACTTTTTCATCTCGATTTTTCTTCAAGCCTATGGTGAGAAACTATATATAGTTTATCGACCAAACTGGACAACCTGCTTCGTTGTCAAGTTATGGGGAAGAACCCTGAGAGCATCTCCACCGGCACACCCCAAAAACCAATAAGGGTCTAGACAACAAAAAAACAGCCCACGGCGGGGCGCCCATAGGTGGTCCGGACACGAAAATATGTCTGGCACCCTAGCCACCCCCAAGCTTGGGGCTCTTTAGGGGTGCCAGACAACGTTCGGACACGCCCCGGTCCACATATTACCCACTATAACGCGCGGCGAGGCGAGCGATCACTGGGTGGATTTGTGTGGGAGCAGCAGGTGTGTGGATCAACTAGCCACAAGCGATCCACGCACGGGATTGTGTATGGCTTGGCACACTGTGTGCCATGTTTTTTCACTGGCTGCAAAAATAAATTTAATAGAGAATGCGATAATCCGGTCTATTTGGGAGCGCTGCTGGGAGCACCACATTTCATTGTGCTGGACATGTGTCCGACACCACTCAAAACAGATACATTTTGAAGGGTATCGGACATATTTCTGGGGTGCCGGTGGAGATGCTCTGACCTCGTCAAACTCATCAAAGCCGCCGCTAGCACCACCAACATGGCCCGAAGTGTTGGATGACCATCCACTGCATATAAAGCCGACGATCCATGGGACAAAATAAATATACACTCTTGAGTCGGCCACAACAGTCAGAATACATCATTGGCTACATCGGAGATTTTCCGAATATGCATTTTATCATTTTTGTATACCCCGGAATATAAAGTATTTGAAGTTGATCTTTTACACATTTGTGGAATACATCATTGGCTACATCGGAGATTTTCCAATCTTTTTTAAACTCATAAATATTTGTTTAGATTTTGTTAACACATCTCCTCTCGTAAGAATTCTCGCTAGTTTCATCTGGTTGGCGAGGGAGAATTTTGAGCCCTTTTTTTTTCGTGGTGGTCAGTCAAGCACGAGGGGTTCACACCTGAGAGAAGCTCGAACTGGCCTTCTCCCACAGCCAAGCCCAAAGGCTTTTCGGAGTAGTTTGGAATTTTGGATGGCCTCATAAAGCCTAGACAAGTGACAACCATTCGTCTTCACATGCCATGTGTTTGTGTACTATCATCTCTGGTTGATGCAGCCCAGACAACATATTAGTGTGTACTCTGTTACCCTCCTTGACTTTTTTTTTGAAACGAGGCAAAAAACATGACATTTTCATTAATCGAGAAAATGTTTTGAGAAGTCTTTAAAGTTTTTTAGGGAGACATGCCTAGGAAAGCTTTAGGACTTTGCACAAAAGGTTACTCTCTCTCGGAATTACATTGCTCAAAAAAGAAGCCCCGACCTTCTCCACATTATGGCCTCCTCCTTGATCCTAGAAACAACGACATTGGAGATGAAGCGTGATGACGAAAACACCTTCGCATTTCGTTCTTTTCAAATCTCCCAAGTGACGAGCATAGTCAAAGAAGCCAAGTCCTTGCGAGGACGATCTTTTTCGATGGCTAGTTGTTCCAAGAGTTCAGGAAGATGTTTTTTTGTGTGAGAAACTTCCAATCTATTCATCAGCTGTCAAGGCGTTACAAAGAACACCAGAAGCAACAAAATTACATCTAGATTCGTAGACAACCTAGCGACGACTACAAGCAGTAGAGCAAGCCGAAGACGCGCCACTGTCATCACCCCTCCATCACCAGAGCCGGGCAAACCTTGTTGTAGTAGACAGTCGGTCGGGAAGTCATCATGCCAAGACCCCATAGGACCAGCACACCAGAACATCAATCGTCGCAGATGAAGAGAAGTATAGATCAGAAGGATCCAATCTGTAGACACACGAAAAAGACGAACGAAGATCGGATCCAAACGGATCCACCGAAGACAACCACCGACCGAATCCCGCGAGATCTGCCAGAGACACACCTCCACACGCCCTCTGGCGACGCTAGAAGCACCGCCGGAACGGAGGTTAGGTAGGGAGGACCTTATTCCATCTTCAGGGAGCAACCGCCGCCTCATCTCCCTAGTAGGAGACAAACCCTAACCAAACATAAAAAACATGTGAGAACAGAGTACTCCCGCCGGCAAGGACCGGGATCCACTGCGCCACAATGGCACTAAGGCCACAGAGACGAGGTGGACCGGATAAGGCACCGATGTCTTAGTGATTCTGTCTATTTGTCTAAGCAGGCAGAGCGTCGAATGAGGCTTCCGATCACATTTGTTATGCCACTGAATATCGTGTGAACTCATCTGATATGACAAGATCTTGTAAGGCACCGATTAGTACAGCTGATAACTCGCTGTAAAATCATGCCAGTTTAACCCTACACCAGTGCAGGACAACCAGGTCAGAGTGGTAGTAGTTGGTTGAAATTCGTTACCGGCAAAAATGACGATAGTGGCCTACTGGCACAAAGTCCACCTGTTTGGCCATTTCTTCCTTGGGTCTGATTTCTGGCTATCTCTTGAGGCAAGAGGAGAATATATCATAGCTGTGTCATGATGTGCCATTCTCTCTTACCTAGTACTACAACGTCTTAGCAGATCGAAGCAGAACCCTGATGTTTGATCTCTCATGTCTATCATATAGTATTACTTATCAAACCAAATGAGCAAGACGAGAGATTCAGTTATCCTGTACCAGAAAAAAATGACTTCACCGCGGGAGCAGCCCCGGCCTGCTTCTAGAACTGGTGAAAACAGTCTGCCATCTGGAGTCAATTCGCTGGAGCAGCCTACCTTGTAGGGTTTCAGTTCCTTTTCTTTTCAAATATGGACATTTCCATCAAAGGGCGCACCTTTTTATTCAGTGTTTTCTTTGCATTTCTGTCGAAACAGGCAGTAGTCTTATCTTTTCTCAGTGCTGCTGGGAGTTCAGAACAGCCGTTCCTTCCCTGTGAGGCGGTTATGTTGCCTCTGCAATTGCATTTTCTCAATGCCAGGTTTCAGTAGTGCAGGCACACACACTATAAATATATATAGCTCCATCTCTGCACCCAACCACTTTCACATCATCTTGCTGCTTTCTTCAGAAAACATGAAAATGTACGTAGTCAGCAGTCTCGCTGAGAGTGACAGCATCGATTCAACTTTCAGCGAGAATATTACAAGAATAGACGTGACGAGAATATTACAAGAATAAATGGGATCCTATACAAGTATTCATTAGTTTACTCAAGACAGCTTCAATTCACCTAACTTTTACAGTAACATAATCCGGCGATGACGTCTTGAGCGACCTTTAATTCTGCACCAGTATCAAGCAGAGCAGCACAGCCAAACATCTCTCATATATTTAAAGCTAAACGAGAGATTCATGTAACGCACACAAACAACAGATTTTCTAATCGTCGTGCTTTGCTCACCGTTCCTGATCAAGTCCGCGACTTCTTTTCTTTGTCGACGAAGTCCATACTTCGTGATGTGTCGACTGTCGAGAGTCAGCAGGCCTGCCAAGAAAGTCATCGTGGCTGGCAACAAACTCTCCCGGCCAAATTGACTCGATCCTGGGTTAAAATCAAACAAGAACTGCTTTAATGCGCCACGATTGTAGACACCTGCAGACGGGAATTGGTCAGATCAGCCTATGTTTTCTACGCGTCAAACTTAATCAGGAGTCATAAACACCGCTCGTTCTGAATTGGGTAGGCCGGCAGGTCGTCTTAAGATACTACTACTGTCGTCTACCTAAAATCCACAAAAGTGTTTCGAAGACCTTCCTCACAGTTCGCACGAGCGGTGGTCTGTCTCTCTACTAGAATCCGATCGAATATCTGGAGGCCCTTGGTTGTCTGGTTGATCAATTCCAAGATGGCGCCAAAACGCTGCAAGTTGTGGTTGCTACTGATTGAATATTTGCAGCTCATGCAAAATGCGGGCTCCCGTCTCTACCGTCTCATGCTAAATGCGCAGCTACTTGTTAATTGCACCGCATGCTTCAAGCTCTGAACTGAATCCGGAGAATAAATTTTTTTGACGGTTAACCAGCAGGAGTTCTGCCATTTCATTAAAGTAAGGGGAAGGTGTTACAAGCCTGCAAGCAGGTTTACAGAGGTGCCAAAAAAGACGCCCAGAAACTGGGCGCAAAAGAAGGAGAATTACTCCAAAAGGCCTCCTCCAGGAGGTCAAGATCATCTCTGACCAAAAGAAAGACAGCACAAGCGTCAAGCGACAGGTGCTGGAACGTTCTTCTGTTTCTCTCTTTCCACAGATGCCAAGCGACGTAAGCAGCCAGTCGACAGTCCTGTATTCTGTCAGCTTTAGGTCCCAGGAGGCTAATTTTCTTCCACCACTCTCCAATTGTGCTGCTGGAGAGGGCAATGGCGGCAACGCGAGGCCGCAGCACTGAGGCGAGCTGCCAAACCTCCTTCGCAAAAGGGCACTCGATGAGGAGATGGAGTGCCGTTTCTGGCAACTGATCACAGAGGCAGCAATTGTCGTCGTGCGGCCACCCCCTTGCCTCCAGTCTGTCGACCGTCCAGTTCCTGTTTTGCAGCAGAAAATAGGCTTGACAATAACTCTCTTGAAATGGAGCTTGAGTGATATGCATGGCGATTTCTCTCGTTCCAAGTATCTGCCACTAGGTAGGAAGCTTCCAACGCTCTGTCATGACAAGCATATGCAGAGCAAGATGCACCGAACGCAGCTAGGCGGCCGGGGTTAAATCCGGACGTACTTACCTGAGGAGGTCTCTATAGGGTCTTGGTCATAATCATCAGAACAGTCGATTCATATCAGGTCAAACAAGTGTCGGGTCACTCACGCCAAGACCGGAAATTTTAGCTCCAATTCGGTAACCCGGTTGAGCATGTGTGAAACAGACAACTACGTTAGTTAACAGTCGGAGTCGGCTTGTCCCAGAGGTGATATCCTGCCGGCCGTTCGATCCCGCGAACATGCGGTCCGTGGAGTCGACTTTGGCGTTGGTTCGCTTTTGCCTCATGAACTTAAAACTTGGACAACGACGGGCTGAGAAAAAACGCGAGTTCTACGAAACGACAATGGCGTGAGAGCACAACTGAGAGCGAAAGGCCGCCGGAGACGGAGAAGCGGCCGAGCGTCACATTCGCTGATTAAAACTCCTCCAAAATGTTTGGCATGCAGGCTTTGTCTTTTTCTATGGTTTTCTCGGACATGGATTTCCAATTTAGCGATGCCGAACCAAAACTGACCCGTGATGAAACTTCAGCACAAAATAAATCATTTTCAAATCTAACCCTTTTCGCTAGCGCCTGTCATGGGGCGGTGCCCTCCATATGGTAGCGCCATGGGACGGTATGCCCCTGCCAACGTGGCAACAACGGGTCGCGAAAATCCTAAATCAAAAAAGGGTAGTGCGCTAGGCTAGACAGCTACCCTCTTAAGGGGAGCGCCATAGACAAGTGCACTATCCTCCAAAACTATAATTTCAAATCCTCTTAACTTTTGATCTACAAATGCAAATGACATGATTTGTTTTGCTATAGATTATAAATTAAATTATCTTTCCAGTGTCACCGGTATCATGATGGTTAGACAAGTAGATGATTTTTTGTGCATTATTTGCCTATGGTTAGACAAGTAGCTAACAAAATATTACCATCATCTACCATAGCATAGAAACTTTCTTGATCAAGTGGCATTGGAAAGATAATTTAATTTGTGACATATAACAAAAAGGATCATGTTGTTTGAATTTATAAATCAAAAGTTGCAGGGATTTAAAAAATATTTTTTCGAGGGTAGCGCCTTTGTCGAGGGCGCTACCCTTAGGAGGGTAGCTCCCTAGCCTAGGACGTTATCCTCTTTGACTTAGAATTTTCGTGACCCGATGTTGCCTCGTTGACAGTGGCATAGCGCGTCAGATGCTACCAAAAAAGGTTAGTTCCAAGATAGGTTCATTTTCTGCTGAAGTTTTGTCTTAGTGTTTCATTTACTCGCTTTTCACTAACAAACTCGTAACCTCGAGGCAAAATTAATTTTCCGATGCTAGTTTATATATCAGGCATCTTACTTTTTTTTTCAAAAGCTCTGGAGGAACCACAGATCCAAGTTTGCCGCATGTGATTTCGCCGCTCACCTTCCTCTCCGATCGCCGTCCAGCGTCTCGAGTAGGAGGGTGAAAGGATCGTATGGCCACCTAGAGGGGGGGGGGGGGTGAATATGTGCTACGTCAAATTTTAATACTTTTTTTATTTAGGCTTGACACAAAGGTAAATTCTCTAGATATGCAACTACGGTGAATTTACCTATATGACAAGTTAATACTACGCACGGTAATAAACAAGGGATAAAGGAGTAACCGAACGGGAAGCACGCGGAGACGACGATGTATTCCCGAGTTCCTCCTTTTTAGGGGAGTACGTCTCGTTGGAGGGGTGTGAGTTTCAAACTCAAGACGCCACAAATGGCCTCACCCTATTCTCCGATGAACCTTGCCCAAAAGCTCGGTTCACCTTCCACTATTGATTTCCCTTTTGGGCAGAAATCGAGTCCCGTACAACAATCTTGAGGCACAACCCACAAAAGGATTGGGAGCCCCCAAGCACCACAAATCTGCTACACAAAAGTAGCAAGCAAGTGAGTACAACAATGGGGCTAGGTTTTCCCAATGGAAACCCTAGCTAATGGTCCCTCAAGTGAATGAGGGGGAATGAAGAACCGCTTGGTGAAGTTGTAGATCCGGGCCTTCTCCTTCAATCCTCCAAAGATCAAAGAGTTTGGGTGGAGGGATTGGGAGTAATCTGAGTTTTGAGCTTTCAACAATGGTGTTCTTGCTTGGTCTGGTCGAGCTAGGTGGTTGGAGGTAGGTGGAGGGGTATTTATACCCCTCCAGATTTCTGCCCGTTGGAGTGCAGAGTCGACTAGATATTCCGGTATAAGTGAGGGCCGGATATTCCGGTACACCGGAAATTCCGGTCCACTTTGAAACTTCCGGCTAGAATCTCCGGTGACCTCCAGCAGTTGTAGCATCAGGTCCTTAGCAGATTTCTTCGACAAAACTTCTGGACCGGATATTCCGGTGTCACCAACCAGAATTTCCGGTGATATCCAGCACCTGGAGATTTTGGTCCTTACCCAAATTCTTCGACAATTCTTCTGGACCGGATATTCCGGTGTCACCAACCGGAATTTCCAGTGATCTCCAGCACCTGGAGATTCTTGTCCTTAGCCAAATTCTTCGACAAATCTTCTGGACCGGATATTCTGGTGTCACCAACCAGAATTTCCGGTGAACTCCAGCAGCATGCAAGTTCATTTCTTCCTTCTTTTTGGTGTTGATGCATAAGTAATATATACCACTAAGACCTGCATCACTTAACACCTAGTCAAATGTTCACTAGTGTTGTTAACTAACACACAAAACACAAGGGACTAAATTATGCTCTTTCAATCTCCCCCTTTTTGGTGTTAGATGACAACACTAGGATTTGCAATAAAATTCACAACACTATCATGTTCATAACAAAATTGGAAAGATCTCCCCCTACATGTGTGCATATCATTTTATTTTCCTTGGAATGCAAATACACACATAAGGAGGGGAACCGTCCAACAATATATATCCAACATGAAATAAGCAAAGACATAATTGCACAATATGAGACATATCCAAATAGATTGAGATTTTGAGATTATACCTTGTGTCGAGAGATGTAGCATATATAACCTTGCACAATACAATACAATCTCAACCATACATAAATCCGAAATCCATAGTCTCATACAATACCAAAACCACACAAAGTTCATGACACAAATAGCAAAAAGGTAGTTAAAACAAGAACAACAAGAAAATAGACACAAGCTCTCAAAGAATGGTAAAAACATATACTTGTGCCCAAAACCCATGCAAATCCCGCAACCTAGATAGAACTAATTCTCCCCCTTTGGCACACCAAAAAGGGAAGAAACAACAATGCTCCTCGTCGGACTCCTCGGTTGCATCGATTGGAAGTGTCTTTAGGTAAGAAAGGCAAGGGATTTAGATTACCAAACAGTGATTGGTACTTCACACTCGTTCTTGCAAGAATCAAACATAAAGGCCAAAATCGAGTGTGTTTTCCATAAAAACGAGAGAGACATAAAATTCAAATGGTTTTCAATAAAATCCAAATAAGAAACAACTCCTCAAAAGGAGGAGGGTGGTGGCCTTGGCCACCATGTACGAGTATATGTGGTGTGACACCGCGAAGATATATCTTGGGTTCACTGCCACTACTCGTCATTTAAGCTCACAATTCATAGAAACGAATATAGAGAAGTAAAATGAGTTCTTAATGTCGGCATAATGGGGGAGGGATAGTCCAATGTATTAGGACCGCACTCCCCCTATGTCCATGCCTACACCTAACCCAAATAGATAGTTAAGAATATAGGTGTGTATGCAAGATAGTCAAGTCAAGCTCGTTGAATCCACGATATTTAGCTCATGTCTCAAATAAGTGAATCTTGCTTCATCAAGTGGCTTCGTGAAGATATCAGCAAGTTGTTCTTTGGTTGGAATATAGCCAAGCTCAATATCACCACGGGCAATATGATCCCGAATAAAATGATGACGGATCTCAATATGCTTCGTTCTTGAGTGTTGCACCGGGTTGTGGCCAATCTTGATTGCACTTTCATTGTCACATAAAAGAGGCACTTTGTCACAATTGACACCGTATTCTTTTAAAGTTTGCCTCATCCATAACAATTGGACGCAAGCACTAGCGGCCGCCACATACTCGGCTTCGACGGAGGATAGAGATATGCAATTTTGCTTCTTAGAAGACCAACTCACCAAGGACCTACCAAGAAATTGGCATGCCCCAGAAGTTGATTTCCTATCATCCTTGCAACCGGCCCAATCCGAATCCGTGTACCCGGCAAGAGAGAAATTAGTGCCCTTTGGGTACCACAAACCAAACATTGGGGTATAAACCAAATATCGAAGGATTCTATTGACCGCCTTCAAGTGGCTTTCTTTAGGAGCCGCTTGATACCTTGCACACACCCCTACACTCAACACAATATCGGGTCTAGATGCACAAAGATAAAGCAAAGAACCAATCATAGAGCGATAATTTTTTTGATCAACATCAATATCGTCGAGGTTAAGTTCAAGATGGCATTTGGTGTCCATGGGAAACCGCTTCTCCTTGGAATTTTGCATATTGAACCTCTTGAGCATGTCTTGGGTATATTTGGTTTGAGAGATGAAAGTCCCTTCATTCAATTGCTTGATCTCAAAACCGAGAAAGAACTTCAATTCGTCCATTATAGACATCTCGAAACTATCGGTCATAAGCTTCGAAAATTCATCATTGAAATCTTTGTTAGATGAGCCAAATATAATATCATCAACATAAAGTTGGCATATGAAAAGCTCCCCTTTAACCCTCTTGGTAAAGAGGGTGGGATCGATTTGCCCCATTTCAAATCCATGGTCTAGCAATAGCTCTCTTAGGTGCTCATACCAAGAATGAGGTGCTTGTTTGAGACCATAGAGCGCCTTATCAAGCTTGTAGACATGGTTAGGGAATTTGGGATCCTCGAAACCCGGTGGTTGCTTAACATATACCAACTCATTTAAAGGACCATTAAGAAAGGCAATTTTCACATCCATTTGTTGCAATTTAAAGTTATGATGTGATGCATATGCAAGGAGGATACGGATGGACTCAAGGCGAGCCACTGGTGCATAAGTCTCTCCAAAATCAATGCCTTCAACTTGAGAGTATCCTTGTGCAACCAATCTTGCTTTGTTCCTCACAACCATTTCATGCTCATCTTGCTTGTTCTTAAATATCCACTTAGTGCCTATAACATTGCGGCACTCCTTCGGCTTCTCAACTAAATTCCACACCTTGTTGCGCTTGAAGTTATTGAGTTCATCATGCATAGCTTCTAACCAATTCGGATCTTCAAGAGCCTCAAACACTTTCTTTGGTTCCACCATGGAGATGTGAGCTTGATGTTCACTAAAGCTTGCCAATTGCCTTCTTGTGGTAACACCCTTACTTAGGTCACCAATGATTTCTTCTAGCTTGTGACTTTTTATTTCAAAGTCTCTTGCAATCCTTGCTTGACGACGGGCTTCGATATCTCTATTGCATCTTGGAGGTATCTCTTGATCATCTTGATCATTTGAGTCCCCGTCTTGACCGGATTGATGACCTTGATCTTCATTATGCATAACTTCATTGCTTGAAGTAGATGGTTGATCTTGGTCTTGACCTTGGCTAGCATCAAATATTGGAGAACTTGGTTCTTGCATAGCATCTTGGTCATGAGGAGGGTTTTGAACTTGTTCTTGGGTTGGTGCATCATTGGCATCAAAGGTTGGTGTAGCTTCATGAGGTGAGGTAGGAGGCTCCACTTGAGTAGAACTTGATTTTTCATGGCTTGCCTCTTGATGGATCTCAATGGGGCGGTAGAAACCCACTCCCATTCTTCGGATTGCCTCAAGAGGCTGCCCATTATCTATATCACAAACATGAAACTGCGCCACTTGGGAGCCATCATTTTCGTCGAACTTCACACTATAAGATTCTACAACTTTCCCGAGGGATTTGTCATAGACTCTATAAGTGTGAGATTCGGCACTGATGTCTACGCACGCTTCTATTCTTGTAGACAATGTTGGGCCTCCAAGAGCAGATGTTTGTAGAACAGCAGCAAGTTTCCCTTAAGTGAATCACCCAAGGTTTATCGAACTCAGGGAGGTAGAGGTCAAAGATATCCCTCTCAAGCAACCCTGCAATTAGTATACAAGAAGTCTCTTGTGTCCCCAACACACCCAATACACTTGTCAGATGTATAGGTGCACTAGTTCGGCGAAGAGATAGTGAAATACAAGTAATATGGATGATTATAAGTGGTAATTGCAATCTAGAATAAAAATGGCAGCAAGCAAACATGTAGCAGAACTTGTTGTAAACGGTGTTTCAATGCTTAGAAACAAGGCCTAGGGATCATACTTTCACTAGTGGACACTCTCAACAATGATCTCATAACTGAATAAATAAAAGCTACTCTTAAACACTCTCTTGTTGGATAACAAACACCATTCATTGTGTAGGGATACAAAAGCACACCTCAAGCCGGAGTAAACAAGCGCCACAACGTCATAAAGGAATCACACACGGTGCACACACTGTCACCTTTACACCGTGGAGAGTACCGGAGTTCATATTAAAGTAACCTCTAGAGTGCATAATAGATAAAGAGTAACATCTACATATTCAACTAGATTAGCACAACTGAACACAAGTAAATGCTGCTCGGGATTATTCTCCTTCTTGATAACACAAGAGTACTACGTGTAGGGCTGCAAAAGCACTCCTCAAAGTCTGAGTAAACAAACACCACAGTTCCCAAGAACAAGCCATGATAGATATCTAAATTATTCATAGAGTCACACAAGTACCCACACTGTCACCTTGATACCGTGTTGTCACAATGACTCCAGAAACTAGACAAAATCACTTGAGTAGCATAAACATTATTAATGTATTCAGCGATACTAGCAATACACACGATCACATAAAGATCACACCATGAGAGAGAGAGATGAACCACATAGCTACCGGTAGAGCCCTCAGCCTCGGGGGAGAACTACTCCCTCCTCATCATGGGAGTCAGCAGCGGCGATGAAGATGGCGGTGGTATCGATGGAGATGACTCCGGGGGCAATTCCCCGTCCCGGCAGCGTGCCGGAACAGAGATTCTATCCCTCGAAACTTGACGTCGATGGCGGCGGCGCTACGGAACTCTTCTGGAAATATGACTCTGTTTTTTAGGGGTTTAGCGTCTGAGGCAATATATAGGCGAAGGGGCAACGTCGGTGGAGGCCCGAGGGGGTCAAACCACCTGGCGGCGCGGTGGGCCCCCCTGCCGCGCCGGCCTATGGTTTGGCCACCTCGTGGCTCGACTTCGTCTCTCCTTCAGACTCCGTGTACGTGTTGGAAAAATAGGGACGTGGCCTTTTGTTTCGTGCAATTCCGAGAATATTCGCAGAAGTACTTTTCTGAAACCAAAAACAGCAGAAAACAGAGAACTGGCACTTCGGCATCTTGTTAATAGGTTAGTCCCAGAAAATGCATAAAAGTGATATGAAGTGTATATAAAACATGTAGCAATTGGTATAATATAAGCATGGAACATCAGAAATTATAGATACGTTGGAGACGTATCAGGCACCGTACCCAAAAAAAAAACCCTCTAAAGCTTTAGGTTCAAATTTAGAAAGACGAACATCTTTGATCTTATAGAAACACTTACAACCAAATACCCGGTAGTAGGAAATATTGGGCTTGTTGCCCGTAAGCATCTCATATGAAGTTTGTTTTCGTCCAACACGGAAGAAGAGCCGGTTTGATGAATGACATGCAGTGGAGATGGCCTCAGCCCACAAGAAGAGTGGAGATTTAAACTCCGCCAACATAGACCTTGCCATATCCATGAGAGTCCGGTTCTTCCTCTCAGCTACACCATTTTGTTGAGGGGTATACGCAGCGGAATATTGATGACGAATTCCCTCTTCACTCAGAAATTCATTTAGGGTGTAGTTCTTGAACTCGGAGCCATTGTCACTCCTAATGGCCAAAATGGGAACATTGTGTTGACGTTGAACTTCATTGGAGAAATCGATGACAGCTTGTTGAGTCTCATCCTTCGTCTTGAAGAAATAAACCCAAGTGAATCTTGAATAGTCATCAACAATCACCAGACAATACTTCTTCCCACCAAGACTAGGTTGTGGAACTGCACCAAATAGATCAACATGTAGCAGTTCCAATATCCTCTTTGATGATATAATGGTCTTGCTTGAATGGGGAGAATCATGCATCTTTCCTTCAACACATGCCCTGCAAAGACGATCTCTAAAAAAGAAACATTCTCTTTTAGTCCAAGAATGTGGCCACCCTTGTGAAGACTTTGCAAAGTTCTCATGTTGACATGGGACAAGCGCGATGCCACAACCACCCCACGTCGGCCTTTCCGAATAAGCACATTGCGGGAGTGTTGGTTGACCCCGAAAAGTCCACCACAAACAACTCATGCTCAACATACCCAACGTACATGACCTTTAGAGTCTTGCTCCTCAAGAGTACCACCAAATCAATAGTAAAATGGACATCAAAGTTCATTTTGTTAAGTGCACGAACCGACATTAAATTGTAACCAAGGGACTCAACAAGCATGACATTCACAAGGGTGATATCCTTTGCTACTGCCACTTTGCCAAGCCCCGTTACCTCAGCTTTTGATTTATCTCCATAAGTGACGGTTGAGTGATTTGAATTTGGTCTCAACTCCGTCATGATCTCCTTGCTTCCGGTCATATGACTAGTGCATCCACTATCAACCACCCATTTCGACCCACCGGAAGCATAGTCCTGCAAGAGATCATTGCTTTGTTTTAGGTACCCATTTTGCAATGGGTCCTCTTTGGTTAGCAACAAGGGTCTTTGGGACCCAAATAGCATGAGCAACATATCCATCATAAGGACCAACATATTTTGCATACACATCACCATAATAATCAACATATAGAATGTAGTGAGGGTTAGCATTTCCCGCAAAGTCACTACGAGTGGTCTTGCCCCTAGTGGCATTACCACTCGCAATAGGAGTCTTAGCTTGTGCGGGCTTGGCCTTGTTCTCCTTGTTGTTGCTCATCTTCTTCTTTGCCTTGGCAACATAACCAAGACCCTCCTTCCCTTTGTGTTGCTTTTGCTCAAATACTTGAGCAACAACCTTTTCTTTACCTTTGGGAATTGAGGTCTTGGCACTAGTGACCTTGGCAAGCTCAACCTTCAACCTAGCATTTTCCTCAATAACATTTGCATGATTACAAGAGGGAGTAGAGGTACTAGGTGAGTTATACTTAGAAAGTTGAGTTTGTAGTTGCTCATGAGACTTGACTAGAGAGAGTGAGTGCTTTCCAAGTCCTTGTGGGCCTTGTCAAGCTTTTCCATCTCCTCAACAAGTCTAGCATTAGCAACCACAAATTCGGCTTTCTCCTTTTTAACCACTTTATATTTAGCAAAAACATGGTCTTATCCTTAATGATTTTAGCAATTATTTCATCATTTTTATCATCAAGGGACTCAATCCTTTGCTCAAGAGTGATTTCTCTTCACTTCTTCTTCAAGAGCAGCTTTCAAGAAGCTATAGTTATAGATCTTCTCTCTCAATTTCACCTTTGGTCTCAAGAAGTTCATTAGCCTGCCCAAGTTGACTCATGAGAGCCTCAAAGTGCTTCTTTGCTTCACCTCGCAAGTTAGTCATAAAGGAATCGAAAGCAACACGTTCCTTCTTTATTTCAAGGCTAGAGATATCATCTATTTCATGCATAGCCTTGGGTGTAGAAGATGATACCTCGGTAGCTTTAGCCATGAGGCAACGAGCAGTGTTGGTGGAGATGTTCTCATTGGGAGATTCAAAAAGAGAAGGTGATGAAGTTGAGGTGATAGCCAAAGCAGCCACCTCACTAGTGGTTTCTTCTTCTTCTTCGGAATCTTCGGAAGCATATTCTTCTTGTGTCACCAACACCATTCTTGTTGGCTTCTTGGCAAATGGCTTCTTCTTGACATAAGGCTTCTTTTGAGCCATCTTTGAAAGATCCTTGGGAACAAGCCTTCCACCATGTTCTTCACGGTTCTCATAAGGACATTTGGCAACATAGTGATACTTGTTTTGGCAATTGAAGCAAGTCTTCATCTTTGGGTTGCCCTCCTTGAAACCACTTGATTTGAACTTTTGCTCAACTTCAGCTTTAGCCTTTGATGGGTTCTTCCAAAAGGTTCTTGCTGCAAGAGCCACATAATCTCTATGAGCACTCTTGAGTTCTTCGGGGTTCAAGTAAGTTCCCTCTTCATAGTCTTGATCTTCATCATCTTCCACCACTTTAGCCTTCAAAGCAAGGAAGATCCTTGATGCATTCCAATTGCGCGGGCACGAGAGTCTTGAGCAATTTGTGCTTGAACCTTGTAAGACTGCATTTCTTGCATGACTTCATTTGAGGTCATTAGATGATAGTTGTGTCTCCTTGCAAATGCTTCAAATCAGTCGGTTCAAGGGCAAAAGAGCATTCACATACTTCCTCTTGATCCAAGCATCATTCACATGTGTGCCACCAAGCTCCTTATATGTATTTGCAAGAGCCTTAAGTCTCGATACATTTGCTCATGGTCTTCACCCTCCTTCATGAAGAAACCTTCAGCTTTGTTGCTTATTTCTCATATCGGTTTCTCTTCATGCTTTCATTCCAATGAACGCCTCAGAGAGACAATCCCAAGCTTCTTTGGCGGTGGTGCAATGATCAATGAGGGGCATATCATCTTCTCCCACTGCATCTCGGACCAAATCAAGAGCTGTGGCATTTAGTTGACAATCAACAATCTCTCTTCTTGTCTTGTCGGATTCATCCACAGCTCGGTATCCTTCTACAATGATCCTCCACAGCTCGATAGATGCACTGTTTACATAAGATCTCATAGAAGATTGCCATTTAGTAAACAAAGATGCATTTAGCTTAGGTGGGTTTCCCCTTAGATGTATAGGAGGATGGGGATAGGCAAATCTGGAGAGTAAGCAAAAGGGACTCTAGCATGTTCTCCCTTACCATTAGCTGGTTTAGTTGATCCATCCCCTTTTTCCTCTTTATTTTCCGTTAAATCCCCGGAGGAACTCTCCGGATTAGGAGGTGCTGCGGGAGCCTTTGTACCTATGATTGCGTTATCATTTCACGCAACTGTCTCATCTCGGTTTCCATAGAACTCTTCATGTTATTGAAGTCCTCTAGGGAAACCGAAGGAGGAAGGACAATAGGGTTCCCATCAGCATCGAAGGCCATACTTCTCTAGGCGGTTAAGCCCGAATAAAGAGCCGAGGCTCTGATACCAATTGAAAGGATCGTATGGCCACCTAGAGGGGGGGGTGAATAGGTGCTACGTCAATTTTTAATACTTTTTCGATTTAGGCTTGACACAAGGTAAATTCTCTAGATATGCAACTACGGTGAATTTACCTATATGACAAGTTAATACTACGCACGTAATAAACAAGAGATAAAGGAGTAACCGAACGGGAAGCACGCGGAGACGACGATGTATTCCCGAGTTCCTCCTTTTTAGGGGAGTACATCTCGTTGGAGGGTGTGAGTTTCAAACTCAAGATGCCACAAATGGCCTCACCCTATTCTCCGATGAACCTTGTCCAAAAGCTCGGTTCACCTTCCACTATTGAATCCTTTTGGGCAGAAATCGAGTCCCTTACAACAATCTTGAGGCACAACCCACAAAAGGATTGGGAGCCCCAAGCACCACAAATCTGCTACACAAAAGTAGCAAGCAAGTGAGTACAACAATGGGGCTAGGTTTTCCCAATGGAAACCCTAGCTAATGGTCCCTCAAGTGAATGAGGGGGAAATGAAGAACCGCTTGGTGAAGTTGTAGATCCGGGCCTTCTCCTTCAATCCTCCAAAGATCAAAGAGTTTGGGTGGAGGGATTGGGAGTAATCTGAGTTTTGATCTTTCAACAATGGTGTTCTTGCTTGGTCTGGTGAGCTAGGTGGCTGGAGGAAGGTGGAGGGGTATTTATACCCCTCCAGATTTCTGCCCGTTGAAGTGCAGAGTCGACCGGATATTCCGGTATAAGTGGGGGCCGGATATTCCGGTACACCGGAAATTCTGGTCCACTTTGAAACTTCCGGCTGGAATCTCCGGTGACCTCCAGCAGCAGTAGCATCAGGTCCTTAGCAGATTTCTTCGACACAACTTCTGGACCGGATATTCCGGTGTCACCAACCGGAATTTCTGGTGATCTCCAGCACCTGGAGATTCTGGTCCTTAGCCAAATTCTTCGACAATTCTTCTGGACCGGATATTCCGGTGTCACCAACCGGAATTTCCGGTGATCTCCAGCACCTGGAGATTCTGGTCCTTAGCCAAATTCTTCGACAAATCTTCTGGACCGAATATTCCGGTGTCACCAACCGGAATTTCCGGTGAACTCCAGCAACATGCAAGTTCATTTCTTCCTTCTTTTTGGTGTTGATGCACAAGTAATATATACCACTAAGACGTGCATCACTTAACACCTAGTAAAATGTTCACTAGTGTTGTTAACTAACAGACAAAACACAAGGGACTAAAATATGCTCTTTCAGAGGGGAGCTCTAGCTCTCGTCGCAGCCTGTTGAAGGGCGGGGTGACGTTGGCCCGGATCCGACGTTAAAGAAACACAGAGGGCTCCTCTAGCCGATGTTCTTTATCGGGCATGATCCTGCCTTACGGGGCTGGTGGCTGTTGCGAGTTGTTAACGACGCATGGATAGGTTTTTTTTTCAACGTCAAGATATGGACCAACTGCTGGTGCTCTTCTTCTCCGGCGACGACGAACGACCTCGGTGCTTGAAAGTTGTGGCGAGGGCGGTATGTAGTAGTACAATCGCTTGTATCCTCCAGATTTTCTCTTACTTGTATTAGTATTAACTTTAGGCAAAAGTCCATTTTGAACCCTAAACTTGTATAGGCATGGCAGTTTGAACCCTGAAGTCGAAATCCCCATCGTTTGTACCCTGAATTTATCAATCCCGGTCTAAATCGAACCCTGGACATGCTTGGCACACTGGGAATGCGACAATCCCGACCGGGATTGCAGACTATCTCACTGACATGTGGACCCTACTTGTAAGAATCTCCTCCCCCAATCTTACTGCACCATCGCCTCCGATCCACACCCTCAGGCTCGCCGGCGGCAGCCGGTACAGCGTCGCCATCGCGCGCCGCCGGTCGTGCTCTGCTGAGCCGCGCCGCTCTGCCGGGCCCTACCGCTCTGCCGGAGCAGAGCTCGCTCCGCTGGGCCACGCCGCCGGAGTAGAGCTCCGCGCCGCCGGTCGCACTCCGCTGGGCCGCGCTCCGCTAGGACACGCCGTTCCGCAGGAGCGCTGGTTGGCTCCGCTCCCTCACGCTCGCCGCCGGCTGCCGGTACTGTGTCGCCGTCGCGCTCCGATGGGCCGCGCTGCCGGTTCTACCTCGTCGGAGCAGGTCGAGGGCGAGGAGCGAGAGGGCGCGGGCACGCAGCTCGCCGGCCGGTGATGGTTGCATGCGAGGCCGCGAGGTGTGGGTTGGGCGGCGCTGATCTCGTGGAGCTGCTGGAGGTCGACGGCGAAGTAGGAGCAGAGGATTGGGGGAAGAAGATGGATATGACATGTGGGTCAATGTTGTCAGCGATAGTAGCAATTTGATATTATTTTTTTCTCTGGTAAACATGTCCAAGGTTCATTTTAGACCGGGATTGCTAAGTTCAGGGTACAACAAACGACAGGGATTTCGACTTCAGGGTTCAAACCGCCCGACCTCTATGAGTTCAGGGTTTAAAATAGACTTTTTCCTTAAATTTATATTCTTATACTATTATCAATACATTTTTTTTGAGAAACCATTATCAATACAAATAATGTACGCCTAAAAAAGCTCCGGAGGGACCATGTCCATTCACTCCGCCAGTCACGCCACCAAGCCCAACCCATCCCAGCCTGCCATCCGGGCCCCCCAACCAAAGAAACCTGGTGTGCGTGCGGAGCATGCCTTCTTCTAGAGTAGAAAAACAAAGCAGAACTGGTCCCAGCTCCACCTCACCCGTTTCGCTTTATATAACGCCCGCCCGTGCGCTTGACCCCTTCCACCCTTCCTTCCTCGGGCGTTCCATTCCATTCCCGAATCTCACTTCGCAGTTTAAAATTCTCCGCTCCTCCCCTTCGCCTCACCGCTCGATCCATTGATTCGACTACAGTAACCGCGCTGCTGCACGGTAGGAGCAGAGCAGTGCTGGTACGATGGTGGTCGGGTTCCGCCGCACGATCTCCTTCCCCGCGCCCAGGTCGGCGGCGGCGGGGTCGAATGGGAAGTCCGCGGAAGGTTACCGCGTCCGCTCGGCGAGCCTGCCCTGCCGGTTCCACCCGCTAGTCCTCCAGCTCGACGAGGACGTCGCGACGCTGCGCGATCTGGCGGGGGCACTGGCCTCGTCGTCGGCCCCGTCGGCGCGCTCCATCGGGGAGGGCGCCGAGCAGCTGGGGCGGGTCCTGGTATCCCTCTCCGAGCTGCTCCACCACCCGCAGGCGCAGGAGCCGCTGCGGCGGCTCGGCCGCTCGCCGTTCGCGGAGCGGCTCCTCGACGACTTCCTCCGCCTCGCCGACGCGCACGGCAGCTTCCGCGCCGCTCTCGTCGCCCTGGGCGCGCTCCAGGCCGAGGCGCGCGCGGCGCTGCGCCGCGAGGACCCGGCGCGCCTCGCCTCCGCGGCCCGCGGGCTCCGCCGGTCCGGCCGCGACCTCCCGCGGATCGCCTCCTCCGCGCGCGCCGTGGCCGCCAAGGCGCCGCCCCCCGCGCCCGCCGGCCTCCCGTCGGACGCGGCCGCCCTCGCCGCCGCCATCGTCGACGCGGCCGCCGCCGTCGCGTCCGCCTCGGCCGCGGTCTTCTCCGGCGTGTCCTCCCTGTCGATCGCCGCCGCCACGGCCCGTGTCGACGTCGTCAGGACGCCGTGCTGGATGCCTTCCCCCGCAAGGTTCGTCTCCTCATCGGCCACGCCAAGAACCAGCCACCACATCGTCACCACCAGGCCCTCGTCCATGCGCATATGGTGGGTGGCCGACCTGATGCGCTGGATGTCGCGCGCGAAGCGCCGCTCGGCCAACAAGCAGCACGCCGACGCCGGTTCTTCCGACAACCAGCAACCGCGACCCGACGCGACCGTGGTCGACCCCGAGGAGGAAGACCGGAAGGCGGCATTTGAGCGCATGGACAACCTTGGACGGTGCATCGCCGACGTGGAGAACAGCGGCGAGAACGTTTTCCGGGCTCTGGTTAACACCAGGGTCTCTCTGCTCAACATCCTCAGTCCAAGCTTCTGAACAATAATCCCGTAATGTTGGAGCTAGCAAAATTTCGACTCATGTGAAGTTTGTATATACTATACAAATGGGAGTTTTTAGATGACAATAGTAGAAATGTAGAAGAGTAATCTCAGTAGAAGTAAAAGAGATTTTCCGTTTTGTGTTGCAACTCTGCATCTTTCACAAACCTCTCCAGAGACTGTTTCGCTTGGAGCCGCGATTTCATGTTTGAAGATGGCGTTCGTCACACGCGCGCGCTTTGAGTCGCTGAGACGAGTGGCGATCGATCGGTTCCTTCCCGATCGTTGGTTAGGATGGGTGGGGTAACATGGGTGGAATTATATGAGATCAGCATGGCGATCTTCTACGTGCTTTCTCCAACACGATTCGATCTTTTTAGGGAAGTGGAGGGCGCTCGATGATGCCGCGCCAATCACGCCGATGGAATGATCTGCTGTCGTGGCAGTGGTTCTCCATTGATTCTTGACCGTTTTCCTAATTCCTATCCTCTTTCTCTATGCGATGACTTGCTGCCAGGTTTCAGCTTCCAAGTCCAACGTTGTCCCCGGCAAGCGGGGTAGATTCATGCCGTTTTGACCTGATGAGCCAGCACGCTGGAGATCAAGAACACGTGCAAAGACACCGCGAGGGTTGAGATTTATCGTTGTAGATTTGAGCGTCTGAGGAATCTGTTTTTTTTTTTGCGGTATAAGGTACACGAATTACAACAGGCTTCTTACAGAAAGACCCAGAAGACAAACAAAATTACAAAAAGCCCCCTCCTGGATCCCATCTTCAACCTCCAGCTCTGGACGTGCGCCGGCGCGCCGCCGCTGCTTCTCCATGACGCCTTGGAACTGGACGAAGCCCCTCCGCGGACCGGGAAGTCGACGCCCTCGACCCCTAAGGATCTCCACCCTTCGCCGCAGTTGAAGACGACCTGCATTAACACGGTAGAACCTTCTAGAAACCTCAAAATCCGGAGCCGCCATCCCACGGACTCCGGCGAGGGGAGGACGACGGCCGCGACTCCGGAGAGCCACGGGGTCGCCGCGAGCAGCAGATCGACGGAGGACACCGGAGTGCCTCGAATCGAGGAGAGGACCGCCGCCCACAAAAACCGCCGACGCCGCCGCCGTCTCCACAGCGCCGCCCGCGTCACACCCACGCACCCCTACGCTATGTACAAGCCGGATCCGGGGATTCCCCGTCCTCCCGCCGCCGGAGCGGCTGCCGGAGGGCGGCGAATCTGCCGAATCGGCGGTGACACGATGGAACACGCAAGCTCGCTCACAAATCGCCTCTCTACAGTGGATGGGGAGAGGAGCCGGTCCAAGGTCCAATAGTCCGGGGTCTGAGGAATCTGTTGACTCACAATAGGTGCATGTGCATCTTCGTACATATGCCAAAGAGTATGTGCAAAGACGCAGCCCAACAATCAAATATCACCAAATGACCAGCTAAAAAAGAAAAATTGCCAAAAAAAAAAGAGATCAAGCTCCCTTGTTTCATTTACTCTGTTTCTGGAGGCCAGCAACAGGAAAAGTTGTAGCAACGTTACAAAAATGACAAGTGTCATATATAATTGTGCATAGTAGATTGGAATATACACACTGGGTTCTCTTTTTTGGTTGCTTGAAATGTTTATGTTGTTTTCTGAGTTGATATCTGTAGATATTGTATTATCATCACCAAATGACCAGCTAAAAAAGAAAAATTGCCAAAAAAAAAAAAGAGATCAAGCTCCCTTGTTTCATTTACTCTGTTTCTGGAGGCCAGCAACAGGAAAAGTTGTAGCAACGTTACAAAAATGACAAGTGTCATATATAATTGTGCATAGTAGATTGGAATATACACACTGGGTTCTCTTTTTTGGTTGCTTGAAATGTTTATGTTGTTTTCTGAGTTGATATCTGTAGATATTGTATTATCATCTATCTAACATGTTAATGACATTTTCTGTTGCCATTGATAGTTGGTTTCACGGACCGTTTTCCTCTTGATCACCGCTATTTTTAGCCTTTCAGGCCTCAACAGACTGACCAGTACAAGTGTCCACATGAGTTTTTGGTAGTTCTACAATTCCATGATCTGATATGCACGAGTCACTGTCGCAAGGAGGGCAAACATCTCCGGTTGTTATACTTGTTATTACAACTAGGAAAATGGCCCGTGCGTTGCAACGGGAGAAAAAATTGTCGTCGTCCTCTCTAAAATTGGCAACACGCCAGTCAAACATATAACCCTCCTCTCTGAATGAAACACTCTTTTTGAAGTAGTACAGTAAAAAATCTCGTGCGTTACCACGGGACAAAAAAGATATGTTGTTCAAACAGGTACATAGCCATCCCATCTAACATTGGCAACACCTAGGCCTTCGCCGACAAATTCCTACCAAAAATGAATGTAAGAAAAAACATTTAGAAACCAAAACAGAATTGATGTTATTGTACTCACGTAGGCTATCCTTCTCAAATTAGAGTAAATTTCCAACCTAACCAATAGACACCTAGCCAAAAAATAATTAAAATCTACTTGATGGATGCCTCCATATTGAGGAGCAGACTCATGCCATGACAGTGAATCAAAAAAGTCTGTCAGCGTTAGCAATGCCAAAATATTGGAAAGACAGGAAATTTGAAAGGACGACTTCAGTGTACATGCGATTAAAATGTTATTTCTTGTCAATAATCTGCAGGATGGCATACATAATTTTGTTCGGTAGAAGCTGCCCTGGTTTAATTATAACACACTTGTGAATCTGTTTCCTCTTTTGCAAGTTGCTTTTACCTAGTTTTTTTCACTCAGTCCCTAACCCAATGGCTCAAACACGCAGGTGGAACACATTGACCCTAGAATCGATCAACTTATTTAAAATCCACTAAAGCAAAAAAAATATTACAATGAGTTACAATTCAATCCTCCTTATAAGAAAATTTTAAAAACAACTATTAAAAATACACTGTTTATTAATTCGAAATCGAATTAATTGGAAGGTGGTCGTCATTAGAAATCCACATGTGAATAAAAAGATATGCGCATATGTTAAACCGACTTGAACATGACTTTGTGATACTCCCAGTACTATGTTTATTGCTGTAAAGTACCAGCTAGAAAGGTTTAGCTTTTTTGAATTGATTTGATGCAGTGCATGAGGAAAGGTTTCAAAAGAAACTAAGCATTTTAACACCGGAAGTAATAGCAGCATCTATAAAATAGCTAATAAATACAGTTATTGTGGTAATTGCATGGCCTATCATCCTGACACAAAAATTGTGCTTCCAATTTTTCACGTGTACAAACTCAACTTGCTAACAACAAACTGTACAAATAAAATGTGATTTTCCACCGGCAAACAAATCGAAAAGATAATCAGATTGATATAAAATTTAGCTAGGTAGCTAGCAAATCAGACTGGGAGCAGCAGCAGGAGCTAGCTAGCGAACCGGAGGATTAATCAAAACAAATAAATAGATCGGGAGCATCAGTACCTAGCTAGCTTCAAACCAGGTCGGGAGCTTGCCAGAGTTAGCTGCAACTGCGAACGGCCAGATCGGGATGACCCGGGCGTGGATGCGAGGAAGAGGTACGGCAGCGTCGGCTTCGCGCTTGGCTGCGGCTGCGCGGACCCAAAAGGCCGTCCCGATGGCCGTGGTCGCCTCGTCGCCGAGTTCCGGCACGGAGCAGTCGTCGCGAAGGGCTAGGCCGGTCCCGTGGGTGTCGGCATCGACCAGCACGCTCACCGTGCCCTCCGACTCCTCCTCTTTCCTATGGGAGGATGCCCAGGCCTACAGCGAGGAGATTGAGTTTAATCAGGGATGTTGGCCGCCGCCAGCGGAGCTCGCCGGAGCAGCTGGGATGGCCGGCGGCCGCAGAAATTGGCAGGGTACGCCGAGGGGATTCCGTTTTGGTAAGCGGAGGAACCGGGAGAAATCGCAGTTGTCGAAATCGACCGGTGAGGGTGGCGGCGCGGCAGAAAAGGGGATCCGGGAGGAGGGAACGGCGAGAGGAATTTAAAAAAAACGAACCGGTACGACTTATGTGTGGCAGTGGTGGGTAAATATGTGATTTGGTGGAGGGTAAAATCGGCAAAAAAAATGACGTACCACAAGAAACCTTAATGCTTTTATTATTAGGTATAGATTAGCGTGTGATGATTTATATATCTACGTAGGATATAACATATCCTGTGTACGTAATGTCCAGCTAAAAGTTCATATCTACGTCAGTACATGCGTGCGTCTACATAACACATCCCTACCTCAGATGGTACCCCGCATCCTGACTACCTTTGCCCATTCCTTGAAGCAAACCGAAACTCCGTTGTCAGCCGGATGTGGCGTCAATTCCGCTGAGAGCATCTTCAACTGGAATCGCCAAATTTAAGCACATGCACAGGCCTCAGCAAAGCTCAGAAGGCATGTCTTGCAACCATCCTCCTTAAACCGAACCCCAAATTAATGAACCACATGCAACGGCGATCGCAAGACCAATTAATCCGAACAATATAACGTGAATTAACCAATACATGTGCGAATTCAAAACCAAATAAAATTCTTTAAATTCATACAAACCGATACACCAATTAATCAATTGCGGATGAGATCCATCATAAACGCGTTCTATGCATTGCACACAATTAAAATTGATCCTAAAATTGATTCTAAACCGTGCCTATGGAGATAAATTATATCTGAGCCGTGTCCGGAGCATCGACGAGCATGTTGTGGGCATGGGCACTGACGGAGATGCCCGGCGGTGGCCGTGCGGGGAATCACACACCATTTACTCGTCTCGCGAGAAGCCATCCAGGATGTGACACTTCGACGAGTTGTCCTCATGGTTCATGGACGACATCGATCTTCTTGGCGGCACGAGCGCGGGTGCGGGGGTGGGCGTTGCTGCGCTCGGGTGCCGAAGCGGAGGCCCTGAACTGCATCTCTGCAGCCTTCTTCTCATCCGCATCCTTCTCCTCTAGCAGGCGGATGCGCTGCCGGTTTCGCCTGTCTTTCGGGCGACGGTCTCCGGGTTCAATTCCGACGATGGCCTCTGATCGACGGATTCGGACAATCCGTCCTTCTCCACAAGGTTGATGCCGGGAGCGTCTTTCTCCACAAGGTCAGTGGCGGACCCACCACTGGGGCAAGCTGGGGCGAACGCCCCAGGTCGCCGGCGGCCGTGTGAGTATACAATGGCACATCGCTGCTGCCCTATGTTGAAACATCGTGAAATTGATCAGGTAGCACAATAAAATAAAATAAAATAAAACGGATGGGCAACAAAAGAAAATGAGCCTCACTTGCCAATTCAAGCCCATTATAGCACAACAGTCAGCACCACTGCACCACGTTCATTCCAGCAATCAGATCGGTCGTTCATTTGCTAGCAGCTACTAGCTTTTGTGGTGCAAGAAATAATTAAGGTGGTCTAAGAAATATTCTAGTGCCAAGTACGGAAGAACATTTCAGCTTGGGGTTACCCAAGAAGCTACTGAAAATGGTAACGAACTTCCACCATTAGAAGATAATCCATCCGTTCTAAATTAGATGAATTACATTTGTCTAAATTTGGATGTATCTATATTTGTAATATGTCTAGATACATCCACATGTGGGCAAATGAAGTCATCTAATTTGAAACGGAGGGAGTAGCTTGACAGAAATATTCAATGAGGTGTTTGAGAGATATTTGCAAAGATAAGCGACAAGCATATTTTGTTACTTTTGTTGCGTGTGAATATTCGCCCAGCAAACAAAAATTTCTGAGTCCGCCACTGCACAAGGTTGATGGCGGGAGCGTCTAACTTCCAGTTCATCGATCGGGTATCAGCTGGAATGTGGTTAAACGGAAGGAACGCACTGCACGACTTTTTTTTTTTTTTGAAATTACGCACTGCACGACTTGACAGCTGCAAATTCTCGGTGCTGTATGAAAGACTTATTAAAAGGCGTGCAGCCACACGTGGGCATCAAATTTCAACGGGCCAATTCTTTAAAAAAAATCAACGGGCCGGCATTGGTCCAGACAGATTCCGTATCGGCGGACAGATGCCTTCCCGGATCCCCGACGTGGCCATCGAGGCGAGGCGGCGAATACTAGCTGGCGCTCGCACGAAGCAAGCATTGGTGCATCTCCTTCCTCCGTGCACCCTGATCAGCAGCGCCACGACGCCAAGCAAGCTGCGGCTGACGGCGTCGCGGTGGCGTCGGAATATGAAATGCGAGCGTGCAGGGTGGCTGGTTGGGTGGGTGCCCGACCGACCGGATGGCCCCGAATTTCCCTGGCCGTGGACAATACAGGCGCTTCTTCTTTTGCTCCGAACCAGTGCGATTTAGCACAGGCCGGGCTGCCGCTGCATTACTACTGCATGCTTCGATGTTATGTTGCAGGCCTGCAGCGGGAGCGCCGGGGCAAACCCTATATGCCGCCGGTTAGCGGTGCGAATCGCCGCGCCACTAATGGAGGAGCTTCTAGAGGGCCGGCTCATCGGGCAGGCGGATTTTCATTTTTTTTCTTTTTTTCGTTCTTTTTCTGTTTCTGTTTATCTTTTTTGTTTCTTTTTATGTTTTGTTTTCTTTTTTCTTTTCTTACTATTTTTCGTTCTTTTTAATTATTATTTTGATAATTGTATAATTTTTGAAAATGATTTCAAATTTAAAAATGATTTTAAATTTGAAATTTATTCATTTTTTGAAATGGTTTCATTTTGAAAATAGTTCCAAATTTAAAAATTGTTTCAAATTTAAAAATGGTTTCATTTTTTAAAATGGTTCTAAATTAAAAAATTATTCATTTTTGAAAATGGTTCCATTTGGAAATTGGTTCCAAATTTAAAAATGCTTTCATTTTGAAAATGGTTTTAAATTTAAAATGGTTCCGAATTTAAATATGATTCCAAATTTGAAAATTGTTTATTTTTTAAAATGGTTCCAAATTTAAAATGGTTCCACATTTGAAAATTGTTCATTTTTTAAAATGGTTCCAAATTTTAAATGATTTCAAATTACAAAATTGTTCATTTTTTAAAATGGTTCTGAATTTAAAAATGGTTCTAAATTTAAAAATTGTTCATATTTGAAATTTGTTTAAATTCAAAATTTTGTTCATACTGAAAATTTGTTCAAATTCGAAATTTGTTCATATTCAAAATTTGTATTTTATTCAAATCTTACATTTTTTAAAAATCAAAAAGTTATAATTAAAGAAAAACAAAAAAAGACGAAAAGAAAACATACAGAAAAATAAAGAAAGAAGCAAAAAATAAAGAGAAATCATAAGAGAAAAGGAACAAAACCGAATGGGCCGGCCCACTGGCGGGTGCCCTTCAGGCGGCACTAGCGCGATGCGCCGCCTGCGGGCGCTGTATATCAGTTCCCCGACCGGATGGCCCCGAGTTTCCCTGCCCCTGGACAATACAGGCCGGGCTGCCGCTGCATTACTACTGCATGCTTCGATGTTAGTATGTTGCATGCCGGCGGCTGACGACATGCTGTTTTGGCGGAGCCGAAGAAATGGGCAAATAGCCCAGCAAGCCCATTGTCCACAGGTCGCGCCACACCATTAAATCACATGGATACCTTACTTTTTTCGATAAAGGGAATACGCTACATATCGGATATCGAATGACTATAAAAGACCAACTTTTTTAAAGCTCTGCAATGCTCGCTCTCAGCTTGATTAGTTTCCCCCCACGATCCCTGCTCGACAAGTGTCGTCTGCTCATTTTTACGCGATCCCCTTCTTGGTGTTGGCATGTTCGTCAAGTGTCAGGAGGAGACTCTTCGCCACGGTCGAATTGCATCTGGTTGTAGGCATCACGCGCTAGCCTGTGTTGATGTAGGCTGTAGCACATTTTTTGTTGTTGGGAGATATCCCAGCATTTGAACTTTATTTTTGTTGGGTCAATATGTCAAATGGATGGGCCTCATTTGTTTGAGCCGTTTCCTTCTAGTTGGGCCAATATTTCTACTGGTCTGGCTTCCTATATTGGCCCTTAGTATGCCCTGCAAACATCGTTTGGGCTTTCTATCTGGGCCCACCCGAGCCCGTATATTAGCACGCACTTGTTCTCCCGGGAGGACCTGCTGCTGAGAACTTCAGGCACCTACCCACGAGTGACTCCATTCTATCTGAAACTATGAATTTACACCTTCTCATCAGAATCTCTCCTACGTTTCGTACGATCCAACCATGCCTCAAAAGTCATTAAAACGTACAGAGGAGTGATAGTCGTATGAAAGATGTACAGTTTAACAACCATGCCACAAAAGGTATACACGCACGCCTCTATAACATTCCAAGCGCCAATGATTTGAACCTCATTGCGATCCATCCCGTCGAGAAACCTGATCCGTTCTTTTGCCGCCGTTATTGTACGGCAACACTGCTACGGAGTAGTACTTACATGAGTGCCGGTGTGCTTGCACGCGCAGCCGCTCTCGTCCCATGCGTCTACAGTCGTATCCACCTCCCGGCGTCCGGCGATCGCCATCGCAGGAGGGGGCAGGCACAGTGTTTCTACCGGACCAGATGTTCTCCTGGCCTCATGCTCTGGTCTGAAAGATTAGAATCTCAGGAAGGCTGGACAATCAGCCACCAACCGCTCCCGGCATCATCGTCTGCAGATCAGACGAGTCGAGACGAATCGGCATCCAATTTCTTTAGGTGATCATCATGTGCTAGGCTGCTAGCCAAATGCCTTCTCGCACGGCGCAGAGCCGCCATAGAAGTTGGCTACACTGCCTGCACTGCACATGCATGGCAGATTGGCATTTTCAGCAAACAAACGGCGCACAGCAAAAGAAACTGGTATCAGAAGCACGATCTGTCTATCTGGTTCACCCTCCTTCGTCCCAGGATTCTGCGGATGTGCTGCTTGTGTGGAGCGTAGCACTTGTCTCCTTCGTAAAATCTATTGACCTTTTCTTTTACCAGGACGACGTGAGTGAGTTCGTGTTCGTATGAGGAAGTGAACTGTTGGTGCTCAGCTCCGGCGAGTGGTTCTGTGGTGCTCTCGTGCATTGGCCGGCGTGCAAGTCCTGATCGCCACTACTTGCACAAAGGCGCGAGAGATCCAATTACTAGGCCCAGTTTTATATGGTTTTGGGCATTCCAATCCAACCGCGGTAGCACTAGCATGGATAGCATTGCCTAGTGCAACAGTGCCTGCGAGTGTTCGTTCGTGCGTGCGTGCTCGTCTAGCTAAGTGGTCACCGTTGTGAGCTATCATGGGCAGTAAACTTTCTTTTGACGTTCTCGCTGCTGAAACAGAACGGCGACAGTTCAGAGCTTAGCAAGCAGCCACGGCCACCCAAACGAAGAAACTTTCGCCACAACTTTATCAATCGGAAAAAGATAGAAAAAACGGCGAGAAAGATAAAGAGAAGCGGGTAAAAAAAAAAAACCACTGACCGAGAGATGCAAAAAAGCGGTAAAGCGCGCGAGGTGCAATCTGTGGTGAAAGCTGGGATAAGATTCAAGGCCAAAAGCGCATGCAGGAGGCAAAGGGAGCGAAAGTATATGCGCATTAGTACATTGTCTGCACGAGGACACTGGCCTTTACGGTTTTCACCTCTTTTTTTTTGTTTTTTTTTTTTGAGAATTTACGGTTTTCACCTCGAGGTGAGACTTTGCTTGACTAACTGCAGCCACCTCACTGGGAGTTAATCGGGATACGTGAAAAAGTTGAAACTAAGCTAGGGCATCTTTGCCGTAAAACTGTAATGAAGTGAAGACGATGACCCTCGGGTAGTCGGCTGCAGCATTATGCGTTGAACTTTGACTGCCTTGGCAAATCGTTGGATAAGCCTTTGCTAACAACATCTTACGAGGAGGTAAAAATGCTACACCAGCACCACCATCGTGCCTGTATCGTGGACTCTGAAGTTGAATCATTACCCCCACGTCCAAATTGTAGTGCCAAGCATAGAGTAGTAAAATTAACCAAGGACTGTCCTCGCTTGGAGGTTCACACCTGGATTAATTAACGATCTCCAAGAGTACGTGTGTGCTAGATGGTTCATAACACTATGATACGGTACAAGTATAATAATCCTTCGTTATTATAGGTTGATAGGCTATAATTATACTGTCTGCTAATACGCCCTCCGTTTACAATTACTTTGGTTCTGAGTTTAGTCAAAGTCAAATTTTGTTAAGTTTGACTAAATATATAGGAAAACATATAAATATTAACAATAAATTTTTATTAGAATCTTCATAAGATATGTTTTCATATTATATATTTATAATATTATAGATGTTGATATTTTTTCATATATACTTAGTCAAATACTTTGAAAAAACACAGAACACGAAGTAAATAAAAATGGAGGGAGTATAGGTTCGCACCAGATCAAACGGTGGCCTCCTAGTCCTAGGGGTGGAGCGGTGCTGGCAGAGGGGTCCTGTGGTGAAGCAGCATGATTTCTTCCGCGTCCATGACAGTGAGTCGTGTCGATAATTTGCACATCTAGTAGTTGCCGCCGTCTACCAAGTTTCTTCACATGAAAAAATTTAATTACCTCGGAGAATTAGATTTCGCTTCTACATTATTGCATCCTAGCGTTTCGGCTAGTGCGAAGTCATTATTCATCGCGAGCACCTCCACAATAACAGTTGAATTAATAATTGAAGACGATGCAACAATAAAATTACCTCGCACGTCCAGTGGCAGAGCCAGCGGCAAAATTAGCACACTAATTGTGTAGGTAAATAAATTAGCACACTAAGTGTGTAGAACCCTTCGTAAGGAAGTTTCATTATTCATATCTACTTTCATGAGAATTAAGGAAACATTGGGGAATAACAGGTGAGAAGCCGACGGTGCATTTACACACACCCTATTCCCGTCAATATGACATCTAACTATTTAGAGCCTCTACGCCTAACAGGAAATATATGAAGATAGTGGATCTCCCTCACTGAGACCTTGTGTAGGGGTGAGTTCCACATGTAGGAGTTTGTCCCATGTTATTTTTGGCGAGTATACTTGTTTGTCTTGTTTAAATTTCTAATTCTAATCACCCCATAGAGGTTGGATTAGGAACATCTAAGACCTGATATTGAGGTTAATTAGATTTCTCTTAATTAATCTTTAAATTTACACAAGCCCGACTCCGTACTATTAATACATGAAATTAACATGATTCCTGATAGTTGATTCATGTCAAAGATGCACCGACGATGACATAACAGTGATTTTGCACATGTGTAAATCCGGGGCAAAAATATCAATGTATTAGAATAATACAAAATAAAATAAATCGGGAAATTTGGAAAAAAAAACTTTAATAGTTATACAAATAAAGAATGTTGTGAGTTTTCCCGATTTATTTATTTATTTATCAACTGATTTATTTATTTTTAATCCTAGGTTTCAACTGATTTAGGTGGAACATGTTGATTATCCTTTTTGCATTTGGAGAACTAAATTATATTTTTTGAGATAAATGATGATTTACTTAACTCAAACTTGGCATCAAGGCGATAAAAGCAAAAAGAATTTACAACCGGGATCTGCTGATTCAGGATGCACACAGCCCGCAAGAACAATGGTCATAAAGTAAAAGGTAAATTACGGGGTCATGCATGACTCATATGAAGCCTAGGGGAGCGAACGCTGATCGGAAGTGGTAAACATATCCCCGGTGCTGAACTTGTTCATCATTGGCATGGGAGAGTACAAGATCGGTCGTTAATCAAACCTGTCCTAGAGGAGTTTAGTGAGTTATGTCGTTCTTTTGTTTCTTTAATCTTGTTCATGCTCGCCGCGAGGCTAACCAAGCTGCTCATTCCTGCGCAAAGTTTGTGAGTTTACAGGAGGAGCAGTTTTCTTGGGATGCTGAGCCACCAGCTTTTTTAGCTCACGGTCTTAGGGCTGATTGTAATTCTGTGTTTGGTGATTAATAAAGCGTGCGGTTTACTTCAAAAAAAATCGTGAACGAACAGTTTTTTTTTTGCGAAAGTGAACGCATAGTCGTAATAGCTCGCGGAGCTCCCTAGTGCTAGAGGGTAATACAAGACACGAATGGTGCTAGTGCGTAGGTAAATAAACTGCAAAAGTGACAAAATTATATAATTAAAACATATAATGTCTCCCTCTTCATAATGATCACATTGAGGCAAATACCCCCCCCCCCCCCCCCTCCAGGATTATGTACATGCAAACCAATTGTAAAAAAAATGTGACATTATGGGGGCAGATACAAGTTCAAAACTATCTGGATGATTGACTATATAGAACGGACAAACATGTAAGAGAAGAAAAGATGTTTCATTGTTTCGTCACGATGACAAGAGTGACACTTTGAACTTTCCAATCCTGTGTAGATTTTAATGGAACTAGAAGGTAAGGCCGCTTTGCCGCGCCTAATTGATATTGGAGCATAAGATGTATTTAATACTCAATGCGTGTGAATAACTTCATTATCTATAAGCATATTTTTTTACTTTATCATTTTTATTGTCTAGCAATGTATTTTTTTGCTATCACAAACCAAATTCATTTCACATAAAACATTAGAGGTAAATAAAATAATTAGAATGAGAGATATGTCTTGATAGCTTTTGAGATAAAAAAAGTCATGACGCTACAAGAATATCATTTGTCACTGGTACTAACAAATGCGCGCGCACACACATTCAACTATGCTATGCATGAAAATGTCGTTTAGTACAATTGAAAATTGTTTCTGTACCAAAAAATCAGAAAAAACTATTACTATGAGAAATTCTAATATCATTCCCAAAAGTAAGAAGAAGATACTGTTAGACTGTAAAGATAATTGCCTTGATGGACCACTACCAAGTTATGAAATAAAACAAAGAACTGCATGGTATTTTCTTGAGAACCCTCTTTAAGAAAATCATAATAGATTGAGAATTAGAAAAACCATTAACAATTAGTGCACATGTGTCTGAAAATCATAGATTGAGAATTAGCAAAACCTTGTAGAAGACATCGTTGATATAACGCTCATTTTCGCGCCCACGTTGTTCCGAGGAAAACCCTAAATCTAGGTCTCCCATATCGGACGATGGTGGTACATCTCCGAACGATAATGCCCCGTCTATTCAAGAAAGGAGCTGCTCGTCTTACAGCCGTTTTGTTGCTCCCTCTCTAAAATATAACGTTCTTATCCAAGTCCGGCGAGATCCTCCTTGCTCTCGCACTCAACCTCGGCTCTCTCCGAACCCCACTGCTTACACCTGTACACCCGAACCCCTTCCGGCAGCCTCCAACTCCGAACGCTACCAGCAGCCTCCAACTCCAATTTGCGCGTCCTCTCCCTGGCAGTCTCTCGCTCCCTCTCTTGGCAGCGCTGCTGTAGGCGGTGGACGGTGTCGGGGCGCAGCCGCACAGAAGACGTGCTCGAGGGATGTACCGTAGCCGCCCAAGCACAGGGCCTAGATGTGTTTACCAGCTTCGGCGGCTCAGGCGATGGCCGGACGCTCAATACCGAGACATTCGTGGCTGTCGTCGTGAGAATCGAGCACCGAACATAGGACGGGGTCAGCAGGGCGAGAACAATATGGGGCAACAGCGCGGCCGCCGCAAGCTCTTCATATATGTGTCGGGAGACACGAGCACTCACTACTAAAAAAAGGGCTATAGGTGGAACCACTTTCTGTGGCGCACCATTATTGCCATGCGCCACAGAATATATTCAGTGGCGCATCGGCAGTGGTGCGTCACAGAATTCTTCCACTTTCTGTGGCGCATCCCTTGCCCAGCCACTGAATACGTGCTTTATGTGGCGCATGCAGCCTCATTGCCACTTATTTCGACTCGAGTAGTTTGACGAGGAAGAAAGACTACACCAGAATAAAGAGTGATCTCGATGAGGCTCTCGAGGGCTACGCCCAAAAGGGAGGCCACTTCGAAAAGAAGGGGAATGTCTCAGGAATGACAGCAAAC
Organism: Poa pratensis; assembly: GCA_947311845.1. Taxonomy (NCBI): domain Eukaryota; kingdom Viridiplantae; phylum Streptophyta; class Magnoliopsida; order Poales; family Poaceae; genus Poa; species Poa pratensis. The sequence continues at coordinate 27,907,901 of CAMZMU010000081.1, forward strand.
ATCGGTTCAAGCATGGGACCGAGTTCCATTGCATCAAGCAGAAGCCTGGCAGCGTGAAGGAGGCCTTCTACGTCCACATCACCTTAACGGGCTTGTCCGGGATGCAGAGAAAACGAGGATACCATCTAGTCTCCGAGAATGGACCAAATGTGCGGGGGATATCACCGATGCTGATCTTCGAGAAGACTTCCATCGCATCCAGATGAAGTTATCGGAAATCATCATCGAAGATGTCAACACAAAAGAGGGGTCCTTAAACAACGCCAGAGGTAGGATGTATTATAAAAGAAAGACTTGCCTCACTCGCAAGAAGTACTTCTTTATTTTCTTTATTATAGACACTTATCCACTTAGATGAATAAATCATACTCTATTTATATTATTAACCAACATATATCCCAATCCATCTCCAGGGTTGTCTAAGAGGGAGATCGAAGAACGCCTAGAGATGCAGAATGACACCAGGACGTGGACGACGAAAGACTGCTATAAATCGTTCCCGGCGCCGATCAAGAAGAAGGCTCCATGATCGTGCTCCCGCTCTTGCTCACCATCATCGCGGCTGTACTCTATTTGATCCTAGTGTAGGCGGTGACCACTTCATTTGTAACATGAGATGATGAAATTTTGTACCAAGACTTGTGTAAAAATTTGGTACTTTTCACTATATGTATATATCTCGGGCTCTAAGTAATGTGATGACATAGTAATGTGTCTGTTTTCATATACTGTGTAAAAATGTATTATTATTTCTATAATGTCTGTATAAATCCTGTAATATACCTGTATTTGTACTGCGGGCAGCAACAAATCGAGAATACCTGTAAAAGCATTCTGTGGCGCATGTTTTTGCTATTCTGTGGCGCACCAAATTCTGTGGCGCACGGCTGGGGGGTGCGCCACTGAAATAATTTTGTGGCGCACGGGTATAGGTGCGCCACAGAATCTTGGCCTTTCTGTGGCGCATGAGCCCGTGTGCCACAGAATCATAATTTAGTGGCGTGCATTCTGTGGCGCACCCACCATGCGCCACAAAATGCTAAAACTGGTGCGCCACAGAAGACCTTTTCCCTAGTAGTGACTACTGGTTTAGCTCGATACAGGAAAACAACCAAAATGGTCATTTCGTCATTGGCACGCGGGCCCAGCCTTCTAGGGGCAAATTATCGAAGTCCAAATGAAAGTGGGGTAAAAAATAAATTACAACGTAAAAGTAAAAGAGGGCAACTAATCAAAGTCCAAAGTAAAAAGGGCCAAAAAATAAAATTCTCCAAAAGGTGGGGCCACAATCAAGGAGAGATTTTTTATCAAAGTCCTAAATAAAAAGGGGCAAAAAATAAAAAATTTCCAAAAGATGGGGCCACAATCAATGAGAGCTCTTCAATTCTAGGGAGCTTAGTATTTGGAAGGACTCGTTGTTCCCTTGCAACCATTGGACCGTCGACAACTTTGATTAGGACGTGTTTCATGCCACAAGCCGAGACTTAACTAAATCCAATCTAAATGTTGCATTACATGGTGATGTTCCCAACACCTTAGCAATATTATCCCATTTGTGACAAGCAATATGGTAGAGAGCTGATTACTGGATTCTATTTTACTTCAATGTTTGTTTTATAAGCTTTTCTAAAAAAGTTCTATTTTTTCCGTGCTGATCCTCTAGCTACGGTGTGTGTGAAACCACGACCACATCATTTGTCTTTGCGCTTTAACTAAGGTGAGAGACCAAAACTGTCTCCCCGCATAACAAAGGAACCAAATTTGTCCGGAATAGAAAACTTAAGAGTTCAATAATTAGGAGACAAAATACTTTTCCCCCCATCCGTATCAGTTTAAAACTTGTGCAAGCTAGACCTCTAAATCGCAGCTAAAATTTAGAATGATCATGTCCTTTCCATTCCTACTATACTTAGTAGTATTCCCATCTGACACAGTGCAATATAATACACTCACCTTTTGTGAATATTTAACTTAAATTTAGCGTGGGAGTTGAGCATATTTAGATTATTGCATTCTATATACTCTTAGGAACACTGAACTGGCAAGGGTATAAATTATTGCATTCTATATCCTCTTAGGAACAGTGCCACAGAATGTACAGTGGAGTAGTACTAGCATATGAAGTTATGAACACCTGTTGGGTATGCATTTTCTTTTCATCATACTGTCACTCACAAAAGCTCCAAGTATAGAATAACGAGAATCGATGTACAGCAACCATCTTCCAGTAGCATTTTAAAAGATGGATGTTGATCCCTTTTCCCTTTAGTAGTGTACTCTCCGAGACGTCTATGCTAGTATACTACTACTACTCCCTCCGTACGGAAAAAGATGTCACAAAAATGAACTATAGATAGACAATTTTTGTGGCATCCTTTTTCGAACGGAGGGAGTATATGATAGGGTATACAATTCAAGATAATCATGAATTCGGCCATAATTGATGTACAGTGGGCATTGGAAAGTACTCCCCCAGGTTTTGTTCCGAATATTAATAGGCCTTATGATTTGATTTGCTATGGTAAGAAGGTGTGCAGTGTTTCTATCATGTATAGCACTATACAGATATGGGAAGAGAACACATAAGGCCTATTATGTGTGATCAGCTGCCGCAATTTCTGCATCGAGCATTCCGTATCTTTTCAGAGTCGATCCTACGACGTGTACTCATTAACCCTATCATTGCTTTGCCTTCTGAGCTGTTAGTCTTTGTTCTGTCTTGTTTTTCTTTTTCCCTTTGCTCAAAAACATAAAGATGACCTTCGTCTTCCTCGTCCTACCGACGCCTCAAAACTCACTTGCTTGTCTTTCCGGGAATAGCTACTTAGCTGGGTTAATCATCTAGCTGTACTGCGATAAAAAGGAAAAGTAAAAGATTTCACCATTAGTGCTGAGAGTGATCCTAGCTACCTTTAAGCTTCTTTTTTGCCATCAAATCTTCTTATTTTTCACTGATCTCGTGCTCTTTTATGCCAAGTTGCACACTCGACGTGCATTTTGCCCTCTAGTAGTACATAGTAGGAGTACTACGTACAGATCTCAATTTGCCCAGATCCTCACTAGGCTGAATTAAAACTAATTAAGTACACCTTTGTCTTGTGCTATGGTACTTGTGCAGTGTCTTGATCGACATTCTTTAAAAATAAAATTGTCTTCCTTGGACCAATATTTTAAAAACGGTAAGTGGACCAATTATCTTTCAACTTCTTTTGCAAGAGATTTTCTACTTTTAGGAAGAAAACTAACATACACTTCATTTTATAGGGAAAAGTAACCATTCATACTCATTTCACTTTGTTCTACCTTACTTCTTTTTAAACGGAGGCAAAAGATTTGCCTCTTCCATTTAATTAAGGGAGAAGAGTTTGACAAGAAAGTAAAGGGGCAACATAAAAAGGGACTACTCTCCCAAAATTACACAACTCAAATGTTTCGCACCCGGATATCCAAAGCCTCGTTTCGAACTTGATGGTGTTAAGAAGGATGGTCGTTGGAGCGGACTTGTGCAGAGACTCTCGCATTTTTTCGTTCCAAATTTTACAACAAGTGAACATAGTAAGCGACGCCATTGCCTTGCGGTTTGGGATATTTTTGCTCGACATGTTGAACATTGATGGAGAGGTCTGCCGTCCAATCGGAGGTGGAAATGGACGTGATTCCGAGCCACGCTTTAATCATGTCCCAAAGTCTTTTTTGTGTAGCGGCATTGGAAGAAGAGGTGGGCCACCGTCTCTTGAGCTTGCATGCAAAGGGGGCATGCATACGCCACAATTTGCCCATCCTCTTTTCTCAAGCTTGTCCGCCGTCCAAACCCTAATTTGGTGTCCTAAAAAAATATGTTGTATCGTGCATAATCGATGCCAAGATACCACTATGAGCTCAAGTTCGTCATGAGGATATTACGTTTATAGCTGAAATTTCAGTTATTGCACTCATTATCAACAATTTGTATTGGGGTACCAGCTAAACTGAGACTACACTTGAGTTGTTGTTTCATTATTTTTCTACTAAAGAACCATTGTGTATTCTAGAGTCTAGAAGATCACTTTGTTTGCATACCCCACGTGATTTGACTCGACTTACCACAATGGCTATCGCAAATAGGATAATAACTTTTTAGTGTGTCATGTTAAATTTATTTTTGTGTTATAGATACAATTTTCCTTCCATTTACCATCTTTATTGCTAATAGTGTAACTTTGACCTTCATTTTGATGAATACTAGAACAGTACCGCAAGAGTTGCAACGGGAATCTCTTTAAAAACTCCATTGTGTGAATTAACGAGTATAAGACATACGAAACATGAAAGTTGTCTATAGAAACATCCAAGATTCAGTTCATCATAAGAGTCGAGAGACTGAATTTAATTACCGTGAAATGATTTTGTATTTAACCAATAAAATGTCGTTAAGGTCCAGAAACGTACCTGGTTGCTGTAGATAAGATGTAATCAACGAGCTGAAGAAATTCATCATGTGGATAGCTTATGAAAGGATAGAAGTGGTCGACTAGAGTGGGAAGAAGTGAATAGGTGACTTCAAATTTATTATTTTGTTTATAAATTTAGGGATTGATACAAATATTTGTTTTTTAGATTATACAACTAGGTGAGCAATCTATATGACAACAAGGATACAATCTAGTATATAAGATAAATAAGGATATAATGCGAGAAAAGGGTGGGCAGATAACCACACAATGGTAGCGAGGATTTCTTACAAAGTTCACTTCCCAACGTAATCTAGTCTCCGTTGCATAGGTATGGAGACACAATGCTCCCCAAATAGTCATAATGGCTCACGTTATTCTTCCCGAGCCTCCATGGGACGCAGTGTGTCTCAATCCCCTTATGGTGCCTTTGAAGCCAATCTTTACAACCAAGGCTGGGACAATACCCACAACTTAATTGGAGGATCCCAACGATATCCCAAAGTTTTACACCACCAAGATTTGAGTTTCAAAATAACTTCTTCTGTCTACGGCATCCAAACACCCAAAAGTAACAAGATCCACAAGTATTGGAGGGGGATCAAATTCATTTGCTGAAAGATATATTTGGATCTCCTCTACCAAACCCTAAAGTTTCAACAAGATTGAAGCACTAGGGTGGGTGATCTCAGCTATTTAAACTTGGCAACAATGGAGGGGAGAGGATAAAAGTCGTGCTTTCTTCTCGAGGAAGTAGGGGGCTATTTATATGGGCCTACCAATTTTATCCGTTGAAAGAACTTTTCTCAGCTGGATGTTCTGAGACCGGCAAAAAGTTTTGGGCACTTCCGGGCCAATCCGAGAGCTGACCATGAGTGGCGCCCCATTGCCTAGCCTCTGGAATGGTCGGATGTAAGTCCGGAGGTGCGCGGACATCTGGGACTCCAATAGCTTCGAACCAGCCTCCATCCCTACTTCTAGGGCAAATCGAGAGTTCGCAGGGAACTTCCCGCTCTCTGCCTACACCGAAACTGGACCCGAGAAGTTTCGGACCCTGGAAGTCCGGGTCTGGAAAGCCCAACTTCATCAACTAGGACATGGGTCAGACCTATAACTCCATGGAAGGTTTAGTAAGTGCAAATGTAGATTTTGTGTACAATGTTGACTCCTCACGTACCTTTCTGATGCGTACCCCATAGTACAATCTCTTTTCGATTTTCACCTTGAGGGGCCACGAACCATCTTGTGTAATCTTTGAATAAGCCTATGTTGATCAAATATAAGATTAGTTCACTAATAATGTTTTCAAACACCAAAACATCACTTAAGGAGGGAAATGCCCTTTTAATCTCCCTCTTTTTGGTGTTTGATGACAACACAATGATTTGCGATAAAAAACATATTATGATAAATCATAAAAGTGTTCTAAGAAATATAGAGAAGCTCCCCCTAGATGTGTGCACTAATTGGATAAGTGCATTGGAATACAAAATGCACATCAAGTAGGGTCAACAATTCCCCTATATTTTATACAACACTAAACATGTGCAAGTGAGCAAGTATAGAAGTGAAGAATAGAACTTACATAAATCATATGATTGAGCAACATAGAAGAACACAAATAAATATTGGCTCAAGCAAAATGAAATGTAAGACATAGAATAAACATGAATAGACTAAGCAAGATAAACAATTATAATCAACCATATAGACTTAGCCCTTCTTCTCACAGTGGGGACATTCGGCCAGAGCGTGGTGGTCGGCTTTGGATGGCGGATGTGCGAGGTGTGGCACTGACTCCAGGGTGGCAGCCCCGTTATGGTGGTGGTTGGGCGTCCGATGCTATCCCAACGACAGTGTGTCGAGGTAGTCGTGACCCCCGGTTCTTTAGGCCATAGGGCCTATGGTGCTGGATTGCACAGTCTTGCATGAAGGATGTGGTGACTCCCAGCCGCTGGTGCTGCGTGGTAGCGCAGTTGCCGACAGTCGGTCTAGCGGTGGCGATCTGCTCGTTGTGAAGTCAGCCGATGGCCGCACAAGAGTTTAGCGCTTGGGGTGGTGGTCCTGGATTTTTGACAGTGTCAATTATTGTTCTCGTGTGGATGAAGCGATGGCTCGATCTTTGATTTTGTGATGATCTATAGCTCCATGTGTCCAGTCGATTGATGTATGAGATGTACTAGTTTGTGACCGTGGAGTTTCGAGGCCGGCGGTAGTATGGGATACCCCCTTCTCTTTGAGGTCGGGTTCAACTCGACTCAGCAAGTACTATGCACGTCGTTTTCGCCGGAGTTGTCAAGTCATACTTGGCAGGCGGTGGCTATGCACGAAGTCTCAAGAGGAGGCATCAAGGCATGCATGACCCTAGTAGGTGCCACGCGCGACGTCTCCACGGTGTCAAGTCAGGATTGTTGTTGCTCGATCGAAGGTGATCCAACAGTGGCTAGAGGCGTGGCGGTATGGGACGTCATCGACTTCTTATATCTCCCCCAACGGCATCCGGTTAGCGAGGAGTTGTTGGCCGAACAAGTGTTGATGGTAGAAGCGTCAACAACGAGTTTGCACACTTCGGTGGAAACACTTGATTTTTTATCTCACAATGTCGATGTGCGGTTGCGTCGTGTCCTTGCTGAAGCTGGTGACTTACTTAGATTTATGGATGAAAACCCGATCGACCTACGGTTGGACTCGTCGTCATCGACGCACATGCGGTGGTTCCTTCTTAAAGGTTTTGCCTAAGATGGAGTTGTATATTTTCTCTCTTTGTTTATGCCTTATATCATAGTGTTGGCTGTATCCTGATTGAGGTACTGTCTCGAGGCATGAGACTTCAGCCTTGTTTCTTTTTTATCCTTTGAATCTTGTAAATTTTGCAATGAAATTATGGTTGTTTGCATCATTTTGATGTAGAGGCCGAGCCATTCTCACATTACAAAAAGAAATATGATGGTAATCCTATTACATTTAGGAGTAGGTGATACGGTCTCCTGTACCATAAGAGCCACGCTAATGTAAGATACAAGAATAATACCGTTCCATCGGGGACATTGTTTTACTTTCTCTGGTTTAATTAACAATTCATCGTCAGATTCTCCAACATATTGGTCGAACCCTGCCATTGGCGTTTCCGGAATACACTAGATAGATAAACTTTTTTTGGATCTGCCGTATGTGCGCCCCCACCCCCCAAATTACACACATCACACTATTTTTAGGAAACTTTGCTCGGATATGCGTGACTTTCAAGGAGTGCGCAACAGCTAGCGTAATTTCGAGAAAGAAATAACCAGGAAATGTAAAAGTTATGGGCCCAATGGGCTTATACGTGCATCGCTTCCTTTTCCCTAGCATGAGCTGAGGGCACGAGAGGAGCGTCCCGCTTTGCTCTACGAGCATGCGGTGAATCTTGGAAGAGAGTGGCCTTCTTCGTCCTGTCACTCTCTAGTCTCAATAGTGGGAGCCATGTTTAGCCACTTTATAGATTCTAACCGTACTAACCATACCATATCTGGTATAGTAAATTATGGCTTCTTAGTTGTGGCCCCAATTCACAATACAGAATATACATTCAACTTTGTAACTATACTGGTTAAACTTTTGTGCTCCATCTTGCTGTCGATGAGATACTGGTGCACATGGGAAGGGAACAGTAGTGTGCTGATCTGGATTGCTTTTGAAAAGCTTTGGTGCAGAAGATCTAGTGCCTATATGAAGTGTCTGACAGCTTGCGCCACTGAAAACTTACGTTATGGCAAGAAGATTAACTTGAGTTAAGAAACTAGTATAACTTCACAAAGGTGTTCCTACTGTCAGGACGTATAACACATGATAATAGTGTTAACATCGTACATGTGTCCTTGGTGTCACTAATTCCACATGACTTTCTTCTCATCATAACCGTGCAACTCTTTGGTGGTGCATACCTAGCAACGATCCGTTTGAAAGTTAAGCGATGAAAAGTTTTAGCATCTTCGCACGCATGGACAAACAAATCTTGCCGCAAGGGAAATTACTAGAATGATCTTCAATTCTGGTATTGCCTATTTTCTGCACCATTTGTTGATCTATGTGTAAGTAAGAAAAATGAGATTGCTGAGCGAATTTCAGAGAGAGAGAGAGAGAGAGATTTGGCTCCCATGTGCATATGCACCTTTATTTAAAATATATTATAAACGCATTTTGAAATGTCAAAAAATAGCAAAAATAATGTCCGCACATAGATCTTAACATACTGTGTGTTCGCAAAATCGTTTCACTAAAAACTGACTTTCTGTGGTTTGTGTAAAAAGACAAAATTTGTGATAAAATAGATCTTTTCATGAGACATTTTTTTAGTCTTTTTTACACGCCCGCAAATAAGTCTTTTTTTCGGGAAGCAACTTTGTAAACACATAGAATGTGAAGATGTATCCGTGGAATTTTATTTGAACTTTCTGATATTTCAAAATGTGTTTTTTAAATACCGGTTTATATGTACCCGAGAGTCAAAGTGGATTTCACGAAGTTGCTACACTATAAATTAAATAACATAAGTGTTAAATTGGCATTCTGACTTCACACGGGCTATAAATGGTTACAAAGAAAATACAAAAGTAAGTTTCTAACCAATATATATGTGCTTGATTTTTTTTATAAAATCTTCAGAACTTTAAAGTATGTCATTAGAAAGCTATAAGAAGTAGCTCCGTGTGTTGAATGTAAAAAACCATGACAATGAATAGCAAGTATAGTCCTATTCATCTGGATCGATGTGTACATATTTATATAGAGGAATTAACACTTTTAGTCCCACAACTTGCACACTGCGAACGATTTAGTCCCACATCTTGCAAAGTGGACATCGGTGATACCACAACTTGCGTTGCCAGGATTAATTAGTGCATTTAGTCCGAACATGCCATGACGGATGCTAACTGGACGAAAAATTTGCAGTTTAGTCCAGCAGAGTAGAATAAATTTCTGTCCCAAGTCCTTCCCTCATCAGTTAGGATTTGATGTCATTTTTGCATTTCAGTCCAAAGTATCCATCAGTGATTGTGGCCTAATCTTTCCTATTCTGTTATTTCCTTTTCCGTACGAATAGAAGGCGGAAGAAACGAACGCGGAAACCACCTCGACGAGTTCAGAGCTAACATGCGGTACTGCAAGCACGGCGAAGAACCGCCGGCGTACGGTAGGCGATTTTCATTTCTGAACTTTGATTTTCCTGTTGGTTGTGGTGGTATTTGTCCGGTTTTAATGGGTCTATGATCGGGGCTGATTTAGGATATTTTAGAGGTAAAAATCGTTGGGAACCAGCTTAGTAGTACTGTAACAATGTTTTCGGCGAAGTCTCGCTCGACGCAGAGCTTGGCCTTAGCACCATCCGCGGCAGTGTCGGCGGCGGGGTTGGGGAAGGGATGGTCGGACGGCGCGGCGCAGCGCCGGGGTCCTTCGATCCGTCGGAGTCGCCGTACATGGCCGCCGGACTGAGGATGGATTCACGCCCTATAATCACCGGATGAATACTTTGGACTGAAATGTAAAAATGCCGTCAAATCCTAACTGACGATCTGAAAGACTCGGGACGGAAATTTATTCTATTCTGCTAGACTAAAGTGCAAATTTTTGGTCCAGTCAGCGTCCGGCGTGCCATGTTTCGGACTAAATGGACTAATTAATCCTGACAACGCAAGTTGTGGTACCATCGGTGTCCACTTTGCAGATGTGGGACTAAATCGTTCGTAATGTGCAAGTTGTGGGACTAAAAGTGTTAATTCCTCATTTATATATAGGATTAGGATGAGTCCATTGAGCACTTGTTTATCTCTTGTACTTTTGCACCTAATAATTGGAGACTCGTGTATTTTACTTTTAATATTTACCCACCAACTAGTATAATTAATATGTTTGGTAGTTGGTTAAATGTGGTAGAGGTAAGAATACTAAAGCACGTATACGTATAAGTGTGCTTGCTTTTCTTTGGGCAATTTGAAATTTGTCGTCATGATATTATTTTTTAACAAGATGGACTATGTTCATTACGTCATGATATTATTTTTTAACAAGATGGACTATGTTCATTACTTGCATGTTATCAACAAGATGGTTTACTGGATCCACATGTGGTCATTTCTTCTCCCTCCGGACCAGCGAAGTCTTATGGATACCGGATGTTCTCGAATGATGACGGTCGTTCGGCCTATCTTCGGTTGGGGTGGGTGGCTGCATCCTAGAAGATTAAATGCTTAGAGATCCATATTCTAGTGGTTTATTATTGTATTCATTTTGAGTGATCCGTGATTTGTAAACATTTTGACGTTTGAAATTATGCAATAAAAGCGGGGCTGTGAGCATTGTTTCGATGCAGAGCCGGTGATGCGCACCCCATTTTGACAAGGTATATGTAGGATAAGGAGGGGCAGTTGCCATAGGCGACGCTCCATATGGTTAGCTGTGCGGTTTTAGAAAGCGGGGGATTAATCTCAACAGAGCTCTTGCTCGAAAAAATGAAAATCTTAACAGAGCAAAAGAGTGAATCATGACGCGGGACTGAAACTCCAAAAGTAGCACATGTCTCTTGTCAAGAGATTGATCTTACTTCATTGGCTTGAATATCACATATACACACCGCATCAAAATACACACGCCACATTGGCTTAGGGTCTACTTAAAACTTCTGGGTTGCCCATAAAAGTTAGCAAGTAATTTCACTATCTATTCTCTCTCTTGTAGATAGTGGGTACTTTAAATGGACGCGTGGATTCCAACCATTGCAAAGTTGATCTTATACTCCACATAGTAGGTATTTCGACAAGCAGTTTGCTTCCCACCTTATGGTAAAACTTAATCTTATAGATAGGTAATGAGTGAAGATTTTTTTGCTCCCAGGCTCCAGTGCTCCCTGCTATATAAAAAAAATCAAAATCATATTATAAGTTTCAAAAAATCTGAAAATAAATATGGAGAGATATCAACTTCAAATACTTTGTATACAAAAATCACAAAAGCGTGGATCTAAGTATGCATATTTTCAATTCTCTAAATTCTATTAGATTTGTTATTTTTGTGTAGCCGAAAATATAAGTTATCTCAAATTGAAAATTTACACGTTCGTGGATATAGCATTGGATACATCCGTATTTTTTTCAGAATTTTTTGAAACTCAGAAATATGATTTTCGATTTTTTTAAATGGCAGGAGCACAGGTGAAAAGACAGTTTCCGATAGGTAATGCTCTAATCTAACAAAACATTTTCATACTACTTGCGAGTACTATCTTTCTGGACGGAGTAAATATATCAGTATTGTCGAGTCGCACAAATACTTCAACAGGTAGAACCTACGAATTTGTGAAAACATCATACCGCTCCTGTCGAGATGACGTTGCTATAATTATCTGCCCATGTCGCAGGATTTTCCTGTTCCCAAAGAGATTGGAGTGGTCCATGTTCCACCGGAAATAGTGAAGCCTGAACGTGTAAATGAACCAATAATAAAACGGAGAAGATGGGATGCAAAGACCAGAAAAGAAAAGGTAAAGCAAAAGAGCGAAGGCAGTCATTGGTATATGATCATTTCATGTGGTAGTACTGTAACTTTTTTCCGTTGCTCTTTTATTGGGTTCAGATTTTCCAGACTCCTCCACGCTCTAACAATAATTATTTGACGAGCACTTGAGTACTTTGTGTACACAATCGTCCGAGGCCCGGCAATAGCCCTCTCCCCTCTCCCTTCCCTCCATAGCGAATGATGCCGCCGGACTAACTCCATGCAAGCTGACGGTGGATGCGGCGGGGATCCAACGTGAAAAACGACAAAGTTGACCCTCTAACGAAACTTCAGCACAAAATGAACCTTTTGCGAAAATAATTTCGAATCTAACCTTTTTTGGTAGCGCCCTACCCTCCACATGGTAGCGCCATTGGCTGGGGTGCTATGCCCCTTGCAATGTGGCAACGTCGGGCCCACACAATCACGAAAAACCTAAGTCAAATAGCCTTGTTTCTAAAAAAGTAACGATGGGCAACCTAGTGGCGACCCTTGTTTCCGGTGGTGTGTGGTGCTTGTGTTGATAGCCAGGGTGACTGTGTGTGTCCCCTCGCGACGGTCGTGTTACTTGTCGGTCGGAGAGGTTGTTTGTTTAGATTTTAGGCCGGTTTCCCGCTAATTAACTGCCAACTGTCTCACTTCTTTTTTATTAATGAAAAAGATTTTTTTTGGCTCGGTTTAAAAAAAAAGAGGTGCGTGCCAGCAGCCTGTGAACACCGCAGCGTACCCTCTCGGCTCGGCAAGGCAGAGCAGGGTCGCCAGGCGAGCGCAGCGCAGCGCGTCGCCGTTGTTGTTGATCCGCTGAGGGAGACCGGTCAAGGCATATGATGAAGACGGGCGTCAATGCCTGCTACACCAAAGCCTGCGCTCAACTCCATAGTACTCTCTGCTGCACCGCCACCCCTCCCTTCTTCCAAACGCAAACAGACAAAACAGGTAAATCGATCGAGAGCCCCCCTCCGTTCTCCCCACACACCTGGGGAGAGATCGTCGTCGTTGCGTGCTTGTGTCTTCTCCATCTTTCCCCCACCGCAAGAAAACAAGCACCCGGAAAAAGAAGGAGGGAGTGCAAACAAATTTCCCACAAGCAAAACAAACGAGAGCAGATTCCATCCCGGCCCCTCCATCCATTCCCCCACTACAAGAAAACACACACACACTGTCCTTGCCTCCTCTCACGCATTCCCCATCCGCTCCTTTCGCCTCCATCAACCCAAGCCCGTCGGCTTCGTCATCATGGCGGGAGGACGCCGCCACCAGCTATAAGGCCGGCCGATCATCCGAAACGGAGTGGTCATTACTAAGCAGCACTCGTGGTCGTAGCAGTACCTGACCGCCCATGGGTTGCAAGGGATCCAAGCTGGACCAGCAGGAGGCCGTGGCGCTGTGCCGCGGCCGCGCCGACCTGCTCGCGGTCGCCGTGCGCCACCGCGACGCGCTCGCCGACGCGCACGCCGCGCTCGCCGCCTCCCTCGCCTCCGTCTCCTCCTCGCTCCACCTCCTCCTCGCCGCCCAGCCGCGCCTCACGCTCCCCGCCGCGGCAGGCAAGACCGTCGACGACCCTCCGCCGCCGCCTCCACCGCAACAACCCTCCTCGCCGCCGCACTCCTCGTCCCACATCGACTTCGCCTCCTCCTCCTCCGGATCCGAGTCCGGCTCCGTCGCCTCCTCCTCGCCTCCCCACCGCGCCGCCGCCCACCACCACGAGCAACCCACCACCCGCACCCGTACGCGCTCCAGTTCCCGCATTACGGGTACGGCTACGCGCCCGATCCTCCCTTCGGGTACCCACTGCAGCTCTACTACGCGCGGAGCCGCCCGCCCCCGGCCTCGGTCGCTCTCGAGCAGCGCGCCCCCGCGGCGGAGCGCGTCTACGTCGGCTCCTTCGAACGCCCGCGCTACTATGCCTACGGAGGCGAGCCCACGAGCACGCCGGCAGGTAGGGCGCCCACGCCGTCGCCGCCGAGGGCCAGCTCCTGGGACTTCTTCAACGTGTTCGACAACTACGACGTCCACGACAACTACTGCTACGACGCTGCCGCCGGCGCCGGGACCACGGCCACCACGCCGTACGCGTCCAGCCGCTGCTCGAGGGAGGTAAGGGAGGAGGAGGGCATCCCGGACCTCGAGGAGGACGACGCTGTCGTCGTCAAGGAGGTGTCCAGCGAGTACCACCCTGTGCCCGGGACCCGCAGCCGGCGCAGCTCGGGCGGCGGCGTCAGCAGTTGCATTGCCGAGGACAGTGAGGAGGAGAGTTGTGTTGTCGACAAGGGAGTGGCGCGACAACAGGGGCAGCCTAATTGCGCAGCTTCCGTGCAGGCTCACCGGAAGTCCTCTGACATTGCCGGCGAGATCAAGGTACAGTTTGTTCGAGCAGCAGATGCAGTTTGGGCGCTCGCACCAGTCCTGGAGGTCGAGAGGCGGAGCTACCAGTACCATCCCCGGAGCACAGTCTACCATGGTGAGCTATTTGCAGTTTCAAGAACGTGCATATATTCTGATAAGTGTACTAATCCTGGAGGTCGATTTTTTGGTGTTTCGAAATAGTTTCCTCTCGGATGGTGTCATCCACTGCATTGCCGAATTCAGGGTATAGACACGAAGAGTTGGAAGTTGGAGGAAGGGAGAAGGTGGTGGGAGGGAGGAGCTTATCTTTGACCCTGCAGAGACTCTATATCTGGGAGAAGAAACTATATAACGAGGTTAAGGTATGTATTTACGTCTCAAATAGTCATTCACCTTAATTGGTTTTCGTTCAAGTAATGCCTGAATTTACTCTGTGCTGTAATGATCTGTCACTAACTTAGTAATTCTCTCACGTTTAGATAGTTTATCAAGGTAATTGGTAGTATGTAGGATGCAAATCTCTTGCTAAACAACTGGTTACGAACCTACAGGTCTTTTCCTGGAGCATGAGTCATTCATTTTATATAATATAATGGCGATTTGTGCAGTGACAACATCCTTAAGCTGGTGCCAGTAGCCAGCTACAGTAAGATAATTGGTCCTAGCATTGGCATTAGGATTCTATACAGAATAAGAAAAAGCTGAGATCAATGCAGTGCCATGTGTGCTGCTTGAATGGTAGAAGGGTTTATTTTAAAAAGAGCGTGTAAAATTTCCTTTCTGCCTACCCAAAACCAGATTAAGAAGATTTATGTTTACTTGTCATGTTTCATGAGATCAAATCAGTTGTGCAATGGTATTAAAGGTGTTTTTGAGTTGTGGGTTTTTCTTGTGATGCATAAATAACATTATATTTCAGTTAGACTGTTAGTTGCTCCTTAATAAATAAATAAACGTTTAAAGATGGAACTCTTTTGTTTTTTAGAACAAGATGGAACTCTCTTATGTAGCACTAGTTTCAGTAATGTGGGATCTGTTATTTTTATATTGAGGAGACATATGCCTTACATGTGCAGACCCGCTGTAGATTCTATGCTATATATTTGGTTACTTTGTTTTTAATACGGTTTCCTCTTTCAGTCCGAAGAGAAATTGCGGCTCCTGCTTGCGAAGAACTCAAAGCGGCTGAAGTTCTTGGATCAAAAGGGTGCTGTAGCTCACAAGATTGATGCGACTCAAAATTTGGTCAAGAAGTTGTCGACAAAAATAAGAATAGCTGTCCGAGTTATTGCTAAGGTTTCAAAAAAGATAGACAGAGTAAGGGATGAGGAACTGTGGCCACAAATTAAGGCTTTAATCCAAGGGTATGCTCTCTTTTCGCCCAGATATATGTTGGCAGATATTTCAATTTAGATCCCTTTTGGTACACTGTTTCTTCCTTTACACTGGTTGTCTGCTTGCATAGTTTGGAAAATCGGTAATGTTCTGTCAGATGGTAACATTTTTAGTTCACTAGGTTATTAAGTTCCAAAGCAGCTGTCTTGAAATCGATGCATATTGCAGAAGCTAACTCTATGGTCCTGCATTTATATCTCGTGATTTTATTGTACTCAACTGCTCATTTATTTGAAAAATCATGTATTTGAAAAAGGCTCATTTGTCGAATCTAGATTCTTATATTACCCTAAAAAAAATATCTAGATTCTTATGTGCTTTAATCATGGGTGGATGAACTTTCCTGAATATTCTCGGTTTCATTCTTACTTATTTTACATTGCATACCCCGTGAGAGCCAGCTTGCATCAAAAGACTGACAGCCCTCTTTGTAGGTTTGTGAAAATGTGGCAAGAAAAGCTGGAGTGCTACCAGATACAGTGTGAAGCAATATCGAAGGCCAAAAGTTTGGATTCAGTTATCTCTGGTGGAATCGGTCAAGATTTAGCAATGGAGCTTGAAGTAGACTTGGTTAAATGCATCGTCAGTTTCTCCTCTTGGGTGAATGCGCAAAGGAGTTTTGTGAAGGCACTGAATGGATGGCTGGCACTCTGTCTTGACTACCGGCAGGAGGAGACACCTGATAGCGTTCGTCCTTATTCTCCTGGAAGAGTGGGTGCACCTCTTGTGTTTATCATCTGCAACAGTTGGTCGCAAGCTATGGATCGGATTTCTGAGAAGGAAGTGGTTACCGCTATGCAAGCTCTTGTGTCCAGTGTACGCAGCCTGTGTGAGCACAAAAATGTTGAGCAAAGCGAACAGTTGATTATAATCCGGGAAAGAGAAAAGTGGAACAAGATTCTGGCAAGGAAGTCCCTGGAGATCAACAAGGAGGCAGATACACTCAACAGAAAGCTGGCCCTGGTACCAGGCCGGCAAAACCTGCTTCCAACGGCACAAACATACCAGGCGCATTTTTTCGAGTCAGACAGTCTGCATGTAAGTTTGAGGCGGGTTCTTCAAGCCCTGGAGAGCTTCGCCTCCAGCTCCCTGCAGGCTTTCCAGGAGACTCTCAGACATACTGAAGAAGATATTTTATCAAGAAAAAATGCTAAAGTTTGATAGCCCGATGTTGCATCTTGCACTAGATCGAGCACTAGTAGGTTATACGATGATCTCCTCAACTGGCGGCATCGGTGCTGAATGTGCTAGGCAAATGCTTCCTGCAGATCGAATTTTGGTGGAGAAATTCTGACTTACTTAAGTTTTAGCAACTGACTGAGATTAGTCGATCTACTCCGTAGTTCAGATAAATCTTGGTCTATCAGAGATTCAGACACTGGTAGAAAATGGGCCTATGGTCCCGGTTCGGTTGGGCCATCAGTCCCGGTTGCCCAACCGGGACTGGCCAATCGGGACTAATGCTAGTCCCGGTTGGTCCACGAACCAGGACCAATGGGTGGCCACGTGGCCAGTTCTGGCTGGTTGTGGGGAGAGACTCATTGGTCCCGGTTCTTGTTACGAACCGGGAACAATGAGTGTTTTTTTTTTTTTTGGTATTTAGGGTTTAGGGTCTCCCTCTCGCCGGTGCCCCCTCTCTCTCGCCGGTGCCCCCTCTCCTTCTCGCCGGTGCCTCCTCTCCCTCTCGCCGGTGCCTCCTCTCCCTCTCGCCGGTGTCTCCCCCTTCTTCGCATCGCCGACGTGCTCTCCATCGTTTTCGTACGCATATTATACGCTCTACTATATACACAGTACATGTTGATGCATATATAATTAATATTTGATCTCTTGCGTGAATACAACTATTTAATTACATGGAGATAGATCAAGCCATCAAGGCATATGTAGTTCATCGTCCGAAGCATAATGTTCTCCCCTTTCATCGATGACCTCCCTAAGCAGAAATCCCGCCAATTCCTCTTGAATTGCTCCTACGCGCAGTTCTGGGTCGATCTTCTCCCGCATTTTGCTGAAATCAGTTGTTCTCCGCTCAGTGGTCAACTCGCGAATGAACTCGCAAACGTAGAATCCACATAAATTACTCCCCGGTGGCTGCTGCGGACTTTTCACCGTTTTATAAGTTAGCTCATCTTTGAATGAACCTTCTACCTTCTGTTTGAAAATTGTCCAACACCTGCTTTGGCAAAGAAAATGAACAAAGGAGTTATTAATTACTTGACATCAGGGAACGAACGAAAGAGGGCGATATAATGCGATAATGATTGAAATTACTTGTTGAGCATTTCTTTCATGTCGGACCACAACGCTTGGTCCCAACTTAATGAGTCGTGGACTTCAACTGTGGACTTGTCAGGTTGAATGCTTAGCAGAATCCAGTGGAACCTGCGGACGTTTACATAAAGCAGACATGCATAGCTCATCAATTACACTTAACATCGAGAAAGCCAAATAAAAATATGTACAAGACAGAAACACTCACCTGAAGTTGTATGGAAATAATATTTCCGTACAGAAATGTTGCATGGTTAAAAAGGTGGTCAGGTCATGCTCCACGTCTTTGGGGTGTTTGACTAACGTATGTGAATTCACGATATATGGGTCAACGAACCCAACCTCAAAAACTTTAGATCTTTTGCATTCCAGCATCTTCATTCTGCATAATAGCTTACAAAAGGATATATATAGGCAGGATAATATAATACATGCAATGAACGAGCTGAGCTAGAGACTTAATTACGAAAATAAATCACTTACAGACAATAGCAAGAGAGGATAGATTTGTCGAGGGAGCGCTTTTGGAATAACTGGAACAGTTCAGTCAGTTGAACCTGTATAGTGTAACGTTTGAAGAAATGCTCCACTCTAACGTCCAGCGGAAACCACTCTTTCGCGTCCTTCTTTGATGTGTGCACCAGGTACCAGGTATGCAGATTTCGCATATGTGTTGATAGACCCGTCATCTCCTCATTACTGACCATAGGCTCCCCTTGGACATATTTCCGTGCCATCTCTAACATTGGCGCATGTTCATAGCCTAAAAGTTGACCAAGGCTCATACCCAAGGCGGTAGCCTGTTCCTTGGCCTGAGATACAGTGACACCAAGTTCTTTAGCAGCAGCTATGGCTCTGGGGTCCAATAATTCCAGGTCTTTATCCATAGCGACTCTGAAGTCCTTGTCGACATCGGAACACACTATGAGCGGGGGGACCGATTGATTTTTCTGCTGTCCGAGCTGGGCAATTTGTTTCCCGCTTTTTGCACTTCTTCCCTTGTTCTGCTCAGACTGGGCACGTGCTAGCTTAGTTCTAAATCCTTGACCTTGTCATATATAACATCACCATCAGGGAGGTTAGGCTTCTTCCGGCGATCTGCCTCACCGTTGAAATGCTTGCCGGGCTTTCTTACGGCATGACCGTTCGGAAGAAATCGACGATGCCCCAGGTACACATTCTTGTTTCCCAAATGTATACTTTCAGTCTTATCTAAACAGTGCGTGCATGCATTGTATCCCTTGTTTGACTGTCCTGAAATGTTACTAAGAGCAGGCCAATCATTGATGGTTACGAACAGCAACGTCGTAGGTCAAATTCCTGTTGTTTGTGCTCATCCCACACACGTACACCTGGTTCGGACCACAACTGCAAAAGTTCATCAACTAATGGCCGTAGGTACACATCAATGTCGTTGCCGGGTTGCTTCGGGCCTTGGATGAGCACTGGCATCATAATGAACTTCCGCTTCATGCACAACCAAGGAGGAAGGTTGTAGATACATAGAGTCACGGGCCAAGTGCTATGACTGGAGCTCTGCTCCCCAAAAGGATTAAAGCCATCTGTACTTAGACCAAATCTTAAGTTCCTTGCGTCATCTGAAAATGTCGGGAACTCTCTGTCAATTTTTCTCCACTGGGACCCATCGGCGGGGTGTCTCAACTTCCCGTCTTTCTTACGCTCTTCTTTGTGCCATCGCAACAACCTGGCATGCTCTTTGTTTCTGAACAGACGTTTCAACCGTGGTATTATAGGAGCATACCACATCACCTTAGCAGGAACCCTCTTCCGGGGGGGGCTCGTCATCGCCCTCAACATCACCAGGGTCATCTTTTCTTATCTTGTACCGCAGTGCATTGCATACCGGGCATTTATCCATGTTCTCGTACTCACCGCGGTACAGGATGCAGTCATTAATGCATGCATGTATCTTCTGCACATCTAATCCTAGAGGGCAGATAGCCTTCTTTGCTTCGTATGTAGTCTCGGGCAATTCGTTATACTTTGGAAGCTTCGGCTTCATTATTTTCAATAACTTCTCAAATCCCTTGTCAGAACAACCAGTCTCTGCCTTCCATTTCAGCAGTTCCAGTGTGGTACCGAGCTTTGTGCTGCCATCTTCGCAGTTTGGGTACAGCAACTTTTTGTGATCCTCAAGCATGGCCTCTAACTTTAGCTTCTCCTTTTCTGTATCGCATTCTCGCTTTGCATCAGAAATGACCCCACCAAGACCATCAGCGGGCTCATCTGATGCCCGATGTTCACCTCTTTCTTCTTCAACGTCTTCCATAACAGTATCACCGCATTCCTCAGGGAACATAGGATAGTTGTCATCATCTTCCTCTTCTTCATTGTCTTCCATCGTAACCCCTCTTTATCCGTGCTTGGTCCAACAATTATAGCTGGGCATGAAACCTTTCTGAATCACGTGGTCTTGAATGGTTCTCGGGTCAGAGTACTCCCTGACGTTCCGACACTTCTCACATGGACAAGGCATAAAATTATTCACTTTGTTTGCCTTAGCCACATCGAGAAATTTATGCAGGCCTGCAATAAACTCGGAACTGCGTCGTTCGCCGTACATCCATCGCATCCGTGCATCCATCTGCAACATATATATAATTAAGTTTATCAAATACCATTACAATAACATCTTGAATAGTGAAATGACCACCGTACATCGACACGTGCAATATTTCTGTATCAATTACAGATGAAAAGGATATAGTTGCTAACCTCGGCCGAGGATATCATCTTGTGCGAACTTAAGTGTGGCTCGGGCATTTCACCGAACACATCTTGTGCGTGGCAAAGAAAAAAAAAACTAGCACCCACTTCCCACCAATCCAACCAAAAAAAAACAGAGGAGAGAAGAGGGGGGGTGGGGGTTATATATAGGCAGGTGAGGTATTGGTCCCGGTTCTTGGTAAGAACCGGGACCAAAGCTCCGCGCCACGCCACGTGGCTGGCTCTGGAGCTTTGGTCCCGGTTCTTGCCAAGAACCGGGACCAATGCCCCCAACCGAACCGGGACCAATGCCCCACAGGGCCCTGTCAAATCGAACCGGGACCAGTGCCAGACACTGGTCCCGGTTTTTGTTTGAACCGGGGCTAATGACAAACAGGACTCCGGACGAAAGGTCATTTTTCTACTAGTGAGAGTAGATCAGCTGTTGAATTCGCAGTAGTAGGTACATATAGGCCAAGTGCTAGCAGTAGTTATGTGGCATGGACGTGCACTAAGCAGCACATTGAGTTTTTTAGTTTTGTTGTTCTTGTTGCTTTTTGGCTTCCATATGGCTTAATGCTTGAATGTGCAAAAGTGGAGCAACTGTTCATTGATCGTACTGTTCTGTACATACCGAAGAGTGTTAGGTCGGAGTCAAAACACATGCAGCCCAAGGCTTCTATAGGATGGACGTACTCGTTCGTAGAGGCAGAGTGAAAGTGTAAGAATCTATTATGACCTAACCCTAATCTATCTATACTAATATTAAAAGAGCAAACTTGTCTTGTTGGAATACTTTAAATCTGAGCCCTTCAATATGCAATCAAACGGCTCAGATCGTCTCAATGTTTGACAACTCAACATTGTCCGTTTTGGACCGTTTTGCCCTCCCACCAAATCACATAATACGACCAAATTACCACCACCTTTTCGTTTTGCCGTTAATTACAAAAGATTGCCACCGATAATAGACTATCGCCAATCCCTCGTCGGCACGACGGAATCCATCATATCGATACGTCGTCCGTGCGCAAGACAAACTCTACTTCGTGCGCCCGGAGGCCAGTTTGTACGAGACCGACTCTGTGGACTTCGTATGAAACTAGGACTCTATTTTTGATCTTCTATCGGCAATACATGAGACCTAATCGTATCTCCTAGGACGTGATGATAGGAAACAAAATAGACAATTCTTTCCAATTGACGACTACTTGGGCTTCATGTCTCAGCAGCAACGGCGGCACAAATCGGGAGGCGAAGGATCGTCTAGCAGGATCTGAAGAGGCGAATAGCGTCATAGCGATCAAAGAAGCCGACACGACGCCGCCGGTCACTAAGAAGCAGCCATCGATGCCACGACAAAACATTCATGACGAGATCATCACGCCCGGCGGATCGATTAAGCGGCGTCACAGCGTCCGGCGGAAATCTTCTTCTCCTCCTCCTTTTCTCCTAGCATCGCCTTTCACCCGGCCGCCGACCTTGGTCTTGATCTGTTTCCTTCGTGTCAGCAAATATCTACCCTAGGCTGCGTCGTGGTGTTGGGGCAAGGCCAGGGGCAGACAACAGACGAACATCGAGAGGTGCCGCTTGGTAAAAGCACGAAGCCGGCCGGCCGGCCGGTCGATCGGCGTGAAGTCTAAGACAACTTCAAGCTGCACAAGTTCCGGCCGCCGCGTTACTTTTCTGCATCAGACAAGAACGTAAATCATCAACAGGCCGCCAAGGACACCATGTTGAAGAAACCGATCGTCTTCAGAAAAAGAGTAGAGACAGATCGATTTCTCTCCATGTGAGCGTTGACCCTTCCTCCGGTTGGCTGATTTCTGATTGACCGTAATGGCATTGAGAAAGTACATCAATATGCAGGAACAAGTGGATAGGTTAGTATCTCTCTAATCTGCATGCATATTTTCAGTTTTCCCACATTGATTGATTTCTTAAGTTTGATGGACTTCGAATTTGTAAAAATTTCGTTTTACTTTTCTGGGATTGAACTGCACATTATGTTGTGGAGTGCGAGCAGTTGCCATCCACATGACCTCTCTCTCTCTCTCTCTTGCAGGTAGAACATTGATTGATCCGTAATGCCATTGAGAAAATACATCAGTAAGCAGGAACGACAAGAAGCGAATCAATTGGGTAAGTCAGTATCTCTCTAATCTGCATGCATATTTTCTCTTCTCCCAATCATCCAAGGCATTTTCGTTAGTTGCTGCTAAGCACCCCTTATCTAAACATGGATGAATTCAATTGCTACAATACAGTTCATCGACTCCAACTTGAGTCATCAGCTGCTGATTATGCCTAGGATCAGATCGATCTATATGTTGCTGTTGTTCATGACAGCTGGTCACATCAACGACACGCAACATGGCGACATCGGCAAGGTTCTAACCGCGAGAGCATGCTCGCTGAAGGTGTCACACAAGCACGTGGATTGACTGATTGATCCAGGCTAATGTCGATGCTTCACTTAGATGCAATTTGCAAGGTTCGAGCGAAGCTAAAGCCTCCATAAGCCCTTTAAAACGGTACATGTACACCTCCTTTTTCTGCTTCATATGTCATATTCTAGCATTGGTTCCTATTTGGACGACTCCAACTTGAGTCATCTACTGCTGATCATGTTGAGGATCAAATCGATCGATATGTTGCTGCTGTTCATTACAGTTGGTCACGTCGATACACGACATGGCTCGCAGAATGTGTCAGCCATGCACATGGATTGGCTCATTAATCCTTATTATGTCGATGCTTCACTTAGATGCAGTTTGCAGGGTTAAACCATCCGACGAAGCTGAATCCTGCATCACTGCATTAGACCCATTATCACAGTACGCTTCCTCTTTTTGTTTCATATGTCATATTCTAGCATTGGTTCCTATTTGGGGACAATTGCACCATATATTGAAGTTACTCATCTCAGACGACAGTGTCAAATTCTTTCTAGAATCAAGGAAATTTCCTTAAAGTTTGCAATGGTAAAAAAATGAGTATCTTCTTTGAGCTGATGTAGATGTGTGGGGGGCTACTGGAAATTGTAGTGTGATGCCTGTGCAAAATCATTGTCATTGATATATCAACTTCCCACATTAGGCGAGCACGTCCAGGATGGAAAAGAGCGCGATGCAGGCGGCTCCGAGGGTGACTGACATGGCCAATCAAAGTTGATCGGATTGTTTTTTTGCCCGGCCAATCAAAAGCGAAGACCATAGATGCAAAAAAAAGTTGAGGTGATTAAATGCAATTTGTATAGAACAAATCTTTGTATATGGCTCTCTACTTTTATTTGCTCATATGATAACTACTTATGTAGTTACCTAACTCTGAATATTCATTATCACGTTAATATCGATGGAGCTGTCCAATTTAATTGATACTACTTTAAATCTCAAATAAAATCTCACATAAAGTTGAATGAGGAGATGATATACTTTAGTTCGGTTTTGAGGGACATTTTGTTCAGACGCGCATGCGCGTGCATAGCCACTAGTACTATTATTAAAAGAGCAAACTTGTGTTGATACATTGAGTTTGAGCCCTTCAATATTTGGCCAACGGTTCAGATCGCTCCAATGTTTGACAACTCAACACAAATCCACTTTTGCCCGTTTTACCCTCCCACCAAATCACATAATACTGCTAATGCCATCGTACCGGTTCGTTTTATTTCGTTTCGTGATAATTACGAGATTTGTCACCACTAAAAGAAATAAACGCAAGCGATGCTAGCACTCTGATCGGTCCTGATCGGCCACGATCGGCCCAAATAAAAAACAGCCCAGCGGCGGCGACGAGGGATCCGTCAAGGCGTTGGCGGCGACGGGCGGCCAGGTCTTCTCGGCGCACCAGGACGGCCGCGACGGCATCGTACACGGGTCCCGTGTCTTCGAGCGCTTCGGCGGCTGTGGTTGCCTTTATACATCCATCCGCCACCTCGATTCTACATGTTGCGTGCTAGCCGTCGGGCGACGTCGCCGTCGCCTTGATTTCGACAACTCTTTGAGGTTTTCTGCGAGGGGGCTGAGGGCCGCCACTGATACAGTCCGACGTGATGGCACGCCGCCAAGTGCTGAAGGCGAGCCCATACAAGTTGCTCTTCCCCAGATACGAGGATATCCTGCATGATCCAGCGGAGAACGCCCGGAAGCTAGCAGTGTTCTTTCTTCTTTGGTGCCCGTTCACGGCTGCCGAGCGGGAGGCCGACATGGTTGATGTGATCGTGGTGCTGTGCAAGCCTGCAGAAGTTGAGGAACCTGGAGGGGGAGGGCGCACCTGGAGAGCGCCGTGGGCTCGCTGGACGACATCTCCAATGACGCCTTTTTCAGTTTCCTCGAGGAAGCCGGCGAACGCACCCGCGTCCGTCCAGATCTGCGAGCTGCACGAAGCCACCAAGCCTCCCAGGCAAGACTAAACAACACATCAGTTTGCCTCCTTTTTCCATCCTGCTCACATATCTTTTGGATTGCTTCTGACGAATGAAAAAAAGGGAGAACACTGTGAGAATCGATACAACTCAGATGTTAAATTGGATCAGTGCTCAGTTTATATGTGCTAAAGCATTACGCAACCCCTTGCATTTGTCCGTTTGGGTTCAAGGTTAGGGATGTCGACAGGCTGTATACTATATTGACAAGCGCATAACACTGACAACATCGACATCTAAAATAGACTCTCATCATACTAATATCGTACGGAACTGAAGCAACTTTGCCTTTATCTCAATATATGTTCAGGCTGCACTTAGTATTGGACCCACAAGATCTACAAAATTATGCAGACCAAGATTGGTATTTTCTTGTACAACGATTAAATATGTGCCGACATCTGATAGGTTTCTTGTGCTCTTATATGGAGTAGTACACTATTTTATTTATTGGAACATAACTTCCATCTTGTTGTGTACTTCTGAAATACTGATGGTGATATGAATATATGATTACTAAACGCCGGAAGTCATCTTCGAGATCTTGGTGTTCTTCCTGGTTGGCTCTTACTGGGTCTTCTTGCTTGATGCATGGACACATCTCCATTTGATTGGACACCGAATTTATGGTTATTTCCTTTGATTGGATTGTGGAGATTTGAAACTGAAAAGGGTTTGATTGATACATAATATCTGATGATATATCCTTCTAAGTAATGCTAAAGGTCGTGAATTATGATACAGTGCACAATATAGTTATATACCCAGCCAGTAACACTTGCCGCTGTTTTTCAAGGAACAATAGTTGTTGTATGCTGATTTGTCTCTGTAGAATTTTCTACATGCAAATTATTAGCACTCTACTTTATTCTTCTATAAATTATGACAGCAAAAGTGTAGTAAGAATCTGTCTCTCCAGGTTATTTCTTCCAGTTTCGTATATGAAATTTTTGTTGTCTGGACTTAACAAGGTGATTTGAAAATATATTTTAGCGATTTGCTATTATTGGTACAAAATTTTCTGAATCTTTTGCTGATTTTATATCGGTCGACACGAAATTTTTTGATCGATGGTATAGACGTGCGTTGCACGTGCACGTATACTAGTTACTAAAAATTAGATAAAAGTACGCTAATATTCTTCTCTGTTTTATTGAGAGGGGTTGCAGTAAATCTATTCAAACTTTAATACTTCAAACTCTAATACGATATCTAAACTAACCGGACTCTTCCTTAACAAAGATGAATAATCAATTAGAACTCTCCACGTTGGATGACTCTCCACTTTGGGTGGGCTGGCCCACATAACAATTCTCCCTTCCTCGAAGGCTGTCAAGATATGGAGTTATCTTGGTCATAGTCATCAGCCTCGATGAAGAAGAGCCGCGCGCACCGATGACTTTGAACATAAATCTCGTCGTAGTTGAAACAAAGGCCCCAACGATGACGTTCCGCCAACTCTGCTGGAGTGAGGCGCCGAACCTGCCGTGGTGAGGTTGGTTCTGGAGTGGTCGACGGTAGTGCTAGTCGTGTTGGCGGGGAATATATTGTAGTTGTGTTGACTGCAGGAGGATCAGAGGGGCACAAGGGCCCTGTAGACCCAAAAGGTTGTTCTGTTCATGCTGGTGGAGGGCAATGCCGCTGCTTATAGGCCTTGGCGAAGGAGACGGCGGTGTGGAGATCAACAGGTTGGTGAAGCTTAATATCAACTTTGAGGCCCTCGGGGAGCCCGGCTGTGTAAAAGTAGTGTTGCTGGGTTGAGCTCAATGACTCGCTGGTCCTGCACCTGAGCGCCATAAATTTGCTCGTGTAGTCGGCAACCATGGAGGTGAACGGAAGCCGGGCCAACTCGCTGAGGGGATTGGCACGCAGAGACGGCCCGAACTGAAGGTGACACGCCTCCTTGAAGGGCTGCCAGGATGGGATGCCATGATCGCGCTCAAATTGGAGGTACTATAAATGAGCTGTGTCCACAAGGTGGTATGCTGCTGTCCACACCTTCTCAGCCTCTTGTGTGCGTTGACCCCGGAAGAATTGCTCACACAGATGAAGCTAGCCGAGGGAATCGACGGAACCGTCGTAAGTCATAAAGTGGAGCTTGTGGAAGCGTGGGACACCGGAGCTAGAGCCGTGACTAGGTTGTCGGTGCTGGTAAGGGAGTGGTGAAATTGATGTGAGGTACGGCGAGGCAACATATGTGGACTGTGTTTGTAGTGGTTGAAGCGGTGGCTGGTAGGGGTGCCGGGCGGATGTTGGTAGGGCGATGGTGGCGAAGAGGCCTGGATGGCCCGGTTGAACGAAGGGTAAGAGGGTTGGTGGTGGGGTGGTGGAGTGCTAGTTTGCCACGGAAAGATCTGGGAGGTTTGAAAGTGGGGTAGCGGTGGGAGAAGACGCGGATCAGATCCCGCGCTTATGAGGGTGGGCGTGGTGGACGCGAGGGCGGTGGAGGCATGTGCCAGCGTGGAGGAGGCCGCGGAGGAGCCGTTGGTTGCCGGTTGAAACGTTGTGCGTGGGCCGATGAAGCTGAGCGCCCATGCTTGAGGGTCGACCAGGACAACAGCTGGGGGAGCGCTGCTCTAGGGTGTGGAGGCGCTGGACGATTTTCTCCATGAAGGCCTGGTTGGCGGTCCGCTGCGCTGCCACTTCCTTCAGCTGGCTCGCAAGATCCGTAAGCAAGAGGCTGATGTCATCGCCGCCAGCCTTGCCCTTGAGATCGTCCCCCATCGTAGATGGCTCTGATACCAGATGTAAGAATCTACTATTGACTTTGTTGGAGGAATAGCAACTTGTATTCCACGGGGCCAAAGGCCACAATATATAATACATGTACAGGTGCAAATATGCAGGGGAACCCCCTATGTAATAGGGAATCTATAATATACAGATATCTCTCTAACACCCCCCCCCCCCCTCAAACTCATGGTGGATCCACAACACTGAGTTTGGAGAGGAAAAAGCTATGTTGTGCTCTAGTCTGGGCCTTCGTGAAGAAGTCTGCCAACTGTAACTCTGAAGACACATACTGGAGCACAATAATCTGATCCTGCACACTAGCACGGACAAAAGAAGCATCAACACCAATATACTTGGTAAGCTCATGCTTCACCGAGTCACGTGCAATACTGATAGCAACTGTACTGTCAGACAGTAGAGTAGTGGGTGTCGTAACAGAGACACCAAAATCTGCAAGTAACCACCGTAACCAAGTCACCTCAGCAGTCAAAAGAGCCATAGCTCGCAACTCAGCCTCTGCACTCGAACGGGAGACCGCGGTCTGTTTCTTCGTCTTCCAAACAATGAGAGAACCACAAAAAAAAACACAGTAAGCGGAAAGTGAACGGCGATCCAAAGGATCACTAGCCCACGTAGCATCGGAGTAGGACTGGAGCTTTAACGAGCTGGAACGAGGAAAGAAGAGACAGAGAGAGATCGTCCCACGAAGATAGCATAGAAGACGAAGAAGGTGACTATAGTGAACCGAAGTGGGAGAAGAAACAAACTGACTAAGAATATGGACAGAATAACAAATATCTGGACGAGTAACAGCCAAATAGACAAGACTCCCGACAAGATGTCGATAGCGAGTCGGATCAGAAAGAGGATCACCATCTGAAGCACGAACAAAAATATTGAGCTCCATGGGAGTCTCAACAGTACGTTCATCAGTGAGAGCGGCACGAGCAAGAATATCATGAATATACCGTTGTTGGGATATAAAGAAACCATCAGTGGTGGACAAGACCTCAATCCCAAGAAAGTAACGAAGCGGACCAAGATCCGACATAAGAAACTGCTCAATCAGACGTGCCTTGACAAAGGCAATATACTCAGGGTCGTCACCAGTGATGATCATGTCATCAACATATAGAAGAAGAAGAAGAGTGCGACCACGAGGAGAACAGTGAACAAACAGCGCGGGATCATGAGCACTGGGAGAGAAACTAGCAGATGTGACCTGATATGGGCAGGACAGAGGAGGTGAAGCCCAATTTTAGGACTCCACCGAGTTAGTCTTTGTAATAAATAGTTTGGGTTTTATTTGTGTTTTCTATTATGGTCATGTTCGGGTTGGGCCTGTCCAAAACCGAACCAGGTTAGAGTCCAAGTTGTTTGGCCGCACCACCTCCCCCATATAAGGAGTTGGCCGGCCTAGGTATTAGGGGTCAGAAATTTAGGTTAAAAACTATCTCGTGTTCGAGGTGTATCATCCCTCCGGGGAAACGGCGCTGCCGTGTTATCAATACAGATTGCTGCGAGGGTTCTTGTGTCTTCAAGGATTATCGAGCTAAGGTTAGAGGCGTGGTGATCTTCATCACGTTGCTTGCTGGATTTATTCCCCACCTTCAGGTGACACCAATGGTGTTGTTGGAAGGGTTTATCGTACGGGTTACTCGCTGTGAAAGATCGGGACAAATAAAGAGGATCGACGGGGTTGATCCTTATCATGACCACAGAAGCAAAACGGTCAAACCATGCACGAGGGGCTTGCTTAAGGCCATAGAGAGAGCGGCGGAGACGGCAGACCATGCCATCTATAACAGAATACCCAGGTGGTGGTTGCATATAGACCTCCTCACGCAACTCACCATTAAGAAAGACATTCTTAACATCAAGCTGAGACACATACCAATGGCGAACATATGCCACGGCAAGAAGCGTCCGAACAGTGGTCATGTGAGCCACTGGAGCAAAAGTCTCATCATAATCACGGCCATGCTCCTGCTGAAAGCCACGAGCAACCAGACGAGCTTTGTAATGCTCAAGGGTCCCATCAGAGCGGGTCTTAACCTTATAGACCCACTTGCAGGTCATAGGACGAACACGAGGAGGAAGAGGAACGATCTCCCACGTACCGGTGCGCTCAAGCGCAGCAATCTCCTCAGCCATGGCAAGCTGCCATTCAGGATGAACAATAGCCTCACGATACGTAGTTGGCTCCGAGACAACCGAAACACTGTAGGTATCGGGATTATAGAAATCAGGTGAAGGACAAGGCCGAGTACGAAGAGAATAAGTCGGCTGAGACAGTTCACCAGAAGTAGAGGGTGCATCAGATGACTCGGTCACAACACGTGGACGCCGAGTATAATGGAAAGGAAAAGTAGGATAAGAAGGAACAACCGGAGAAGACGAAGACGGGGAAGACACCTGCGAGGAGGGTGAAGAAGGCGGTGACGAAGGAGGAGAAGAAAGCGTCGGAGTAGACGGCACCGGATCAACAGGAGGAGAAGGAGAAATATGAGGGACTGATACATGTAAAATGCATACATGAACTTTGCACTTTAATTGCTTATATTCCAATCATATTTGCATCATATAAGGGTTATATCAATGTTTTATAATGATTTTGGGAATACTTCATAGTTTTCCCATTTATTTGGAATTAACCCTGTTTTTCCAGAAAACGTCTTTTTTAGTGTTTCAGACTTTCCGGGAGCTTCGGGACTCCAAAAAGGGCAAGGTCAAAGAGCACGGTTCAGAATTTTCGAGACGAACGCAATGGGCTTAAATTGAAGACCAGAAGCCCAACAGGCTGGAAATGGGAGGGTCCCACGCGGCCTAAAGTACATGGCCGCGTGGGCTAGCTCGTTTCCACCTCGGAGCTCCGTGGCCGTCGATCTTTCGTCCACCGACTTCGTCTTGACCTAAAAACGCCTATAAAAAAGGTCCCTGGCGTTTCGCGAAAGGAGGCGGCGGAGAAACAGAAAACCACGAAACAGAGAGTCAGAAGGCTGCCGCCGGAGAAGATCGGAGGGGGGAAACGCCGCCGGAATCACCTCCGGAGGGCTCCACCCCCTCCGGCGTGTTCATCATCAACATCTACAGCAAGATCATCTCCATCTCCCCACTGTAAACTCTTGGCAAACATGATGTGTGATGCAATATACTATTCCCTTGATCTATTGTGTCTCCCATCTGTGTTTGAGAAGTGATTTGTTCATGGCAATTGTGAAATAGTTCGTTGATTGGTTGCATACAAGTGTTGTTATCTTTTATGATTGTCTTTATGTACAATATATGAGTGCACGCATATGTTGGGGAATGCATGTAAGGTGATCACCGTAGCGTAATGGATTGAGTAGGACATGTCGGAGTAGAGAGAAACCGGTGTCTGAGACTTGAAGTTACTTTATGGGGGATATTTGGGGGACCCTAGAACTTAAGGCTATGGTGGGACAATTATGTCTTAATAATTCTTGTGCACATTTATTTGGCCATGAGATCCATCATAAGAGTTGTGTATTGCTCATTTACTTGGCTACACCTATTTATGGCTCCCACCTAAAAGAAACAACTAAGACTGAAACATGTGCTTCACTAATTGTGACAACACACGAATGAAATAACAATTGCTAGAACATTTGCTCCCTTGAGATATTTGCTACTTGAGATATTTGATACTTGCTGCTTGAGAAACTTGCTTGAGAAAACTGCTGAGAGAAACTTGCTCTAAGAAACTTGCTACTAGATAAACCCATTCCACGTCACTTGCTTCCATTAGTTAGATCCTTTCATATTTATTGCTTTGCATAAAAGGCCATATAAGAGGGTTATAGGGCTTTAGAGAATAGATAGTTTACCTTCAGCTCCTCGTGGGTTCGACACTCAAATACTTATCGAATTGTGCTACAGTGATTCCTTGCTCTTGGGGATTATCAAGTACTTTTCTGGCGCCGTTGCCGGGGAGCGTTGTGCTAAACTTTTATTCTTGTTTGCATTGCATACTAACATATAAATCTAAAACACAAAAAAATTAGAAAATGGAAAAGAACCAAAAAAAATTAGAGTTGTATAATATCTATCTTGAGTTAGGACATGAAGTGTTTGAGGAGAAAATTAAATTTTATTTGCATAACACTCATGTTTGTGGTACTAACTCTTTGAACACCTTTATTGCTAATGCTCTGGAAAAGTTTAAGCTTGGGGAAGCCGTTGAGGATGAAAGTGATTTAATTGAGTTTGATGATCCATTATGCTCATTAGATGATAAGTCTTTATGTGGTGATTCTATTCAAAACTATGTGGGTATGTTTAACTTTAATGCTTGCAACTATTATGAGAGAGGAAGAGATAAGAATCCTCTTTATGTTTCTATGTTATTTAAAATGCAAGCTACTGATCACTACATGCATTGGTTATCACAAAATTGCTGCTATTTATTCATATATAAAATGCCAATGCATAGGAAAAGAGTTAGACTTAAAAGTTGATGGTTTGATATTCTGTGGTGTGTTCTTATGCTTTAACTTCCTATTCGGTTTGAGCACACCTTTATATCCTTACAACATGTAAAATATCTTTACCTACTGATTTGTGACAATTAGTTTAGGATTTTCATTTTTTATATAAATTTGGGAAAGTAATGAGAAGGATGAGTAATGGAGAAGTTGGGGTCGACCTTGAACATGTGTTGTTCATGCCAATGGAACCATTGCAAAGTCTCTATCATTTAAACTTTTCCCAAAGCTAAAACCAAATAAAAAGAGTGATAATAGTAATTCGCTGTCCAGTTTTTGACATATCCTGTCTTTATTCTGCATTACTCTCATTACTTGTGTTTTGTGCGGTTCTTTTGATCAAGGAGCATTACATAACCATAGTAACAGTAGCTAATGTTTAAAATCAATTCATGATATGTCTTTGCTGTGCCTATGTGGATTTAATTTATGAAGGCACTAACCCCTCTAATCAAGTTTGTGACGAGTGTTGTGTAAAGAGAATTTTAAGGTGGAAGAATTGAGGGTGATGAACAAGATCAAGAGGGACAAAAACTCAAGCTTGGGGATGTACCCCTAGGCTCACCCTACATATATCAAATAAGTACAAGAATTTAAGCTTGGGGATGCCAAGCCACCTCACTTCAACCATCTTGATACCAAGTAAGTAAGCCTAGCTATATGGCTATAAAGAAAGCGCTTTGCGGGAGGCAACCCGGTTATTTTTGTGTGTGATTTTTCTTTGTGTCCTCTTGCTGTAACAAGAGATTTGTGTCTAGTTTAGTTCTGGAGTTTTTAATAAAGTGCCAAGTTTTACCCATGTTGGTCTTGAAAAGTTGCTATTTGAGTTCGGAGATTTTATTCCTGCACGAATCTGTGCACGGTATGATTTTTAATTCTTATTCTGTAACTCCGAATGAGCTCATATTTGAACTGTAGTTGCAACTTTTCATCCTCTGTATGCATGAATTTTTTCGGAATTTTTCGAGAAAGTTTGGTAGGGTAGAAAAATACGTTTTGCTGCTGCTGTTTTTCTGGACAGATTCTGTCCCATTTTGTTTGATGCATGCTTTGAGCTTTTAAGTTGAATCTTTTTGATCCAATTGAGTTTATGAGTAGGCATACAACATTATACACTCTGGACATCTCATATGAATTTTTGTTCAAGGATTATATGCAGCAAGAAACCTATTTGTTTATCACTATTAATGCACCCCACAGAAAAGAGATGGGAGAAACGGTGTTTTGAAGTTTTTTCACAGGGATTGGAGGAGATGCACCAAGAGCTATCCAAGGATGGTGAAGACCATAAGCTTGGGGATGTGAAGACAACCCCGCTGGACCTACACACTCTCGGTTTGCACACGTCCAACTTCTGTTTTTCGATCAAAACACTTTATCGCATAAACTTGGAGCGTCGTTTTTTTTTTGTTTGAGTCTTGAGAGACCACCACACTATCAATTATATATGAGAGAGCTACTGGAAATATGGGTTGAAATATGTTGGATGCTTTATAAGATGGGAAAAGGGATGTTTGAGTTGATTTTTAATGATACATATAGTTGCATGATTCATGAGCTTGTTTATGAGTAATAGTTTGCAAATCTTTTTGAGAGCTATCACTTATTCATGTTTTGATGCTGATTGTTATTTCACTTGTTTAACATGGATTAGTTAGTTCTATGGACACTCATGCATGCATCTAGATGGTCAACTTTCTCCCTTTTGCTAGCCCAAAAACTCCAACAAGCAAAAACTTGTTTCCAACACCTTCAACCAAAGTTATTCCAGTGAGTCCACCATATCTACCTATAGCTATATGCTATTCCGAGTATGTTCATGATATTTGTGTTATCTATACCTCTGAATGAAAATGATTATGTTATTGATTGCCATGGGAAAAGTTGGTTATATAGCTCTCACGAACTTGATGCACATTTTATCATTGCAATAAATAAAACATGACCCATTGTGATTAAGATTATGATGCTAGTGGCTTGATAAATGTTCGAGGTTGGGAGTTAGCCCATATGTGCTGTCACATGCAAAGCTTTCAACATGCTCCTTCATCTCATTTAGTTGATATCATGTACTTTTGTTTATGGATGCCTATCATGGTGAAATGTGGAAATGAAGTAGTTTAAATGAGTTTGTATAAATGGTTAGAGAGACGCCTGGGCCGCTAATCTAAGCCATGCATTATTCATGGTGGAAATTTACTTACATGCTATGGTGAATTATCTATGACACCTTACAATAAAAAGCTATTCCAATGGTAAATAAAAAGGGTGTTGAGGTTTTTCATCTTGTTTGTTTGTCTTGTCATTTTGATATGGGCTTGTTCCATATCCTGGGACAAGAGGTACCCCAGTTGACGCTCTTGATGATACTATTATCTTACAATGATATATAACTTGAACTTGCTTTGTTTCCTAAGTTGAGTAATCATGGTGTAGGTACTTGTATTCAAGGGGCATGAGACATCCAACCTTTACTTTGTCAAGCACACTACTCATATTTGCTTTCACTTTAACCTTAATCATTCAAGATGCTATGATAGGGGCAATGAGAGCTTGACACCAATGAATACCTTATTGCAATCATTAACTTAAGTAGAAGAGTTTGGAAGTTGGATGAAACTTATGCATGCTTTACCTCTACTCACATATACATCTTTCCAAAGTGTACACCTATCATATTCAGATTTTCATCTACACTCTATGACCATTGTAGGATGTTCTACTTATCATTATGCATACATGTGTTCCATATTACTTGCTACATGTTACACTTTGTGAACTATCAATGAACATCCTTGTCTTGAATACTTGATATCACTTCATAAACTATTTGCATATTGCTACTCCTTTGAAGAATGAATCATTTGACTATATGTAGCAATAGTAATCATCTTTGATATTCATTGTTAAGTATTAAATTGCAAAGTCCATGTTAGTTTTATCATCTTCATACTCGAGGACGAGCATGGATTAAGCTTGGGGATGTTGATGCATGTAAAATGCATACATGAACTTTGCACTTTAATTGCTTATATTCCAATCATATTTGCATCATATAAGGGTTATATCAATGTTTTATAATGATTTTGGGAATACTTCATAGTTTTCCCATTTATTTGGAATTAACCCTGTTTTTCCAGAAAACGTCTTTTTTAGTGTTTCAGACTTTCCGGGAGCTTCGGGACTCCAAAAAGGGCAAGGTCAAAGAGCACGGTTCAGAATTTTCGAGACGAACGCAATGGGCTTAAATTGAAGACCAGAAGCCCAACAGGCTGGAAATGGGAGGGTCCCACGCGGCCTAAAGTACATGGCCGCGTGGGCCTATCTCGTTTCCACCTCGGAGCTCCGTGGCCGTCGATCTTTCGTCCACCGACTTCGTCTTGACCTAAAAACGCCTATAAAAAAGGTCCCTGGCGTTTCGCGAAAGGAGGCGGCGGAGAAACAGAAAACCACGAAACAGAGAGTCAGAAGGCTGCCGCCGGAGAAGATCGGAGGGGGGAAACGCCGCCGGAATCACCTCCGGAGGGCTCCACCCCCCTCCGGCGTGTTCATCATCAACATCTACAGCAAGATCATCTCCATCTCCCCACTGTAAACTCTTGGCAAACATGATGTGTGATGCAATATACTATTCCCTTGATCTATTGTGTCTCCCATCTGTGTTTGAGAAGTGATTTGTTCATGGCAATGTGAAATAGTTCGTTGATTGGTTGCATACAAGTGTTGTTATCTTTTATGATTGTCTTTATGTACAATATATGAGTGCACGCATATGTTGGGGAATGCATGTAAGGTGATCACCGTAGTGTAATGGATTGAGTAGGACATGTCGGAGTAGAGAGAAACCGGTGTCTGAGACTTGAAGTTACTTTATGGGGAGATATTTGGGGGACCCTAGAACTTAAGGCTATGGTGGGACTTATGTCTTAATAACTCTTGTGCAGTCATTTATTTGGCCATGAGATCCATCATAAGAGTTGTGTATTGCTCATTTACTTGGCTACACCTATTTATGGCTCCCACCTAAAAGAAACAACTAAGACTGAAACATGTGCTTCACTAATTGTGACAACCACACGAATGAAATAACAATTGCTAGAACATTTGCTCCCTTGAGATATTTGCTACTTGAGATCTTTGATACTTGCTGCTTGAGAAACTTGCTTGAGAAAACTGCTGAGAGAAACTTGCTCTAAGAAACTTGCTACTAGATAAACCCATTCCACGTCACTTGCTTCCATTAGTTAGATCCTTTCATATTTATTGCTTTGCATAAAAGGCCATATAAGAGGGTTATAGGGCTTTAGAGAATAGATAGTTTACCTTCAGCTCCTCGTGGGTTCGACACTCAAATACTTATCGAATTGTGCTACAGTGATTCCTTGCTCTTGGGGATTATCAGGGACCATGGGAGGAGAATCAGCAAAAGTAAGAAAAGAGAGATCCTCCACACTAGGGGTCGAGGAGGTCGAGCACGGGTAGAAAGGACGAGACTCATCAAACTTCACATCCCGAGAAATACGCATCCGACGAGCCACAGGGCCCCAACAACGATAGCCCTTATGTTCATCACTATATCCGAGAAAACACACTCAACAGACTGAGCGGTAAGTTTGGTGCGTTCACGAGGAGCGTGGAGAACATAGCAAACACAACCAAACAAACGAAGCATAGAATAGTCAGGAGAACGATCATAGAGTCGCTCAAGAGGAATGGCACCCTGAAGGGCGGCAGAAGGCTGGAGATTAATGAGATAGGCCGAGGTAGAGACAGCCTCAGCCCAGAAATGAGGCGGAAGAGAAGAAGCGATCATCATCGCACGAGCAGTCTCAAGAAGATGACGATGCTTACGCTCAGCCACGCCATTCTGAGCATGCGCACCGGGACAAGAGAACTGAGCGAGAGTGCCCTGCTCAGCAAGGACACCACGCAAATGATTCGAGATATACTCACCAGCAGAGTCAGCACGAAACACACGAATAGGCGTAGAGAACTGAGTAAGAACCATGGCTGCAAAACGTTTATAGATGGAGAGAACCTCACTACGAGAAGACATAAAATACAGCCAAGTGTAACGAGAAAAATCATCTATAAAAATTATATAATATCGATGGCCCCCTTTCGAAGCGAAAGGAGTCGGACCCCAAACATCAGAGTGAACTAAGTCGAAAGGACGCTGAGATACAGACGCAGTAGTAGGATAGGGTAACTGAATCTGTTTTCCTAGCCTACAACTCTGACACTGTAAAGAAACATCTCCTGAGACAGGTCCCCAGAAGACCACGATGAACTAATGACGACAGACGAGAACCACAAAGATGACCAAGACGATGATGCCACTGTTGAAAAGAGCCGGTGACAGAGGCGACGACAGCAGAAGAACTGGCAGGTGATGTAGCAGCGAAAGGAACACGAAGCCAGTCTATATCCCAAAGCCTCTGAGAATCACGGCGGCGAGGGCCAGCTCCAACCAGAGCCTGTGTACGACGATCCTGAACAGAACAAGAATCGGCGTCAAGAATGACGCGACAACCAGAGTCAATAAGCTGGCCAGCAGAAAACAGGTTCATGGTAAGACGAGGAACATGAGAAATATCAGGAACAAAAAAAGTAGAAGTAGAAAGACTGCCCCGACTAGAAACAGTGAGAGGAGTACCATCAGCAGTGAGAACACTAAGAGGAGAATCAAGAGGTCAAAGAGAGGACAGAGTGGACGAATTAGAAATCATATGAAAAGAAGCTCCAGAATCCAGAACCCACGACGATGTACCTGACTGTGTAGAAGGTGGTGGTCGCACAGTGCCAGAAGAATCAGTCACAGAGCCAGCAGTACCCATTGAAGAAGAACCTGAAGCGGCGAGCATCCGCTTGAGCCGCATAATGTCCTGGTCGGTGAAGCCGGTTGTAGAAGACCCGGACGAGCCAGAAGGAGC
Organism: Poa pratensis; assembly: GCA_947311845.1. Classification (NCBI taxonomy): domain Eukaryota; kingdom Viridiplantae; phylum Streptophyta; class Magnoliopsida; order Poales; family Poaceae; genus Poa; species Poa pratensis. The sequence continues at coordinate 27,946,200 of CAMZMU010000081.1, forward strand.
ACGAGTCCCGGGAGAAGCAGACGCCTTCTGCTGACGCAGATCACGCTCCCTCGTGTAGCAACGAGACGCAATGTGGCCATCCATATCACAGTAGGTGCAATGAGAGCGTGGACGAGCGCCACGACCCGGGCCCTGACCCTGACGAGTAGGTAAAAGTGGCGGAGCAGTCGACCGCGAAGGAGTCGATGAAGCAGGCGACGAAGGAGGACCACATGCAGCAAGCACAGAAGGAACCTCAAGCAACCCAACACCATGTAGACGAGTCTCCTCAGCACGAAGCTCAGACAACACCTCTGAGATAGGGACACGACCACGAGCAAGCAGCTGAGCACGTCGGGGCTCGAACTCCTTGCAGAGCCGAGACAAGAACTCATATATGCGCTGAAACTCCAAGTCGGAATGCACAGTCTGACAACACGGGCATGCACCACACACTGCAGTGCGAAGAGAGTCAAGCTGACGCCAGATAGCAGCGCTCTGCGTGTAGAACTGATCAATGGTAGAGTCTCCCTGCTGAAGATCATGCTCCTGACGAACCACAGACATATATAGAGCATCCCTGGACGGCTGATGACGCTGACAAAGGTGAGCCCACATGTCAGCGACAGTACTAAGGCCCATAAACTCAGAGGCAAACTGCGGAAGAACACTGGCGGTGAGAACAGCCACAACACGAGCATCATCATCAATCCACTGGGTGTAAGCAGTCAGATCCAGCCGGTAGGTCTCAAGGGCGTCAGAATGCTCCTTGACCTTCCGGACATACGCAGCAATGGCAACAGCATCCGCACTCTTAGCTGCATCCTTTGCGGCCTGAGTAGCATCGGCAGCAAGGACTGGTGGCGTCGGTGGAATAGGAGCAATGGGGCACGACGGACACGAGACCTCGCCAGAAAGCACACCCCAGAGATGAAGACCACGCATATGAATGCGCATAAAGGCAGCGAAATCAGGATAATTCGTGCCATCAAAGATTACCGAGCAGCGAGGAATCGCGACATAGCCTGACGATGCAGACATCTTTCTTTTTTTTTTATTTTTTATTTATTTTTTTGAGGAATAGAACCGCTGGTCAACGATCACGCGAGATGGGATCGAGAGCAGTTACCAGCGCGGCCAAGAAGACGAGGATGACTGCAGCCTGGAAGAAGCGGACAACGGCAGGGACAGGAGCGGCCGGAGACAAGCGACCAGCGGCGGCCGGAGATGGGCGACCGGTGGCGGCCGGAGATGCGTCGCGGACGGCCAGGAGGCAGCGGCCAGAGGAGGGCGGCAGCGCTGACGGGGACGGGCAGCGGACGGCCGGAGGCGAGCGACGGCGGCCGACAGCAGTCGGAGGTGGGCGCAGCTCGGATGGGGATGGCTGAGAACGGATGTGTGAAGATCGATTCGATCTGTACGTACGTAGAAACCAGGAGAAAAAAGGCACGAGTTACGCGTGCGAAGTCTAATCTAGGTCTGATACCATGTTGGAGGAATAACAACTTGTATTCTACGGGGCCAAAGGCCACAATATATAATACATGTACATGTGTAAATATGCAGGGAACCCCCTATGTAGGAAGCTACAATATACATATATCTCTCTAACAGACTTAACCCCTAATTACTGAAAAGTAGAAAAAATAAACGATAATATGCCTCTCTATTTTATTGAAACGGGTCGACCCCTTGATATAGTAGACAAGACTTGGTAATCAAGACAGTAAATCTATTCAAACTCTATTACGATATCTAAAGTGACTGGACTCTTTACTAACAAAGATGATTAATCAACTAGGACTCTCCAGGTTGGGTGGGCTGGCCCACGTAAGATAAAGGGACTCAGCTTCGGTGACTTGTAGTGCACAAGTCACCGAGCGACTTGGGCGCATCTTGTCCATCCATTTTAGATCCAACGGACAAGATTCACCCAAATCTGAGATTAAAAAATAAAACTTCTCAGAAAAAATCAAAAAAATTCCAATACAACAGAAATGATTCGATAATTATTCTGTGAATTTTGTATTTTATGTGGACGAATGGTTTGGGAATACGTAGCTTTCTTAGATTAAAACATAAAACGCTAGTTATATGCAAACCATCAATCCAAACAGGATGAAACTTTCAGAAAATAGAAAAAACGAAACATTTCTGTTGTACTGGAATTTTTTCGATTTTTTCTGAGAAGTTTTATTTTTTAGTTTCAGATTTGGTTAAATCTTGTCCGTTGGATCTGAAATGGAGGAACAGGATTCGTCCAAGTCGCTCGGTGACTTTTGCATTGCAAGTCACGAAGCTGAGTCCAAGATAAAGGGGTTGATCAGAACAGCCATGTTGCCCGACCGGGGTATTTGTCTACATAGTTACTCTAGTAAAAACGACAACCCATAAAAATCTGCCCCGAACAGATACCGCAAAAAAGGTTGGCCCTCAAATGTTTTTAGATGCAAATTTATGGGCGATCTAAATTCTTTTACCGAAGTGTCAACCGAGTCAAATATTTGAAAACGCATCAGTAGATTATGCATCCTCTCGAGTAGGTGTCCTGGTAAGTTGTAGAAATCGGCTAAGCCAAATGGCTAAGTTGAGGTTCTGCATCCCACACGATGAAGGAAAGAAGACCCGACATGGCGACATCATTTGACTCATGAAATCTCGTTTCACAAATATTACAGTCCATCAAAATAGTACAACACAAATATTGCAAACTGAAAGTTACAAACTCAATGTTACAAGCTAAAATTGTACAAACTCGTTTTCCTCAGTCTATCGAGCTAAGCCTTGTAGCAACTAAACATTATAAAATACCAACTTATATTATTAGCCTACAATCTATATTTAAATCTACAACTTATTTCTATACTATAGATGTTGTACCTTTACTCTACTAATACTAGCATTATTCGTCCTTGTTCTCGTCTTCATCCTCCACACTGTAGGCGACGATGTAGTCGACCCCTTCGATGCCTTCAGACATATCCGTCACCCCACAGTAGACCTCCTCCCCGTCCTTGAGATCTCGGCCACTTCGTCTGTCTCCTTAGAACCTAAGTAAAAGTTTTGTATATATAGTGGTAAACAGTAGGAGGTACTCAACAAATTGAGATAGCAGATTATTCACTATCTACTGCTGTGACTAAGGTGAATAAAAAATCATTAAGAATGATTCTATCATTCAAACAAAGCTTAAAAGTCTAGGCATATAAGAGTCCATGTTCTACGTGTAAATGTAAAATTTCAAAGATAACGGATAATTTGTGTGCCCTACATGAAAAAATACAAATACAAAAGAATTACTTTTGGAGAGTGTTTTGTTGGGTCCAAGACATAACATACGTCTTTCATTCCCAAAACTTTGCGGTCGCATGCGAGAGGAACGAATATGTACATTGCATATCATAATTTTCTAACGGTCAAGTATTCTTAACCATATCGTTGTTCATCCCTGGAGCATATGCTATGGGAGCAAAAAGCCGCACTCTGACGAGGCATCAGCTTAGCTCGATCGCCGTTCCCCTTGCTACAGTAAAAAGAGGCGGAAAGGAGGCGACCAGAACTTTCGAGGTCCCGCCGGCGGATCCGCCGCTCCCTTTCGCCTCCGGCTGCCGTTTCGGCGCCGCGAGGGGGAGGGGAGCTCCGTGGTCTCGTCGTGCGTGTAGATAGGTTAGGTTTTAGGTCTTCTGTCTCCGGGCGACGGCATCGAAGACGGTGGCGGTGGCGTCGCCGCGTCGGAATAAGTCCTCCCCCTTCTTTCCCTGTTCCGGCGGCGACGCTGGGGAGGTAGTGGAGGTGGTGTGTCGGGGTCGCGCGTCTCCGGCCGGCCGTGGTGGCGTGGGGGGATGTGGCCCTAAGTGGGGTTCGGTTTCCTTCAGATCTGGCGGCGAGCTACTACCTTTGTCCCTCCGGCCGGCCGTGGAGGCGAGGGCAGGGCATGGTCTGCTGGTTTGTGCTCTGGAGTTGGAGGAAGCGGTGCCAGAACCTTCGAGCGGGTCCTGGCACATGGCGGTGGAGTTGAGGCAGTCCATCAAGCTTCAGTGGAGGGAGGCGATGGCTGGTTTCGATTCTTCGGCGTTCAGCTTTTCGGTAAATAAGCTCGTCTTTTTGCTGCTTTTCTTCCTTTCTTCTGGCTACCGTGGTGGAAGATGGAGTGAGATCGAGGAGCGGTTGGGCCTGTGGCGGCAGTCTCTGCTATGTTTGCTGTTCCCAGAAGAAGCTTCTTGCGGGTGTGCGGGCTGGAAGCGGCCGGCGACCCGACGGTCGACAGGGTTCGGAACGTTGCTCCCGCTGATGTGGTTTCTCGCAGTCTTGCAAGATCTCGGCGTCCGCGCCGGGTGGATGATGCGGCAACCTCAACGAGGTTCACTCCTCTATAGTTCCCTGCCGGCGACTCAGCTGTCGTGCTTCGTCTTCCCTTCCGGCGACCGTCGGTGGAGATGTAAGCGGTGGCGGATTGCTCTGCTCAGAGATGGGTCTAAGGACGTAGTTGTAATTTCAATCTTGTTTAGGGTCCTCTCTGTAATTTGGAGACAGTTGTCCCGTATCTGGATGTATATTGTACGCTTGGTTTTCTTTGAGTAATATATCCAGGTATTGCGCCCTCAAAAAAAAGGCGCACTCTGCGACACGTAACTAGATGTCGAGAACGGAATTGAATAAATTTTGAAATAACGTACTACTCCATCAGTTCCCAAATACAAAACGTTTTGGCAGCTCAATTTAAAACACCAGAACGTCTTTTTTTTTTTTTGAGACCAAAACATTTTTCTGCCTTCTATAAATCAAAGGCACGCAGAACGTCTTATATTAAGAAACTGAGATAGTACAAAACTCTTAAAGGACAATTACACGAGATTAGAACAGAATCACCAACCAGCTACATCGACTAGTCATGTGTTATCTTTCAACTAGCTAAGTGCCCGTGCGTTGTCACGGAAACCCGACCCTCAAATAATTTTCGTGTGGTGTGCAACTCCTAATTTTTTTGAGTTTGCCGACCGATACTGAATGGCGGTAATATGATCAAATTTATCTTGAGCACATCTAAAAAAAAATCATGAGCAAGGATGGGAGGAAGCTGGACATGACCACTTGGGCGTACTTACTGGTTGATGCCGTGATTGATGGCAAAACCTATACATCGCGGTACGCGATGGTTGCAAACCTCCGCGTACCCTCCCGACTCAACTTGGGCCTGGCCCATTCCCTGCCTTCTCCTTTTCTTCTCCCCCGACTGCGCCGCACTGTCCGCCCAACTGCATCTCCCCCGACCGCGGCGGCTTCTCTCCTGGCGGCTACCTCTTTCTTTTTCAAAGCTTCCGGTGGCGGCCGTTCCGCACCTCGCCACCACCTCCTTTCCCCGTCCCCTCGTCACCTCTTCACCGCCGCCGCCACATGGCCACCGGCGCCTCCGCGGCTGCAGCAGACCCAGGCACGGCGTACAAGCTCCTCGTCTCCTGCCCCGCAGGCCTCCCTCGATCCCGGGTAACCTCCCTCTGTCTCCGAATCGGACAGCTCGTTGCAGATTGCGTGAATTATCCTTGGTATTGACTCAGTGCTGCTGTGAAATGAAGGTCACGGTGAAGTTTGATGCATCGTTCGACCGGATCCCCCATCCAGATGCATCATTGGAAGAATCTATCGACCAGGTAACATCGCCAATCATGCATTCGCTCCGTATGAACACATGGCCACTGTTGATGGTTGATGCTCGTTCATTTGCGCAGATATGGAACTAGAGGCTCCAGGAGAACCCGTCGTTGTACAGTGGCACAAAGTTTCGGGTATGTATGTATGTTTCTCTGGGCTCTGGCTATGTTTTGGGTGCCATTTCTGATTTCCCTGCTGTACTGATGCGTGGAGCGGTGGAGGTACTGTTGATTAGTGCTCAAACAATTTATAGTAAACCCAAAAAAAATTCTTCCATGCTTAGTAATGTACGGCTGTGCTCTGCTAAATTGGTACTGAACAAGAAACCTATGTAATATGGAGTGGAGTGTTCATGATGCCTACAAATTTGTTCGACATAGATGCACAAGAATCAAGACATAGGGGCTCCTTATGTTTCATACTTAGTTAGGAACTGCAGGTCATTCAGATACCATCTTTATCCAAATAAATTTGGATCTTTACCCTTTTTCCCTTTCATTAGGTGAACCTGAATTAGCCACAACTTCCTTTTCTGAATTTGTCTGTTCCTTTTACAGCTGAACTCGTGCCATTGCAAAAGAAAATGTTATGTTGTTCGATTTACAGCTAAACTCGTGTTGTTATAACTTTTTGGATGTCATATTTTCGTGTTCTTTCTCTATCCGTAATTTTACAAAAAATGTTACAATTTTTCCTACTGCAATTTTAGTTACAAAACAAACAGTAACTACACCTTTAAAACTTTGAACATACAGGCACCGCATCTGCTTCATTAAGCTGAAAACTACCTTCGGTCCGGTTCCACTTTTCCGAGTTGAGAATGATGTGTGAAAGTAAGTTTTTCATTATGAAAATAGATATATCGGGCATGATCTTTTTTAGATGAAATCTTTTTATAGTTTCTGCTTTAAATCAATCAAAAAAACTGATTTTTTCTAACTTAATGAATTGCCTTATTTCAGAATCCCAATCAGAAGGTAATTACTTCGGAGAGATCAAGGGGGGAAAAGGGTTGAGTGATAACCTGCAACAGATGAAGTTTAACCTGCAACAGATATTTATTGCAGAGTGTCATTTTGGGAACAAATAACGTAAAAGCTCAATTGTACTCTTTTTTTTTTTGAACAGCTCCATCTGTATGATGCTGTATACAGATTTCATCAGTTCTTTTCTTTTTGCAAATTTACAAAGTTGGATACCTACACATGTGTTTCCTTATTACATAGTTTTGCTCTGTCAAAAAATTAACAAATTTTAAAAATGGTTCTATTTTCCCAAATTAAAAATTGTTCCATTGTTGAAAATGGTTCCAAATTTTTTAAACTGTTCAATTTGTAAAATGGTTCCAATTTATTGGTTCCCGATTTTTTCAAAATGGTAAAAAATGTTTCCGGTTTTTTAAAATGTTTCAGATTTTAATAAAATGGTTCTGAATTTTTAAATGGTTCCGAATTTTAAAAAATGGTTCCCGATTTTCAAAAATGTTTACGACTAAAAATGGTCCTGATTTTGAAAAATGGTTCCGATTTTGAAAATGGTTCCAAATTTATAAATAAATGGTTCCATTTTGAAAATGGTTTTAAAATTAAACAAATTCCCATTTTAAAATGGTTTCATTTTGAAAATGGTTCCGAAATAAAAATTGGTTTTAAAAAAATGGTTCCAAAACTAAAAATGGGTTCCAAAATAAAAATGGTTTCGAAATAAAAAATGGTTTCGAAATAAAAATGGTTCCAAACTTAATAATGGTTCTTTTTTGAAAAACGAAAAAAAAGGTTCCAAAACTAAAAATGGGTTCCAAAATTAAGAATGCTTCCGAAACTAAAAATGGGTTCCAAAATTAATAATGGTTCTATTCTTAAAAATGGTTCCGAATTAAAAATTGTACCATTTTTTACGAATGGTTCTAAAATAAAAAAATGGTTCCATTTTAAAAATAGATCCGAAATTAAAATGGTTCTTAATAAAAAAATGTTCTATTTTAAAATGGTTCCGAAATTAAAAATGGTTCCAAAATTAATAATGGTTCTATTTTTCAAAATGGTTCCAAAATTAAGAACGGTACCATTTTTTTTAAATGGTTTCGAAATAAAAAATGGTTCAAAAAAATGGTTTGCAAAACTAAAAATGGGTTCCAGAATTAATAATGGTTCCGAAAATATAAATGGTTCCAAACTTAATAATTGTTCTTTTTTGAAAATGGTTCCAAAATTAAGAACGGTACCATTTTTTAAAAATGGTTCAAAAAAAAAGGTTCCAAAACTAAAAATGGGTTCCAAGATAAAAATGGTTCCGAAAAAAAATGGTTCCAAAATAAAAAAAATGGTTCCAAACTTAATAATGGTTCTTTTTTGAAAATGGTTCCAAAATTAAGAACGGTACTATTTTTTAAAAATGGTTCCAAAATTAATAATGGTTCCAAATAAAAATGGTTCCGAAATAAAAATGGTTTCGAAATAAAAAATGGTTCCAAACTTAATAATGGTTCTTTTTTTAAAAACGTCCCAAAAAAATGGTTCCAAAACTAAAAATGGGTTCCCAAATTAATAATGGTTCCAAAATTAAGAATGCTTCCAAAACTAAAAATGGGTTCCAAAATTAATAATGGTTCTATTATTAAAAATGGTTCCGAATTAAAAATTGTACCATTTTTTAGAATGGTTCCGAAATAAAAAAATGGCTCCATTTTAAAAATAGATCCGAAATTAAAAATGGTTCTTAATAAAAAAAATTGTTCCATTTTAAAATGGTTCCGAAATTAAAAATGGTTCCAAAATTAACAATGGTTCTATTTTTCAAAATGGTTCCAAAATTAAGAACGGTACCATTTTTTTTAAAAATGGTTCCGAAATAAAAAAAAATGGTAAAAAAAAAATGGTTCCAAAACTAAAAATTGGTTCCAAAATTAATAATGGTTCCAAAATAAAAATGGTTCCAAAATAAAAAATGGTTCCAAACTTAATAACGGTTCTTTTTTGAAAATGGTTCCAAAATTAATAACGGTACCATTTTTTAAAAATGGTTCCAAAACTAAAAATGGGTTCCAAAATTAATAATGGTTCCAAATTAAAAATGGTTCCAAAATAAAAAATTGTTCCAAACTTAATAATGGTTCTTTTATGAAAAACGTCCCAAAAAATGGTTCCAAAACTAAAAATGGGTTCCAAAATTAAGAATGGTTTCGAAACTAAAAATGGGTTCCAAAATTTCAGTGATTGTAGTAAATTACGTACCGATGTAGTTAGCAAATCCACGACCAAGAGTTTGCCACGACGGTGATTCCATGCTCGGTGTCGGGGAAGACGACGGGATTCGGCGCGTCCGACGTTCCAGCACGTGCAACTCGCCGGAGGAGATAGCGGGCGCGATGAAGGAAACGGGGATGTTGCTGCTGCTCGGAGGTGGTGGACGGAAAGCCCAGCGGCCCGTGGCCGCCTCCTGCTGCTGATGGAGGCCGGCGACGGCGCCCGCGCTCGGCTCCTGGAGGGGAGGTGCAGGAGGTCGGGGGTGCCGCCCGCGCCAGGATCCTCGAGGGGAGGAGGAGGAGGCCCGGCTACATTGCCCGCGCACGCATCCTGGAGGGGAGGTGGAGGAGAACCGGCGACGGCGCCCGCGCCCGTATCCTGGAGGGACGTGGAGGAGGACCGGCGATGGTGCCCACGCCCGCATCGGAGGCGACCGGCGACGGCGCCCGCGCCTGGCTCCTGGAGGGGAGGTGCACAAGGTCGGGGACGGCGCCCGCGCTCCGGATTCGCGAGGGGAGGTGGAGGAGGCCCGGCTACGTGCGCCCGCGTCCATGCTAGAGGAAGGTGGAGGAGGCCGGCGCCCGGCGGCGCTGATGGAGACGGAAGTAGGTGGAGAGTGGGTCGAGAGAAGAGAGAGTGAGCAACCGGTGAAATAATTTTTGATAATGAAAATAAACTTATGTTCCCACATAATTTGGTACCGGCCCACAGTTTTGGTACCTGGTCCCACATAATGTTGGTACCGGCCCCACACAATTTTCGGTACCGTGGAACCGGTCGGTACCGTCAGTCTGGTACCGACTATTTTAATACCGTTAGATCCGGTGGATGGACGGTTATTAAAAATGCCAGTCACACTAAAACTTGTACCAAAATTATTAATGGTTCTATTCTAAAAAATGGTTCCGAATTAAAAAAATACCATTTTTTAAGAATGGTTCCGAAATAAAAAAATGGTTCCATTTTAAAAATAGATCCGAAATTAAAAATGGTTCTTAATAAAAAAAATTGTTCCATTTTAAAAATGGTTCCGAAATAAAAAATGGTTCTAAAATTAATAATGGTTCTATTTTTCAAAATGGTTCCAAAATTAAGAACGGTACCATTTTTTTTAAAATGGTTCCGAAATAAAAAAATGGTTCCAAAACTAAAAATGGGTTCCAAAATTAATAATGGTTCCGAAATAAAAAATGGTTCCGAAATATAAATTGGTTCCAAACTTAATAATGGTTCTTTTTTGAAAATGGTTCCAAAATTAAGAACGGTACCATTTTTAAAAAATGGTTCTGAAATAAAAAATGGTTCAAAAAAATGGTTCCAAAACTAAAAATGGGTTCCAAAATTAATAATGGTTCCAAAATAAAAATGGTTCCGAAATATAAAATGGTTCCAAAATTAAGAACGGTACCATTTTTTAAAAATGGTTCCGAAATAAAAAATGGTTCTGAAATAAAAAAAGGTTGCAAACTTAATAATGGTTCTTTTTTGAAAATGGTTCCAAAATTAAGAACGGTACCATTTTTTAAAATGGTTCCGAAATAAAAATGGTTCCAAAACTAAAAATGGGTTCCAAAATTAATAATGGTTCCAAAAAAAAAGTTTCGAAATTAAAAATCGTTCGTTATTTAAAAATTGTTCCATTTTAGAAAATTGTTCCAGTTACAAAAATAGGTTCCATTTCTAAATTATTAAACATGTAAAAATGGTTCCATTTTTAATTTTCAGAGCAAAATAGACGTATAATACAAAACAACGGTAAAAAAGCCAAATTCGAGAAACAGTCAAAATCGCGTCAAATCCGTCGAAGTGTGCTTTCCGCCTTAGCGCGTTACGAATCAGTCCGTGGGCCTGGCCCATTATCGCGTCGGGGGAAGGGACGGGTACCGCGACCTATAGGCGCTCCCGTGATTGATGGAGCTGCAATCCTTGCTGCGTACAGATCGGAGGCGCGCGAGGAGGCAGCGGGCCAACGGCCCATGGGTAAGGTGCGTGTGAGAGGTCGTTGCTCGCGCTGGCGGGCCTGCCGTGGCAAGCGAGAAGCCATAAGAAGCAGAAGCCAGCGCACCAGGACAAAACCTATACATCGTCCTATGGCGACGCTAGACGCACGTGTCGCCGTAAGGGATGCGGGATGCCGGCGCTCATGGGCCGGCCCGGTTCGGCGTTTTTTTCGTTTTCTTTTTCTGTTTTCTCAGTTTTCTTTTCATTTATTTTTTAATTTATGAAAAATTATATATTTTCGATAAAGTAAATATTGTTCGTTTTTGGAAAGAAAAGTTCGGATTTGAATTTTGTTCAGATTTTGATTTTTGTTCGGAATTGATTTTTTTGTTCGAATTTGAATTTTTGTTTAATTTTGAAATTTGTTCGGATTTGATTTTTGTTCGGTTTTTAATTTTTTTTTCGATTTCATTTTTGTCTGGATTTATTTTTTGTTCGGATTTGAATTTTGTTCAGATTTTGATTTTTTCGGATTTGATTTTTTGTTCGAATTTGAATTTTTGTTCAATTTTGAAATTTGTTCGTATTTAATTTTTGTTCAGATTTATTTTTTGTTCGGATTTGATTTTTGTTCGATTCTGATTTTTGTTCGGTTTTGAATTTTGTTCGGTTTTTAAAATTTGTTTGGATTTATTTTTTGTTCGGATTTGAATTTTTGTTCAAATTTAAAATCTGTTCAGATTTTTTTTAATCAATTTGAAATTTTGTTCAAATTTATAATTTATTCAGATTTAAAAACAGAAGAAAAAGAATAAAAGCGAAAACTGGGACGATACAAATGCGGCCCATGTAAAAATGGTTCCATTTTTAATTTTCAGAGCAAAATAGACGTATAATACAAAACAACGGTAAAAAAGCAAAATTCGAGAAACAGTCAAAATCGCGTCAAATCCGTCGAAGTGTGCTTTCCGCCTTAGCGCGTTACGAATCAGTCCGTGGGCCTGGCCCATTATCGCGTCGGGGGAAGGGACGGGTACCGCGACCTATAGGCGCTCCGTGATTGATGGAGCTGCAATCCTTGCTGCGTACAGATCGGAGGCGCGCGAGGAGGCAGCGGGCCATGGGCAAGGTGCGTGTGAGAGGTCGTTGCTCGCGCCGGCGGGCCTGCCGTGGCAAGCGAGAAGCCATAGGAAGCAGAAGCCAGCGCACCAGGACAAAACCTATACATCGTCCTATGGCGACGCTAGACGCGCGTGTCGCCGTAAGGGATGCGGGATGCCGACGCTCATGGGCCGGCCCGGTTTGGCGTTTTTTCGTTTTCTTTTTTTTCTCAGTTTTCTTTTTCTGTTTTCTCAGTTTTCTTTTCATTTATTTTTTAATTTATGAAAAATTATATATTTTCGATAAAGTGAATATTGTTCGTTTTTGGAAAGAAAAGTTCGGATTTGAATTTTGTTCAGATTTTGATTTTTGTTCGGAATTGATTTTTTGTTCGAATTTGAATTTTTGTTTAATTTTGAAATTTGTTCGGATTTGATTTTTGTTCGGATTTGATTTTTGTTCGGTTTTTAATTTTTTTTTGGCTTTCATTTTTGTCTGGATTTATTTTTTGTTCAGATTTGAATTTTGTTCAGATTTTGATTTTTTTCGGATTTGATTTTTTGTTCGAATTTGAATTTTTGTTCAATTTTGAAATTTGTTCGTATTTAATTTTTGTTCAGATTTATTTTTTGTTCGGATTTGATTTTTGTTCGATTCTGATTTTTGTTCGGTTTTTAAAATTTGTTTGGATTTATTTTTTGTTCGGATTTGAATTTTTATTCAAATTTAAAATCTGTTCAGATTTTTTTTAAAATCAATTTGAAATTTTGTTCAAATTTATAATTTATTCAGATTTAAAAAAAGAAAAAAAGAATAAAAGCGAAAACTGGGACGATACAAATGCGGCCCATGAAGCAGCTTCGTTCAGGCGACCCTGCATTCCGCATCGCACTAAGGCGACCTACGCACCAGAGTAGAGAAGGAGGTGGGAGGCAGTGCCGCAGCGGTAGACCAGATGTGGGATGTTCCAGCGTAGTCACGCTTGACGTGATGATTGCTGATGCGTGATTGACGATAGCTGATTTTTTTTTTGTAGCGATCGGTTCCTATGTTAATTACTTTCCTTATAATAGCTTTCCAAGTTAGCTTAATTTTTGTTTAGAGCAATTGGAACAGAGGCAATAAAATCAAAGATTGAAAATATATGATGGCTTTCCTTTTGGTGAGTGCTCCCGTGCAAAAAGATAGGAGAGGACATCGGATGGTGTGGGTGAATCAGATGTTGAGGGGAAGATGTTTTGGTTGATCGGACGGTCAAGATGTGTCCAATGATGTGCGTTGAGTGTTTTAGAGTTGAGTGTTTTAGAGGCTACCAACCATTACCAACTCCCATTTAATAGTAAAGATTACTAAAAATTGTTGATGTTTCAAACAAAGTCCAGTTTTTACAGTTGAAATCGCCTAACAGAACTAAAACGGTATAGAAAGATCAGGAAAATTAAAATGCTGTAGAAAGATTAAACAGAAGCCGATTCTCTATCAGTTTTTCCTTAAGCTCCTTGTCCTTCAATTTTCAGATTCAGTAAAGCTTTTTTTGGCCACTCGTGAAAGAAGTCCATACAACCCCACAAGTTTCAGAGTTTGGACTCCCCGTCCCCTCAACTTCAAACTAGCACACTTAACCCCCACGTCTCTCTAAAACCAGGTAATTGACCCCCTAAGCTGTTTTCAATAGTTGTTTTGCTGGCGTGGATGGTAAGAGAGCACGAACAGCCTGTGCATCTTCACCTTGTCGATGTTCGCCGCTGCAGTGCTCCTGGTACACTTCCAGCGCCTTGCCGATGAGCTTCCACATCACCGGCATCCTCTCGTCCACCACCATCACACCATCGAGTCCCCGATGACGATGAGGAACGCCCGAGCGGGCACGTCCAGCGGGCCGTGTAGTCCGGCGATGGTGCGCAGCTCCGTGGCCGGGTCGTGGTGCTGCAGCCCCATGAGGTGCCACTGCGCGCTCCGGCGCGCCCAGGACGTGATCCCCATCCCGGCCCCGAACGCAGCTAGTGCGCAGTAAAAGGCAATACGGACGGCGGCGCGACGGCCGAGCCGGGCCGGCCGGTCGGCGGGACGCGCACACAAACGTATTCTAGCTAAGCAAGCAAGCAGCTAGCTGGATGCATTGGGCAGTGGACGCTTAGATAAGCTAGCATCCTCGCTGCTGGATGGTTAGGTTAGAAGCTGGCCGTCTCCTGGCCATCTGCGCACACGGCAAGAAAACGAAAGGAAGGCAGCGGCGTGGGATGGCTTGCGTCTGTGCGCCGCGGTCGGCAAGAACGAAAAGAAACGGCGACGCTAGCTAGGCGGACACGCGGCTTGTGCTGCTGCTTGATGCTGGCCACGGAGAAATAAACAGCGGTGCTAGCTAGGCGGACAAGGAGCGGCGGCGAGGCGGACGGTGGCGTTGGGTGGCGGGCAGAAATGAACGGCGTGCGGCGATACGACGCTCCGTGTCCGCAGAGAGAAAAAAGAAGAGCATACAACGGGACGGCCAAAACGAAGTCAATAAGGTCACCAGTCAACAAAACCACCTTCCACGTCAGCAAAACCGGTCAATAAAACAGCTAACAAGGGTTTAGGGGGTCAATTACCTGGTTTTGGAAAGTTGTGGGGGCTAAGGGCATCTCCAGTCGTTTGGCCCCCCTAGGGTCCAAAACGGTGTTTTTTTTTGCCGCCGCGGCGCCAAACGGCGCGAATCAGGATCCTGCGGGGGCGCGTTTTCCGGCCGTGAACCCAGGCCGCCCCCCAGCCGGCGATTCGGCCGTATTTCGGCATAAACAAAGGCCGGCCCTTTTTGGCATACAAATTCACACATATAAATAGTTTAACATATAAATCCACACACAAATAAATAATTTAACATACAAATTCACAGACAAATAAATAGTTCAACAATGCAAGCAAATAGAACAAATCGTACTAGGCATTGGCATCGCCATTATCGACATTGCCATTGCCCTTGCGCGTCCACAAGTGTTGCACCAGATCATTCTGTAGAGCTAGATGTGTTCCAGCGTCTCGAATCTCCCGGCGCGTGGTGAGGAAGGTTGTCCATGATGCCGGCACCTGGTGATCAACCTCTGCAAGAGGACCCTGACGGTAGTATGGTGCACTTGCCTCACTGTCAGGCACCGGGTGATCCGCTCACTCTCAATGATCATATTGTGCAAGATCACACAACACTGCATCACCTCCCACATGTTGGACTTCGACCAAGTCATAGCTGGGTACCGGACAACAGCGAATCGAGACTGCAGCGCGCCAAATGCCCGCTCAATATCCTTTCTGCAAGCCTCTTGGCACTTGGAAAACCAAGCCTGCGTAGGATCATCGGCGAAGTAGTCGGAGTAGAGGATGCAGTACCCTTCATACCGTTGCCTCGGCTTGCTCTTGCGGCGACCGCGCGTCGATCCAACACGCCGCGGCCCCGCCTCGTTGGTGAGCAAGCCGCCGAGGCAGGCCAAGATCAGCAGGTGTTCTTCGTCGTCGATGGCGGCCTGATCTTCCTCGTCGAAGAGCTCGGCGAGCATCTCCTCGGTGTCGGAGTCCATGGCTGGGTCGGGCAGAACGCCGAACACCTTGCGGGCAGGGTGGACGGGTTTCGCCCCGAGAATCTCCCCAACGGCTAGATCGCGGCGGAGGGAGTGGGCGGCGCCGGCGGCGTGGCGGGGCTGGACGGCGGGTTTCCTAGCTGCTTGTGTGCGGCGGCGCAAGGAGGGGTGGTGGCGGCGACGGGATGGCGACGGCGAGACGGGCAGAGGGGAAAGGCCAGCCGGGGTGGGGACAATGCGTTGTCTCGCCGACAGCGCTGCCCCACGGGTGCTTTTCCTTCCGCCGCCCCCCCAGGCCGAACCCAGTGGGCTGGGTTTCGCCTGGGGGCGCCGGCGCTAATTTCCGCCGAAACGGCGGTATTTGGGCTTCTGGGGGGGCGGTTGGTAGAAAAAACGGCGCTATTCGCCAAAAACGGCGCTATTTAGCGTCCTGGGAGGGGCGCTGGGGGGGCCGGCTGGAGATGCCCTATGTGTGCTAAGTTGAGGGGGTGCTGAGTCCAACTCTGAAACTTGTGGGGTTATATGAACTTCTTTCGCCACTCGTTAGTTCAGAAGTTCTTTGTACAAACATGGAGAAGAGAAGGCCCAACGCAAGCTCGGCTAGCAATCTATTAGCATCTTCGGCCCGAGCTTCGTTGCCACGCACGGCAGCCCACGCGTCTGCAACACCATCCCATCCCATCACCGTTCCCTTTTCCCCGCTTCACGCACGCACACCCACGCCACGCGGCCCCGCACCGCACAACGGCTCGCACCAGAAAGCCAACAAACCCAGCAGCCCTTTCCTCCCAAACCAAACCAGCTCTACTCCTCCTCCGTCCTGCCCCCCTGCAAAACCCTAGCTCCCAACCGGCGGCGGCTCCCACCATGAAGGGCAAGTCCGACACCTCCAAGAAGGGCGAGGGCAGGTAAGATCTCCGTGCCTTCTCAAACTCTGCAACGAATTTACCAGGGATCTCTTGCCGTGGCCGAACCCTTCACATCTACGTCTGCTTGTCTTCTGCAGGCTCAAGGCCGCCGGAGGCGCCGCCAAGAGGAAGAAGGACGCCGCCGCCGCTGGCAAGCCAAGCGCCCGCCGTCCGCCTTCTTCGTCTTCATGTGAGCCCTCGCTCTCGGGCCTGTTAATTTCAGCCCCCCAGATCTCCAGATCTGTTATACCTTTTCGTTCAACTTTTGTGGCATTTTTGTCTTTTCAGGTCCGAATTCAGGCAGGAGTACAACGCGGAGAACCCTAACAACAAAAGTGTCGCCAACGTGAGCCGCCTTACACTGTTTTATTTTCTCTTTATTTTCGCTTGTGTATATGCATCTCAAGTTTTTTTTGTTGCCCTGCTGAGCGATTAGGTGAGCAAGGCTGCCGGGGAGAAGTGGCGAGCTATGTCTGATGAAGTGAGTGCATCTTGCATTGCTCAAACTAGTCTATGAACAGATCCTTGCTAGTGCACCTCGTTACAATTTCTGCTTTTTTGTTTTGTCTGTGCATGTTTACTTGAAATGGCTCACTTCAACTAAAGAGTTAAAATGAAATTTGTACATCCATTTGTTACTAGGTGACAAAATTAATGTGGCTATATTTGTATATCCATTAGTTACTAGGTGACACGATTAATGTGGCTATATTTGGTTTACTGACCTGTTAAACTTGTTAGGACAAAGCACCTTATGTGGAGAAGGCTGGACAGAAGAAGCAGGACTATGAGAAGACCAAAGCCACCTTTGACAAGAAGGTAATCTTGGGATCATGATTCACACTGAGTGTACAGTTTTCAAAGTTTAGTGCTAATTTGACATATCTGCTTCCTTCAGGAGAGCGAAAGCTCCAAGAAGGCCAAGACTCAGGATGAGGAGGAGGTCGATGACAAACCTAATTCTGAGGTTGAAGATGACGGTAGCGATGATGTATGTTATATAATTCTTTGCGTTGATGTTCTGAGTGCCAGTGAGATTTAGCAACTACTGTTATTGATGGTAATTTTTGTGTTTGCTGTTTGCAGGATAATGAGGACGATGACGAGTAGATACTGTACCTAAGCATGAGGTAGCAAATTGGGTGTTGGGTCCCCATTTAGTTTACTAGTTTGCTGTCCTCGGCTTTAGATGATGGAAGTTGAAGTAGAATGCGCGTCTGTGTGTGAAGGGGAACCTCTTAGTTTATGGACTCATGGTTTGAGAAGCTGTTTTAGTAGTGTTTTAGCAGAGAAAAAGCCGGATGCTACTAGCTGTTCTGTTGCTTTTCTTTTGCTAACCACTTGTGTAAGAACATGTTTTCGTTCTCTAATCTGATGACTGCCAGCCATTGGCTCGTAGTTAATTTTATCTTACATTTGGTGCGATATGCTTCATGTTTAACTCTTGAATCTATCTGCTGTGTCTGGGAACTCTATCTGCTCTGTTTGACCTTCTGAGCGAGTTCTTCTGGTTATCACTCTGTCAGTCAAGTCTGTTGATATTTGCTGGAGTTATATCGGAGTTACATGGTAGCAGTGCTGTTAGCCCTCAGTGTATAGTAGTAATATGAAATGCCTAGTATAATTGGTTAATCTAACGTTTATGATTTGGCCGTTGTTGCTCTTTTGGCAAAGCATCTCAATGCTGCCCTGGGCTGTGCTGTTGGTTTTCAAGTTGATTGCTCCGCCATCTCAAAACTACTACTCCGGTACTCTGTATCGCTCAAGTCCACCGTATTGGCAAAGGAAAATAGTACTAGTCACTTACCTTGAGCATGCACATGTCTTCTTGCACGCATCTTGCTGATGTTATATTGAGGCCAACTCGGCAACTGCTTATCGTGTCTACTACCAGTAACACACTGCATTATGTTCTGATCTTGGAAAACACGGCCAAAGTAAAACACGGCCAAAGTGTATGTTCTGATCTTGGAAAACACGGCCAAAGTGTATCCTGGTAGAGGATTGGTAGGAACGGCAAACATCTAAAGTTTGCAAGCCTGATGCCTGAGCGACTGAGGAGGTATATACATAAGATGAGAGAATGGGTGATAGTGCTGCCTATATTATCTAATTAATTATGCATCGATCATTCGAGCTTCCGTAGCATAGTGGTAGTGCGTTCGCTTCGTAAGCGAAAGGTCGTGAGTTCGATCCTCACCGGGAGCTTTTATCTTTTTTCCCTTAAGAATTTGGCCATTTTTACGTATTTTGCCAATTTTATAAATTTGTCTTGTTGTATGAGAATTGGCGAGATCTCTCCGGCCGTATCGCATCTTACCCACCGCAACCGTACACATGTGCTAATCTGCGGCATTAATTCCTCGGTGGAGCGTTGTCTCCTGGCCAAGATGTTACGGATGTACAATGGGTTGACATGAGCCTTCCCGTCGAGTTGATATATGTTTTTTTGTGTGTGTTGGCGGAGAGAAAATGCAGAGAGAAATTGTGGGTTGACATGAGCCTTCCCGTCGAGTTGATATATGTTTTTTTGTGTGTGTTGGCGGAGAGAAAATGCAGAGAGAAAGCTCATGTCAACGCATTGTACATCCGTAACATCTTGGCCAGGAGACAACGTTCCACCGAGGAATTAATGCCGCAGATTAGATTGACATAGCTTCACGCAGGCAGGAATCGCTGACCACTCTTAACAATTTAGCAAGAAGCAAGATCCTCCCAATAAGTGTAAGCAAACATCATTGTTAAGAAAGGCCACTTTATTTTTCGAGAACAAGAAAGGCAACTTGACTACTACCGTTGTTATACAACTTTGTACATGAAACACGACCGTTTATTTATTTGATGATAGGTACAACCAAACGAACGCAGGATACGTACCCTTTACATATCAACGTTTTGCTCGGCCATATGTCCAATCATGCTTACGCCGTCTAACTTTTCCATGGCAATCTGCTTCCAAAGGGGCCGAGAAAATTACAAAAAACTATCACAATTCGGACAAGATTAACGCGTCAGTACCGATTGTACTAATTTTTCAAACACGTACCAACACTGGGATAAGCCGTTCTGACGAGGCGGGGCCACTGTTAGAGCTGACATGGTGCAGACGGCCGTTAGCGGTCGCCGTTTGGACCGCGCCCGTGTCTGGTCAAGACCAGCCCAGTCGCACGGCTCGGTCGTAACCAGCCAGTCAGTCGAGCAGCTCCACTCTCCTCTTCCCGCGGGATGGACGACGCGGCGAATCCGGGCGGCGGCGGCGGCACTAGCGGCGGCGGTGCGGCTGGCGCCGTCGGAGGCGGCGCAAACACTCGAGCTGAGAGCGTGGTCGACGGCCTGGATGAGCTCTGGGCAGAGCGGCGTCCGTCGTCGGCGGCGGCCAGGCTAGCTAAGATCTGGCTCGCGAATCCGACGACGAGCCATGAGTGGACGTACGGGCTCGGCGGGGTGGAGTAAGTTCGGCTGTGTATCTCTCTGTCTCGATTTCTATACAGTAGTGTAGCTAATTTGGGATTTAGGGTTAGGGTTCACTGAAATTGGGGATTTAGGGTTAGGGTTCACTGAAATTGGGGATTTTCTTAATTCTTGTTATTTCTACTGCTTTGTAGTTTGGATCCTGAGGTCTGGGATGTCAGAATTCATTTCGATGGAGTAGATAATGTTGAGAGGACACTTGCCCGAGATGATATAACCTATATGAATATTCTTGCACTGATTGAGACACAAGGGTATGGTATTAGGGATTCAGTTTACTGTAGAAAGGGGGAGGAAATGGAACTGGTCGATAACAATGGGAAAAATATATGAACTGCTAGATTTCTTTGAATCAACCAAAGTACTGTACTTGACTGTCAAGAGGGGCAGAGCTGGTGTACCTGTTTGTAACAAAATTAACAAACCTGCACGAGCACCAGCAGCTGCAGCTAAATCCATTGTTAGTTATACAGAATCAGTTGTGTTAGATTTGGATCCTTCTCCTGTGTATGTTGTTGACGATGAAGGTTCTGTTATTGCAAGTCAATGTGGCAGTCAGAGTAATCCTTATGTATCGACTCAAAGAAGTGTGAATGTGGTGGGTGAGAAGGGCAAGTCAGTTGTGGTAGAAGTGGTAGAAGATGTGAGCTCAGGTGATGAAGAAGATGATGGTTTTTCGATGGGAGAGGCCGAGTTTGCTGCAATGCAACAATTCAGGTCAAAGGAAGAAGAAGAAATAGCTGAGAGGTTAGAGGAGATGAGGAGGGTGAGAGAAGATCCAATGTTGCATTGTGAAGGTGACACTGACATCGTAGATTTGTTTGTAGCAGAAGATGATCCAGTGTTTGAACCACCACCACCCCTTGAACTTGTGAAAATATCGAAGAAGAAGCTGCCTGTTAGGAAAGGGCCCACAGTGAGGTCTCATTCTAGTGTGCCAGTTCAATCAGTTGTTGACTACATACCCTCATCAGATGATGATGGATCCACTGGTTTCTCTCTGACAGTGATGATGATATGTTTGAACCAATTTCAATGGTGCCACCGAAGGAGGGAAGAAAGAGCAGAGGAAAGAAACAAGAACCTAGGAAATGGTATGATGAGAGGAGGATGCCTGCACACGAGCAACTTTGCATGAGGATGTGCTTCAGAAACGTGGAGCAATTCAGAGAGGCAATCATCAATTTGCACATTGCACAGAGCAGGAACTACATTTATCACATGAACTCTAATGTGAGAGTTATTGTGATGTGCATCAAGGAGGACTGCCCTTTCTACATTGTGGCATCTGAGATCAGGGGGGAGAAGACATTTTGCATAAGGAAGATGTACCTGCAGCATTACTGTAACACCACAACTAAATCAACTAGGGTCAGTGCCAAATGGTTGGCTGAAAACTATGAAGGTATGTTCAGATCTGATCCTCACACAAACATTCGGTCCCTCATAGACCTTGCTAGGCAACAACATGGTATTAAGGTGCCCAAGATGATGGCCTACAGGGCAAAGAATTTGGCTCTTGATGCTGTGTTAGGTGATCACAGGAAGCAGTACTTTAGACTTAGAGATTTTGCTCAGGCGGTGATTGATACTAATCCTGGCAGTAGAGTAATTGTGACCATAGTGACAACAGTTCCTACACAACAGAACCCTCACCCTAGCCCCACTTTCCATGGGTTATTTTTTTGTATCAATGGACCAAGAGAGGGTTTTCTCAAAGGATGCAGGCCATTCATAGGTGAGAAGGATGCTTTACTTTATTTCATTCCTATGTTTACTTTATTTTTTGTGTGCAACTGAAAATGCATTACTAACTTGGCATTCATTTTGTAGGCTCGGATGGATGCTTTATCAAGCTTACCACTGGTGCTCAAATTCTAGCTGCAACAGGCAGAGATGGAAATAACAACATATACCCAATTGCCTTTGCAATTTTCCCAGTAGAGGACACAACCAACTGGGCCTGGTTTCTGACTCAACTGAAGTATGCTTTGGGTGGAACCGAAGGGCAGTTTGGGAAGTACACAATAATTTCTGACAGACAGAAGGTATGTTGTTGAAGCATCTAGTTCTGAACTTGATATTTAGTGTAGTAAACCATCTAGTTCTCAACTTGATAGTTGTCGTCGAGTCGTCGATGACAACTATCAAGACCATCTAGTTCTATACACATAGTTGTCGTCGACGAATTTCGACGACGACAACTATCAAGTTCAAGTTGTCATCGTCGAAATTCGTCGACGACAACTATCAACTACATTAATGCCTTTGTTATTTGAAATGTGCCACTTGTTTCACAATAATGTACACATGGGATCATCAAAGCTGTCAGCCAAGTATTTCCTCAAAGCCCTGTCAGATTCTGCTTACGACATATTTATGCAAATTTCCAAACAACTGGGTTCAGAGGGGAAGATCTGAAGAAACTGATGGATGCTGCAAGCTATGCTTATCATAAGGACCAATTCGACAGAGCAATGGAAAAATTGAAGGCAGAGAGTGAAGAAGCTTGGAAGTGGCTAAGTCTGATCCCTCCTCACACATGGGCAAGGCATGCTTTTGACACCAACTGCAAAACAGATTTGGTTGTCAACAACCTTAGTGAGGTTTTTAACAGGTATATCCTGGATGTAAGGAAGAAACCTATACAAACCATGATTGAAGGCATTAAAAACAAGTTAATGGCAAGGGGTTTTGAGAAGAGAGAAGGGGGAGAACAAGCAAGATGGGAGATCACTCCTCACTACACTGAGCAGCTAGAGCTAGCAAAGAAGTACTCCAGATACTGCACACCTAGGATTTCAGGAACAGATTTGTGGCAAGTGACAAATGGGAAGGGTGACCAGACACATGCTGTCGATTTGGTGGCCAGGACATGTGGGTGTAGAAGGTGGGATGTCACAGGGCTGCCTTGCAACCATGCTTGCAGTGCAATTATCAAGGCCATGCAGTTTCCAGAAGATTATGTTAGCCCATTCTTCAAGAAACCCATGTACCTTGAAGCATACAAGCCTATCATTTATCATGTGCCAGGGCAACATGACTGGCCTAATACAGGTGGTCCTGACATTGAACCACCTTACTTTGACATCAAGAAGGGCAGGAAGCAAGAGAAGAGAAGGAAGGGGAAGTATGAGGTGCCAAAGCCAAAAGATACTTCTAGAATGGGGACAATTACTTGCTCTAACTGCAAGCTGCAGGGTCACAAATACACCAGCTGCCCAAAAGCATTGAGGCCAAATTTGAAGATAAGAAAGAACAAGCATGTGGTCAGTTTATCTATCTAGCTAATTATTTTTTTATCATTTGCACCAAATCATGTATGTACTGCCATTTTATGCACTCTTTATCTCTTGTACAACAGCCCAACAGAGGTGAAGCAGGGTCTGGAAGATCATCTCCACCACCACCTCCACCACCACCACCTGCACCAAGCCAAGGTTCAGGTTTTGCACACTCATCTCCACCACCACCTGCACCAAGCCAAGGTTCTGCAAAATCAGCTCCACCACGTAGAAAGTTTGCTCCACCACCACCACCAGTTGGAAGATCACCTCCACCACCAGCACCTGGAAGCCAAGCTGCATGCCGACTTGCAAGATCAGATGCACCACCACCACCTGCGAGATCAGCTGCACCACCATCACATGGGAGATCAGCTTCTGCTGCAAGACAAGGTTTTGTTGCCCCAATATCAGCCTTTATAGCTCCAAGAGCAAGAGAAGGCAATGGCAGTGAAGGTGCAGATGAGAGTGGGTACAAAAGATACAAGACATGGAGCTACTTCAACTGTGGGTACCAAAGAAATGATGGTGATGGAGAGGCTGGCCCTTCCTCCTGAATTTGAGAAGTAACAGATGTGTGTTATATCCAGAACTTGCTGGTATTTTGGTGAAATGGTTGTGTGTAATTCAGAACTTGCTAGTTACCACAACTGCTGGCTATATTTTGGTGATGTAGTTGTAATTCAGAACTTGCTGGTTACCACTACTTCTGGCTGTGCCCAAAACTCTATGTATGCTGAGATGAATTAACTAATTAGGAGACAAATTTGTGTGGTCCACTGCTAGCTATATTTTGCTGAAATGGTTGTGTGTAATTCTGTTGAAATTATTGTGTACAAGTTGCTAAAGATATGCAGAGATCATGTTCAATTTCATCTAGTTCTATACACCTAGGGTGTGTTTGGTAGGGTGGGCGAACCCGCAGATTCTCACCTCAACCTGGCTGAGCTACGCATCCGTTGTTTGGTAGCCTGGGTCGGGCCACCTCGGCAGTGGCGAGCTCATGCGGAAAACGCCTCTGGGCACTGCCGGGATGGGAAGCTCGAATCGAGCTTCTCAGCTCGCCCAGGCTGAACTCATACCCGCAAAACACTGTGCGCGTGACACGGAACGCACGCGCGTCTCCACCCCGGGTCGAGTACTACTCACTTGCCCCCCGCGTTCACGCGTCTGACGACCGCCGCTCCTCTCTCCTCCTGCGCCGTGCGGAGACGACCGCCGCTCCTCGCTCCTCCCGCGCCGCCGCCGCACGCGGAGACGACCACCGCTCCTTCCGCGCCGGAGGCGACCACGGCCTCGCGTCGTCCTCCTCCCGCGCCACCACGACCTCGCGTCGACCACGGCCTCGCGTCGTCCTCCTCCTTCCGCGCCGCCGCCGCCGCGGAGACGACCGCCGTTCCGCGTCGCCGCCGCCGCGGAGACGACCACCACGGCCGCCACGGAGACCCCGGGCTTCTGTCGCCTCCCCGTCGACCCCGGGCCTCCGCCGCATCCTGTCCGCCGTCGCCTCCCCGTCGACCCCGGGCCCCGCCGCCTCATCGACGAGCCACGGCCACGGCCACGGCACGGACGAGCACGGGCCAGCGCCGCCACGGGTCAACCAGGGACCTGATCGCGTTTTACAGGGACCCGATCGCTTTTTATTTCTGTTTACAGGGACCCGATCGCTTTTTATTTTGTATACAGGGGCTGCAGTGCAAATTTGGACCTCCTCAGCGTGTTTTCTCCCGTACGAGCCACCAAACAACGGACCCAGTCAACATGTCTCCACTGGCCCGGGCTACCAAACACGTGAAAAATCTGAGCCCAGCTTAGCTAGGTTGAGCCGGTATGAGTGGAGATAGCTAATCTCCACCGGCCCGGGCTACCAAACACACCCCTAGTTGTCGTCGACAATTCGTCGACGACAACTATCAACTACATCTACTTCTATACACCTAGTTGTCGTCGACGAATTACGTCGATGACAACTATCAACTACATCTACTTCTATACACCTAGTTGTCGTCGACGAATTATGTCGACGACAACTATCAACTAACACGAATGCCACAAAAATTCAAACAGATTGATCAACATGCATATTTGAACAGAATGATCAACTAACATAAAATGAGCTCCACAAATTAAAATCCATACATAGGTCAATTGCAATCCATACATAGGTCCACAAATACGAATAGAGGTTCCACAACACACAAATAGAGGTCAAATTAACACAAATTCATGCACTAATGCTCCCAGCAAGTTCATACCGATGCATAATTTGAATCTAAGCTATTACATCGCGTTGGAATCATCAAGGATCTGCTGAATTTTCTTGAGCTTCTCTCTCTTTGCATCGTGTGCCTGGAACAGATCAAACAGAGCATGCTCCAACTTCTTTTTTTCCACCTTCAGTGGTTCAATTTCACCACCTTCGATTTTCTTCTCCACCTCCTTCTGAACCTCACTCTGTTTCTCCACCTCCTTAAGCTCAAACAGCTCTTGCTTCAACTTTTTGTTCTCCTGCACCATCTCTGCCACCTTTTCCTCAGCTTCTATCTTTGCTTCATCCTTCTCTTCTTCCTTCAAAATGGCATAGTAGTTTTCGAGCTGAAACTTTTTCACGGTCTCGTCCACCGTCTTGTTGACTACAGCCTTTAAGTCATTGTATTTCTTCTCCATTTCACGCAGGTCATGAGACAGATTCTTCCTCACACAAGTGTGATCAAAGTGCTCATCCAAGTTGGCAACAGTGAGCTCATCTACCTTGCTCCACAAATGATGTAATGCATACTGAAGGGAATCTGGCCACTCAGGATCTATCCACTCCACAAAGCCACAGTTTTGAACTTCCTAACAAAAATAAAGACTAAATCAGTATACAACTAGATAAATAATTACTGGAAGTACATGTATTTAAATTACTGTTGTCCAAGTAGTAATAAACAGGCAGTAAATGGCAGTACAACATATCCATCTAACTAATTAGAGGATGTATGACTATTTAAATTACTGATGTCCAAGTACATGTATTTAAATTACCATGTACAGGACTAAATCTGCCTCATTATCAAAACCATAAAATCGAAAGTGGAAGAACTTACATCCTTAACTACACACGCCAGAAAACGCCTCCCTGTGTTCCTCCCTTGATAAGCCACAAATTGCTCTGGCTGTTCCTTGTGGACGCAACAAACATACGTCGAATCCAAAGCAATGCCGCACCAGGTTGGATCCTCAATCGATTCGGGAGTAAAGCCCCCCTCTGGATACTACAAACGAAGCAAAAGAGTAGGAATTCGAGGCTTAATCGAGGCTAAATCGACGATTCCATGAAATCCCCAAATCGGACCTAACCCTAACCCTAA
The DNA here is from genome assembly GCA_947311845.1 of Poa pratensis. Taxonomy (NCBI): domain Eukaryota; kingdom Viridiplantae; phylum Streptophyta; class Magnoliopsida; order Poales; family Poaceae; genus Poa; species Poa pratensis. The sequence goes on from CAMZMU010000081.1 coordinate 27,972,679, forward strand.
CCCAATGGAGGATGAATGACTTACTTCTGAACTTAAAAAACTCTTGCTCGACGTCTCGCCGTCGCTCCGGCTCACCATCTTGACGGCGACAGCGGCGGCAGCCGGAGAACCACGCCGGAAAAGGGCGGCGACCCTGGCGGCGACTAGACCTCGGTAGCGAGTGGGAGGAAGAAGACATGGCTCGAGTGAGTGGTTCCGACCGAGCTGTGCGACCGGGCTGGACTTTGACCAGACACGGGCGCGGCCCGAACGGCGGCCGTTAACGGCCGTTTGTGCCACGTCAGCGCTGACAGTGGCCCCGCGTTGTCAGAACTCCTAACGCGATCGAGCTATCAGCGCGATTCGTTTTTGTTACCCCAGTGTTGGTATGTTTTTGAAAAAATTAGTACAATTGGTACTGACCCGTTATTCTAGCCCCAATTGTGCTAGTTTTTTTGTAATTTCCTTCAAGGGGCCAGCTTGATTGCGTTTTTGTCTGGTCGTGCAGTCACTCGTTACTGAAAAATATTTGAGAATGAGCCAGTGGGTTAGGAAATCAATAAATAATTATGTTATACTCCCTTCGTATCAGAATATAAGATGTTGTTGACTTTTCCATATGTGTCACATACGGATCCGTATGTGACACATATGGAAAAGTCAACAACATCTTATATTCGTGACACATATAGAAAAGTCAACAACATCTTATATTTTGATATGGAGGGAGTACTCCACTGGCAAGCGTGGAGAAAAGCAAATGCTACTTGAACTGGCAATGATCAATGCTTTTCTATTAATTCGCTCCGAAAAACGAGAAACACGCGGTTGTTTAATAAGAACATGCGAGTAATTGAAGAGGAGTGTGTGATAAGAATAGGAGAGCATGAAGAAGAAGCTGCTGTCTCGTCAGAAAAAATCCATCTTTTCCGCTTTCTATTTATGGGGGTGAGACGATGATTTTTTTATCCTTTTTTTGGGTGAAGGTGTGAGATACTTTTTTAGCTATGGAAATTTTGAGGAGACAATGAAAACTTCAAGGCTCCAAGAGCTGAATAAGAAACACACAATGAACTTTTGATTTTACGAATGTCTGTATTTAGTTGGTGCACCACTAGATTCAAATCAGTCGTAGAATGTTAGTATTAGCGTCATATTCGTTCATTTTTTACAAAGAGACTATATTAATATCTATAAGACACCAATTACACTCAGACTCTGCATCATATTCGTACATACGATTTTCCCCTAACTTTTGTTGTATCATGCTTCTCCTATCGCCATTGTCGCCCTTCCACTAGTCCAAGCATCTACCAATGTCATCATGTCCTGTGGGCCATAGTTTAAAAAACCGAACCAGTGAGTGAACCGATGGGGTGACTGGTTCGCCGGTTCACCGGTCCAACCGCCGGCACAGGCGGTTCAACGGCGATAGAAAACCGGTAGATTTAATGAATCACAAAGTTAATTTTACCATGTAAAATGCTATACATATAGTTTACTTATGTACTACAACACAAAAGAAAGCTATCGTAGATGGTACTAGGCTTCGTGCGTTCTACCTGGCCCATGAATAGAGCTCGCAGGTTCGAATCCTTCCCAGGTCGTAATATTTTTCCGGTTTATTGCTACTTCGGTCTTTTGCGCTTAAAAAACGACAGGTCGCTGGTTCTGGTTTTTTCCGGTTGGACCGCCGTTCCGGTCCGGTTTTTAAAACTATGCTGTGGGTGGCACCACAGAATACCATCTTTATATTTTACAACTTATCATATCCTTACGGTAAATCTAATCAGCAGGCGCCCTCAATTTGCATAAGTCGAGACGGCTCTCCGAGCCGTAGAAAACAAAACTCAATTAGTCATCTCGCCCGTGTGTGTGTGAGAAACAGGCAATGTTTTGCATGCATGCACTAAAAAACGAAACTGCTGACATCATTGCGCATTAAATACGAAATTCAAATATTCAAAATGTTTTGTAGCTCAAACCGTTTATCCGATTTATGATCCGTTTTCACCGTTGGACTGGTCACGTCGAGATCTTCGAAACTAGATCCCATGTTGGTATGTTCGACGATATATTTTTTGGACCCAAAAGTTACCCACGCATTAACACGTAAGTTACCGGGCGATAGTATGTAAGTTACCCATCTAAGTAACGATTAATTTTCGATTCGAAACTATATTCCCTTTTTGGTTGTTCTTTCGATTTTCCGCGTTTTAAAGTTACCACCTAGTTTTATAAGTGAGTTACCACTTTGGGAGAATAAACTTACCGTTTACAAGTGGATAACTATCCACTAAAATGCATGTGCAACTCCATAAGTATTAGGGTGCTAACTTTGTCGATTTCATGATGACAACTACACCCCTAAAACAGATGGATAACTGCATCAATAATGAGTGGGTAACGAGTGGGTAACTATTACTAGGAGAGCATGGTAACTATATCAATTTTATGATGGATAACTATAGTATGAATAAATGGACAACTCCATCAGTGAAGGGTGGTAACTTTATCAGTTTTGGGTGGGTAACTATATCATGAAGACATGTGTAACTTTATCAGTACTAGGTGGGTATCCATGAGTACTGGGTGGGTAACTCCATCAGTACTGGGTGGGTAAATTTATCAGTATTAGGTTGGTACCAGATACCCACCATAATGACCCACACAATAATGATGATGTTACCCACCAATACTGATAAAGTCACCCATGTGTTCATGATGTAATTATCCACCATGAAATCGATATAGTTGCCCAACTCTCTCGGTACCCACCCAATGCCGATGAAGTTGCACATGTTTCATGGTATAGTTATCCACCATGAAATCGGCGTAGTTACCATACTCTCTCGGTAATAGTTACTCACCCAATACCGATGGAGTTACCCACACCGTACTGATAAAGTTACCCATGTGTTTTTAGTTTAGTTATCCACCACAAAATCAATGTAGTTACCATACTCTCTCGGTAATATTTACCACCCCAATACTTATAGAGTTACCCACCAAGTACTGATAAAGTTACCCATGTGTTTTCTAGTGTAGTTATCCACCACAAAATTAATGTAGTTATCATACTCTCTCGGTAATAGTTACTACCCCAATACTGATAAAGTTACCACCCAGTATTTGATAAAGTTACCCATGTGTTTTCATGTGTAGTTATCCACCACAAAATCGTTATATTTACCCTACTCTCTCGATAATAGTTACCACCCAGTACTGATAAACTTATCCTATGTGTTTTCATGTGTAGTTATCCACCACAAAATTGTTATCGTTACCCTACTCTCTCGGTAATAGTTACCACCCAATACTGATAGATTTACCCACTCAGTACTGATAAAGTTACCCATGTGTTTTCATGGTAAGTTATCCAACACGAAATCAATATAGTTACCATACTCTCTATGTAATAGTTACCCACCCAACAGTTATCCATCTTTTTTATGTGTAGTTTCACTATGAAATCGACAGTTATCATTCTAATACTTATGCATGATAAATTTACCATCTCAAAGTAATGTGGTAACTTTAAAGCTCGTAAAGATCTAAAAGAATAAGAAAAAAATGTTCTATTTCAACCCAAAAACTAATCGCTAATATGGTGGGGTAACTTACGTATACAAGCCTGGGTAACTTATATGTTACGGGGTGGTAACTTCTGGGAAAAAAAAATTGTCGGAACATATCGACATGGGATTAGTTTTGAAGATCTCGTCGCGACTAGTCTAACGGTGAAAACGGATTCTCAATCGGATAAACGGTTTGGGCTACAATTTTTTTTGAATTTTCGAGTTTCGCATTTAATGCAGGATGACATCAGCTTTTTTGTTTGTTTGTGCATGCATGCAATTGGGGGCATTTCTCTCCCTCGGCCCTGCGTACAGATTAGCTAACTAGCAGGCGCCTGCTGATTAGTCACTCCCTATCCTTATCATTTAATCCTTTTATCACCTTTCCTTAGTTGATAGCAGCTTCATCTCATAGTTGTCGGCTTTGTTGTCTCTACATCGTCATTGGCTTCGGCTTGACTCCACGTTGTAGACGCCTATGGCTTGCAGAAGAGTGAGGTGGAAACAATTTATTCAACATGCTCGAGAGCGAGTGATCGCAAAATCACCAAATGGTCGCAAACCCGTTAATCCATATACTTATAAATTACAAGGTTGACATGTAGTATAACATGACCCATAACATGAGTATATTGGAAACTAAATCTGTTGTGGTGGAGACAAACTGTTTATTGTTCAATTTTATATAAAAAAGGAAAAGTATAAGAACACGAGAACAATGTGAAACTGATTATGGAAGAACAAAGCTTTCTCTTTAATATAGTACCGAGTAATTGTAAAGAAACTCGAAAAACTTACCCGAAGCTCTGAAAAAACACGGGAAACACAAATTACCATACAAAAATGGAGAAAATGCCAGTCATGTACTCTGTTAGAATTTCACACGTGAGGACACGTGTCCGCCAAACAAATGGCAATCTTACCTGAAAATCTTGGTAGGTGCGGCTCATACACCGCGCCTGCAGGTGGCCCCGCGGATCACAAAAAATCCGGCATGCTCATGGACCAGGTCGATGATATTTTTCCACGGTTGCACGCGTCCATCGTCTACAAAAGCACCAGCAATTCCCCGCATCGGGAGCTCGAAGCCAACTCTTCTCTCATCGATTTCCTCCGCCGCGAGATCGCTGTACTTTTCCCGATACTTTGAACCGGAGAGAGGAGAAATTAAATCCCATCCAATTCTCGTGTTCGTGGTTTCATCATCCGTGTGTGCCTGTGGTGGTGGTCTCGATTTGTTGTTTGTTACGATTCAATCGCCATGGGATTGGGGAACGAGGCGAGCTCGTCGTCGTCGCGGCTAGATCCCGCGCCGCTGCTGCCGCACCACAGCGCTGAAGGCGGGCACCTGTCCTCGCAGCCCAAGACCTTCGCGAACGTCTTCATCGCGGTGGTCGGCGCCGGCGTGCTGGGCCTGCCCTACACCTTCTCGCGCACCGGGTGGGCGGCGGGGTCGATCCTGCTCCTCTCCGTCGCCTTGCTCACCTTCTACTGCATGATGCTGCTGGTCGCCTGCCGCCGCCGCCTCGCGGACGAGCACCCGAAGAAGCTCACCTCGTTTGGGGATCTGGGGGCCGCCGTCTTCGGCGGGCCCGGCCGCCTCGCCGTCGACACCATGCTGGTGCTCAGCCAGGCCAGCTTCTGCGTCGGATACCTCATTTTCATCTCCAACACCATGGCGCACCTCTACCCCATCTTCGCCCCTCCTCCAACGTCTTCCTCTCCCCGAAGGCGCTCTTCATCTACGCCATGCTGCCGTTCCAGCTCGGCCTCAACTCCATCAAGACGCTCACGCTCCTCGCGCCGCTCAGCATCTTCGCCGACGTCGTCGACCTCGGCGCCATGGGGGTCGTCGTGGGGCAGGACGTGTCCGTCTGGCTCGCCGCGCATCCGCCCGTGGCCGCGTTCGGCGCGCCTGCCGCGCTCCTCTACGGGGTCGGGGTGTCCGTGTACGCCTTTGAGGGAGTCTGTATGGTCCTGCCGCTTGAAGCGGAGGCCGCCGACAAGAAGAAGTTCGGCGCCACGCTCGGGCTGTCCATGACGTTCATCGCCGTCATGTACGGGCTGTTCGGGGTCATGGGGTACGTCGCGTTCGGCGATGCCACGCGCGACATCATCACCACCAACCTCGGCAGCGGGTGGCTGTCGGCCGCCGTGCAGCTGGGGCTGTGCATCAACCTCTTCTTCACCATGCCTGTGATGATGAACCCGGTGTACGAGGTCGCCGAGCGCCTGCTCCGCGGCAAGCGGTACTGCTGGTGGCTGCGCTGGGTGCTCGTGGTCACCGTGGGCTCGCGGCCATGCTTGTGCCCAATTTCACCGACTTTCTCGCCCTCGTGGGCAGCAGCGTCTGCGTGCTGCTCGGCTTCGTGCTGCCGGCTACCTTCCACCTCAAGGTGTTCGGCGGCGAGATGGGCTGGCACGGGGTTCTCAGCGACGTCCTCCTCGTCGTGCTCGGCCTAGTGCTCGCCGTCTTCGGCACCTACTCGTCGCTGGTGCAAATCTTCCACTCATCCAGCGCCTGATTTCTCGTGGGTCGCCAATGCGCCGACGAATATTTTGGTCGGAGCATCGGCCTCATTCACACACAAAATACGGAGAAGGGGATCAGAGTTGCCTGGCTCAGCTATCTGTTGATCTGGGCCGTGGATTGCGAGCATTCGTGGCACATCTCTTCAGATTGTAGTACAGGAAATGTGTTACTTGGATGTCATTTAGATACAGATTTTTCATGTCTTCCCATATGTCCTGGATGTTCCAGCTGCAGTGCATGATGGATTCGATGAAAGGACATGATTTTCAGCATTTAGTTACTTGTGTCATAGTGTCAGCGTACAAGACTGTTTCTTGTGCGCTGTTATGTGTTTTGTTTTAAACCCGTTGTGCGTGGCTAATGTGGCTGCGCAAGCAAGTGGGACGACTTACATTACATTGCTTGTCAAAGTGTTGTATTACCATTCTATACGTTTCGAACTGCTGTACTATCTCCCAAGCAAGCAAGCAAGCAGGCAAGCCTGTAGGGAAGGGTCTTGAAGGAATAATATTGGAACTACGAGTCACTTTTGTTTGAGTTTGTCCATTGTTTCATGACAGAGTTCTATTACTGCATCAATCAGGTGGACATAGATTCAGAATTGAACATAAAGAGTTTTCATCACATTATTCTCTGGAAAATGATGTACAGCCTCCGGAGGATGCATCCTCCGCCTCTTCGTGTTGACATGCGTCCCCTGCCGTGGAGCGCTCTCTTCCACTCGTATCTTATCCATTCGCCTCTGTCTTCGACCACTCCTTCTCGCCAGCGTCCCTGCCCCAATTCCGCAACTCACGAGAGGGCCAGCCGATGTGCCGCCGTTGACCGCGCTCCCACGCCGTCGTTGTCCAACATCAGATGTGGCTGCTGCGAGCGGCGCTCCCCAGTTCCAACGAGTCCGCAGCCGCGTGTCCTCCTTCCCCTTACCTTCGCTCCCCACTGCTCCGTCCCGCCGGCGAGGTTGGCCTCCGCCCCACCACGGCGGTGCTCTGACTCAAAGGCGGCGGTGCTGCAAAGAGAGATGCGTGGTGCTGCCAGCGGGGGCAGTGGTGCAAGGAGCTCGCACGATGTGCAGCCATGGCCGCCCACGCTGCGCCGCTCGCCGGCGCCGCCCCATGCAGCAAGGCCTGGCACCGATGCTGCCATAGGTGTGCGGCGGTGCTCCGACTCGAAGGCTTCGGTGCTGCCAACGGCGGGCCGCTTTGCTGCCGACGCAAGGCGGCGTTGCTGCTCACTGCGGGCCGCTTTGCTGCCGACGGTAGCAGGCGATGCTACCGACGCCGGTCTGCGGTGCTGTCAACGGCAGGTGGTGGTGCTCCGCCGTCAACGGCATGTGGTGGTGCTATCAACGGCGGACGACAGTGCTTCCAACGGCGGGCGGCTTTGTTGCCGACAGTAGCCGGAGATGCTACCACGCCAGCCAGCGGTATTGTCAATGGTGAGCGAGGATAAAGGGAGGATGGCGCCTGCAGGGTGCGGCTTGACTTTTTTCGAAGCGTTTTTTTTTTGGCCCAGGTGGACACGTGTCGTGCGCTGAAGACGGAGGATCGATCCTCCGGAGGACGCTCAGCACGCCCCTTATTCTCTTGGCTATCCATTTTCATTCTGCAACCACGAAGGAATATGGAAACCCAAGCAAAACGCAGACCTGACCCTTCATGCTTCAGTAGTCCAGCGTGGCTGCGTGATCAATCGATCCTTCTGCTTCTAAAGCTTATCAGTTATCAGGGGAAGTATCTGTTCTTATCTTCTCCACTGTGCTTTCGATCACTTTTCTTTTGTCGCTTCTACCTTTTTCCTCCGAACAAAAAACAACAACATTGTTATCGTAACGCAACGATCCAAGCTGTTACTGTCGCACGGATAAGGACTGAACTTTCAGCCAATGAACGGCCTACATTTTAATAACTAGCGGCGACGTTTTTCTCCAAAGCTTCACCATCCTCTGACCTAGAAATAATCAGGCAAACGCTAGCATCTCGTGTGCTCATTTCAACATCTCGTGAGTTCTTTACTTTTTTTTGAAATGGGGACTTTCCTGTCGTGACCCGCTTAAATAACGAAGTATTGCGTGCTTCGTTGATTAAGAAGAAAGGAGCCCAGTAGCAAACACACAAGTTTTTGGGCGATCGATCCAATCTGCCGCACGCAGCCGCTATCTCGCCTTTCCCACCGGCGATCCGCCGCCCCTCTTCCCCTCCGCTCGCCATCTTGGCGGCACGAGGGGGAGGGGAGCTCCGGTTCTCGTTCATGTGGTGTTTTCGTTCTAATTTTTTTAGGTTTCGTGTTTTCTTTGTCGGTGTCATGGTGGGGCTGATGTCGATGGTGTTCATAAAAAATTGCTTCACGTATGACGATTCTCATCCGATCTCTGTACGATACTAGTACATCATCAGCCTCGTGCTAGTTACTGCTTTGTGTCACTTAAACTTCTCCGCCCTACCCAAATTCAGGCCCAACCCAAGCCCGTGTTAAAACATCCCCCGAAAAATCCTTACTAGTTGTGCTTGTCACGCATCTCTAACCTGCTTAGAGCAACTCTAGCATATCGTGAAAAATCCTTATATAAAAAATAACTTTCTGTTTTAAAGAATGTAATCAGGTTTTTTTTCCAAAATAATAAAAATGTAATCAGGTTTTTTTCCAAAATAATAAGAAAGAAAGGTGAAAAAATGTGTTTTAAATGGTGGGGCCTGCCATAGGTCCACATGACAGCATTTCCGATGCCAAGTCCTAGCCCAGAGTCAGACCCGTGAGGCTCGTTCGCTGCTACTCCTACACGGGATCGTACATGGATCGGACGAAATTCGTCGTATGTATAGCATCGCCGTTGTTTCTTGTGCGCTGTTATGTGTTTTGTTTTAAACTCGTTGTGCGTGGTTAATGTGGCTGCGCAAGCAAGTGGGACGACTTACATTGGATTGCTTGTCAAAGTGTTGTATTGCCATTCTATACGTTTCGAACTGCTGTACTATCTCCCAAGCAAGCAAGCAGGCAAGCCTGTAGGGAAGGGTCTTGAAGGAATAATATTGGAACTACGAGTCACTTTTGTTTGAATTTGTCCATTGTTTCATGACAGAGTTCTATTACTGCATCAATCAGGTGGACTCAGATTCAGACTTGAACATAAAGAGTTTTCATCACATTATTCTCTTGGCTATCCATTTTCATTCTGCAACCACGAAGGAATATGGAAACCCAAGCAAAACGCAGACCTGACCCTTCATGCTTCAGTAGTCCAGCGTGGCTGCGTGATCAATCGGTCCTTCTCCTTCTAAAGCTTATCAGTTATCAGGGGAAGTATCTGTTCTTATCTTCTCCACTGTGCTTTCGATCACTTTTCTTTTGTCGCTTCTACCTTTTTCCTCCGAACAAAAAACAACAACATTGTTATCGTAACGCAACGATCCAAGCTGTTACTGTCGCACGGATAAGGGCTGAACTTTCAGCCAATGAACGGCCTACATTTTAATAACTAGCGGCGACGTTTTTCTCCAAAGCTTCACCATCCTCTGACCTACAAATAATCAGGCAAACGATAGCATCTCGTGTGCTCATTTCAACATCTCGTGAGTTCTTTACTTTTTTTTTTGGAATGGGGACTTTCCTGTCGTGACCCGCTTAAATAACGAAGTATTGCGTGCTTCGTTGATTAAGAAGAAAGGAGCCCAGTAGCAAACACACAAGTTTTTGGGCGATCGATCCAATCTGCCGCACGCAGCCGTTGTCTCGCCTTCCCCACCGGCGATCCGCCGCCCCTCTTCCCCTCCGCTCGCCATCTTGGCGGCACGAGAGGGAGGGGAGCTCCGGTTCTCGTTTATGTGGTGTTTTCGTTCTAATTTTTTTTAGGTTTCGTGTTTTCTCTGTCGGTGTCATGGTGGGGCTGATGTCGATGGTGCTCATAGAAAATTGCTTCACGTATGACGATTCTCATCCGATCTCTGTACGATACTAGTACATCATCAACCTCGTGCTAGTTACTGCTTTGTGTCACTTAAACTTCTCCGCCCTACCCAAATTCAGGCCCAACCCAAGCCCGTGTTAAAACATCCCATGAAAAATCCTTACTAGTTGTGCTTGTCACGCAGCTCTAACCTGCTTAGAGCAACTCTAGCATATCGTGAAAAATCCTTATATACAAAATAACTTTCCGTTTTATTATTTTGGAAAAAAACCTGATTACATTCCTTAAATTAGGCCGATCTGTAACTTTTTCCGGTAACCTTAAAACAAGTCTCGCATACCTTATCGGGTGGAAACTTGTAAACCAGGGGTTGTTTGGCGGGAGGAATTTTCAACTCAACCGTCATGTTACCGGCACAAAATCAGTTAAAAAATGTGGAGATGATTGCAATAACCAATAGTGGAGATATGATGCCCTCGCCCGCTATTGTCGACAAGCCGAGCGACAGGAGCTAACTCTTCAAGGCGGATTCGTACGCTATGGCAGCTGGTCCGAGCCGAATTTGTGAAGGGGCGCAGGCAGTCAATGCGGGGAGGTGAGCTTTGCGAGCGTCACAACTGGCTGCATCACGAAGGAGCACGCTGAGCGATGATGTGAATTGGGGGAGAGTACAACCCCTCGAAAAGAAAAGGGTTGCCAAAACGAGAGTGTCGTCTTGTAGCACGTGCTATATATAGCTTGTTTAAAAATAAATTAAAATTTGCATTTTTAATTTTCAAAAAAATCAGGAAAAAATACTTGATGAAGATAGTGATATGATATACAAGCGTGCGAAATTTTAATTCGAAATTCATCATATTTTACACTGAGAAAAAGTGATAAATTGGTGGATCTGGCTGGTGACCGTAGGCGGTTTAAAACTTGAAAGTTCACCAGTTTTGTCTTTTTGTATAGCTTAGAATAATACGAATTTTGGAATAAAAGTTTGCACACTGTAGATCTCAATATTATCTACATGTTGATTTTTGATTTAGAATTTTTTGAAACTCACAATTTCCGATTTTGAATTTTCAAAGAACAGGAGAGCGAGCAGTTTCAATTTCCGCCATGGGCGATAAGAAAGAAAGGTGAAAAAAATGTGTTTTAAATGGTGGGGCCTGCCATAGGTCCACATGATAGCATTTCCGATGCCAAGTCCTAGCCCAGAGTCAGACCCGCGAGGCTCGTTCGCTGCTACTCCTACACGGGATCGTACATGGATCTGACGAAATTCGTCGTACGTATAGCATCGCCGTTGTTTCTTGTGCGCTGTATGTGTTTTGTTTTAAACTCGTTGTGCGTGGTTAATGTGGCTGCGCAAGCAAGTGGGACGACTTACATTGCATTGCTTGTCAAAGTGTTGTATTGCCATTCTATACGTTTCGAACTGCTGTACTATCTCCCAAGCAAGCAAGCAGGCAAGCCTGTAGGGAAGGGTCTTGAAGGAATAATATTGGAACTACGAGTCACTTTTGTTTGAATTTGTCCATTGTTTCATGACAGAGTTCTATTACTGCATCAATCAGGTGGACTCAGATTCAGACTTGAACATAAAGAGTTTTCATCACATTATTCTCTTGGCTATCCATTTTCATTCTGCAACCACGAAGGAATATGGAAACCCAAGCAAAACGCAGACCTGACCCTTCATGCTTCAGTAGTCCAGCGTGGCTGCGTGATCAATCGGTCCTTCTCCTTCTAAAGCTTATCAGTTATCAGGGGAAGTATCTGTTCTTATCTTCTCCACTGTGCTTTCGATCACTTTTCTTTTGTCGCTTCTACCTTTTTCCTCCGAACAAAAAACAACAACATTGTTATCGTAACGCAACGATCCAAGCTGTTACTGTCGCACGGATAAGGGCTGAACTTTCAGCCAATGAACGGCCTACATTTTAATAACTAGCGGCGACGTTTTTCTCCAAAGCTTCACCATCCTCTGACCTACAAATAATCAGGCAAACGATAGCATCTCGTGTGCTCATTTCAACATCTCGTGAGTTCTTTACTTTTTTTTTGGAATGGGGACTTTCCTGTCGTGACCCGCTTAAATAACGAAGTATTGCGTGCTTCGTTGATTAAGAAGAAAGGAGCCCAGTAGCAAACACACAAGTTTTTGGGCGATCGATCCAATCTGCCGCACGCAGCCGTTGTCTCGCCTTCCCCACCGGCGATCCGCCGCCCCTCTTCCCCTCCGCTCGCCATCTTGGCGGCACGAGAGGGAGGGGAGCTCCGGTTCTCGTTTATGTGGTGTTTTCGTTCTAATTTTTTTTAGGTTTCGTGTTTTCTCTGTCGGTGTCATGGTGGGGCTGATGTCGATGGTGCTCATAGAAAATTGCTTCATGTATGACGATTCTCATCCGATCTCTGTACGATACTAGTACATCATCAACCTCGTGCTAGTTACTGCTTTGTGTCACTTAAACTTCTCCGCCCTACCCAAATTCAGGCCCAACCCAAGCCCGTGTTAAAACATCCCATGAAAAATCCTTACTAGTTGTGCTTGTCACGCAGCTCTAACCTGCTTAGAGCAACTCTAGCATATCGTGAAAAATCCTTATATACAAAATAACTTTCCGTTTTATTATTTTGGAAAAAAACCTGATTACATTCCTTAAATTAGGCCGATCTGTAACTTTTTCCGGTAACCTTAAAACAAGTCTCGCATACCTTATCGGGTGGAAACTTGTAAACCAGGGGTTGTTTGGCGGGAGGAATTTTCAACTCAACCGTCATGTTACCGGCACAAAATCAGTTAAAAAATGTGGAGATGATTGCAATAACCAATAGTGGCGATATGATGCCCTCGCCCGCTATTGTCGACAAGCCGAGCGACAGGAGCTAACTCTTCAAGGCGGACTCGTACGCTATGGCGGCTGGTCCGAGCCGAATTTGTGAAGGGGCGCAGGCAGTCAATGCGGGGAGGTGAGCTTTGCGAGCGTCACAACTGGCTGCATCACGAAGGAGCACGCTGAGCGATGATGTGAATTGGGGGAGAGTACAACCCCTCGAAAAGAAAAGGGTTGCCAAAACGAGAGTGTCGTCTTGTAGCACGTGCTATATATAGCTTGTTTAAAAATAAATTAAAATTTGCATTTTTAATTTTCAAAAAAATCAGGAAAAAATACTTGGTGAAGATAGTGATATGATATACAAGCGTGCGAAATTTTAATTCGAAATTCATCATATTTTACACTGAGAAAAAGTGATAAATTGGTGGATCTGGCTGGTGACCGTAGGCGGTTTAAAACTTGAAAGTTCACCAGTTTTGTCTTTTTGTATAGCTTAGAATAATACGAATTTTGGAATAAAAGTTTGCACACTGTAGATCTCAATATTATCTACATGTTGATTTTTGATTTAGAATTTTTTGAAACTCACAATTTCCGATTTTGAATTTTCAAAGAACAGGAGAGCGAGCAGTTTCAATTTCCGCCATGGGCGATAAGAAAGAAAGGTGAAAAAAATGTGTTTTAAATGGTGGGGCCTGCCATAGGTCCACATGATAGCATTTCCGATGCCAAGTCCTAGCCCAGAGTCAGACCCGCGAGGCTCGTTCGCTGCTACTCCTACACGGGATCGTACATGGATCTGACGAAATTCGTCGTACGTATAGCATCGCCGTTGTTTCTTGTGCGCTGTATGTGTTTTGTTTTAAACTCGTTGTGCGTGGTTAATGTGGCTGCGCAAGCAAGTGGGACGACTTACATTGCATTGCTTGTCAAAGTGTTGTATTGCCATTCTATACGTTTCGAACTGCTGTACTATCTCCCAAGCAAGCAAGCAGGCAAGCCTGTAGGGAAGGGTCTTGAAGGAATAATATTGGAACTACGAGTCACTTTTGTTTGAATTTGTCCATTGTTTCATGACAGAGTTCTATTACTGCATCAATCAGGTGGACTCAGATTCAGACTTGAACATAAAGAGTTTTCATCACATTATTCTCTTGGCTATCCATTTTCATTCTGCAACCACGAAGGAATATGGAAACCCAAGCAAAACGCAGACCTGACCCTTCATGCTTCAGTAGTCCAGCGTGGCTGCGTGATCAATCGGTCCTTCTCCTTCTAAAGCTTATCAGTTATCAGGGGAAGTATCTGTTCTTATCTTCTCCACTGTGCTTTCGATCACTTTTCTTTTGTCGCTTCTACCTTTTTCCTCCGAACAAAAAACAACAACATTGTTATCGTAACGCAACGATCCAAGCTGTTACTGTCGCACGGATAAGGGCTGAACTTTCAGCCAATGAACGGCCTACATTTTAATAACTAGCGGCGACGTTTTTCTCCAAAGCTTCACCATCCTCTGACCTACAAATAATCAGGCAAACGATAGCATCTCGTGTGCTCATTTCAACATCTCGTGAGTTCTTTACTTTTTTTTTTGGAATGGGGACTTTCCTGTCGTGACCCGCTTAAATAACGAAGTATTGCGTGCTTCGTTGATTAAGAAGAAAGGAGCCCAGTAGCAAACACACAAGTTTTTGGGCGATCGATCCAATCTGCCGCACGCAGCCGTTGTCTCGCCTTCCCCACCGGCGATCCGCCGCCCCTCTTCCCCTCCGCTCGCCATCTTGGCGGCACGAGAGGGAGGGGAGCTCCGGTTCTCGTTTATGTGGTGTTTTCGTTCTAATTTTTTTTAGGTTTCGTGTTTTCTCTGTCGGTGTCATGGTGGGGCTGATGTCGATGGTGCTCATAGAAAATTGCTTCATGTATGACGATTCTCATCCGATCTCTGTACGATACTAGTACATCATCAACCTCGTGCTAGTTACTGCTTTGTGTCACTTAAACTTCTCCGCCCTACCCAAATTCAGGCCCAACCCAAGCCCGTGTTAAAACATCCCATGAAAAATCCTTACTAGTTGTGCTTGTCACGCAGCTCTAACCTGCTTAGAGCAACTCTAGCATATCGTGAAAAATCCTTATATACAAAATAACTTTCCGTTTTATTATTTTGGAAAAAAACCTGATTACATTCCTTAAATTAGGCCGATCTGTAACTTTTTCCGGTAACCTTAAAACAAGTCTCGCATACCTTATCGGGTGGAAACTTGTAAACCAGGGGTTGTTTGGCGGGAGGAATTTTCAACTCAACCGTCATGTTACCGGCACAAAATCAGTTAAAAAATGTGGAGATGATTGCAATAACCAATAGTGGAGATATGATGCCCTCGCCCGCTATTGTCGACAAGCCGAGCGACAGGAGCTAACTCTTCAAGGCGGACTCGTACGCTATGGCGGCTGGTCCGAGCCGAATTTGTGAAGGGGCGCAGGCAGTCAATGCGGGGAGGTGAGCTTTGCGAGCGTCACAACTGGCTGCATCACGAAGGAGCACGCTGAGCGATGATGTGAATTGGGGGAGAGTACAACCCCTCGAAAAGAAAAGGGTTGCCAAAACGAGAGTGTCGTCTTGTAGCACGTGCTATATATAGCTTGTTTAAAAATAAATTAAAATTTGCATTTTAATTTTCAAAAAAATCAGGAAAAAATACTTGATGAAGATAGTGATATGATATACAAGCGTGCGAAATTTTAATTCGAAATTCATCATATTTTACACTGAGAAAAAGTGATAAATTGGTGGATCTGGCTGGTGACCGTAGGCGGTTTAAAACTTGAAAGTTCACCAGTTTTGTCTTTTTGTATAGCTTAGAATAATACGAATTTTGGAATAAAAGTTTGCACACTGTAGATCTCAATATTATCTACATGTTGATTTTTGATTTAGAATTTTTTGAAACTCACAATTTCCGATTTTGAATTTTCAAAGAACAGGAGAGCGAGCAGTTTCAATTTCCGCCATGGGCGATAAGAAAGAAAGGTGAAAAAAATGTGTTTTAAATGGTGGGGCCTGCCATAGGTCCACATGATAGCATTTCCGATGCCAAGTCCTAGCCCAGAGTCAGACCCGCGAGGCTCGTTCGCTGCTACTCCTACACGGGATCGTACATGGATCTGACGAAATTCGTCGTACGTATAGCATCGCCGTTGTTTCTTGTGCGCTGTATGTGTTTTGTTTTAAACTCGTTGTGCGTGGTTAATGTGGCTGCGCAAGCAAGTGGGACGACTTACATTGCATTGCTTGTCAAAGTGTTGTATTGCCATTCTATACGTTTCGAACTGCTGTACTATCTCCCAAGCAAGCAAGCAGGCAAGCCTGTAGGGAAGGGTCTTGAAGGAATAATATTGGAACTACGAGTCACTTTTGTTTGAATTTGTCCATTGTTTCATGACAGAGTTCTATTACTGCATCAATCAGGTGGACTCAGATTCAGACTTGAACATAAAGAGTTTTCATCACATTATTCTCTTGGCTATCCATTTTCATTCTGCAACCACGAAGGAATATGGAAACCCAACAAAAGAAGCAAAACGCAGACCGACTCTTCATGCTTCAGTAGTCCAGCGTGGCTGCGTGATCAATCGGTCCTTCTCCTTCTAAAGCTTATCTGTTATCAGGGGAAGTATCTGTTCTTATCTTCTCCACTGTGCTTTTCATCACTTTTCTTTTGTCGCTTCTACCTTTTTCTTCCGAACAAAAACAACAACATTGTTATCGTAACGCAACGATCCAAGCTGTTACTGTCGCACGGATAAGGGCTGAACTTTCAGCCAATGAACGGCTTTCATTTTAATAACTAGCGGCGACGTTTTTCTCCAAAGCTCACCATCCTCGCCCTACAAATAATCAGGCAAACGATAGCATCTCGTGTGCTCATTTCAACATCTCGTGAGTTCTTTACTTTTTTTGAATGGGGACTTTCCTATCGTGACCCGCTTAAATAACGAAGTATTGCGTGCTTCGTTGATTAAGAAGCAAGGTGCCCAGTAGCAAACGCAGAAGTTTTTGGGTGATCCATCCAATCTGCCGCACGCAGCTGCTGTCACGCCTTCCCCAACGGCGATCCGCCACCCCCCTACCCCTCCGCTCGCCGTCTGGGTGGCACGAGGGGGAGGGGAGCTTCGGCTCTCGTTCGTGTGTTGTTTTCGTTCTAAGTTTTTTTTAGGATTCATGTTTCCTCTGTCGGTGTCATGGTGAGGTTGATGTCGATGGTACTCGTAGTAATAATGTTCTTCTAGCCCTTGCTCCTGCTCGTCAGAGGTGTTGCTGGCGCCGGCGAGAGGCTTGTGGAGTCCAATGTGTTGGAGCAGTTTCAATCAGACGTTGCGTCTAGGCGTGACGGCGGGAAGGGGCTGCTCTTGGAGTACGGCGGCGCTGACTGTTGTGAATCTGCGGAAGATGGTGGGTGATCCGTCCGCCTGTTGAAGGGTGGGCTAGCGTTCGCCCTAGATCTGACGTTGAAGAGGCTCGGAGGGCTCCTCCGACTGATTTTCCTTAGCGGGATAGATCCAGCCTTATGGGGCTACTGGCTATTGCGGCTTATTAACGCCTTATGGCAAGGGGTTTCTTCAACGTGAAGATGTGGACTAACTACTGGTGTTCTTCTTCTCCGGCCACACTTTTATCAATACAAGTAGTAATGTATGCCTGCCTGCGCATACAATGTCAAAAAAGGTGCCCAGTTCCCTATGTTTGTTTAGTCTTCTAGAGACTATTTCCTTTCTCCCAGTAAATTCACGGTCTACTTGCTTTTCAGCGGATTTGATGGATTTTCTTTTATGGGATGCGATATTTTAGTCGAAATCACTAGAAAAATGGAAACTTTCGGGAAGGTCACCGCGCACGTTCAGTCGTGACATGTGCCCCCTCCCCCTGAAAGGACACGGATGTCGCCTAGAGGGGGGTGAATAGGCGATTTAAAATTCTTTACGGTTTAGGCTTGAATAAATGCGGAATAAGACTAGCTATTAATTTATCAAGCACAAAACCTAAACAAGCTAGGTTTACCTATGTGCACCAACAACTTGTGCTAAACAAGATATACAACTAAGTGATAGCAAGATATATTACTTCAAGCTCGATGGCTATCACAAAGTAAATTGCATAAGTAAGAAGCTCGGGTATAGAAATACCGAGGCACTTGGAGACGATGATTTATCCCGAAGTTCACTTCCCAATGGAAGCTACGTGTCGGGATGTAACCCTGGGTATCCCAAAGTTAGCAACGTTGGCATGTTAATAAAAGAGAGCGAAGTATTAAAAGATAAAAGAAAAGGAAAAAGAAGTAGGGCGGGCCGAGTCTGGGGCATCCCTGGCCGACACAGCCTGTGCTGGGCCGAAGTGCCAGCCAGGCTCGGTGGGGCCGAAGCACCAGCCAGCCTCGGTTGGGCCAACTTATCTCCCCAGCCCCGGCTGGACCGAGGTCCATTCACCTCGGCGGGCCGAGCTCCGCTTCAACCTCGGGCAGGCCTTGTTATCCGCCGCTCAGGAGCGGACCGAGTCATATACCTCGGCTGGGCCGAGTTCTGGATACCCCGGTGTTGGGCCGAGATTCTCCTGCGCCTCGGGCGGGCCGGCTTCTCCCGTGACTCGGCTGGCCCGAGATGGCAGCGCCTTGGAGCAGGCCGCCGAAGTCCGCCAGCAGGCCGACGTCGCCGCCTCATGCCTTCGCTCCTTCGATCGAGATGTCGATCGAGATGTGCCAGGTCGGCACAGCTTTGATCGCCTGCCTTGACCGAGACAACCAGGCCTCTCCATCAACCGACGTATCCGACGACCGACGTCTGGAACCTCGGATTGGACCGAGTTGTGCAGTCTCGGACGGACGAGCTCTCCAGCAGCTGGGACGGAGATTCCCTCCACTCGACCGGCACCTATACCTCGGCTGTTACCTCTACCTCGGCACGCTGCCTCCACCTTCGACATCCCCAGCACTTCCTCGACAAGTACAATATACCCGCTGCCATCCCCAGAAGATCCGGAAGACAGACGCTACAAGACAAATATGATGACACAGAGGTAGCATGGCCACAGTGCCAGCGATGTGACTAGAGTACAGATGATGACGCGTGTACAGTGTTGATTAGACCCCAGTAGTCAAATCATGTACAGTGCGTGTACAGTGACATGCGGGCCACCCCTTGTCTCCTGAGCTCTCCCTATATAAAGAGCACCAGGGGGAGCACTCTCCGTAGCCCCTTGGGCTCATTTTCCCTCGTAGCTCCTTGCTAGCTTCCTTCTCCATGAGAGCTTCGTGCTGCCTTGCTCAGGTTTAGAGATACTTAGACACACAGCTCGAGGAGCATTTGTACCAACCCATATGCAGTAGGGGTTTTATCTCTCACGAGAGCTGATACGTCTCCAACGTATCCATAATTTCTGCTGTTCCATGCTCATATTATACCATTTGCTACATGTTTTATATACACTTCATATCACTTTTATGCATTTTCTGGGACTAACCTATTAACAAGATGCCACAGTGCCAGTTCCCTGTTTTCTGCTGTTTTTGGTTTCAGAAAGTTACTTCTGGAAATATTCTCGGAATTGCACGAAACAAAAGGCCAGGTCCCTATTTTTCCAGCACGTACACGGAGTCCGAAGGAGAGCCACGAGGTGGCCAAACCACACCCAGGCGCGGCAGTGGGCCCAGCCGCGCCACCTGGTGGTTTGGGCCCCTCGGGGGTCCGCCGACATCGCCCCTTCGCCTATTTATTCCCCGAGACGCGAAAACCCTAAAACACCGAGCCTTTCATCCAGAACATATTCGCTGCCGCCGTCGTCGTCAACCCTAACTCGGGGCGTTTCTGAAGCTCTTCCCGGCACCCTGCCGGAGAGGGGAATCATCACCGGAGGGCTTTACATCGCCATGCCCGCCTCCGGAGTGATGTGTGAGTAATTCATCCTTGGACTATGGGTCCATAGCAGTAGCTAGATGGTTGTCTTCTCCACTTGTGCCATCATGTTTAGATCTTGTGAGCTGCCTATCATGATCAAGATCATCTTATTGTAATGCTACATGTTGTGTTTGCTGGGATCTAACTTATATTGATACCTATGTGGAGCTGAATATTATATTATCATGTCTATGTCATTTGTGATCTTGCATGCTCTCCGTTACTTGTTGAAGCCTTGGCCACGTGAATACTTGTAACTCCAAGAGGGGGTATTTATGCATGATAGTTGGGTTCAACCTCTATTTAACCTGGGATAGTGACAGCAAGTTCTAAGGTTGTAGATGTGTTGTTGCCACTAGGGGTAAAACAGCAATGCTTTATTCAAGGATGAATGTATTGTTTACATTACGCACATTACTTAATGCAATTGTCTGTTGCTTGCAACTTCATACTGGAAGGGGTACGGATGTTAACCGGAAAGTGGACTATTTAGGCATAGATGCATGCTGGATAGCGGTCTATGTACTTTGTCGTAATGCCCAAATGAATCTCATAGTAGACACCACAACTCACACATGCATGTTATATGCACTTATCAATTGTCAATTGCCCAGCTGTAATTTGTTTACCCAGCATGTTAGTTATCTTATTGGAGAGACACCACTAGTGAACTGTGGACCCTGGTCCATTCTTTTACATCTGAAATACAATCTACTGCAATCATTGTTCTCTACTGTTTTATGCAAACAAACATCATTTTCCATTCGATACGTTTAACCCTTTGTTTTTAGCAAGCCGGTGAGATTGACAACCTCACTGTTAAGTTGGGGCAAAGTAATTTGGTTGTGTTGTGCAGGTTCCACGTTGGCACCGGAATCCCTGGTGTTGCGCCGCACTACACTCCTCCACCAACACCTTCGAAGCAAACCTCGTTTTCCTACTGGTCCGATTAAACCTTGGTTTCATACTGAGGGAAAACTTACTGCTGCACTCATCATACCTTCCTCTTGGGGTTCCCAACTGACGTGTGACGTACAAGCATTGTTTCTGGCACTATTGACCTAGAGCCACCAACACGTTTTCTGGCGCCGTTGCCGGGGAAAACAAAATTGCTTCTGCAAGGGGAGTCTCTCACACCCAATCTCTTTACTTTGTTATTTGTCTTGCTTAGTTTATTTTATTTTTATTTTGTTTGCTTTCTTTATATCAAAAACACAAAAAATTTAGTTACTTGTTTTACTTTTATTATTTCGGCCCAGCTTTTATTTTTGCTAAAATGAGTACTCCTGAGAACACTAAGTTGTGTGACTTCACTAGCACGAACAACAATGATTTCATATGCACTCCTATTGCTCCACCTGCTTCTACAGCAGAATTTTATGAAATTAAACCTGCTCTATTAAATCTTGTTATGAAAGAGCAATTTTCTGGTGTTAGTACTGATGATGCTGCTGCCCATCTTAATAACTTTGTTGAACTTTGTGATATGCAAAAGTATAAGGATATGGATGGGGATATTATAAAACTGAAACTTTTTCCTTTCTCCTTGAGAGGAAGAGCTAAAGAATGGTTGCTTTCTTTGCCTAGAAATAGTATTAATTCTTGGACAAAATGCAAAGATGCTTTCATAGGGAAATATTATCCTCCTGCTAAGATTATATCCTTGAGAAGTAGCATTATGAATTTTAAACAACTTGATAATGAACATGTTGCTCAAGCTTGGGAAAGAATGAAATCTTTGGTGAAGAATTGTCCCACTCATGGACTGACTACTTGGATGATCATCCAAACCTTTTATGCAGGATTAAATTTTTCCTCAAGGAACTTATTGGATTCAGCCTCTGGAGGAACCTTTATGTCCATCACTTTAGGTGCAGCAACAAAGCTACTTGATGATATGATGATTAACTATTCCGAATGGCACACAGAAAGAGCTCCTCAAGGTAAGAAGGTAAATTCTGTTGAAGAAACCTCCTCTTTGAGTGATAAGATTGATGCTATTATGTCTATGCTTGTGAATGGTAGATCTCATGTTGATCCTAATAATATTCCTTTAGCTTCATTGGTTGCTGAAGAAGAGCATGTTGATGTAAACTTCATTAAAAACAACAACTTCAACAACAATGCTTATAGGAATAATTTTGGTAGCAACAATTATAAGCCTTATCCTTCAAATGGTTATGGCAATTTTTATGGTAATTCCTACAGCAACAATAGAAGTGTGTCCTCTGGTCTTGAAGCTATGCTTAAAGAATTTATTAGCACACAAAAAGCTTTCAATAAAACTGTTGAGGAAAAGTTTGAAAAAATTGATGATCTTGTCTCTAAGGTTGATAGTCTTGCTCATGATGTTGAAATTCTAAAACTGAAAGTTATGCCTAATGAAGTTAAAGATATTAAGTCATTTTCTACAGCAAATGCCATCCAAGTTCGAATTGATAATAATATTAGGATGTTGGCTGAATTGCATGCTAGGTGGGAAAAAGAGGAAGAACTTGAAAAAGAGAATAGTATAGTTAGAGTTTGTACTATCACCACCACTAGTAATGCTAATGTTTTACATGCTAGTAAGCCTCCTACTTTATGGTAATGTTATTGGTGTTGATAATGTCTCTACTACTTCTGCTAAGCGTTTGAAATTGCCTAAAACTGCTGAAACTTTATCTGATAAAAGTGCTGAAATTTTTCAAACTATTGGAGAAAATGGTTCCACCACCATTGACAATAATGATTTTGATTTTGATGATTGTAACATCTCTGAAGTTATTATGTTCTTGCAAAAATTAGCTAGAAGTCCCAATGCTAGCACTATTAATTTGGCTTTTACAAAGCATATTACAAATGCTCTTTTGCAAGCTAGGGAGGAGAAGTTGAAACTTAAAGCTTCTATTCCTAGTAAATTAGAAGATGGTTGGGAGCCCATCATTAAGGTAAAGGTGAATGATTTTTATTGCAATGCCTTGTGTGATCTTGGTGCAAGTGTTTCAGTTTTGCCCAAGAAGCTTTATGATATTCTTGATTTGCCACCTTTGGAACATTGTTATTTGGATGTTTTTCTCGCTGATAATGCTATGAAGAAACCTTTGGGGCGAGTTAATGATGTTTTTATTATGATAAAAGATAACCTTGTCCCCGTTGATTTTATTGTTATGGATATTGAA
Organism: Poa pratensis; assembly: GCA_947311845.1. Taxonomy (NCBI): domain Eukaryota; kingdom Viridiplantae; phylum Streptophyta; class Magnoliopsida; order Poales; family Poaceae; genus Poa; species Poa pratensis. The sequence goes on from CAMZMU010000081.1 coordinate 27,995,610, forward strand.
TGCAATGCATCTTGTCCTATTGTTTTGGGAAGACCTTTTCTTCGAACTGTTGGTGCCATCATTGATATGAAAGAAGGTAATATAAGGTACCAATTTCCTCTCAAGAAAGGTATGAAACACTTCCCTCGGAAGAGAATGAAGTTACCTTTTGACTCTATTGTTAGAGCAAGTTATGATGTTGATGTTTCTTCTCTTGATAACACTTGATTTTCACTTTCTGCGCCTAGCTGAAAGGCGTTAAAGAAAAGCGCTTATGGGAGACAACCCATCGTTTTTATTTGCTGTTAATTTTGTTTTCTTTGAGTCAAGGAGTTTTGTTACTTCTGTAGCAACTCCTTTGTATCTTTTTTATCGCAATATTGTGCCAAGTAAAGTTCTATATTGAAAGTTGATGCAAGATTTGGATTTCTGCGCAGTGACAAATTTTTAGCTGTCACGGATTTGAGCTTATCTCCCTGTATAAAATTCAAAAAATTCTGAGAAAAATAACGCATATTCCTGAGATATGTACGCAACTTTAATTATTTTAGGCCAGATCCATCTGAGCAACGTAAGTGCTTCGAAAAAAATCGTCATTCCAGACTGTTCTGTTTTTGACAGATTCTGCCTTTTGTTTTGCATTCGCTCTTTTACTGTGTTTGTGTGGATTTCTTTGCTCCACAAAGCATTGGTGGCTGTAGCTAATGTCCAGAAGCTTTGGGATTGATTGTATCATTACAGAATATGAGAATTTTTGATTATGCACTAACCTCTAATGAGAACTGTCTTGAGTTTGGTGTGAAGGAAGTTTTCAAGAATCAAGCGAGAAGGGTGATATTATGTGATCAAGAAGAGGGAAAAGCCTAAGCTTGGGGATGCCCCCGTGGTTCATCCCAACTATATTCAGAGAGACTCAAGCGTCTAAGCTTGGGGATGCCCAAGGCATCCCCATCTTCATCAACAAACTTATCAGGTCATCTCTAGTGAAACTATATTTTAATTCTTTCACATCTTATGCGCAATACTTGGAGCGTCTGTGTATTTTTATTTTTGTTTTTGTTTGAATAAATTCAGATCCTAGCGATCCTTGTGTGGGAGAAAGACACGCTCCGCTTTTTCATGTTAATACTCATGTTCTTCACTTATATTTGTTGAGTATTCTTAACTAGCTACTGCAGTGCTTTTAGCTCCTGTTTTTCATGCATCTCTTCGAGCTGTTAGCACTTGTTTATAAATACTCTCTTGCTACATTATATTATCATTTGGAGAGTTTATGTTTAAATTTATTGGTGTTTGTTTGGAAGAAAGAAAATGCTACATGTAGTAGTTGGTATTGAAAAAGACATATGCATTCTTGTAGATCATTGTCTTGTTTTGATTTGATGCTTTGCAATTGTTTTGAGCTCTCAAGTAGATCATGTTTAAGCTCTTGCATCATGTAGTTAAAGCCTAGTAGTGGAGAACTACCGTAGAGCTTGTTGAGACTTGGGATGCATATTTGTTCTCTCTAAGGTCTAGATATTTTCTGGTAAAATGTTTGAGCAACAAGGAAGACAGTGTGGAGTCTTATAATACTTGCAATATGTTTTTATGTGATTCTTGCTGTACCGGTTTATACTTGTGTTTGCTTCAAACAACCTTGCTAGCCTAAACTCTGTACTGAGAGGGAATGCTTCTCGTGCATCCAAAACTTGAGCCAAAACCCATGCCATTTGTGTCCACCATACCTACCTACTATGTGGTATTTCCTGCCATTCCAAGTAAATATTTCATGTGCTACCTTTAAACTATTCAAAACTTTATTACTCCTTATTTGTGTTAATGTTTTATAGCTCATGAGGAAGTATGTGGTGTTTTATCTTTCAATCTTGTCATTTTTTGACAGACTTTCACCTGGACTAGTGGCATATACATCCGCTTATCCAATAATTTGCAAAAAGAGCTGGCAACGGGGTGCCCAGCCCCAATTAATTACAACTTTCATTAATAATTCTCTTCACATGTTTTGCCCTGATTTATCAGTAAGCAACTTAATTTTGCAATAGACACTCCTCCATGGTATGTGAATGTTGGAAGGCACCCGAGGATTCGGTTAGCCATGGCTTGTGTAAGCAAAAGGTTGGGAGGAGTGTCATCTATAAAGAAACTAAAATACATGTGTAAACAAAAGAGAAGAGGGATGATCTACCTTGCTGGTAGAAATAACGTCCTTCATGGGAGCCGCTCTTTGAAAGTCTGGTTGACAAGGGGGTTAGAGTGCCCACTACCATTCGTTGACAACAACAAACACTTCTCAAATACTTATTTTGTGCTCTCTATATGCTTTCGAAAACTTAAAAAGCTCTAGCACATGATTTGATCCCTGCTTCCCTCTGCGAAGGGCCTATCTTTTACTTTATGTTGAGTCAGTTTACCTACTCCTTTCTATCTTAGAAGCAAACACTTGTGTCAACTTTGTGTGCATTGATTCTTACATGTTTACTTATTGCACTTTTTATATTGCTTTATATTGACAACTATCCATGAGATATACATGTTACAAGTTGAAAGCAAATGCTGAAACTTAATCATCCTTTGTGTTGCTTCAATGCCTTTTACTTTGAATTTATTGCTTTATGAGTTACCTCTTATGCAAAACTTTTTGATGCTTGTCTTGAAAGTACTATTCATGAAAAGTTTTTGCTTATATGATTCATTGTTTACTCTTTATCTATTTGTTAGCAAACTATAGATCATTGCTTTGAGTCACTTCATTCATGACATGAGCCTTGCAATCTATTGATCAAGATTGTGTGAAAGCATGTCTCCTCAGAAATTATTTGTTGTTATCGTTTTACCTACTTGAGGACGAGTAGAACTAAGCTTGGGGATGCTTGATACGTCTCCAACGTATCCATAATTTTTGCTGTTCCATGCTCATATTATACCATTTGCTACATGTTTTATATACACTTCGTATCACTTTTATGCATTTTCTGGGACTAACCTATTAACAAGATGCCACAGTGCCAGTTCCCTGTTTTCTGCTGTTTTTGGTTTCAGAAAGTTACTTCTGGAAATATTCTCGGAATTGCACAAAACAAAAGGCCAGGTCCCTATTTTTCTAGCACGTACACGGAGTCCAAAGGAGAGACGAAGGAGAGCCACGAGGTGGCCAAACCACACCCAGGCGCGGCAGTGGGCCCAGCCGCGCCACCTGGTGGTTTGGGCCCCTCGGGGGTCCGCCGACATCGCCCCTTCGCCTATTTATTCCCCGAGACGTGAAAACCCTAAAACACCGAGCCTTTCATCCAGAACATATTCACTGCCGCCGTCGTCGTCAACCCTAACTCGGGGGGTTTCTGAAGCTCTTCCCGGCACCCTGCCGGAGAGGGGAATCATCACCGGAGGGCTCTACATCACCATGCCCGCCTCCGGAGTGATGCGTGAGTAGTTCATCCTTGGACTATGGGTCCATAGCAGTAGCTAGATGGTTGTCTTCTCCACTTGTGCCATCATGTTTAGATCTTGTGAGCTACCTATCATGATCAAGATCATCTTATTGTAATGCTACATGTTGTGTTTGCTGGGATCTGACTTATATTGATACCTATGTGGAGCTGAATATTATATTATCATGTCTATGTCATTTGTGATCTTGCATGCTCTCCGTTACTTGTTGAAGCCTTGGCCACGTGAATACTTGTAACTCCAAGAGGGGGTATTTATGCATGATAGTTGGGTTCAACCTCTATTTAACCTGGAATAGTGACAGCAAGTTCTAAGGTTGTAGATATGTTGTTGCCACTAGGGGTAAAACAGCAATGCTTTATTCAAGGATGAATGTATTGTTTACATGACACACATTACTTAATGCAATTGTCTGTTGCTTGCAACTTAATACTGGAAGGGGTACGGATGTTAACCGGAAAGTGGACTATTTAGGCATAGATGCATGCTGGATAGCGGTTTATGTACTTTGTCGTAATGCCCAAATGAATCTCATAGTAGACACCACAACTCACACATGCATGTTATATGCACTTATCAATTGTCAATTGCCCAGCTGTAATTTGTTTACCCAGCATGTTAGTTATCTTATTGGAGAGACACCACTAGTGAACTGTGGACCCTGGTCCATTCTTTTACATCTGAAATACAATCTACTGCAATCATTGTTCTCTACTGTTTTATGCAAACAAACATCATTTTCCATTCGATACGTTTAACCCTTTGTTTTAGCAAGCCGGTGAGATTGACAACCTCACTGTTAAGTTGGGGCAAAGTAATTTGGTTGTGTTGTGCAGGTTCCACGTTGGCACCAGAATCCCTGGTGTTGCGCCGCACTACACTCCTCCACCAACACCTTCGAAGCAAACCTCGTTTTCCTACTGGTCCGATTAACCTTGGTTTCATACTGAGGGTAAACTTACTGCTGCACTCATCATACCTTCCTCTTGGGGTTCCCAACTGACGTGTGACGTACAAGCATTGTTTCTGGCACTATTGACCTAGAGCCACCAACATGTTTTCTGGCGCCGTTGCCGGGGAAAACAGAATTGCTTCTGCAAGGGGAGTCTCTCACACCCAATCTCTTTACTTTGTTATTTGTCTTGCTTAGTTTATTTTTATTTTTATTTTGTTTGCTTTCTTTATATCAAAAACACAAAAAAATTAGTTACTTGTTTTACTTTTATTATTTCGGCCTAGCTTTTATTTTTGCTAAAATGAGTACTCCTGAGAACACTAAGTTGTGTGACTTCACTAGCACGAACAACAATGATTTCATATGCACTCCTATTGCTCCACCTGCTTCTACAGCAGAATTTTATGAAATTAAACCTGCTCTATTAAATCTTGTTATGAAAGAGCAATTTTCTGGTGTTAGTACTGATGATGCTGCTGCCCATCTTAATAACTTTGTTGAACTTTGTGAAATGCAAAAGTATAAGGATATGGATGGGGATATTATAAAACTGAAACTTTTTCCTTTCTCCTTGAGAGGAAGAGCTAAAGAATGGTTGCTTTCTTTGCCTAGAAATAGTATTAATTCTTGGACAAAATGCAAAGATGCTTTCATAGGGAAATATTATCCTCCTGCTAAGATTATATCCTTGAGAAGTAGCATTATGAATTTTAAACAACTTGATAATGAACATGTTGCTCAAGCTTGGGAAAGAATGAAATCTTTGGTGAAGAATTGTCCCACTCATGGACTGACTACTTGGATGATCATCCAAACCTTTTATGCAGGATTAATTTTTCCTCAAGGAACTTATTGGATTCAGCCTCTGGTGGAACCTTTATGTCCATCACTTTAGGTGCAGCAACAAAGCTACTTGATGATTAGATGATTAACTATTCCGAATGGCACACCGAAAGAGCTCCTCAAGGTAAGAAGGTAAATTATATTGAAGAAACCTCCTCTTTGAGTGATAAGATTGATGCTATTACGTCTATTCTTGTGAATGGTAGATCTCATGTTGATCCTAATAATATTCCTTTAGCTTCATTGGTTGCTGAAGAAGAGCATGTTGATGTAAACTTCATTAAAAACAACAACTTCAACAACAATGCTTATAGGAATAATTTTGGTAGCAACAATTATAAGCCTTATCCTTCAAATGGTTATGGCAATTTTTATGGTAATTCCTACATCAACAATAGAAGTGTGTCCTCTGGTCTTGAAGGCTTAAAGAATTTATTAGCACACAAAAAGCTTTCAATAAAACTGTTGAGGAAAAGTTTGAAAAAATTGATGATCTTGTCTCTAAGGTTGATAGTCTTGCTCATGATGTTGAAATTCTAAAACTGAAAGTTATGCCTAATGAAGTTAAAGATATTAAGTCATTTGCTACAGCAAATGCCATCCACTTTCGAATTGATAATAATATTAGGATGTTGGCTGAATTGCATGCTAGGTGGGAAAAAGAGGAAGAACTTGAAAAAGAGAATAGTATAGTTAGAGTTTGTACTATCACCACCACTAGTAATGCTAATGTTTTACATGCTAGTAAGCTTCCCACTATTGATGGTAATGTTATTGGTGTTGATAATATCTCTACTACTTCTGCTAAGCGTTTGAAATTACCTAAAACTGCTGAAACTTTTTCTGATAAAAGTGATGAAATTTTTCAAACTATTGGAGACAATGGTTCCACCACCATTGACAATAATGATTTTGATTTTGATGATTGTAACATCTCTGAAGTTATTATGTTCTTGCAAAAATTAGCTAGAAGTCCCAATGCTAGCACTATTAATTTGGCTTTTACAAAGCATATTACAAATGCTCTTTTGCAAGCTAGGGAGGAGAAGTTGAAACTTAAAGCTTCTATTCCTAGGAAATTAGAAGATGGTTGGGATCCCATCATTAAGGTAAATGTGAATGATTTTTATTGTAATACCTTGTGTGATCTTGGTGCAAGTGTTTCAGTTTTGCCCAAGAAGCTTTATGATATTCTTGATTTGCCACCTTTGGAACATTGTTATTTGGATGTTTTTCTCGCTGATAATGCTATGAAGAAACCTTTGGGGCGAGTTAATGATGTTTTTATTACGGTAGAAGATAACCTTGTCCCCGTTGATTTTATTGTTATGGATATTGAATGCAATGCATCTTGTCCTATTGTTTTGGGAAGACCTTTTCTTCGAACTGTTGGTGCCATCATTGATATGAAAGAAGGTAATATAAGGTACCAATTTCCTCTCAAGAAAGGTATGGAACACTTCCCTAGGAAGAGAATGAAGTTACCTTTTGACTCTATTGTTAGAGCAAGTTATGATGTTGATGCTTCTTCTCTTGATAACACTTGATTTTCACTTTCTGCGCCTAGCTGAAAGGCGTTAAAGAAAAGCGCTTATGGGAGACAACCCATCGTTTTTATTTGCTGTTATTTTTGTTTTCTTTGAGTCAAGGAGTTTTGTTACTTCTGTAGCAACTCCTTTGTATCTTTATTTTATCGCAATGTTGTGCCAAGTAAAGTTCTATATTGAAAGTTGATGCAAGATTTGGATTTCTGCGCAGTGACAGATTTTTAGCTGTCACGGATTTGAGCTTATCTCCCTGTAGAAAATTCAAAAAATTCTGAGAAAAATCACGCATATTCCTGAGATATGTACGCAACTTTCATTATTTTAGGCCAGATCCATCTGAGCAACTTAAGTGCCTCGAAAAAATTCGTCATTCCAGACTGTTCTGTTTTTGACAGATTCTGCCTTTTGTTTTGCATTCGCTCTTTTACTGTGTTTGTGTGGATTTCTTTGCTCCACAAAGCATTGGTGGCTGTAGCTAATGTCCAGAAGCTTTGGGATTGATTGTATCATTACAGAATATGAGAATTTTTGATTATGCACTAACCCTCTAATGAGAACTGTCTTGAGTTTGGTGTGAAGGAAGTTTTCAAGGATCAAGCGAGAAGGGTGATATTATGTGATCAAGAAGAGTGAAAAGCCTAAGCTTGGGGATGCCCCCGTGGTTCATCCCAACCATATTCAGAGAGACTCAAGCGTCTAAGCTTGGGGATGCTCAAGGCATCCCCTTCTTCATCAACAAACTTATCAGGTCATCTCTAGTGAAACTATATTTTAATTCTTTCACATCTTATGCGCTTTACTTGGAGCGTCTGTGTGTTTTTATTTTTTGTTTTTGTTTGAATAAATTCGGATCCTAGCAATCCTTGTGTGGGAGAGAGACACGCTCCGCTTTTTCATGTGAATACTCATGTTCTTCACTTATATTTGTTGAGTATTCTTAACTAGCTACTGTAGTGCTTTTAGCTCCTGTTTTTCATGCATCTCTTCGAGCTGTTAGCACTTGTTTATAAATACTCTCTTGCTGCATTATATTATCATTTGGAGAGTTTATGTTTAAATTATTGGTGTTTGTTTGGAAGAAAGAAAATGCTACATGTAGTAGTTGGTATTGGAAAAGACATATGCATTCTTGTAGATCATTGTCTTGTTTTGATTTGATGCTTTGCAATTGTTTTGAGCTCTCAAGTAGATCATGTTTAAGCTCTTGCATCATGTAGTTAAAGCCTAGTAGTGGAGAACTACCGTAGAGCTTGTTGAGACTTGGGATGCATATTTGTTCTCTCTAAGGTCTAGATATTTTCTGGTAAAATGTTTGAGCAACAAGGAAGACAGTGTAGAGTCTTATAATACTTGCAATATGTTTTTATGTGATTCTTGCTGTACCGGTTTATACTTGTGTTTGCTTCAAACAACCTTGCTAGCCTAAACTCTGTACTGAGAGGGAATGCTTCTCGTGCATCCAAAACTTGAGCCAAAACCCATGCCATTTGTGTCCACCATACCTACCTACTATGTGGTATTTCCTGCCATTCCAAGTAAATATTTCATGTGCTACCTTTAAACTATTCAAAACTTTATTACTCCTTATTTGTGTCAATGTTTTATAGCTCATGAGGAAGTATGTGGTGTTTTATCTTTCAATCTTGTCATTTACTTCTGACAGACTTTCACCTGGACTAGTGGCATATACATCCGCTTATCCAATAATTTGCAAAAAGAGCTGGCAACGGGGTGCCCAGCCCCAATTAATTACAACTTTCATTAATAATTCTCTTCACATGTTTTGCCCTGATTTATCAGTAAGCAACTTAATTTTGCAATAGACACTCCTCCATGGTATGTGAATGTTGGAAGGCACCCGAGGATTCGGTTAGCCATGGCTTGTGTAAGCAAAAGGTTGGGAGGAGTGTCATCTATAAAGAAACTAAAATACATGTGTAAACAAAAGAGAAGAGGGATGATCTACCTTGCTGGTAGAATAACGTCCTTCATGGGAGCCGCTCTTTGAAAGTCTGGTTGACAAGGGGGTTAGAGTGCCCACTACCATTCGTTGACAACAACAAACACCTCTCAAATACTTATTTTGTGCTCTCTATATGCTTTCGAAAACTTAAAAAGCTCTAGCACATGATTTAATCCCTGCTTCCCTCTGCGAAGGGCCTATCTTTTACTTTATGTTGAGTCAGTTTACCTACTCCTTTCTATCTTAGAAGCAAACACTTGTGTCAACTTTGTGTGCATTGATTCTTACATGTTTACTTATTGCACTTGTTATATTGCTTTATGTTGACAACTATCCATGAGATATACATGTTACAAGTTGAAAGCAAATGCTGAAACTTAATCATCCTTTGTGTTGCTTCAATGCCTTTTACTTTGAATCTATTGCTTTATGAGTTACCTCTTATGCAAAACTTTTTGATGCTTGTCTTGAAAGTACTATTCATGAAAAGTTTTTGCTTATATGATTCATTGTTTACTCTTTATCTATTTGTTAGCAAACTATAGATCATTGCTTTGAGTCACTTCATTCATGACATGAGCCTTGCAATATATTGATCAAGATTGTGTGAAAGCATGTCTCCTCAGAAATTATTTGTTGTTATCGTTTTACCTACTCGAGGACGAGTAGAACTAAGCTTGGGGATGCTTGATACGTCTCCAACGTATCCATAATTTCTGCTGTTCCATGCTTATATTATACCATTTGCTACATGTTTTATATACACTTCGTATCACTTTTATGCATTTTCTGGGACTAACCTATTAACAAGATGCCACAGTGCCAGTTCCCTGTTTTCTGCTGTTTTTGGTTTCAGAAAGTTACTTCTGGAAATATTCTCGGAATTGCACGAAACAAAAGGCCAGGTCCCTATTTTTCCAGCACGTACACGGAGTCCGAAGGAGAGACGAAGGAGAGCCACGAGGTGGCCAAACCACACCAGACGCGGCAGTGGGCCCAGCCGCGCCACCTGGTGGTTTGGGCCCCTCGGGGGTCCGCCGACATCGCCCCTTCGCCTATTTATTCCCCGAGACGCGAAAACCCTAAAACACCGAGCCTTTCATCCAGAACATATTCGCTGCCGCCGTCGTCGTCAACCCTAACTCGGGGGGTTTCTGAAGCTCTTCCCGGCACCCTGCCGGAGAGGGGAATCATCACCGGAGGGCTCTACATCGCCATGCCCGCCTCCGGAGTGATGCGTGAGTAGTTCATCCTTGGACTATGGGTCCATAGCAGTAGCTAGATGGTTGTCTTCTCCACTTGTGCCATCATGTTTAGATCTTGTGAGCTGCCTATCATGATCAAGATCATCTTATTGTAATGCTACATGTTGTGTTTGCTGGGATCTGACTTATATTGATACCTATGTGGAGCTGAATATTATATTATCATGTCTATGTCATTTGTGATCTTGCATGCTCTCCGTTACTTGTTGAAGCCTTGGCCACGTGAATACTTGTAACTCCAAGAGGGGGTATTTATGCATGATAGTTGGGTTCAACCTCTATTTAACCTGGGATAGTGACAGCAAGTTCTAAGGTTGTAGATGTGTTGTTGCCACTAGGGGTAAAACAGCAATGCTTTATTCAAGGATGAATGTATTGTTTACATTACGCACATTACTTAATGCAATTGTCTGTTGCTTGCAACTTAATACTGGAAGGGGTACGGATGTTAACCGGAAAGTGGACTATTTAGGCATAGATGCATGCTGGATAGCGGTCTATGTACTTTGTCGTAATGCCCAAATGAATCTCATAGTAGACACCACAACTCACACATGCATGTTATATGCACTTATCAATTGTCAATTGCCCAGCTGTAATTTGTTTACCCAGCATGTTAGTTATCTTATTGGAGAGACACCACTAGTGAACTGTGGACCCCGGTCCATTCTTTTACATCTGAAATACAATCTACTGCAATCATTGTTCTCTACTGTTTTATGCAAACAAACATCATTTTCCATTCGATACGTTTAACCCTTTGTTTTCAGCAAGCCGGTGAGATTGACAACCTCACTGTTAAGTTGGGGCAAAGTAATTTGGTTGTGTTGTGCAGGTTCCACGTTGGCACCGGAATCCCTGGTGTTGCGCCGCACTACACTCCTCCGCCAACACCTTCGAAGCAAACCTCGTTTTCCTACTGGTCCGATTAAACCTTGGTTTCATACTGAGGGAAAACTTACTGCTGCACTCATCATATCTTCCTCTTGGGGTTCCCAACTGACGTGTGACGTACAAGCATTGTTTCTGGCACTATTGACCTAGAGCCACCAAGAGCCCCGAAGCCGGGTAAATCCCCGTGTTGATCTGTTCTTCTGTGTGCGCTATCCCTCCCCGAATCCTCTAGCGTCCATCGGCCCCAAACATAAGCCCACCCCTAGACATCTGTTGTTTCATACCACGACAGTTGGCGCCCACTGTGGGGCTGACAGTGGCGCTTGCTGGATCAATTCGGATGGGACCTTCGTCATCAACGTGGGGACTCGACATCGCCATTGTCCCCCGCGCTCTAGCTTGCCGCTGTGAGCAGAGGCTAGCGTTGCCTCCACCAACGGACATCATCGGCAGATCCCGGATGAGAAAAGTGACTCGGGGACTCAACTTCGGCATCGTCCCCGTGTGTTAACTCATTTTCGAGTTGACTACAGTTCGAATCCGAGATATGCTGGTATGCTGGTAAATCCGAGGTATACTAGAAATCCGAGGTATGCTGGAGGTATGCTGGAAATCCGAGATATGCTGGTATGCTGGTAAATCCGAGGTATGCTGGAAATCCGAGGTATGCTCAAAATCCGAGATATGCTGGTATGCTGGTAAATCCGAGGTATGCTGGAAATCCGAGGTATGCTGGGGGTATGCTGGAAATCCGAGATATGCTGGTGTGCTGGAAAAATCCGAGATACCCTAGAGAAATCCGAGATACCCTGGAAAATCCGAGTTAAGGCTTGGAAATCCGAGATACCCTGGAGAAATCCGAGATACCCTGGAAAATCGAGTTAAGGCTTGGAAATTCGAGATAAGGTTGGAAAATCCGAGTTAAGCTTGGGAAATCCGAGTTAAGGCTTGGAAATCCAAGATAAGGTTGGAAAATCCGAGTTAAGCTTGGAAAATCCGACATATGTTGGTCAAATCTGACATGCAGGTGGTTCAAACCGAGATGTTTGTGACCTGGGTCGATATGCCGGTGTCCAGGCCGGCATAAGCATCTTCCTCAACTGCTCCAACAACACTACCTCGTGAGTATCAATTATATGTCTACATCACTCTTTTGAATAGTCTCAAATAGTGCTCGGGGACTCTCCCTCTTTTCTGCTTTGCTTAGTTGTTTTCCCCGGGAGCAAGATGTCTTGACCCGGGGACTGGACAACCAGTCCAGTTTTGTTTTATCTCCTAGACAAGAAAAGTGACTCCGGGACTCGGTTGAGTTCGAGTCTGTGTCCTATTGCATAGTTTTGCTGCTAGACTTATTTTTGTCTGTTAACTGAAGTTGTTGTCCCGTTTAATATTCGGTATACATATATGCCTGTACTAATGTTGAAAGGTGGCATCGGTTTTACCGACACAGTACTCGTCCCCGAGATCATGGTTTTATCGGTTGTCTCGGATTACCCAAAAGATCATAGCATTATCGGTATTCTCCAAATCGCCGTTTATTTCGGTTTGCAGTTATATCTCAACATCACCTCATATCTCAAATCGCCGTTTATTTCGGTTTGCCAAGATATCACGGCATCTATCTCATATCATCGAGTGTCTCATAATCGCTATCTTTACCTACTTGTTCAATTATAATGATTCTTCAGTTATCCGAGCTTAGCAGAGTGTCATAGCATCATTATCTCAGCACGCTGAATCAAAAGGTATCTGATCTCACTGAGTATTACGTGTTGAGAGATATCTCAACTCGTCATCTGACAAAGTGCCCATGAGGGCAAAATGTCAGATTCAGCCATTGACGACTATATGTTGGTTCAGCTAGGGCTGTCAGCATATCTTTGCGGTAAAAACCGACACATGTGATATGCCCAAGTAGGCATTATGTCAATCCAGCCAAGGCTGGTGACATCTGGTTTCGGTAAAGGCCGAAAGTGGCAAAAACCGAGACATATGAGATATGCCCAGAGAGGCCGAGATACCGAGACATATGAGACATGCCCAGAGAGGCCGAGATACCGAGACATATGAGACATGCCCAGAGAGGCCGAGACACCGAGACATATGAGATATGTCCGTGCAGACATATGCTCCGAGATATATGAGATAGGTCCGTGCAGACATATGCTCCGAGATATATGAGATATGTCCGTGCAGACATATGCTCCGAGATATATGAGATATGTCCGTGCAGACATATGCCTTCGGTAATGCCCAGAGTGGCTGAAAACCGACGTATAAGAGACACATGAGATATGCTGGTGACATGTGCCTTCGGTAATGACCATGGTGGCTAAGAACCGACATATAATGATGCCCATGCTGGCAAGATATTTCTTATATGGAGATTTTGGTATTGGATATTTGTTTTTGTAAGACTGCGCGCGACTCTGCGAGTCCCCCGTAGCCTCGGGGACTAATGTCGGGGATGTAACCCCGGGTACCCCAAAGTTAGCAACGTTGGCATGTTAATAAAAGAGAGCGAAGTATTAAAAGATAAAAGAAAAGGAAAAAGAAGTAAGGCGGGCCGAGTCTGGGGCATCCCTAGCCAACACAGCCTGTTCTGGGCCGAAGTGCCAGCCAGCCTCGGTGGGGCCGAAGCACCAGCCAGCCTCGGTTGGGACAACTTATCTCCCCAGCCCCGGCTGGACCGAGGTCCATTCACCTCGGCGGGCCGAGCTCCGCTTCAACCTCGGGCAGACCTTGTTATCCGCCGCTCAGGGGCGGACCGAGTCATATACCGCGGCTGGGCCGAGTTCTGGATACCCCGGTGTTGGGCCGATATTCTCCAGCGCCTCGGGCGGGCCGGCTTCTCCCGTGACTTGGCTGGCCCGAGATGGCAGCGCCTTGGAGCAGGCCGTCGAAGTCCGCCAGCAGGCCGACGTCGCCACCTCATGCCATCGCTCCTTCGATCGAGCTGTCGATCGAGATGTGCCAGGCTGGCACAGCTCTGATCGCCTGCCTTGACCGAGACAACCAGGCCTCTCCATCAACGATGTATCCGACGACCGACGTCTGGAACCTCGGATTGGACCGAGTAGTGCAGTCTCGGACGGACGAGCTCTCCAGCAGCTGGGACGGAGATTCCCTCCACTCGACCAGCACCTATACCTCGGCTGTTACCTCTACCTCGGCACGCTGCCTCCACCTCCGACATCCCCAGCACTTTCTCGACAAGTACAAGATACCCCCTGCCATCCCAGAAGATCCGGAAGACTGACGCTACAAGACAAATATGATGACACACAGGTAGCATGGCCACAGTGCCAGCGATGTGACTAGAGTACAGATGATGACGCGTGTATAGTGATGATTAGACCCCAGTAGTCAAATCATGTACAGTGCGTGTACAGTGACATGCGGGCCACCCCTTGTCCCCTGGGCTCTCCCTATGTAAAGAGCACCGGGGGAGCACTCTCCGTAGCCCCTTGGGCTCATTTTCCCCCGTAGCTCCTTGCTAGCTTCCTTCTCCATGAGAGCTTCGTGTTGCCTTTCTCAGGTTTAGAGATACTTAAACACACAGCTCGAGGAGCATTTGTACCAACCCATATGCAGAGAGGAGAATACACCAGTAGGCTAGATGCCGCAGTAGGGGTTTTATCTCTCACGAGAGCCCCGAAGCAGGATAAATCCCCGTGTTGATCTGTTCTTCTGTGTGCGCTTTTCAGTGCGCTATCCCTCCCGAATCCTCTAACGTCCATCGGCCCCAAACATAAGCCTACCCCTAAGCATCTGTTGATTCATACCACGACACTACGTCTCCGTTGGAGCGGTGCGGAGTCACAAAGTGATCCCCGAATAGCCGTCAAATGGCACACCGTAATCTCCTTCGTGCCTCTACCAATGGAGAGAACCACGAACCACTATGGGACACTTGAGGGTGATCACCGAACCCGTACAAGGATGAGGCACACTCCACAACTTAATTGGAAGCTCTCACCAAATTCCTGCGGCTCCCAAAGCCACAAGAATCACAAGGTTGGGGCGCGACTCCACAACTTAATTGGAGGCTCCCAACTATCCCGCGAGCCACCAAAACTCCGAGATCAACAAGGACCGTCTAGGCCACTCCAAGTACCCAAGAGGACAAGCTCTAGGGCACCCCAAGTACCCAAGAGTAACAAGCTTCTCAACTTCGATTTCCACGTATCACCGTGAAGAACTCAAACCGATGCAACCGATGCAATGGGCAAGAACACAAGAAGTGCTCAAAATCCTTCACTCTCAAATGCCACCAAAACAACTAATGCTATTGGGGGGAGAAGAGAGGAAGAACAAAGAGGAACACCAAATCCCTCCAAGATCTAAATCCAAAAAGCTTCCCCTCGCTTAGAGGAGAGATTGATTGGTGGAATAGTAGATCTAGATCCCCTCTCTCTTTTCCCACTAATTAGAAGCAAGAATCATGGAGGAATAGAGAGATAGCAAAGCTCAAGAAGGTCAACAATGGGGGAAAACACGAGCTGCAGGGTTAGCTGGCTGGAGGTAGGTGGAGGTGTATTTATACCCCTCCCAGAAAAAGAGCCGTCGCAGACAGGGGAGTCGGATATTCCGATATAAGTCAGGATCGGATAATCCGACAGAGTCGGATAATCAGATGCGACATATATCGGATATTCCGAAAATCTCCAGTGCACCACAAAACTGGCTGCAAGAAGTCCTTAGCCGATTTCGAGAGAAAACTTGAGAGTCGGATATTCCGACGAAGTCAGGACCGGATAATCCGTATGTACCAGATAATCCGGCTCGACCGATATCGGATATTCCGAGAAACTTCAGTGCGCCACAAAACTGGTTGCTTTAAAGTCCTTAGCCGAATTCGAGCAACCATGAGAATCGGATAATCCGAGTGAGCTAGGACCGGATAATCCGATTCCCCTGCTAGAGCAAATCTTGACAGAAACAGCAAAACCTGAAGTGCAATAACTTTCTCGTTCGAACTCCAAAACAGGTGAAACCAATTTTGTTGGAAAGGTAACGACAAGAGCCTATCTTGAAGGGTCACAAATATAGAGGGGATACAAATATAAAGGGGATAACACACATGGGAAGGTGTGGACCCTATCTCGAAGGTGGAACAGTAATATTTCCAACGCCGAGAACGTAATAAGTTTTCCAAACAAAATCCATTTTCGAAGAACTTTGTCATGAGGATCACAGCAAGCACCGAAACCCAACAAGGATAAGAACCAAATAAGAACCAATAAAGATGAAATACCAAGTATGCTAAGGTTTGAGCTCTCTCCAACAGATACGCTAAAGCTTAATCGAGAGCCCCTCTTGATAGTACGGTGTCTATCCAATAACCCGGTCTCCTGACTAACAACATGAGACCGGTAAAATAGAAGCCCTATCAAGATCATACCTTTGCCTTGCGCATTCCACTTGACTAGACGATGGCGATCTTGATCTTCTCAAGTGGACCACCTTTTTTGATTGTGCTTCGCTTGGTGAAGATCCACATATTTCTCCCCCATACACCACTATGGGAGAGCCTCTTATCGGCATATCTTCACATGACCATTATCTCCAAATGGGTGGCAAGCTTCAAGCATATGATATCTTCGAGATACTTCTCTTGAACTTGCACATCTCAAGCTTGATGACGATCACCACTTGACGTCATCCTTCATGGGCTATATGAAATCTTCATTAGATGCAAGCCCACAGAAAGATACTTGGTACATCCTGTAGCTTTGTGTGTTGAACAATATCTTGATCAACCTTGTATCATTTCTTCTCTTTTCAATAGATGATGTCTTGAAGATAACCATGAATGATCACATAATCCTTTTCTTCAAGACATACTTGCGATATGCTCAAGTCACATATGACCAATCATCGGATAACTCCTCGAATACCAACTTGGTCATCACATACTCTTCTTCTTGATCATATCAAGTATATATCCATACACCTCGATGATCTTGATGCCAAATACTTCATTATATCAATATATTCATGGCATCAACCTTGAATCCAACATATGGAGTTAAAGCATGGTCTATGGACAAACACTACAAGTACAACTCAATGCAACCATTAGTCCATAGGGATTGTCATTAATTACCAAAACCACACATGGGGGCGCCATGCCCTTTCACCCCCCCCCCCCCCCCCCCCGCGATTTGTCTGCATATCCGTTAAATGTTGCAACTATATAAAAATGAGATGAGAATGAGAGAGAAAGGGACACCCTGTAATTTTCCAGAGTGTGGCACATGATCCATCAATCTACTCATCTTCCTGTCCTCCCACACTTCAAATCGCCCCAAACATCTTCCTGAGCTGAGCTCTCCACTGCCGTTGCCGACGCGATGGAGCTGGACCATTCATCGCATCCTGAAGCGAGCCGTAACTATTTTTACGCCCACGCCCCTCGAGCAACCAACACTATCTCTAGTTCTATACCACGCATTGGGTGATGTGTGAAAGGATCGTATGACACCTAGGGGGGGATGAATAGGTGCTACTTCAATTTTAATACTTTTTCAAATTAGGCTTGACACAAAAGATAAATTCTCTAGATATGCAACTAAGATGAATTTACCTATATGACAAGCTAGCAATTAAACAAGATACACGAAGTAAAGACTATATATAAGGATAGAAGTAACCGAAGTGAAAGCACGCGGAGACACGGATGTAATCCCGAGTTCCTCCTTTTTAGTGAAGTACGTCTTGTTGGAGAGGTGTGAGCTACCACGAAGGTCAAAACTTAACTGCCACAAAGGCGCCACCTTCTTCTCCGATGAACCGCACCACAAAGGTTTGGTTCACCTTCCACGATCGGAATCCTTCAAGGCAGAATCCGGAGCCCTTACAACAGCGATCCGGGGCACAACCCACAAGAGGATTGGGGGCTCCCGAACAGCTACAAATCTGTCACAAAGACAACAAGTGAGATCAACAAGAAGCTAGGTTTTCCCAATGGAAACCCTAGCAAAGGGCCCTCAAGTAAATGAGGGGGAAATGTAAAACGGCTTGGTGAAGATGTAGATCCGGGCCTTCTCCTTCAATCCTCCAAAGATCAACGAGTTTGGGTGGAGAGATTGGGAGATCTAGTGATTCTTGAGCTTGCAATAATGGAGTCTTCAAGTTTTGGGCGAGCTACCAAGCAGCAGGTAGGTGGAGGGAACTAAATAGCCCTCCCAAAATCTGGTCGTTGGGGCCTTTTTCCCGAGCCAGCGGTAGTACCGCTGCGCCGGGCGGTACTACCGCTGGCGCCTTTTGCACCGCGGTCAAACCCTGCGCTGAGTGTGCCTCAAAACTTCACGAGCGGTACTACCGCCAGTACCGCCAGTAGTACCGCACATGGTCTTCCGAAACTCCATCCGGCGGTACCGCGAGCAGTACTGCCGCCGTGCTGGTCAACCTCCAGCGCTAACCATCCCGAGCCAGCGGTACTACCGCCTGTAGTACCGCTGGTAGTGCCGCACATGGGCGCCCGAACCTCCAGCCGGCGGTACCGCGAGCGGTACTGCCGCCTGTCTTTTGGCAAAGAGAACCCAGCGGTACTACCGCCCGAAGCAAAAAACAACTCCTTCTATTCCTTTTCTCTATGCGAGATCAACGGAGATGTTTGCATAAACCTGATCACACTTAGACAAGGAGTTAGGGGCACATGTTGTATTGTCAACATCACCAAAATATAAGTAAGAGCAAATTATGCTCTTTCAATCTCTCCCTTTTTGGTGGATGATGACATTACAATGATTTGCCACAAACAATTTGTAAAATTTAGACGGAGCTCCCCCTATATGTGTGCATATTGAAGGATAGCTTTTGAATGCTCAAATGCACAACAAATAGGATCAACACTCCCCCTAGATTTTACAAACCGTGCAAGATAAAATATAGAGCATAACACAACATAAGCATGGGAATAAAAGTTTAAAGTTCAACATGTCTTACACCATGCATAAGAAACGAGGTTCACAACATAAAACCGACAAACCAAGTTCACAAGCTCCTAAAAAACAACCAAGAAAGCGCAAAGCTTGTAACTTCCCATGCAAAACCCTTCGAAGACCTAATAGATGTTTCTCCCCCTTTGGCATCAAGACACCAAAAAGGAGGGAAACCGATGCTAACGTCCCGGGTTCACTCATTGCTTGAGGGGCGAGGGCGACGACGAGAGGACACTTCTTCTTCAACATCTTCATAGTCCGACCAAGTGAAGATTTCTCCTTGGGAGTTCTTCGCTTGCCACTCTTCATAAGTTGTAATGTTCTTCTCCGAGCCGGAAGCTACTTGTTCACCTAGGTCACGGCGACGTTGAATGTCGAGTTGACGAGCAAGCTTCTCTTTCTCTTCACGTTCCCAACAGCGCTTCTCAAGAGCCTTGGTCACACCAAAAACTTTCTTCATTTGACGAGCCATCCAAGTGAAAACACTCTCCTTGGCAGCCTGAGAGGGGCCTTCATCACCTACAACTCCCTTGTCCTTGCCTCTAGCAGTTTTGGTACCCTTGGCCTTCTCGCTATGATCTTTGACACGGAGTTGCTTGGGCTTGTGGATGATCCAAGTGTTGGGGTCACTAAGTCCCACAGCGGGATGCTCGTTGGCCCACTTCCAAAGGATAATCTTCATGATGAGGGGGGCGAAGCAAGCATTCTTCTTGTATATGGTGATGTTCCAAATCTCATTCCAAAGATAATCCATAACATCCAGTTTCTACCCTTTGTTTCTCAATTGATGAGTCATGACCATCAAGGTAACTAGGTAGTTGTGAATTTGATCCAAATTTCCAACCTTGGGGTTGATGGTTGCCTGGTAAATGCGATGCATGATCTCATACAGAGGGTAAAGACCCTCCGAGTTGCCAACGGTGTACCTCTTCCAAGAGTAGAGGGGAGCAAGGTCATCCTTGGCCAAGGGCCTTGGATTAACATGAACCCAGAAGTACTTGTCTTCGAGGGCATCGGTCCAGTGAGGACCAAAATTTTCATACCCAAGCATAGAGCCAATATCACTCCAAAGTGCGGTGAGCTTCATGTCTTTAGTCATCCAAGTGATGTACCTTGGCTCCTCGGTGCCAAAATAGACTGTGGCTAGGAATCGGCAAACAAGAGCTTCATCATAATTCTGTTGGAGGGTGATGAAAGGAACAATCCCAAATTCATGGCACATAGACAAGGCTTCTCCAAAGTATTTTGGCTTTCTCTCCATGTGAGGGATATCAATGTACCTCTGCTCTAGCACATTGTCATTGGGCTTTCGATAAAGTATCTCATTGTAGCACTCCTCTTGAAAGCGGGTAGCACTCCTCTTGAAAGCGGGTATAGAAGAAAGGATTGTTGCCCCAAAACTGAGGTGTCAAATTCACTCGATCAACTGCATATGGATCTCTTTTCCTCAAGGAAGTGTAACCTTTGTCAGACAATTTACTAGCTGTCAAGTTCTTACTCTTGTTGCCTGCAACTTTCTTCTTCGGAGCAGCCTTCTTGCTCTTGGTGACCGGGGGATCATAGTCCTCTTCCATCTCGTCAACCCTTGGTTTCTTTCCCCGAGACTTAGAACCACTCAAACCACCTGTGAATAGCACGGGGTAGGAAAGCATGGAGATGAGTAATACACAAATATTTCATGAATAGGAAACCAAGAACACGAGTGAACACAACTTGGAGGAAACAAATGCTAGGTGGGAGTACAACATCTAGGAAGGTTGGATTTGACACAAGATGGTGATACATTCAATGAGGAACATGAAGAACATCCATAATCATATCCAACAAATCTAGATGGAGAACTGCAAAACTAGCCAAAGATTCTTCACAAGATTCGTACACAGGGTTCTAGGCATCCTAGATTGCATCTCTACCGCACCAATTTCTCAAGAACACCAAGAGGGAAGCAATCTAGTCATCTCCATCCATCAACTAGATGAGAGAGAGGGAGAGAGCTTACCGGTGCTCATGGCAAATGATCGAGGGAGGGAGAGATGCCCGAGAGGTCCCGGGGCCGGAGTTGCAAGAACCACGGCCGGGGAAGCTCGGTCCCGGCGGTGAGGATGGCCGGCGGCGGCGGATCACGGGAGGAGAGAGAGGGTTGATCTTGGTCATGACCTTGGCTAGCATCAACAATAGGAGAACTTGGTTCTTGCATAGCAACTTGGTCAACATGAGGAGGGTCTTGAACTTGTTCTTGGGGTGGTGCATCATTTGCTTCCATGATAGGCGCCGTTTCAACTTGTGATGAAGAGGTCTCCACTTGAATGGAGCTTGGACTTGCTTGAGGAGACTCGTAATGAATCTCAACGGGCGATGGAAACCAATGCCCATTCTTCTTATAGCATCTTGAGGCTCTCATTATCTACATCACAAACATGAAATTGCGCCACTTGGGAGCCGTCATTCTCATCGAACCTCACATCACAAGATTCTATGACTTTCCCAACGGTTTTGTCATAGACTCTATAGGTGTGAGATTCGGCACCGTACCCAACAAAAACACCCTCTAAAGCTTTAGATTCAAATTTAGACAAACGAACACTTTGTTCTTATAGAAACACTTACAACCAAATACTCGGTAGTAGGAGACATTGGGCTTGTTGCCGGTGAGCATCTCATAAGGTGTAAACTTCTTGCCAACGCGAAAGAATAGCCGGTTTGATGAATGACACGCCGTGGAGATAGCTCGGCCCATAAGAAAGTGGAGACTTAAACTCCGCCAACATAGACCTTGCCATATCCATGAGAGTCCGGTTCTTCTTTCGGCTACACCATTTTGTTGAGGGGTATATGCAGCGGAATATTGATGACGAATCCCCTCTTCACTAAGAAACTCATTTAAGGTGTAGTTCTTGAACTCGGAGCCATTATCACTCCTAATGACCAATATAGGGACATTGTGTTGGCGTTGAACTTCATTGGAAAAGTCGATGACGGCTTGTTGGGTCTCATCCTTCGTCTTGAAGAAATAAACCCAAGTAAATCTTGAATAGTCATCAACAATCACCAAACAATATTTCTTCCCACCAAGACTTGGTTGAGGCACGGCACCAAAGAGATCAACATGAAGAAGTTCCAATATCCTCTTTGATGAAATGATGGTCTTGCTTGGATGGGGAGAATCATGCATCTTTCCTTCAACACAAGCCCTACAAAGACGATCTCTAGAAAAAAAACATTGTCTTTTAGTCCAAGAATGTGGCCACCCTTGTGAAGACTTTGCAAAGTTCTCATGTTGACATGGGACAAGCGGCGATGCCACAACCATCCCACGTCGGCCTTTCCGAATAGGCATATTGCTTGAGTGTTGGTAGACCCCGAAAAGTCCACCACAAACAACTCATTTTCA
Source organism: Poa pratensis (assembly GCA_947311845.1). Taxonomy (NCBI): domain Eukaryota; kingdom Viridiplantae; phylum Streptophyta; class Magnoliopsida; order Poales; family Poaceae; genus Poa; species Poa pratensis. The sequence goes on from CAMZMU010000081.1 coordinate 28,017,846, forward strand.
ACATACCCAACGAACATGACCTTTAGAGTCTTGCTCCTCAAGAGTACCACCATATCAATAGTAAAATGGACATCAAAATTCATCTTATTAAGTGCACGAACGGACATAAGATTGTAACCGAGGGACTCGACAAGCATGACATTTACAAGGGTGATATCCTTTGCAACTACCACCTTGCCGAGGCCCGTTACCTCCGCTTTTGATTTATCACCATAGGAGACGGATGCTTGATTTATATTTGGTCCCAACTCCGTCATGATCTCCTTGCTTCCGGTCATATGACTAGTGCATCCACTATCAACCACCCATTTAGACCCACCGGAAGCATAGTCCTACAAGAAATCATTGCTTGGTTTTAGGTACCCATTTCAATGGGTCCTCTTTGTTAGCAACAAGGGTCTTAGGAACCCAAATAGATAAGCAATAACCATCATAAGGACCAACATATTTTGCATAAACATCCCATAATAATCAACATAAAATATAGTGAGGGTTAGCATCCCGCAAAGTCACTACGAGTGGTCTTGCCCCTAGTGGCATTCCACCGCAATGGAGTCTTGGCTTGTGCGGGCTTGGCATTGGGTTGCTCTTCTTCTTCTTTGCCTTGGCCACATAACCAAGACCCTCCTTCCCTTTGTGTGGCTTTTGCTCAAAAATTTGAGCAACAACCTTTTCTTTACCTTTAGGAATAGAGGTCTTGGCACTAGTGGCCTTGGCAAGCTCAACCTTCAACCTAGCATTTTCCTCAATAACATTTGCATGATCACAAGAGGGAGTAGTAGTGCTAGGTGAGTTAGATTTAGAAAGTTGAGTTTGAAGTTGCTCATGAGACTTGACTAGAAGAGAGTGGGTACTTTCCAAGGCCTTGTGAGCCTTGTTAAGTTTCTCCACATCCTCAAGGAGTCTAGCATTAGCAACCACAAACTCGGCTTTCTCCTTTTTAATCACTTTATATTTAGCAAAGACATGGTCTCTATCCTTAATGATTTTAGCAATTATTTCATCATTTTTATCATCAAGGACTCAATTCTTTCCTCAAGAGAAGTTCTATATTCACTCTCTTCTTGAAGAGAGGCATTCAAGGATGCAATGGTGAGAGAATCCTCTCTCTCAATTTTCCCTTGTCATCAAGGATTTCTTCGGCCGCATCAAGTTGTCTCAAGAGAGACTCAACATATGCCTTAGTTTCACCTTGCAAGTTAGCCACAATAGTATCGGAAGCAACAAGTTCTTTCTTAATCACAAGACTAGTTTTATCATCTATTTCATGCATAGTCTTGGGAGTAGAAGATGATACCTCGGTGACGTGAGCCATGAGGCAACGAGCGGTGTTGATGGAGAGGTTCTCATTGGGGGATTCGAAGAGAGAAGGAGGTGGAGTTGATACAATGGCCAAAGCGGCCACCTCACGAGTGGGTTCTTCTTCTTCTTCGGAATCCTCGGAAGGATACTCTTCTTGAGTCATCAACACAATTCTTGGTGCTTTCTTGAAGAATGGCTTTCTTGACAAAAGGCTTCTTTTGTATCATGTTTGATTGGCCCTTGAGGACAAGCCTTCCACCGTTTTGCTCTCTATTCTCATAAGGACAATCTTTGATGAAGTGATGCTTGTTATGACAATTGTAGCAAGTCTTTATCCTATTAGCAAACTCCTTCTTCCCACTTGGATTGCTTGTTTGATCAAGTTGAGCCTTTGCCTTGGCCGGGTCATTCCAAAATGTCCTTGTTGCAAGAGCTATGTGACCATGGAGGGCTTGTTCAAGTCATCGGGAGGAAGGTTGTTCGGGCATGCTTCAACTTCATCATGTTCATCAAGGCACACAACCTTGGCCTTCAAAGCAAGAGAGGGACCTTGTTTCATTCCCATGGCCCTAGCACGGTGTCTAGAGCATTCTTGGTGGCAACCTTGGAGGCTTGCATCTCTTGCATAACTTCATTGGATGTCATCTCAAGGTAGTTGTATTTTCCTTGTAGGGCCTTCAAGTCAACGGGCTCGAAGGGCATGAGAGCATTCACATACTTCCTCTTGATCCAAGCATCATCCACATAGGTTGCCCCAACATTATAAAAGGCTTTGGCAAGAATCTTGAGTCTTCCATACATCTCCTCATGAGTTTCATTATCAAGCATGTAGAAACCTTCGGCCTCATTGCTCAAGGCATCAAATATATTCCTCTTCATGCTTTCATTTCCAAGAAATGCCACCTCAAGGCATTCCCAAGCTTCTTTGGCGGTGGAGACATGTTGAATGTGATGCATGCCATTTTCTCCAACGGCAAGTGATGCATGTAAAATGCATACATGAACTTTGCATTATTTTTACTTATATTCCAGTCATATTTGCATCATATAAGGGTTATATCACTGTTTTATAATGATTTTGGGAATATTTGACATGTTTCCTATTTTTTATGGAATTAACCCTGCGCAGGCAGAAAACCCTATTTCTTTCCTTTAATGTTTCAGGGACCCAAACGACGTCCAATTCACCTGCAAATTTACGAGCGTCGATATTTGGAAGGAAGAAGACTTGGGGGCGAAGGAAGCGAACAAACGGAGCCCCGAGGGCCAAAAGAGGTGAGCCCACGTGGCCCCTGTACCTGGCCACGTGGGACCCCCCAATTTGGGCCTCGACGCTCCGTTGTCGTCGATCTTTCCTCCACCGACTCCGTTTTGACCTAAAAACGCCTATAAAAATTATCCCTCGACGTTCTCTGGAAGGAGCGCCGCAGAAACACAGAAACAAAGACCTGGAGTTGCAGATTGGAGGGGGAAAACTCCGGTGGGGCGCTGCCGGCGTGGTCTCCATCTTCTCCAACGACTTCTCCACCGTCTCCATGATGAAGAGGGAGTAGTCCACCTCTGGACTATGGGTTTGTGGAAGTAACTTATGTATCTCTCTCTCTCTCTCTCTCTCTCTCTCTCTCTCTCTCGAGCTTCACTAATTAGTACCGTATGAGCTGCTGAACATGATTACGGTCATCTATGTAATACCTTTGTGGTGGATCTTTATATGAGTTAATATATGTTTGAGACTGCAATGGTTTTGTTTCAGTTATGAAAGTAGATGCATATTATGTACCCCGTTCTTATTTACTTGTTATGATCAAGCATGTTTATGAGAGCGTGTGAGGGGGAACGTGTGCATTAGTTGGAGTAACGGCGGGTGGCTAGTGCAGTGAACGTGAGAGAAAGTTCTGCGATCCACTTGGGTGTTTTACCTTACTTTGTTGCCTCACTGGGGATAAAAAGAAATACCATGCTACCGGAGATGTGGGTGTGACCATTGCCACTTCCTCCATGACTAGATCTAGCATGTTTTTATTTTAACTTCATGTCATGATACTTATTGCTATACTCTGAGTTATCTTAATTACCGAGGTGTTATGATTTAGTTCGCATCTTGGTGGAGTATAAGAGAGACTAATAACCAAAATGTCTCTGTGTTAGGACGTGATGCCCATATAATTATAACTTGTCATTAAACTGTTGTGTTGCAATCTCATATGTCAACTCTAGTGTTCCATTGTCTACCACTTTATTAAAGAGAGAGTGCATTTGTGAAACCATGAACCCCGGTCCATTTTTAATCATAAGAAACACCTTTCCAACCACTTTTACCACTTTTCCATTTTCTGCCATTTAAAAATCCGAAAATACAAAAACACTTTTACATCTTGCATTCATCATATAAAACCCAAAAATATCATTTATCATTGCTACCACCATCCTTGCATATTTATTTACCACCATTGCATATTTATTTCTTGTTTGCATTGCATATTATCTTGATATCATTCTAACACCTTGTGCTTGACAACCACTAGGTGAGGTTGAGGACCAAAACATTTACTTTGTTTTGTAGGTAACCAAAAGAAGGATAGAAAAGATAAATCTTAACTACTGATTCCCCGAGAGTTCGATATTAAACCCTCGAGTCACCCCTCGTGGAAAAAACACGTCTTCCACTTACTACACACTCTGCACTTGGAATCTCAACCTAACCCATATTCTTTTGACGCAGGTAACTACGTGAAGGGCCATCAAGAGTGTTTTCTGGCGCCGTAGCATCATTGGGTATCTGCAAGTTCAATCATGTGGAGAGCGGAAGCATTGAGTTGTTTCTCGGCCACCTCTCTTCTTGACAAGTTGTTAGGATTCACGGCCTTGTATCCCACTTGAATGATCCTCCAAAGCTCGATAGAGGAACTGTTGATATGAGATTTTATGAAGTGTTGCCAAGTCGCAAAAGCCAATGCATTAAGTTTAGGAGGTGGACCCAAGGGTTTATGCGAGTATGATGGATAGGTGGGTCGGGAGAGTACACAAGGGGAACCGCATGGTACTCCGGCTTCCCACCTTCGGGTATGGTGGTACCTGAATAAGATAATCTAAGAGTATTGAATCAAGAGGTAAGCAGGATCCACTTGAGATTCCATGAATTGTTATCGGGTCGGCCAATGTGCTGGTAATATTGGGAAAGTAAGATCGCTAGTCAGGTTTCAGTAAGATTTCTAACCCAGCCTAGCACCAGGTCGGTGGCCTGCCTTCTACGCCTTTGCATTGGGTTGTGACATAGGTCCGTGTTTCTTCTCCACACCTGTCCACTGGTCCGTGTTAATTTGCATTGTACTTGGGACCCTCAACATCTGATGAATGTGAAGTCATGTTGTTGGTGGCTCATTGCAGACCTTACTCCCTCTGCCCTGCGTTTTTGGTTTAGGCAAAGTCAAAATTTACAAACTTTGACTAAGCATATATGAAAAATATTAATATTTACAATATAAAATAAATATTACTAGAATCATCATAAAATATATAATCGTATTATATACATTTCATATTAGAAATGTCGATAATTTTCTCTATATGTTTGATGAAACTTTAAAAGGTTTGACCTTAACCAAACCCAAAGCGCAGAGTAATTTGGAACAGAGAGAGTACTGTTCTTGCTCTACTATATCATATATATATAAGTTTAATCTCTATGAACTTCTTGAAGTTTGTGATTGCAAGTTTTCTTTTGTTGATGTATCATGTATGCAAACTACTTGGCCGAATTCATGTAGCAGAAGTAATTAATGCTCAGGAATCTTCCAGTGGTATTTGGCAGCATGTCATTTGGATGCCCTATTCTCAGATAAAGAATCTGGAAGCATGTCATTTGGATGCCCTGTTCTCAGATAAAGAATCTAGTTCTTCGACGAAAACCTCTTTTAGAGCCCGAGCTACATGGAGCTCGTTTTTTAACAAATTCGAAATCGACATTTCTAAGTTTCCATAAATCATGATTTTTTTTGCTGATTTCGATAATATGCAGATCTACAGTCGTACCAAGTTTCCAATCCAAATTCTAATTATTATGGGCTAGATCTAAAAGACAAATTTCTGGATCTAAATATCCGGATTAAAAAATTTGAAATCTTTCAAAAATTGTCTTTTTTGCACAGCCCAAAATACAACGAATTTGAAGTCAAAAAAATTCACTCTTGTGTATCTCGAGACTATCTACACCTGTGATTTTTGTGCGATTTTTGGAAACTCAAAAATATGAATTTCATTTTTTCAAAATAACGAGCTCCATGTAGCTCGGGAGGCAAAAGTCCACTCTCGTTCTTCGAGATGAAACTGCATATGTGATGCAGTGAGGGACTATGGTTGTTGGCGCTGTTGAAGTGCCTGCTGCGTGATATTGCTTTACTGCCAATATTAATGTTCACATGAACAAAAGTTTAGAAATTGGTATTTGATAGAGTCGCTAGAATCCTTTTTTTAACTGATGGATTGATATTGGCTTCATCATTTTTTTAATCGTGTAAAACGCTATGAAATGCTTCAACTCTGCAAATGCTGGCAGGCAGACTGGGAATCTATCTTCGCCTGCAGACCTGTACAAATTCTTCGTCCCTAGAAGACAGGATCTTCTCCTTCACGCTCACAAATATCGGAGTTATCAACATCACATCCAGTAACACCTGCAAACTGTACAATCTGCTCCACTGTTCGGCAGCCCTTTTTTGCTGGGTTGGCCTGCTTCTAGGCCCATTTATGCGATGGAATTGGGTCTACGATGTACATCCACCTTTTTTTACTTTCTTTACTAGTACATGTGCACGTGCAACGCACGTCTAGCAAAACATAAAAATATGATAACACTTTCCGAAATCCCAATGTATATAGCCTGAGACAATTTCAATTCCCACTTCCATGCGAGATTCGGCCCATTGCAGTTTAGATCAAATAAACAATATGTTGGAAAGTACAAGTTCTATCATTATAAAAACAATGCAATCAGAAATCATGATTTGCTTGTCGGAAAAAGCGATCATTTAAAAGGTTCATCACCATTCTCTGTACACGTACACGTGCAAGTTCATACCATTACACATAGAAATGTCACTTGATAATAGTTAAGGAATTACTTGTGTGCTAATAAAATTCAGCAAGGACTGATACTGTGAGAAAATGAAGTGTAATTCCCAAAAGTAAGCTATAGAGATAATTGCCCTGAGGTCATTTGAAAAAAGTAGAATTGCTGGTTGGTTGGAGTTACTCAGTTACTCCTACATGTCTCAGGTTCTGTATTATTAGATTAGACTCCTACTCATATATGTTGCTTTGCCCAGATTTTCTATTCAGAACATGACAGCGAGACTTGACACGATCTCATTTTCACAGCGACCTCATTTTCTCGCCTGAATATTGTAGCAGACGATAGTCTATATTTTATTGAGATCACTGCCAATTATAGATCATCTAGGCAAACCAATCTGCTATCAAGATTTTAAATCTTAAGCACCTCTGACCATCGTGTTCACATAGGCTTTTTTCATTATCCCCTGAACGATTGGACAGATTCATATAACAAATTAATAGGTGGACATTTGTAAAGTATATCCCAGCATCATACACTCTTCAAAAGGCACTTTTAAATTTCTATATCTGGCACGAAATGTGCATCAAGGGGATAGACCGACCCAGACGTAGCAAACAGGGGCAGACGGGAAGCCTTGTTGTTTAGCGATAACATCATTTCATCATAGTTACCCGCAATAAAATGCATATCCGTGCTGCTTTTAGAGAAGATTGCCAAGGAGCCTACGAAAAAAATGCAGCTATTCTTGGAGAGAAGAAACCTGCAGGTCTACACAATTAGGAGCGTTTTCAATTATCATCTATCAGCTAATTATCTACAGCTCAACTTGTGAATATGGACCGGGGCCAAGCTCTTGCCACTGAACTTTAATGTCCAGATGTGATCTGGGTACACTGCTAAGATGAATCAGCCTCAAGTTAAATTCTACATGAAGGGAGTCGATTATGTGCAAGAATTGGTTAACATGTGCAGTTCTCACACGAATCTCACAACCCCTTTAATTAGTTTCAGATCCAAAATGTATTTGATCTACATTAACCAAGAGAGCACAAATCACACTGCCCAGCAAAGTTCTTGGTCGAATCAACATCATATTGTACTAAGAAAAATCTAGCTAGTCGATCGTTTCCTACCAAGCCAAACCTCAGGTTGCTAGCTGCCAGCTCTAACAGGAAGCAAACGCAAGAGGAAGGAAAAGAGTACCTCGTCAAGCTCCACAGTCAGGCGACGGACTCCGGCCAGGGCGGCCGCAACCAGCTGCGGCGCGATGGCGGCAGCGGGCGATTGAACGCTACGCGGCGGCAACTATGTGGATCTGGTCCGTGAGGGCAGAAACCTGCTCGGCGCCGTTCCCCCGCGTGGTAGATCGCGCGTCGTCACTGTCTTCCCTCATCCTCCCCTCACCCCTGCGGGCTGGGCAGGGCACGTGGGGCAGTGTCCCCGGCGGTGGCGCGTCGAGCGCGGAGGAGCGGGGCGCGGCGGCTGGGCGCCGGGGCGAGGCGGAGGCGGCCGCTGCCGGAGCCGGAGAAGCGGAACGGCGGGGAGGCGGCGGCAGAGGCGGCGGCGGAGGCGTAGGCGGTGGCCATGGCCGCGGCACCCGCACCGGCTGCGTGGGTGGACGCTGCCGCTGCCGCTGTGTCGAAGCTGCCATGGAGAGCGAGGATGAGGCGAGTCCGTGCGAAAGAAAAAATATAACGATTCGGATGTGTTGAGTTTAGCTCAACACGGACGGAGCGATCTGGTTCGTTGATCAGCGATCGTAGGGCATATATTTAATGTATCCGGCGAAGTTTGCTCTTTTAATAGTAAGTATAGATTTACTGGTCGTCTTCTCCACACCCACTTCTCAACTGGCCGAACCGCGGTCCCTCCACCGCCCGTCGCAGGCTAGGAACCCGTACGGACGTACCCCCGTTGCCGTCGCAGGCCAGGAACCCGTATGGCAGCCTCACGACATCGCGAGTAGGTTCACGATGGTGAGTTAGGATCGATCAATCTCTCCCTCGGGTGCGCGCGTCGATTGGTGGAGGGAAAGGGAGGGAGCTGCGCCATCGCCGGCGAGCTCGGGTTCTGCGCGTCTATTGGGCCACAGATGTGGCCGGGGAAGAGGATGGAGGCGGCGTCGTGTCGCGGCTGGGCTGTGGGTCGGGGGATGCCGCCAGCGGGGGAAGGGACCTTCTGGAGTAGCCTGGAGTTTACACGATCGGCGCTGCTCCGCGGTGGAGTGTGGAGAAGCTAGAAGCTGGAGGATTTTCGAACACGCCCTTAGCATATATAGTGCAGTTATGTCCATCATCGGAGCATTCTAAACCAGTGCAGTTGTCTGTCGCTCAGAGCATTCTAAACGCACAGGTGCCTTTATTCCCAGGTTACTGCATGCTGTTGGGCACGCTTGGTGTGTTGTCTTTCATCCAGAGGTATGTGCCTTCCATGGTTTGTAACCCTGTACAACCTCTCACTACTCCCTCGTTGCAGTATATAGTGTAACTGCGTATTTGGTATTGTAGATCCCGTCATATACCTGACGCAATTGTATCTCCGGAATCATCCCAAGGCAGCAGCGAAGAGCCGAAGATATGCCTGACGCAAGAGGCGGGCAAAAGTATACTTATATGATTGTCCTCTCTGTAAATAGTACAATTTGGCCTGCATTTTTTTGTTTTCAGTAGTGAAACTGCTCCACCTTGCCGCCGACCCCTCTTTGTCTAAAAATGTTTATCATTTGCCTGCGGGGAATTTTCTCTAACTTTGGCTGGTAATACGCGTTAAAAGAAGTTCTAGGTTGTGCATGTAATTTTCTTATCACGAAGATTGCATGTGAAAAATGGTAGCATTGTGTTTGATCTGAAAAATACATTCAAAATATCATATGTTTCCTTTACTTTGGCTTGTACATACATACTAGAAACCATGCAATTTCTAAAAAATGTCAATTCAACTACAGGGTTAAATAAATGAATTTAACAGAGATATAATTGGGTGTCTTGCACTAATTACTATGGCATGGTTAGTATGTTGCTTCCAGGACAGCCCGTTTTCGCGTCCATGACAATGTTTTAATAGTGTATACCCAGTTGTTTCACACAAAAAATAGTGTATACCCAGTTGACGGCAAGACCGAGGTTATCGAGGTTTTTTAAATTCTATTAAAAGTTCATGATCTGCTTTTGATCCGTCATTTATGATTTTTAAATCCTATTAAAAGCTCATAATCTGTTTTTTATCCACCATGCATGTCTTTTCTACGCCGGCATTATCAAGATGGATGACAAAATAAAGGACGGTTGTGGCCACCGCCGCTAGGCTGCATCCGGAGCAACCCGTCTTGCACAACCGCTTCGGCTAGGCCATATTTGGAGAAACCTATCTTGCTTGGCAATCGCATATTTAAAACAAATAAGATTGTATAAGGACCCGTAGTTATAGGACTTCACGGGGTAGAATTTAGATTTCTGCATTTATACATTCATGCATTGGAAATTTTGGGATAAAATTTGCGTTTTTGTGAAAAAGTGAGTCGAAGTGATCAACACTCGACCAGGGTTACCGAGAGGGGTTGAAATAAACCTATGGTTCCATAGTTTGAGTTAAAACTATTTGAAACAAGAATTCTCTGAGGAATTCAAAACAAAACACCTTATATTCTTTATTCACCTCATTTCTCAACAAACTGGTATCAAACTTTGAGATATTTAAATTTAAATATTTTGACAACAGTCATCCCAAATTCAAACACTTGTAAAATTAATACAAAGTGACACAATAATATGAGAAAATGGAATTATTTTTTTCTTGTCTCAATATTCTTTACAGAATAATTACAAGGAATCTCACAAACAAGAATTCCAAAAGCTTTACAAGAATTTTTACAAAGGAAAATCCTAAATATAAACCTATCTAAATACTTGATCTTTTTGTCTTGATGAACTTCAGAAACCCGCACACAAACAAAGACAAAAGAGAGTTTTGGGTTAGAAATAAAATGCTGCCACCACCATTTGGTGATGGCAAGTTAATTTCTGATCAACACTTGGGTTGATCAAGTGTTTGTGCTAGAGGACAAAACCAGCAAAAATTCCAAGGAAGCGCGTCACCGTCGGCCTTCCATGGTCGGCACTGCTTGCGGCAAGTAGCAGTGCGAACTGCGCAGGGAGGCGAGCGGCTAGGCTATGCCAGCACCGCGGTGATGTACCGATCTACGCGGTCGTGGTAACGCCAGCCGAGATGGAGGTGAAGTTGCGGTCGACGGGCCGATGGCATCGCTACAGGACTGGTCCTGAATCGGAATCTAGAGAACACATGACTGCGTTACGCGTAGGAAAATGGCTAAGCCACTAGTCGGATGAAAGGTAAGGGATATTTTTATCAGAATTTATATGTAGTTTGGAATAATTGGATGGAACTTTAAGTTGTACGGGTTCAGGTATCGAGTTTTCTGTCCAGCCTGACCTAGCATTGACAATTTTCCTTTTGAACACATTGTCCCTAAAATCCGGATCTTCTCCTATGTAAGAAGAATACAAATACAAATTATGATTGGTCGATGACGGTGTTTATGCACTGTTTTCTCATTTGAGGTATCGTTGTTGGAGAACTTTTTCTATAGTACTAGATGTAAGTAATATATTCTAATATCAATATATTCTCTTTCCGGAAAAAGACGATGAACAATCGGAAATCCATTCTCGTAGCATAAGATGCTCGTATTCTGAAAAGAAACATATTTCGTAAGTCAAAATATTCCAAAACAATGTGTGTACATACCACATTCACACAGTTGATTTTCAAATAAGAATACAGTTTGTGCCTACGGAAAAACACAAATAGTAAAAATATATTTTGTAGCACCAAAGTTTTCTTTTTTTATACAGTACACAAAAACATTATTTTTCGTGAAACTGTCTGGTAACATAAAAAGTTGGGACGTACACCCAAAATTTTATTTCACGACGTTTTGACACTGAAAAAAACACTTACCATGATGAGACTGGATACTCTTGCGGGCCAAAACTACGGCGGGAGTAATAGTCAGCAGCGGCTATACGTACCGGCCAACAATAGACCATCCGTCATGAGCTGATACCATGATCGGATACACGTTTTGTTTTTTCATTGTTGCGCGCATTGAAATATCTCACCCCGATGCATGTATGGCAATAAATCTCGGTGATTAATTCTGCTGATTGTATGCATTCATTACTTGCGAGGAATACTATATGGTGTGATTTGCAAATCTTCTCGCAATCATATACGTAGGCATATATAATGGTCCTAGGGGGGTCATGGTCATTGCCTCCATTGCGTCCTCGATCTGCTATAGTTTCATCAGAGAAACATTTTTTCGCATACTGCCCAAATTAGATCCGTCATGAAGAAGAGCATCGTGGTGTGCTTGATTTCTCTTTTGTTCATCGGGTGCGATGTTCTGGTCGGACAAGGTATTTAAGCATATCATCGCTATAGTATTGTTAATATTTTTGCAGCTAGTTCATCATAGTTTTGAAAAAATTGTTCCCTTCGAGAGCTATCTACATATATACTGGTATATAATGTGTTTATATCTAATAGTAATCTTGCTTATGTAACGGAAAGAGAGCAAGAGGGGAACGAAACGCTTGGCCCCCGCGTCGTCCATCTCGGGCGACACGGGTGGCGAACCCTAGCGCCGCCACTTCTCTCCCTCCCCTCGAGCTTCTCCCTCGCCGCCGCCGGCGGCCGTTGCCGGGCTTGTGCTCGCGCGGCGGAGGCGGCGGTGGGGCTTCTCCTCGCGCCTAGCTTCGTCAAGCCTGGAGACCCCACGGCGCTGCTAGTTGCGGATCCGGCCATGGTTGTTCTACTGGCCGGCGATTTCACTAGGCCCCGAGGCGGTGGCTCCCCTGAGCGAGGTGGGTGGTCTCTCGCCGCCGAGCTTGAGGCCAGGGTAGGGGCCCTGGGCCTGCTCGGGCTGGCCTTGGCCACCACCGTCTGCTCGTGGATCTGGAGTTGGTGCTCCACCACGGGGTGTGTTCATCGGATCCGGGCTGGATCTGGTGGTTGCAGCTGCCGACGGGCCAGATCGAAGCCGCGGTGTCACGCGGTCGCGGTGGTCGATTTTGCCGCCTCCGGTAGCTGCCGTGGCTATTTCCGCTTGACTGCTGGGATGTGCGTGGAGGTTGGATGCCGGGGCGGCGGCCCCGGGCGGTGGTAGTCGCGGCGCCGAGGCGGGGGTCGTGGCTCTGGTGCTGTCTGGTGCTCATGGCCGCGAGGGCGGCGTGTTGACTGGCGAGTGGTGACGGTGGATGTGGTTCGATAGCCATCTCGGCAGCTGGCCACACTCGGTTTTGGAGGCGGGGTGTATGTCGGGGTGAAAATCTGCCAGGTTTTGCCTTGGCCGACGACGGCGACGCCTGCGGGCGCCGTTACCTTCTTGAAGGCGACGTCACGACTATCCTGCTCTCCCCCGATGCTTTGGGTGAAAACCCTAGGTCCTTGACCGGGCGACGGCGGAACCTCGGTGCCACTTCCTTCCTGAAGGCGTCGCCTTCCGGAGTCCATGGTTTGCCTCTCTTCCGGTGGTGGTTTGGTGGCGTGACAGCGGCTTGTCGGAGCCGGAGTGCGCTCTTTTGGTTGTTCTCATCTCAGCGGGGTGCAGCGTCCGTTGGTGTGTTGGCTCGAGTTCTAGGGTGAGCTCTAGCCCACCGACGCCGGTGTCTCGTATCGGCCTGGGATAGGGGTCCCTTCGGCGACAGAGACTGGACCGGGCGGCGTTGCCCTGTCCTTCTGGATATGCTCCACCTCTTCGGCGTCTTCGTCTCTTCTAGTTGTCTGTTTTCCTGCCCCATGTTGCTCCCGACCCAGCTTGTTTGTAGCTCTGCTTTCACGTTTGTGTGTGTGAAGGTGTTTGTAAGCTGGTTCATCACTTTGTATCTTTCGCCATTGGCGTCATTAATTTAACGCTGGGCTACAGCCTACCTTCTCATCTTGCTTATGTAACAGGTCGGCCTGATGCAAGAAGCAAATATCAAGACGGTGATGCCCGTGCAACTATGGTGGCATCGTCAGTAGATGAGAGCAAATTACACTTAAAGATGTGTCTTCCTAGGAATTGTAAGACTAAATGTGAACCCTGGAATGACCACTGCATCTGCTGCCTTAGTAGATCAGGCACACCGTGCTTTCCTACCCAGGATGAGTGTTTGAAAAATTGCCCACCTCTGTCGGCGATGGAATTACATGCATGAAGGAACGCAAAATAACGGTGTGCATTACTAGAGTGGTCGCGACATACTGTTATACGAATAAAATAATGCGTTGATGAATATTGTATCTCTTCCTCCACAACATGGTAATTTTGTTTCTTTGAGTTCCTTCTTTTACAAAAGCGGCTCGAGTTAGACTGCAGGGGAAAATTCGTGACGGCGGCCGGATACCTGTAGCTTGTATAAAAAATCTGAAATACCTCTTTACGTGTAATAAATCCTGAATAATATGGTTTATCTGTTTTCGTTGTAACTTGCACAAACACATGTGTAGCACTTGCTTTTTCAGTGAAAAACAGTGCAAATGATTAAAACAACTAAATTGCTACAAATACCAGGAGTTCATGATATAATTGTTAATAAAGCATCCAAAATTGCCTTGCTCCTGGCATTCCAAATTGCCCATAAAGTCTCAAGAACCATGACAAACTCATCGGAAGACAACGTTTCCATCATGACAGATATCCAGCTTTTGGCATCGGGCTCTGTGGTTGCACACATATGTTCAGTTGTCTCTCCATTGGTCAAAGCCCACACACTCCCGGCCGCCGGATGTACAACGTAACATCGCCGGACATGCGGAGTCCTTGATCCATGGACGGGTTGGCCAGCATCCACAGCTTGTCCACATCGCTCAGCTCGCGTCATGGACTTGGACCCCTGTCTCCTCGACTGCAACCTAGAGAGATCTAGATGCTGGTACCATTTATTTCAGACGGGATGCGGCAAATTCGCTACCTTCTCATGCTCCTCATCGACCCACGTCGCTCCAGCAGTAACTTGGCCACAGTGAACAATTTCCGGCGTGGTGTCCTTGCCTCCAAAGCACGGAGGAGTGAAATTCGAACACCGGCGCACCTTTCTTTGTAACTTCAGACCAAAGTGCAGATTGGCGCAACACAGGCGATAACTAAATTGCCGCTATGGAATTAGATAATTACATATGTTGTAATACTACCAATGTCAGGTTAAATCCATCTCCTCTTATATGTAAGATAAACTTAGAGCACTTAAACTCTGTACTCTGAGATCTGAGCTATAGTGGAGCAAACACTGCAGTCTTCAACTTCCGGTCAATCAGAAAATCCACCATGAAAACAAAAAATATAACAGAGAAGTGAATAGAAATAAGCTTTGAAGCGCAATGACATTGTTTATCCAGTCGCGCTAAAACGTCATACCGCACGCTATACAATATGTCAGTTCATCTTCTGAACTGGAAGTTGACATCGCGAATGTTAAGATTCTGAATGAATGATTTATACTATGATGTTGCTTCATGCCCCCCATGGGATGCTGATGTTAGGTTTGTAGACAATTGGAGAACCATGTTTATATACATATGTTGTTCTGCCAATTTATTTTACTATATCATTTATTCTTGTTGAAATTCTTAATTTTCAAGCTATATTTGTTTTTTAAACACTATTTGAAATGTAGCAGGCTAATAGCACGCCATCATATCATTTGAGGAGCCAGCTGCTATTTTTTTAGCACGCTATTTCTTACCGGACATAGTGTATGGACCCGATCACCCGACCAACCTATGTCTAGCCATGCGCTCCATCTTATCGTGAAGATGCATCTGTATTACTCAATATTACAGCTTTGAGTAATACAGATGCATCTCTACAGCCTTATGTGTGACACTGCTTTGTGGGCCTCTCTACAGCCTTTTCACTTTCACCCCTTCAAAACCGTGAAAACAACCCGCACTTCGGCCTTATTTCCTACGAAAACCGCACCCCACCGAGCCTCTCGTGAAACCCACAACCTCCCCAGGTCCACACCGGCCCCGACCTAGCGCCTCGCCGTGCCACATCGACCACCGGACTGAGATCCGCAAGCCCCCAAGCGGCCCTGGCCTCCTCCCAAGTCGTGCAGAGCTCTGTGTACTAGTATAACCTCAATCTCGGAGTGATACAATGTGCCATGTTTACAAGATATCTCTACATTTGTTGGGAGTGAGACTATCGACTTACAAAGCTAAAGAAAAACTGGAGCATAATCAACAAACTTTACTAAGCTTCTACTTTTATTTCTTGATTTATTGCGCTGTATATATACACTTGAGTTGTTGACCTATCAAAAAGACTCTTTTGTTTCCCAATATGTGTAGTATCAGAGAGCAACTTACTAGAGGTTGGATGAGCGATCAGCATATTCCTGGACCATCGCCCCGAAGAGGGAGGATGATTGTTCGATCAACATCCATGATGCATCAAATTCCTTTACCAGGCCTGGACATAAATACTGAGGTTTAGAATGTAACTCTGAAGAAGAAATGACATGACTAACTGAACCAAGTGAAAAATAGGACTCCCGTCCTCTGAACCAGACCTAGTACTTAAAACCAACAATTTTAGTTTTACTATCGGAATCAGTTAAGCAAGACCTACCTGCATCCAGCACCAAAACTCTGTCACAGTCCATGACTGTTGGTATTCAGTGTGCAATGCTAATTATTGTTGAGAATCGACTCCAGTTAAGCAAGACCTATCGCGTGATCTTCTGAATCGCGGCGTCAGTTTGAGAATCGACTGCAGTTGCCTCATCCATGAATAAGATTTGATTCTGCTTCAATGTCACACTACCAAAACAAAGAAGCTGTCTTTGGCCTACACTCCAGTTCTCCCCAGTATCAGCCACTGTGAAGAAAGTAAATGGAATGGGTATATATATTAATAATCAGAGTAAAAGGAATATTTCGTGAAAGGGAAAGTAAATCGTAATTATATTGGCATCATTTATGCTGTACAATTTTGGTTATTTGCCTTACCTTATATTACATAAGTGTTCTCAACAAGAAAATACAAACTGGTAATGGCCTAATATTTTATTTGGTCAATATGGGTTTATTTTGTACAATTTAAAATTACTGTATGCACTTGTGCAAACTGATAGTTGTGAATTTAATCGTGTCATTTGAATTCAGTTATTAAGCTCTGGATTCTTTTTTCAGATTGTCACTGTTCATTTGGCAACTATCAATCTATCGTATGGAAGTATCTCCAAACCAAAAAAAAAATTAAGATAAGGGCATTCACTGTTTCATGTACATAGTACCTATCGTTTGATATGTACTCGTGCCATTGACAGCCTAAGGCCTGTAAGTTATAAGAGTTACTAGCTGTGCATTCCTTATTACATTTTATGGTATGAAAAGGTGCTGGTGTTTTAGAACGTTGGACAACTAAATGATCGTAATTGGCAACTGGCCAATACTTCTTCAGATATCACTTCGGCAAACATATTTAAGCGATTAAGCATGAGTAGCATGTGCAACTTAAACGAACAAAAACATAGCGGAAGTATATAAATATCAAACCTAGAGCATCAAGCTTTTGGGCTTTTCAAGCAACTACATCTTTCAGTTGGCAACGCTCCAAAGCCTGCAAGCATGTGATGCATATTTCAGCACGCCATCAAGAAGAAAGGCTGAAACAAACGTGTCACACCATACCTGCCATATTTCAGCATCTGAATACTTCCCAATTGGATCAATATTACAACGGATTGTCCCTTCGAAGAGAACTGGTTCCTGGGGAATTATGCCGAAACGGGACCTAAGATCATGTAGACCCAATGCACATAGGTCTACTCCATCAATTATCATATTTCCCTCTGCTGGCTCCACAAGCCTGAACAATGCTTGAACAAAAGTTGTTTTTCCACTGCCTGCCCTTCCTACAACTCCTATCTTTTCACCACCTCTA
Organism: Poa pratensis; assembly: GCA_947311845.1. NCBI lineage: Eukaryota > Viridiplantae > Streptophyta > Magnoliopsida > Poales > Poaceae > Poa > Poa pratensis. The sequence continues at coordinate 28,035,176 of CAMZMU010000081.1, forward strand.
ATGCTGACAGTGATGCCTTTCAAAATTAAAGGTGTATTTGGTCGATACCTAACCTGAAATGATAAAAATGATGAACTAAATTGGCCTAGATAATCCCTATTTACAGAGAAATAGTTGACACATTCTCCACTTCATTGGGTGCAAGATAGATCGCTAGTTACATCAAATTTATGTTGAATAGAAGTTGAAGTACAAATAAAGATAAAGTTCAAGATCATGCGTATTTAAGTAATCTTCTGGCCTTTATATCGTTGATTTTAATATCGCCATGAGTGGGCCAATTCGGAGAAGGAAGATGGTCTTCTTTTTTTCACGCTGCCTCAGAAGAAAGAGTGCTGAACTGATTACCCTCTCCACAGCAACCATATCATGTTCTAACATACAGCTGATGGATATTGCAAAGTACACCAGCGAATTGAGGGAAAGGCCATACAAAAGAGACATGCCAACAAATTCTGCAACAACATAGCTCACGTCAGTCCATCCATCCTATAAAAGCTCATGATCTCTTATCAGGGACAAGCTGCTGAATTTAATGAAACTGAAATTGCATCTTTATCCTGAGATGATATTGCCACTTGTGTATGTTACGATCATATAAATTATATGCTCAATTGGTACCTTTCTTGATAAAGTTGCTAGGCAAGCTGATCACGAGAAAAGCAGTTACTGATAATAGGAGTGTTCCAATGAGCTCAAGTCGGAACCCAGGTCATTCATTTGATGCATAGTTATGGAAGTACATGCGCAAACTTGAATTAATTCTGTCTAAAATTTCCTGGAAAAAATCATTTTCCTTCTTGAAACATCTTATGGTTGTAGCACCTACAACAGTCTCCGTGAAGTGATCAATAACTAGTGCTTTGGTTACTCCTTCAAGTCGAGTTAGCTCACGTGAACTAGCTAGATACCGATTCTGCAGAAAGGGAAATTTCAAGTTGTAGTGAGCATTGTGTGTGTATGAGCAGAATTAGTTAAGATGTTTTGAGGTGAATTTTATAATAAGAGCATACATACCCTTACCAAATGTTCAGAAGCAAAAGTGGAATTACAGCTGTAACTGATGGCCAAGCGACCTGACAAGTAACAATTATGGTGCTCAATACTGAAATGTACATTGAAATTGTCAGGCCAACAAAAAAGGCCAGCACAACATCAATGGTCGTCTGGTCAGTAGATGCCTGAAAGAATGGGAGGTATCAAATTAGTACTTCATTAAATAAAAGTAGAATTTACTCTTTATTTTTTCAAATTTCAGACAAGTAGTGCACAATTTATACTGTCAAACTAGCATTGATGTCACTCATTAATTTAATAAAAGGGGACAGAAAAATAAGTTTTGGTCATTCAAGAAGCTATAATCAACTTAGGAAAATGGGCAGGTTTGCTATTACCAGATAAACACTAAGAAAGAGATCTACCCGGCTAAGAATCCTTCCTGAAGGAGTGGTATCGAAAAATGACTTCGGGGCCTGCAAAATGCTGTCAAACATCTTACTGAAAAAGATCTGAGCTGTTTGAAGTCCCAAGATTGTCTCGAGAAGAGTCTTGATGACTTGAAGGACCACTGAAACACCAGCTATGGCAACATACACTCCAATAAACAAGGAAGGATCAAATGGAATGTCGCCTGATGTTTCATATGACAGCCAAAAGTCACTATACATATCAGACGCTGGCCACACCAATAATAATGCAAATATGCCCACAATACCCCACCAACCCCCTGTGTCATGTATAGCTTGTACACACGCCAACTTACTTGGCCACGCTCTCTTTCCTCTTCTTGTATAATATTCGAAGTAGCTGCTTCTATTTCTGGCGCAGCAATCATCTTCTCACCCTTTCCAATGGATCTGGAGCGAAGAGAAGGTATTCCGAGTACTGCAGCAGCCTGAGAATATTCGGTCTTCTCTACTTGTCGACTCTGTTCCACCAGTAACTCAGCAACAAGAGCTGAAAAACATAAGCCTGCTTCCAGTAACTCAGCATATTTTCCTGACTGTGCAATCATACCATCTGACATGACCTGCTTATTTCCACAAGGGAAAAAAATATTAGTAAAAGATTATGTTCATAGCATGCAAGTTCTACCATTGTGCCTTTTGCAAGAAGAGATGATCAAAAAGTAACTACCTAATGAAGTAACATACAGATCTCCTTTAACGGGAAATAGCTGATAATGAGACTACATGAAGACAATCATGCAAACCACATAATAGACCCGTGGCAGCCTTTTCAGTGATCAAATCTATCGTTATGCCAATATGGCCTCAACTATACAAAAACAACATGAGTATGCTACCGTTTATGATGGTTTGTTTTGAAAAATAATTGAAATTTGCTTTAAAAGAGTTTGCTGGGTAGTAATCATACCAACAGATTTCTGATATACTTTCATACAAGAATGGTATGAAACAAAAAATAATGGGACCAGAGCCATCATAGACAGGTGCTATAGAAAAGACAGTACTTGCTTTATTGCCTTCCGGCCTCTTGCTTCAGCAGAAGTAAAAAATATTTCACCTTTGACTATGCTCATCAGAGATTCTATGAACTTACGAATATGTTATCGACGTTATGCAAGAAATCCACTTGGTGAGTTACAGGCAAAATGGTCTTTCCCTTGAGCATGTCCCTTAGACATTCCTGCAGAAGAAAAATCATCCTTGTGAGTTGTGATATCGCCCAAAGTATGGTGGTGTATACTAAAAGGTACACATTGTTTGTCGGCGATAATTATATTGAGAGTTTACTTCAGCCTTATAGATATTGATAGGGTGCTACTTTAACATTCATTTGTTTTTAGTTAGAACATGAAGAACAACCATCACATGTATTTCAAAGTATTGCCCTAACAATTAGTAATTAGTTATTTAGTCCTTATATATTAGAACAATGATAAGTAAAATACCATGAAAAACACAGCATGCCTGAGTATCATCCATGGAATTCTTCGAAGAAACAAAAAAGAGAACTAACTTAAATATGTACGAACCGGAATGTGCATCAACAGCACTGAAGACATCATCAAGGAGATATATATATCACGATTATGGTAAACTGCTCTCGCGAGCTGAATGCTGCCCGCCACTGAGATTGATCCCTCGCTCTCCAATTTCCATCTGGTTACCAAATTCCATCATTTCCAGATCCTTTTCGAGGCAGCAAGATCGTGTAACTGCTTTATATCTTTCAGAATCCTTTGGGTGACCGAGTAAGATATTCACTTGGATGGTCCCATTTTGGATCAAAGCTGTCTGTGCAACATATGCAGTGCTACCACATACGCTAACCTGTTGAAAAATGCTACAGGGTTAAGCAAACAAACACGGGGGTCGAAAGTCAAAACTAGAGGGTGGTGTATGGGGATTACATGGACATTACCAAGACATTTCAAAATCTTGTCATGGTGATATTCTTTGCAGGATAAAAAACTCAAATGGCAGACTAGAGACTAGAAAATAATCTATGACTCTAAACACGGCTCTACATACCCAGCTACCCACGTGAAGAATTATGTTTACTTCTCTAAATGTGTCAAAAGAACATGACAGTTTCTCTAACTGACTTGGACATAATATTAAAAATAAAGGAAAACATCGACTATCAGAACATGACAACCCTACGAAAAAATGTGATTTATCCACACAACCTATACAAAGAACACTAAACTTCACTTCCCTAGAATTATAGCAGACATATACATGGAACTAATGGTTGGATTTTTATCTGAGCCCCGCGGAGTCCTTGTGACTCAAACACAGGTGGCTGGCATGCACACCCGCACGCCATACCAACAGAGTGACGCTCTGTTCTCCATTTCATAAAAAATCTGACACAGTGACCAGGAGGGGACAAATTACGAACCTAAAACTAGTAGATGATGTTGCCAAGTACCTAGTAAGCAAGTTACCAATGTTAAAATAGTAAAACTGTTACCAAATATCTAGAACACAAATTACCAAAGCTAAAAACTAGTAGATGATGTTACCAAGTATCTAGAGCACAAATTACCAACCTAACAACTAGTAGATGATGTTACCAAGTATTTGGAGCACAAAATACCAAGCTAAACACTAGTAGATGGTGTTACCAAGTACATAGCAAGCGAGTTACCAATATTAGAACAATAAAAAGTGTTAACAAGTATCTAGGGCATAAATTACCAACCTAAAAACTAGCTGATGATGTTACCAAGTACATAGCAAACAAGGTACCAATATTAAAACAAGTTAAAAGTGTTACCAAGTATCTAGAGCACAAATTACCAACCTAAAAGCTAGCTGATGATGTTTACCAATAACCTACCAAGCAAATTACTATTATTAAACAAGTAAAAAATGTTACCAAGTATCTAGAGCACAAATTACCAACCTAAAAACTAGTAGATACTGTTACCAAGTACCTAACAAGCAAGTTACCAATCTTAAACAAGTAAAAAGTGTTAGCAAGTATCTAGAGCAGAAATTACTAACCTAAAAACTAGCAGATGATGTTACCAAGTACATACCAAAAAAGTTAACAATCTTAAAAGCAAGTAAAAAGTGTTACCAAACATCTAGAACACAAGGGGAAACAAAGAATTTGAAGAGAAAATGAAAAACATGCATCAGAAGATTTTCAAAATTTAGAAGCATGGAGTACGAAAAACATTAATGCACTAATGCTATAAAATGAAGCACATGCACTAACAAGAGAAGATAGCCATGAAAACATTTGAAACTGGTACATATACAAAATTACCAGAAGAAGCACCAAAAACATCACCTTGTACATCATCACCTTCACCAAGAAGACTAGATTCTTATCGACAAACCAATCGACGAAAACGACTGCGGTCAGCCCCAAAGGCCATGGACTGAGCTAGGAGGTCGCACTCCCCATCCTGATGGTAGATTGGTCAATCTAGTGAAAAGTTCAGCAACAAAAAACTCGGTGACAACCACCCTTCCATTCTTAGCAATTGGTGTGTTTTCTTAATCTTCATCCCTAATGCAACAAAGATATTCCAAGTAAGGAACTATCCCAGAATTCATACAAGAAATCTTACACACTGGAACGATAATTCAGTACAAACAATCACAAAGTACGTTATATTTGTAAATTCTACAATCAATACCAAAAAAGCATAACTTCACAAGAACTCTAATCTGCTGATTGCTGACCCATGTATGACCTGAATGGATCTGAGTAGTAGTAGAGCACATCATTCAAAAACATGTAATGAAAACACATAAATATTGTGCTGCACAACACTCAAATTGGTAATGCATTCATTTATCACATGAATCTCACCAATACACTTCTATAGTAATCACATCTTATTCATATGGCAAGTGCTCAGATAAGAACCAGTCCACCAGAATAATATATGTTCCAGCCATAGTATGTGAATCACCTATCAGCATATAGTAAATATCAGAATCACATATCATTATCTAACCCAATGCGCCTATACAGAATATAATGAAAATGTCCAATATTTCCTCACCTATTTGTGGGGGCAATATATTATGCCAAAACAATGAATAATAATCATGCTGAGCTACGGATAACATCTATCGGTGGTTAGAACAATCTGACTTCAACTAATTTGAAGCAAACTGCCAGTAAGAAAAATACATACTTTCTTTTTAGTAAGAAAAAGCCATCAGGAAGGCTGAGCTCAACTTGTTGTTACAGTTTTCTCAGATAGATGACTCAAGGAGTTTAGAGTTAACTATACAAATGGCATTCTGTTACAAATGACTGATTGAGAAAAAAGGAAATACTGCTCCTACTTGAGGAGTAATCGGTTATCTAATTCAGTTAGAGCAGGCCAAAATATATGCAAAGAACAAAATTATCAGCACACCCTATGTTGCTCTACATTCAACGATCATCGTACTCTTAACTTGTCGATTTTCTCTTTAAAATACTAATGTGACATTTGTATTTGTATTAGCAACAATTTTACAAAGTCTTTGAAATTATTAATTTAAAGCCGGGCACGTGGTGCCGTATATCTAAAAGAAGTTTACAAAGTCTTTGAAATTATTTGTGTATATACATACAAAATTGTGCAGATTTAATTGCAAGTGAGGGATTGTAGTCATAAGGATATCAAAACTACTAAAATTAAGAAATGCGATCATTGTCAGTGTTGAAAAAAATTGAGACCAAACATTTAAATTACAATCAAAACCACGTCCTCTAACAACACATACGATCAATTTTTGAAGACATGAATATCATCCCGGAAAACATAAACGCCCAATGGAGATTACTCAGATTAGCATTCAATATTGCTAAGGATAACAACTTAGTTCAAGGTTCAACACCGAACTGCTACCTAGACGGATCAGAACCTAGTGTTCTATTTAGCCAGCAAAGACTCGCGAGTAATTGAAAGAACATGTTGCATGCACTGGATAACTGTATAAGGACGCCAAAACTTCAACGGGGCCATGGGAAAAATGCTGAGACAAAATCAACAAAGGAGGGGGGATACTGGTATCAGAAGTTTCACTACAGTCTGCATTTCTACTGCAATTGATTATAACAAGCTGAACTTGTGTGTTACAATTCTACATGTTTTTAAGATACATATCCATATGACTTTATAAAGGATAGAAGTTGGATGTTTTATACTTCTAGTGTACAGATAAGATGCTTATTTAGTTCTGGAAAACAAATACAGATAAAAAAGAACACGCATTTGTTTTGTAATATAAACAACTACTCCGAGTACTTCTCTTAGATACTTAACACATGCTAATCAACAGCTCAGGATACCAACATGAATATAACATAGATGTGCATAAATCTTGAATGTGACAAAATAAATCAATACATCTAATATGAAACAGGAAGAGCTTACCATTAGAATTCCATCAAGAAAAGTATACAAATATGGCTGCTCACATAATCTTCCAAGAAATGTCGCTCCATGATTCCCTCAGATACATGCCTGAACCAAGCAGTAATTTAATGTCATTATAAACTATTGAAACATGCTGCAGGGCTACCTGTTAATTCTCTAACATCAGGCTGAGCATCACATACCTCAAAATATTCAATGAGGAACGAGGGAAGATTTACAAGCAATCAATCAATATGGTAATATAGATCTCAGAAAAAAGATTGGAATACGGAGGTCCTTACCTTGATACACTGAAGGTGAAGCTGATGGAGGTGGTCGTAAAGAGCAGCTGCAGTGGGAGGCGCTCACGGACGGCATCGACGAACAACAGCTAGCGGAGGAGGTAGGGAAGTCGTCCCACAAGCAGCAGGAGAGGGTCATCCTCAGGAGCGCAATTGGGGAGGAGCAGAGCCACCTCTCTGGCTGCCACCGGATCCAGATAGGCAGGCATACTTGGACGACACCGGCGGCTCAACGGGGGGAGGCGGCGCTGTGGGTGCGAGGCAGGGCTACGGTAGGTCGGGAGGACAGGGGCGGCACTGGAGGAGGTCGTCGGGAGGCTAGGGAGGGCACCGGGGCGGCAGATATGGCTCCACTCCTCCTGATCCTGAAAGGTCTGGCTCGGGGAGATGGTCATTGGGGTGCTGGGGAGGAGGGCTTGCCGGGCTCCGCTCGTCCTCCTTGATCCTGGGCAGCCTCGGCTCAGAAGGGAGGTGGCCGTCGGGAAGGGGTAGAGAGAATGCCGGGTAGGAGGGGTAGCCGGGGAAGAGTGAGTACGCGCGTCAGTGGCCAGGAAATGCTACGCGTGTGTGAGGCCTGCCAAAAAGGGAATGCCATCGCAGCGAGAGAAGAAAGGGAAAGGTCAAAGGAGACGCGCTGACGGAATCGTGCCGGAATCGGGATCGGGTGAGTTGAAGGGGAGTTTGCAAGAGCAAAGGATGAATTAATGGCGAAATAGAAAGGGGAATAGCCGGTTTGCGACACGGTGGAAGTCGTTCGAACGAGACGCCACGAGCCACGGATCGTGCGACCGCTCGAGCGAGAATAAGCACTTTCGCACGAAATGGTAGTTGTTTGACACATTTGCCTCAGTTGTGATGATTCTTTGTAATTATCTTCATTTCTTTCTACACTCTCGTCTGTGGCTCTGGGATTATCTGTCGCTGCTAATAAAGGGGTTGGACTTCTCAAAATGCATTTTTTGGATGGTCAGCGTGCAAATGAAAACTTTAAAGTTTTTCGTAGAGTATTAATTATTGTTGCAGGAATCAAGGATGCATGACATATCGGCCATGCTGCGGATAGCGCGGCCTCCTTATCGCTCGACGTCTCCCTCGCGCGACATCCTCCTTGGCTCAACATTGTCCTCTCCTAGCGCCTTCGCCCACGGGATTTCCCTGCTCGACGTGATGGGGTCGGTGGCAGGCCCCCTCCTGCTTTCGGGTGGCATGGATAACATGGTAAAGCTGCTTGGACGCGGGAACTGTGAGGATGCGGGGGGGGGGGGGGGGGTGCGGTCCTATATCAAAGCAGCTATGTTAATCAAGAATCTTCGTTTGAGCGGCGCATGATGAGCTCCAGGGGGCGATCCGGTGGCGAAGTTCTTCCTCGGCGCAGGTCTTGGCCATATCTTTTCCGGCGCTCTTCAGCAGAATCAAAGTTGTCTACCTCTGCACGAAGAGCCAAATTTTTGGCACAGGCCGGCGCGGGCTTCACTACGCAGATTTCGGTGAAGGTCTCCTTGCTGGTCTTCTGGTGAATCGGAGTCGCTGCAGAGTGATGACGATGCCACGAGAGTGCAACCTGGACGACGACCCTCGCTTCGGTGGTGTGTGTAGCTTGTGTGGGTAGTGAGGGTGGTTGTGTGTGCCCTCTCGATAATGACGGTCAGCGAGGGTGTAATTCCGGTTTTTTTGCCGCTTATCCACTAATAAACTGGCCAACTCCCACTTCTTCTTTATTAATGAAAATAGCAAGAATTTTGCCTATGTTCATAAAACTATTATTTATTTGTTTATGGACGAGGCTACACAGTGCGCGGGCACTGGTTTGCCCTACGCGGTGCCCCACCCCAAAACGGAAAATGTGATCCTGCCTTACCAAGAATGGAAAGAAAAGGAAAGGTTTGTTCTCCGTTGTCCAGAAAAGTAAAAGAAGCTTTATGCGCTCGGTTTGGCGCGGAAGCACATGGACCGCGCGCAAAGGACCCGCAAAGCGAGGAAGGACCGGATGCCAGGCCCCAAATAAAAATTAACAAGAAGTTACTGCTGGAGAATCAAAGCGTGGGGTGTATGATCCCCGTCAGGAAGTAGAAAACCAGTAAAAAGAACATCGCCAGGAAAGTCCAGAAAAACTCCAGGTAAGAAACATGATATGTTTACATCAGAAATTACAACCCGTTTTGAGATTTAACAAACATGGGGGGATAGGCTCACTTCATGCTGTTTCTCTGGCATGGTTCTTCTTAATACATCACAAACAAAAATAGATCCCTTAATGTTTTGTGCACTGGTCAGTACTCTCTACATAATTTGTATGTTCATGAACCCACCATGAATTTAACGGAGGATTGTAGCATGTGTAACCTGTATCTTCTTGAACCCATATCCTGGATGTGAAATTGTATGCTTTATTTGCTCTGCTAAAGTGAAGATCAACTTGATTTGTAGATATGTAGATGGTACTGTTGGCTGTAAAAAGGAGAAAAAATCAAATAGACTGTGTTAGAAGAAACATTATAGTTTTGCGCAGTACCAAAATAGATTGAAGAAAACATGGAAGAGATCTGCATAAAGTACAACATGTAATAAAACTAGCAAATTATCTGACTAAAACTGTTGTTTTTATTGCAGGTATGGACATGGACTTCCAGCCTGCTGATATTGACCTGAACATTCCAGCCTTAGATGATGATAACCAGTAATTTGTGAATGTAGAGGGTGTAGGGGTGCATTTTGTCGAACCTTTGCTTCATCCTTCTAAATTTAGACTGTCCAACCTTGGGTGTCCTGGAATGTCTCTGCACAAAGCATATATTGTACATAAAAAGAACATAAGAACACTTGATAAATCTTTTGAATATGACAGGAATTATGGTAAAAATGGCTGAGCATAAGAAATATCTGAAAACAGTAGCTAATCATACCTTCTGTACTGGTGGAGACATTGTGATTTAAATCCCTCTTGGTATCACACAAGAAAACCTGCGTATGAACAAAGAAAAAAGGTTTGTCATGTTAAAAGCACTGACTAGTTCCGGGTGAATACATCCAATTACAGTTTTTATATGGCAAATTTACATGCGCCTCATGCCCCTCATCCTATCAATGTACATGGCAAATATCATCTCGGGCAAATTTACATCGGCATCACTTGTTGCGGTACCAATTTAAGAACCACATCCTACCAATTTCAGATTGCAACAAAACTGTAAATAAAAAGGTCGCAAAGAACATAAAAAATCATCCAGTGTATATTGAAACTACATTCATATCGAAATCTAGTTTGTACAAATATAAATCACCAAAGTACAAAGAAACCTAAAACTACACCAACTGTTGTATAAGAACTACATCTCCCATGGAATAAATGTACAAGCAAAAAAAATCGTCACTACCATGCAACATATAGATATACTCTCAGAAAATACATCCACTATGTGTGATAACTTACATGCACAATTGGAAAGATATGTACATGGAAGTAGCCCCATAATTTATGATAACTTACATGACACCAAATGCAAAAATGTGCGATAATTACTTCCGCTAAGTGTCATATCTGCGATAATTACATCGACTATCTGCGATAACTTACATGCTAAATGACTAAACATGGGGTGAATCAAGGCACAGATCGACAAAAAAACATGCACTGTACTTGATAAGTTACATGATACAAAAATGCGATAAGAAGGATGCAAAAAAATTGTGATAATTACATCGACTATCTGCCATAACTTACATGCTAAACGTGGGGCGAAACAATGCACAAAACGATAATTACACGCACTGTATTTGATAACTTACTTGCAACTAAGCTATTGCAATTCGGATCATTAACCACTCAAACCACAAAAATAGCAACTGAAACTAAAACTACATCCACTCTGTATTTAATCCAGAGAGCAAAACCGGAGCAGTTACTCCTCAGCCAAACATGCTAGCAGATCAACCAATGTTGTATACTAATTGTTGGGGATATACCTACTAGGGGTATCACCAGCATGGATCAATCCGGCTAGTCCAGGGTGGCCCGCAGTGGTGGTGAAGGCTTTGCCTGCCGGGCGGCCCAGATAGCTGACGACCAAGGAAGGCGGATGCCGGCAAGGAGGAGGCCCAAGACTGAAGCCCACGAAGCCACCAAGACCAAGATGGAAGGCGGCAGACTTGCCGGCTAGGTTTAGGACTCTGTATACTTGCCGGATACGTAATCTCCTTGTAACCCTAGGTCCAGCCGCCTATATAAGCTGGACCTCGGGACGCCTTTAGGGCACGATACTTTCATACACAATCAACTCATTGTAACCTGTAATTCGGCTATTGCCTTATAGTGAGTTATAGCAGCACGTAGGGCTCCGCCACCGCCGTGGAGCCTGAAGCTGGGTAAACTGCCGTGTACAATCCCGACCTCGACGACGTCCACCTTCTTGCCCTACGTTCACCCTCGGCTAGCAGGACCCCGTCTCCTATCCAAGATGCCGATACGACGACAGTTGGCGCCCACCGTGGGGCCTAAGGCGTCAGGCGTCACGTTCCAGGCGGGAACCCTTGGCGGCATCGGCGAAACAATCGCCGTCGGCCGCGCTGTTCGCTATGGCGACAACCACTACATCAGCTGCGACGAGTCCTACATCCCCGCAGACGACTACATTGTCGGATGCGGAGTTGTGCCGTTTGGCGGCGTCGATGTGTTCATCGGCTACACTTCTGAGGCGTATGGGTTGCCGCGAATTTATTCGCCATCCCACCCGCCCTACAATCAAGACGGATCTGAGTTTGCCTCCCTGAGGAGTCCGCAGATTCAGATCTACACTTTGTCGGCATGACGGGACTGGGATCAGACTCCCAGCCCAACAGTCAAGATCCCGAATCTATTCTTCCTGCGCTCCAGGATGATGTGATGTCGGATGCCGGATCCAGATCTACCGTTCACGTCAACGTAGATTCTGATTCCGAAGAAGATTCTGCCAGCATGTTTGAGCAACGGGTCAAGCAGTGTTTGTTACACCTGATCCTCCGCCTTCTGAGGCGGCTACGGGCTCCTCCGTCAACATGCAGCAGGTTTTTGTGGCGGATGTCACCGGTGCAGCCTCAGAGCAGGCGGCGGCAACTGACGCCGCCAACCTGGGGACCCCGGCAACCGATCCACAGTTTCCAGAGCCTCCTGGGGCTCCGAAGAAGAGGATTCTGAGAAGGGCGAGCCCAGCAAGATAGGAACATGGCGGCCCTGGCGGAAGTTCTGCACACGCCGGTGACGACAAAACCAACCGGCTGATTTGGAGAAACTTCGAAACACCTTGGTGGAGCAAACTGAGTACCTCAAAAGCAAGCAAGCAGAGGTCCAGAGCCTCCTCGACGAAGCCAAGGAGGAAAACGCCAAGATAACCGCCAAGTGACCCCAAGCGCAATCTTTTCACCACCACCCATTGCCCAAGCCGGCAGGACAAGTGGCGAGAAGAAAAGAAGAAAGGCAGGGATCATGACACCTTCAAATCCCCTGCCCAAAAGCTTGGTTTCGAGTGGGCTACAGCGCCGCAGCGTAAGGACAAGAACGGGGACGTCATCCTCGCAACCCCTGTCCTCAACACTGCAGCCGCCTTAGACATCCTCAACAATGATGACTATGACAAGGACGAGAAGATTACTACGCATCGATCCTTGCTCACAAAGCTCTAGAGCAGCAGGCCCGTGCTGATTCTCGCGCCGACATGGCGGACGCAAGGGGAGGAAAGTTGGAATCAAATCCAACGCTTGCAAAGCTGCGGCCGGTGGCAACCCGAAGATCCGTCCGGCTCCAGTAGCCACGGAAAAGGGAAGGACAAGGAGAAAGACCCACGCAATCACCACCTCCAAAAGGCAGCGTGACGAGGCGTCCAGACCGGCAACAGGCGCAAGGCCTCACCCCTCCGCCTAGGCGGGATGAAGGCGGAAGCAGGGGCAGCAAGCAGCCGCCAAGGAGTGGCGGCAACGCGACACCCCCGCCGCCAAGAAGAAGCAGGGACCGCACACAGTCCCCACCACCAGTGCCCAGGCACGAAGGCGGAAGCCGGGGACACAACAATGAGCCTAGGCACAGCCGGGCAGCGCAGGACGAGCCTAACGCCGATAGATCTGGCAAACAGCTCAGTCCGCAAGACGCAGACATCGTCTCAATGACATCAAGGCTGGAAAGCAAGATGCCTATCTAGGACCTGAGTGCTTTGGCCCAGCCATCCGCAACGTTCAAGTACCCGAGACATGACATCAGTGTCAAAAACTCATCAAAGGTACAATGGAGCGGACAAGCCAAACTCATGGTTGTCGGACTACGCGCTGGCAGTTGAAATTGCCGGAGGCAATGGCCTCGTCGCCGCACGCTTCCTTCCCCTCATGCTGGAGGGGACAGCCCGAAGCTGGATCGAAAACTTGCCGGAGAAAAGCATTCATAGTTGGCATGACATGGAAAAGGTGTTCACGCAGCACTTCCAAGGCACGTACAAGCGACCCAATACATACACAGATTTGGTTCGTTGCGTGCAAAAGCCAGATGAAACAGCTACAAGCTTCTTGGCAAGGTGGATTCAAACAAAGGCAAGCTGCGAGAACGTAGACGACAATCAAGCAATCCATGCCTTCACCACAGGCCTCCTGAAGGGCTCAAGTCTCAGACATAAGCTCGTACGCATGCAAGTCAAGGATCTCGGAGTCATGCTCGAAGTAGCAGCCATGTACGCACAGGCGGATGATGATGCACGCGATGGAGATGGCGCACATGATATGGCGCCAAACAGGCGAGCAAGTCACAAACGCAAGGCTCCCCAGGATGACAAAGCCGGACCATCAAACGAGGTCGCCGCCGCCTTCGAAGGCAAAGGCGGCAACCGCAAGTGGAAAGGAAAGGGTAAAGATGGCGGCTCCAGCAAGCAACGCCTGACATACGATCAGGCGAAAGCCTTGCCCTGCCCAATCCACGCGTCCTTAGGCAAAGTTAACCACACATTAGGGGAATGCCGGTTCATGGAGGACTTCAAGAAGGACCCCGAGGTTGGCTGGAAATCAAAAAAGAGCAAAAAGGCTGAGAAGACAAAGAAGGAAGATGATGATGGGGCAGTTCCATGTCCGAGGATGAGGAACCCAAGCTGTGCGCAAAGAAAGGAAATATCCCAAGGTACATGGCCAATTGGTGTGCTTCTGGGCACTCCTTCGGCAAAGAAGAAAAGGCGGAGATGCGCGAGCTAAACGCCACAGTACCAGACGTTCCCCAGTATCTAGACTGGTCAGAGGAGCCAATAACTTGGGATAGAGATGATCACCAGATCACGTACCTCACCCCGGCAAATACGCCCTTGTCGTCGACCCAATTGTCGATAACTTCAGGCTCACCAAGGTGTTGATGGATGGCGGCAGCAGCCTCAACATCATCTACGCGGACACACTGAAGCGCATGAACTTGTCGGAAAGCCAGCTTGACTACAGCAAAGTCAAGTTTCATGGCATCGTTCCGGGAAAGCAAGCCAAGTCAATGGGAAGCATCAATTGGAGGTTACTTTTGGGCCTGAGACAAACTACCGCTCGGAGTATCTCAGGTTCGAAGTAGTCCCCTTCAAAAGTGCCTACCACGCCATTTTGGACGGCCAGCTTTCGCCAAGTTCATGGCTCGCCGTGTTACATATACAGCAAGCTGAAGATGCCGGGACCCAATGGTACAATTACCATCAGTGGCAACTTCAAGAAAGCAAAGGAGTGCGAGCGTGGCAACGCCGCCTTCGCTGAGGCAGTCCTCCACGCAGAGGAGTTAGCCATGTTGAAAAAGAGCTCGATACATCGCAGTTGCCGGAGCATGTAAAGACCGCTGAGCAAAAGAACACTTTCAAGGCGTCCGAAGACACAAAGAAGGCGGATCTGGTCCCAGGTGACAGCTCCAAGCAAGTCACCATAGGGGCTGGCTTGGACGACAAATAGGAAAGCGCGCTCGTCAGGTTCCTCCGTGAGAATCAGGACATCTTTGCATGGTCATCAGCCGACATGCCAGGTGTCCCGAGGGAACTTGCCGAGCACTCTCTTAACGTCTACGAAGGAGCCAAACCAGTGAAGCAAGGAATAAGGCGCTACGGTGAGAAGAAGCGGACAGCAATAGGGAAGGAGATCATCAAGTTGCAAGAAGCCAAGTTCATTAGGGAGGTAGTACACACTGATTGGTTGGCAAATCCTGTAATGGTTCCAAAACCTAATAAGGAAATGAGAATGTGCATTGATTATACCGGTTTGAACAAGTGCTGTCCTAAGGACCACTTTGCTTTGCCTCGTATAGATCAGGTCATAGACTCCACAGCCGGCTCCGAGCTGCTGTGCTTTTTGGATGCGTACTCCGGGTACCACCAAATCAAAATGCGAGAATCCGACCAAATCAAAACAGCGTTCACTACGCCCTACGGGACCTTCTGCTACATCACGATGCCCTTCGGTCTAAAAAATGCCGGCGCAACGTATCAGCGGTGTATGCAAAGATGCCTTCACGAGCAAATTGGCCGCAATGTTCACGTCTATGTTGACGACATTGCCGTCATGTCAAGAAAGAAGGCAGATTTGCTTGACGATTTGAGAGAAACCTTTGATAGCCTCCGGGTATAGGATGAAGCTCAACCCGAAAAAATGCGTCTTCGGGGTTCCTGCCGGCAAATTGCTTGGCTTTATCGTTTCCGAACGAGGATAGAGTGAATCCAGAAAAAATCAAAGCGATCCTCAACATATCCAGGCCCAAGGACCTGAAGGACGTGCAGCGACTTGCCGGCTCGGCGGCTGCCGTCAGTCGTTTCATTAGCCGTCTTGGTGAGAAGGCACTGCCTCTCTACCGGCTTCTGAAGAAATCCGACAACTTTGAGTGGACAGACGAAGCAGACGCCGCCTTGCAGCAACTCAAGGACGCGTTAACGTCTGCTCCAATTTTGGCAGCTCCTCGTTCGCAGGAACCAATGCTGCTTTACATCGCGCAACTAACTTGGTTGTTAGCGTGGTACTGGTTGTGGAACGCAAGACGGAAATTCAGACTTGCCGGAACAACGTCCGGTTTACTTCATCAGTGAAGTATTTTCCGCCTCAAAACAGCGTTATCCGCATTACCAGAAGCTGGTCTACGGTGTTTTTACGCCGCCAGGAAGTTAAGGCACTATTTCCAGGAGCATTCAATAACGGTGGTGAGCAAGGCACCTCTGGGGGATATCATCAATAATACAGATGCAACAGGCCGCGTTGCCAAATGGGGCATTGAACTTGCCGCCTTCGACATCGTATAAACCCAGAACGGCCATTAAGTCTCAAGCCTTAGCAGATTTGTAGCAGATTGGACGGAGGCCATGGACGAAGTACCTCTCCCTGAAGATGCATACTGGATCATGCACTTTGATGGATCAAAAATGCTTCAGGGCTCGGGGGCTGGCATTGTTTTAAGAAACCCTCAAGGAGACAAGCTTAGTTATGTGTTACAAATTCACTTCAAGGCAACTAATAATGTTGCTGAATACGAAGCTCTCCTTCATGGTTTACACATTGCCAAGGAACTTGGCGTCCAGCGTGTCCTCTGCTACGGAGATTCAGACTTGGTGGCGCAACAGATACGTGGTACTTGGGACACAAAGAGCGAGACAATGGCGGCATATCGAGCTACCGTTGACGAATTCGCCAAGTGTTTTCTAGGCTACGAGGTCCGCCACATCCCAAGAGCTCAAAATGAGGCGGCAGATACACTTGCCAGAATGGGGTCTGAACGCAAAAAGGTACCAAAAGATGTTTTCCTGGAACACCTACACAAGCCGTCAATAAAGGAGCAGACCTCCTTGACCCAGAATCGGCAGAACCAGTTGACAATGCTAGCTATGCCGTCTACTGGTAAAGCCGGATTGGACGACGCCATATTTGGACTTCCTGATCAATCAGGAGTTACCGGATGATGAGGTTTTGAAAAGGCAAATAATAAGAAGAGCCAAGGCATTCACAATAATCAAAGGCGAATTGTACAAGCGTAGCACCACTGGTGTTTACCAACGTGCATTTCGCCCGAAGAAGGCAGAGAACTGTTGGATGAGATACATGCCGGCGTATGTGGACATCATGCTTCCTCACGCGCCCTTGTTTCAAAAGCCTTCCGACAAGGTTTCTATTGGTTGACAGCCAAGCAAGATGCAGAAGACATTGTAAAAGATGCAGGGGCTGCCAACTTTATGCCAGACAATCCACATGCCGGCTCAAGAGCTTAAAACAATACCCATCACATGGCCTTTCGCAGTCTGGGGCTTGGACATGGTTGGTCCGTTTAAAACGGCGCCTGGTGGCTACACACATTTACTTGTGGCTGTAGACAAGTTCACCAAATGGGTTGAAGCTAAGCCTATCAAAAAGCTAGACGGCGCCACAGCCGCAAACTTTCTGTGGGGAATAATCTCTCGGTTCGGGGTGCCTCATAGCATTATCACCGATAACGGCACTAACTTGTCGCAAGGCGAAGTCGAGGAATACTGTTATAAGCATGGTATCCGCCTAGATCTAGCCTCAGTAGCACATCCGCAGGCAAACGGTCAAGTAGAGCGTACAAATGGTTTAGTCCTACAAGGAATCAAACCACGTCTCGAAGTACCATTGCACAGAGCGGCTGGGGCTTGGGTGGATGAATTGCAGTCTGTCCTTTGGAGTTTACGCACAACTCCAAACAGATCAACCAAGTTTACTCCTTTCTTCTTAGTCTATGGCGCAGAAGCAGTGTTGCCAACCGACATGATGTACGATTCTCCCAGAATTCAAGCCTACGTCCAGGAAGACGCAGAAGATGCAAGACAGGATGGCCTTGACCTACTTGATGAAGAACGAGATGTTGCCCTCGCACGATCCGCCATCTATCAGCAAAGTTTGAGGCGTTATCACAGCAGAAGGTGAGGCAACGAAGTTTTAGAGTTGGTGACCTGGTCTCCGCCTAATCCAAGATAGGAAGGGCTTGCATAAGTTATCCCCGCCTTGGGAAGGACCTTTTGTGGTCAGTAAGGTGTTGCTCAATGGTTCTTATTACTTGGTAGACGCACGAGACGGATACAAGAAGAAGCGAGGTCGCAAGCGCAAAAGGAAGGTTGACGACAAGTACGAAGAAACCAAGCGACCTGGAACATTGAGCAGCTACGTCCTTTTTACACTTAGCAATTTCCACATTGTAATAAGTACTATATGATTATGAAATAAAAGTCTGTGGTTTGCTCATTCAGTTTTGGGATCATGCCATCTTTTGTCTTTTCTCGCAATCATATATCTGTTGTCATAAAAGTTACCAAACAAAATAAGTTTTGCTCCGTGCTAAGGTCAAACTTTTTGACATTTGCCGTCTGCCGGCTAAAAACGCAAACAATCTTTGCACCGCCTAATATGCTTATCTGTCTGTTTGTGTGTGGGTCGCCTAGTAGTATGTCGTTGGCACCAACATGCTGGCTTTGGTCTCTGAGTCTAAATTAGTTGGTATTGCACCTGGTTGGCTCAGCTAAAGTAACTAAGATGAGGTTCCGCCAACATATGAAAAAGCTAAACATGCAGCGAGATACATATTAAGGCGGGCCACTTAAATAAGCCTACCGCCAAGTGTAGCATAAAAGTTGGCCCATAAATATTTACAACCCAAAATAAAGTTTTTGCGTTAACAGATTAACGCAGTGTTTTGTGCTGCCTTTGCAGGAGGACAGTCAAGGGATTGCCGCCTTGGTAGAGCTGGTGGAGAGATCCTGGGGGCTGACGCCGGCATTCTTGGGGCTGGCTCCGCCATCCTTGGGGCTGCGCTTCGGCTCCGGCTTCGCCTTCTCCGCCTACGGCAGCTTCAGGATCCGCCAAGGAGGGATCAGCTACGGCAACGGGTCCGGGTGTTCCTTGTAGAACTTGCGGATGTCAACCATGTTGGCAACCCGGGTCGCATAGCCGCGAACAGACCGCAGCACGTCCTGCATCACGATGGCTTGGTTGTTTTCGTCTTCGGTGGGGAAGTACTCGGTGACTTGATGAATATCAGCCTCCGGTACCACGCCGCCGTCATCGCCAATGCCAACTTGGCGCCGCCTCGTGCTGCTGAGCGTAGTGCTGTCGTGTTCGCTGCCGCCTTCTCCAGCAGGTCCGGCAGGCATCGAAGTTGACGGGATCGCCGTCCTCCCCAGGGTAGAACTTGGCGGCAAACGCTTTGCCTGCGCCGACAATCTGGTTGACGATTTCGCCAACTTCAAGATCGGGCAAGGCGCGGCGTCGTAGCCATGTCATCACCCAAGTTAGCCGGCACTGCACAAACACACAGTTACACACTGCAGCTTCAAGTTTCAAGAGTGCAAGGTGACAAAGAAAGATGAAGGATTAGAGACGTACCCAAGACATGCTCGTGGATGGCGTTGACCTGTCCAGATGGTTTTCAAGTGTTTCCTGAGCCAGCTGGACTGCCTGTGACAGTTGTTCCTGCTGCGCTTTGCGTTCTTGTTCACCTGGTCGAGGTTGCTGCTCATGGCTTCAAGTTGTCCCATCAACTTGCTAACCTCGGCGGCATGGGCCAGCTCCCGCTCATCCAGCTCCTTGGCGTGATCCGCCTTCAGCTTTGCCACCAACCCAGCAAGATCTGTAGCTTCGTTCATCAAAGCTTGCATGTCAGTGGAGTTCTTGAGAATATCTTGCGCAGAAGTCGGACGAAAAGAAGGCAAAGAAAACTTTGTCACCTTCATCCTTTTTGCGAGCCTCTTCCAAGCTCGCAATCTGGGCGTCCTTCATCTCCATGTCCTGCTGCAGTTGCTGGCATTCCTTGTTTTTCTTCTCTTGAGCACGGAACAGCTCAAGGTTGGAAGCAAGAACGGCCTGCATGCACGAAAACAACATTGCGGTTAGCACTATTTAGTCAACGAGACCACTTTGCCGGCTAAAAGTTTTTCAGCCGCCATAGTGCTTGGGGGCTGGGACTATAGGCTACATTACCTCAAGTTGTCCATGCAGGGTCTCGTGGAGTTCATCCATGTGCGCGTACCATTTGCGGGTACCTTCACGCATGGTCCTTAGCGTTTGCCGGGGGTCCTGCAACCCTTTGCCAGATTGAGAGCTAGGATGGGAGGACGATCCGCCTTGGTCAGCCGCCATCCTGTCGTCCATCTCTTGTTTCATGGCAATAAATCGAGCGGCATCATTAGCCGAAGCTTCAGCCGTCTTGCAAGTGGTAGGTCCGGCAACTGACTTCTTGCCCGCCATCTTCTCCGTAGCCGCCTCTGCGGTACCAGCAGCTGTGTACGTTCCCTGGCATAGAACCACGGGAACGCCAACTGTGGGCGTTGTTGGCGCAACGGCTGGAGAAGAGCGTGGTGGCTTGCCCCTGCCGGCAGATATTTTCAAGTTGGCGCGGAGCTTGGGCATGGCTGGCTTGCCCCTGTAAGCAGAAAAAGTGCAAGTTTGTTAGCACAAACTTATATCAAAATAGCTAAGTCAGGGAAAGCAAAAGTTTGCCTACTGCTTGAATGGGACATTCTCCATGGTCTCATCCTCTGCATCAGTAGAGGTGGCCGCTTTCTTCCTCTTCACCAAATCCTTGGTGGAGCTGCTCATCTTGCGCTTCTTCGACTTGTTGGCACCGGTGTCGTACCAGTTAGGAGCCAAGTCTTCCTCCCCCAAGGTTTGCAGCTGAAAAGGAAACAAGACAGAACATTAATTCAGTACCCAGTGGACAAAGATGTCAATGAAATGGCAAAGTAGCTTTGGCTTACCGCTGGGGCTGGGTTGTCATGGGTGAACATGGCGACGCCTTCAGCCGCCTTCACCGACAGAGGCTTGACAAGCTCTCTGAGCCGGTACTCTAGTGCATCTTGGTCAAGGATGCTGTTGCCGGCGTCATCCGCCTTGTACTCGCACATCTTCAGTGGGCGATAGCGGAGTGGTATTATCTTCCTCGACACCCAGCAGATGACGGTGTCAACTCCGTCAAGTTGCGGAGCCATCATCGTCTTCGTCAAGAACTCGATCCGCCTGACGGCAATTCGAAGTTCAGCCGACAAGCTGCTGAGCGACACCTTTGCCGTCCAACAGGCCTTGTGGGTTGGTGGACCGTTGACAAAAACAGGCATCCCCTGTGTGCTGCCGGGTGTCGGGATGTCCTTGCAGTAGAAGAAAGTGCTAGTCCAGTGCTTCACCGACTCAATGTATGGTATCTTTGGGTACCAGTCGGGTTGGCGGCAGTTGAAGGTGACACTACCGCAAGTTGCTAGATGGCCGCCTGGTATGGTTTGCCGGCGGCACAGAAAGCAGTACTTGAATAGCTCTATGGACGCAGCTATGCCTAAGTACCCTTCGCACAAAGCCTGGAAGCCGGCTAGCATTAGAATACTGTTGGGCGCTATATTGTGCGGCTGCAGCCCGTAGAAACTAAGTATCGCCAAGAAGAAGGCGGAAAGCGGCAAGGACATACCGCGGAGGCTGTGCGACTCCAACATGATGCGCCCGCCGTCTTGCGGGTCAGGGACTGCCTCGTCGCCTGGAACCCTCCAGGAGCATTCCGTCTTTGGCGGTATGTAGCCGCCTTCCTCCAGCTCCTTCAGATAGGCTGACATCATAACTGACGGCAGCCAGTACCTAGAGCTAAGGTCCCCTGTCTCCTCTTCATCCTCGGCGTCGTTGTCGTCGGCGGCAGATTCCGCCGCAGCCTCAGTGCTGGTCGCCGCAAGGGATGGGAGCGGGAAGGTCGGAGCAGTTGCTGCAGGCGACGCCGGAGTTGGGGAAGAAGAGGAAACTTCACCCGCAGCCACGGTGGCAACGGGAGAGGTCATCGGCGCGCTCGCGGGCACCGCCGCCACCGCTGGCGCAAATCCAGATCCAGCCGTGGTCGCCGAGGCCGCAGCCAGCGCCGCCGCCGCTGCATCTTGCTGAGTGCTCGCCATTTGCAGTGGATGCTCTGTTTGTGCTCGCCGGAGTTGAGTACGGGGAGGAGGAGAGCACGGGAAGATGAGGAGGCCGCGGTGGGTACGAATGGGGAAGAAGACCTGCTACGGTGTGTCCTTTGGGGTATTTATCTCCATGCGCCAAGATCCGTGCGCGAGATTTGGGGAACGCACGATTTCCGCCACGTGCCCACGATTTGCACGTCGTGGCAACGGTGTCTGCGGCCCTTGCTCCGATTCTTGTGCGTAGTGGAGAAACAATCATGACACATGCCCAAGTCCAAACTGTCGTGGACTACATGACGCCATCCGTCAACATTTGACAAGACCAGTCAAATGACAAGACTGGTGCCGGGAAGATTCCTGACAGCGGTCATGCCGTCTTTCCCATGATGGCGGCAAATCATCCGACTACGTTAGGCATATCGCCGCTTACTTTCAACTTTGGAATGCTTCAAGCTCTTCAGACGCTTAGAAAACAAGACGGACGTTGCCGACAAGAAGAAGACGGCGCCTGAAGAACTCGAACCCTTCCAGGGGCTAATGTTGGGGATATACCTACTAGGGGTATCACCAGCATGGATCAATCCGGCTAGTCCAGGGTGGCCCGCAGTGGTGGTGAAGGCTTTGCCTGCCGGGCGGCCCAGATAGCTGACGACCAAGGAAGGCGGATGCCGGCAAGGAGGAGGCCCAAGACTAAAGCCCACGAAGCCACCAAGACCAAGATGGAAGGCGGCAGACTTGCCGGCTAGGTTTAGGACTCTGTATACTTGCCGGATACGTAATCTCCTTGTAACCCTAGGTCCTGCCGCCTATATAAGCTGGACCACGGGACGCCTTTAGGGCACGATACTTTCATACACAATCAACTCATTGTAACCTGTACTTCGGTTATTGCCTTATAGTGAGTTAGAGCAGCACGTAGGGCTCCGCCACCGCCGTGGAGCCTGAAGCTGGGTAAACTGCCGTGTACAATCCCGACCTCGACGACGTCCACCTTCTTGCCCTACGTTCACCCTCGGCTGGCAGGACCCCGTCTCCTATCCAAGATGCCGATACGACGACACTAATTATTTTTGAGGGATTTGGGATGACTTGGTGCTCACCGATTGAACTAGAAGATGAACAAGCCTTACAGGAGAATCCTCTTGACACCTAAGCACACCTAAACATCAGTTCCTAACGCGAGAATGGAAAACAACTACAAATCCAACAAAAAACACCATTGCTGCAGGTACGCATGTGAGAGAAAATCGCACGCGGGAGCCTGGAGCTCGAGCATCACTAACCTTGCGGGAGAAACAGAGAGGATCTGGCATTCCATGACTCATGTGGTAGAGACAATTGTAACATCCCAAAATTATTAACAAGTTTTATCAATTCCAAAAATGGGAGCCAACAAAAACTTTTGTTAAATTATGTGTGTTGATCTCATATTCTTGCTTGTGTTGCTAAGTCTTCTTGTTTGTGTGTGGTTTGCTCTATTTAAAAACAAGAAGAAAAGAAGAGAAATAAAAAGAAAAGAAAAGCAAGAAAATAAAGTGACAAGTGTCACATAAAATTCTCCAAGTGAGGATCTCATTTTGTTTCCAACAAAACTTAGTGGAGTGGTATTGCAAACCCTCCCATTTCATCCTTACTACTTGTCTCACTCAAATATTATTTTCAAACTAGTTTTAAAAATTCAAAAGTAAACAAAGTAAAAATAAATTAAAATGCCTTAATTAAAACACTATAAAAGAAAATGTTTCAAAACATTTTATTATTTTATGCCAATTTTTGTGGAGCTTCTGTACATTATGGGAAGGCCCCACAAATTTTCCCAAATTTTTATAAATTGATTTAGTGCCTCAAATTAAATCAAGAAGTGCTTCTGGTTTTAAACAGAAGGACTAAACCGTAAATAAGAGAAAGAAGAAGGAAAACAAGCAGTGCACAGGAGCCAGGGGTTTTTTGCAAAACCGTCATCGTCTACCTCCCCTAGCTCACTGTGTGTGTGCGTGTCGCCGTCGCCATGGCCGTCGTCGCCGCTCTCAGGCCCCCCAGGACCCCCTGCTCGCGTTCACCCTCGCCCCCGTGCCTCTGCACCCTCTACGGGCAGAGGAGACCCTCTCCCCTCGCCTTAACGCCGTTGTCCCCCGATGCTCGCCGCGGAGGAGTTGGACGGCGACCGGCCAAATTGGCCCAGCCCGCGGCGCCTCGACACGCGATCCGCTACGTCGCGAACCCTAGCCCACGCCCGGACCCCCCAGACACCGCGCGCCGGCCTCTCCCGCCCTCTGGACGCCGCTGGACCGCGACCACCGTGCGCCGCCGTCGCGCCTATTTAAACTCGAGCCGCACCTCGCATTTCCCCATGCCCCACTGCCTCTCCCTTGCTGCACCACACTCACCTCCACTCGCCCGTGCACCACCACGAGGGCGGAGCCGCTGCTGCGAGCTCGCTGCTGCTCGTGCCCGTGCTCGACAGCCCGAGGTAGGCGACGACACGGCTGTGCCGTGCTGCTGCTTCCCTCTCCCTTCTCTGTCCCGTACCCTCTTCCCCTTTGGACACCGCGCTCACCCACCTCTTTTTCCCTCTGGATCGTGCCCAGAATCGCCGAACAGACGCTCGCCGGAGTTCGGGAAGTTGCCGTGGAGCAGAGCACCTCGCCGTCGACGAACCAGCCCTCCCCAGCAAGTACCACTCCGCCAGGACGTTCGCCCAAGTCTCCGCCGTCGATCTGCACCCTCTCCGCCGTCCCTAGCCCTCTCAGGTGAGCGATTCGTGTTGCTCGCCGTCCCGGAGCCACGGCGCCGCCCAAATATGGTCGTCGCCGATGGATTCGTCGCGGACCGTTGGATCTCCATCCAACGGTAGCTTACCGTTTCGAATAGAAAAGAAAGAGAGAGAGAGACTGACGAGCGGGCCCCGCTCGTCAGGGTTTTACTAATTTCCCTGCGTGCGCTGAGCCGCTGACCAGTGGGTCCCCCATGTCATACTTTTAAACATTATCCACACTGAGCACATTTTCTATTTTTAGTTTCAGAAGAATTTCAGTACTGATATCAACTTTAAAAATCAATATCTTGAGATTTAAAAATCCAAATAAATCAAACTCAATTGTTCTGGAAAGCTTATGAAATTGTTGAACCAACCCAATTGGTATCATGTCATTTAATTAAATAATTAAAAAGCATTATTGAAAATGCCACAGAAGGTTTAAAATCTAAACTTGTTTGTTTCTGATACTCTGTTAGTCCAATTAATTCCAAACCAATTTTTCTAGCTTAGTACTGCCTTGTTTTAGTTCCCCTAATTTTGGTAGAATTAATTAAGCAATATTAATTGTTAACTTTAAGATAAACCCTTCTAGGCTAAAACAAATAAATATGTTTATTGGTTGACCCAAATGGGTTAGGACCAATTTCTTTAGCTCACATATAGCCATGTTTACTTACCCCTAAAAGTATTTAATTTTTGGAACAACAGAACTTATTTGGTAGCCAAAACTTTATTATTAAGCTACTGGATTCAAACCAATGTGTAGGGAGTTTGGTAACTCCAAATGATCCAATTCAAATTAGGTTGTCTTCTACACATCAGTAGCTTTCTATAGAAATTTAGTTTGTATTTTTGTGACCAACAGAACTCAAGTTGTGGAATTAAACTTCTTTAACAAGTTTCTGCCATAATTTGGACTTAAACAAATAATGTTTATTTCAAATGTTTTGAAATCAATTTGTATTGTTTGATGTATCCAGTGGCTATTTAGAGCATTTAGGATTGTGATACTGTGATGTTGTGATGTTGTTTGAATAGTTTAGTGATTGCTTGTATTTGTTTGTTTATCGATTAGACGAGAACGTTGCTGGATTTATCGAGGAAGGGGAATTTGTTGAACCTGAAGATCAAGATCAAGGCCACTTTGCCGAGCAAGGCAAGCTACTCTCTGAGCTTGCACCTAAACATATATGTATCTACTTTGATCAAGCAATTTACTCTTAAAGCCAATGGTTTACAAAACCTTTTCAAAAAGTGTATGGAAATTATTTTGCCACCCTATGTAGTAGTTATATGGAACTTTAGGATGGAAAACAATGTTGTTTATTCAAAACCCCTTTTTAAAATACTTGCGTGGCTATGGAATACCGAGATGTCGGTATCAAAGTGGAGAAATGGAGGATGTTGATGTTTATGAAAAATGCACAGTGTCCTAGTACTATGACAACCAATCTTAATCTGTGCGACCACATTTACCCCCATATGGGAACGGGGCTTAGTCATATAATTTGCTCTTATTAGTATGGGATACCTCATCAACGGAGATGACTCCGTTATGCATGAGGGGATGGTTTGTGAACTCCCCTGACCTGGGTCCTCGCTCAAACTCTATGGAAAGATAAGGAGGAGGATTGAAGAATTCATAAATGTGGTCGCCGGGAAAACATATGAGTCCTCACACTTAGGGTTGCCGACGGGGACCGGACTGAGTGTCGGTGGGAATTATTATATGGGTAGGATCCTATACTAGCATGAGCAAAGGAGAGGCTAGGGTCGGTGGCTCAACTTCGCATACACCCTGTATGGCGGGACGTGGCTGACACGATGAGTTACCGGATGGATGTGGGTTAAAAGCGTGCTACCTCTGCAGAGGGTCAAAACTATTCGAATAGCCGAGTCCTCGGATATGGACAATTGGGAAGCTGTCCTAAGATCATGTGCAAGTTTTTGAAAATATTTGAGTTTTAAAAAGGAAAGTGAAGTGGAGAATGTGGTTGTACCTATACCAACAGATCGGTATGAGGTGTTGGTAAAAGTGGACCATGACAGACTATGGTCGGAAAAAGGTGGAGTTTTGGAGAAACCGATAAAATGATGGTCTTTATTCAAAATGGTTATAAAAACTCTTCTTACCTCTTTTAACAAGGATATAGAGATGTTATAAGAAAATAAAAGTTTGAAAAGTTAAAAATAAAACTAGTGCATACTCATGTTGGGGTAGTTTGCGAGTACATTCAAATGTACTCATATTGGTTTCGTCCCTGGCTATTGTCCTTGCCAGACTACGAGGAGGAGCGCTACGCCGAGCAGGAGTATGGTGACTTCTATGCGAACTAAGGA
The DNA here is from genome assembly GCA_947311845.1 of Poa pratensis. Lineage (NCBI taxonomy): Eukaryota > Viridiplantae > Streptophyta > Magnoliopsida > Poales > Poaceae > Poa > Poa pratensis. Next base: position 28,062,299 of record CAMZMU010000081.1, read on the forward strand.
TCTCCACAAGTCAGCTGCCTGTCGGGTCGTCGTCATTAGAATGATGTCTACTACGCCGTAGCTTCCGCTGATATTTTGGTTTGGCCCATGAAGGCACCTATGTAAGAACTTGGTCTAAATGACCATTTATGTAAGACTTTTTATTTCGGTACTGTAATGGATGTAAACTTTGGTATCCAATTCGGATTATGTGCAACGACAGACTGATCACGGGATCGTTGTGTTAAGCATAATCGGGTATTTCGGACAGCTAGTCCGGGGTCCCCACAACAATGCTCATCGAGTAGCCCAGCCGCACCTCTTCCCGACGTTCCGCTCCCGCCGACCGCCATACAGAGATGAGTTATACTTGTGATCAGAAGTTTTACATGTGGAACTACATCTGTATGGAATCACAATAACGACAAAAGTACAAACATGAGCAGAGAAATACATAGTGCACAAATAATAAGTGCTACGGGAGGTAAATAACATGCAGCACCTTATTTTTCTTTCCAGTCTTGCATGCTCCCTGGTCAACTTGGTCCTGATGTGGGTGATCATCCTGTTGATGGGGTGGGGCTTCAGATGCAAGTTCTTGGGGGGAGGTGGAGCTTCAGTTGCAGGTGGCTGGGCATCTTATATATCATCTTCAAGACTTGGGTCTATAGGTTCTTCTGGAACATTGACATTGGCTTTCGGTTGCAGTATTTGCTTCAATCTTTTGAATTTCGATTGCTTGGGCAAACTCTTAGGTGTCCGAGAATGTTTCTTAGGTATGACTGGCTACATCATAACTCTCTACAGTTTTCTTAAAACCAAATGGTATGAATACAATCATGTTATATCACTTCTAGTGGCAGTACCTTTGAAAATTGCAATTGAGTATGCACAAAGAATCTACATCTACTGACAGACAAAATCAAGAGCTATCTGTAACCAAAAAAGTTCATTGAAGTGCCACTGAAAAATAAAAGATATTAATGTAACATAATATATTAACTTTTGTCTGAGAATTTTGAATCTAAAAATACATGCAAATATACCTACTTATGGAACAAGCCATGGCAAAAAAAATACTAGAAAAATATATCTACATGTCATGGCAAAAAAAACATCACTCCCTATGGAAACTACACCTGCTACATCTCCCAAAAACTGGTGATGAAAATTAATGAAGTACCCCTAAAATAAGTTGCATTGTAGTTTTTATATCAAATTTACATCTACTAGATGCAATCTACATCTAATATATGCAGAAAATCAAATTGACCAACAGATAAACATCATACGTATAAGATACACGAAGAAATACATCTGTGTGCACTGTATATGAAGTAAATAATGATAGAAAACTACATCTGCATATGTAATTGATACTGGTAAAATACATTACAGTCAGCCACAACTATAACACTTTGTGGTGATCTCCACATCATGAATGTAAAAATACAAGTGTAATTCGAATTTAAACCTACACACAGCAGACATAGATGTGCATAGAACTACATCACTACATCCAACATGCCAGTTGACAAAAATATATCTACCACAATTACAAAACTACACAAACTCTATTCATCCATTTTGCAGGGGCAGAACTACATCTATCACGAGGCTAACAACTACATATATGGAGATGTACATGCAGAATAGGGCTCACCTGTTCAAAACTCGGCAAAACTTGCTAGTCCTTCAGCACAGAGAACCTGCAAACGATACACAAGAAGAGACTATGGATTTAGAAGGCGCCAAAAATCAGTCGCCACTAGTTAACGACCAGTAAACGACTAGTTAGGGTTCCAGCGTCACTCACCTGGGTGGTGATGGAAGGAACATAACTCGATGGTTAAATCGAAGGAATGGAGTCGCGAAATCTGCCGCTCCCACACCGCCCAAACAACAGCAACCGCCCGATGGAGAAGCTCTCACCGCAAATCCGCCGGGATTCGTAGGTCAGAGGTGAAGGAAACTCGCCAGCAATGGTGTGCGATTTCGCGGCGAGCACGAGAAGGAGACGGGGGAGGGAGGCACTTCGCCGCTTTGAAACCACCAAACTGAAAACAACTAGCCGCTGGGGAATCTCGCCGCGCAAATCTGCCGGTATTTGGAGGTCAAAGCCGGAGGAAATCGCCGGCGATGGTGGCGACGACGCGAAGGAGACGGGGTGGGAGACACGCGGGCGTGGGGCAACGGCTCGGTTCGCGTCGGTGCCTTTTGTCCGTACTCGAACACGCGAAGATATCGGTGACTGCCACACGATTGCGATCGGACGGCGCGCGCTGTGAGCACTTTGTAAGGACGAGAGAGTGCTCGGGCACGGAATAGATTTTGCGTTTGTTTATTTCTGGTTTGTTGTCAGTTCGATCTGTTCTTAAGAATTATTATAGCATGACCCACCAGAGTAATTTATTTTGTTTTCTGTTTCCTGCCACCAAAGTATATAAAGGTACATTGTACACACGGCCCGCCTCGGAGCAGAGACGGGGGGCGGTGGTAGGAGCTCCGTCCTAGGCTCCTAGCTAGCTTCCCCGGACAGCCTCGATCCACGACAGCTCGACGGCGCCGCCTCAACCAGCTCTAGCTGGCTACTCCAGCTGCGCCGTATAGTCGCGTCGAACAACCACCTTTAATTTGCAGACCCGATCGAGACCGTACGTCCCGTCCCGCCAATACGCATCCACGGCCTCGTCGCCGGCAAGTGGCCGAGTGCCCACATGCATAGACCTGCTCCACTTTGGCTTCATCCGTTCCCGCTGAAAAAGATGTGAACAACGTTAGTGCTAATTGAGTCCTAACAGCTGCACGTACTAGCTTGTGCGGAATATTTTTGAGACCACCTGTGCGAATTGACAATCACAGATTCACACGTTCTGCTCTCTTAGAATATTGGAAGGGAGAAGTATATATTGGTCATTTTATTTGATTTGTGACCACATTAATTGCTGACGATTTTCTAGAATGTGCTTTGGTTTTACTAGTACTTATGAGTGGCGTTTTACTAGTGTGGACTAGAATGGTTTGTTCGTCCACGCCCGAGGCGGAACAGGAGTAGTGGCTTTGCTCCATGACGTACCGTCAAATCAAAAGAAAAAGCTAGCGAAACCATGCATATGCCCACACCCACCTTCAGGCTTCAGCCAGCTCTGCGCTTCTCACACTGGATCCAACAAAAGCCTCACACCGGACGCGTGTCACACGTGGAGAGCCGGTGTTCGTCACTTCCGTCTACAAAAGCCTCACTCCTCCTCCCTGCACAGAGCTCACTCGTCCCCTGCTCCTACACCCTCGAGAACAAGCCAGCCCCCACAATGAAGCTGCCCGTGAAGGCAGCTGTGATAGTCGGCGCCACCATCTTAGCCGCTGCCGGCATCATACTCGCCCTCTGCCTGTGCGTGCGTGCGCGCCGCCGCCGCAAGGAAACGGAGCCGAGCCCGCCGCCGCCGCCGCTCGTCATCGAGCCCCGCCGGCCACGCGTCACCTCGCCGCCGCCGCTCGACGACGTCGTCATCTACTCCGTCCCGAGCACGCCCGACGACGACGACGTCTGAAATACAGCAAGGTCGGTTAGTAGTAACTACTCTAGCTACTTAGTAGACGGCGAGGCGGCCGTCGGCTGCGTGTACCGGCGGTGCTGGACGAGCGGATCGTCCCTTCGCCAAGACCGGCGTGACGTGAAGCCAAGGCGCTACGACGCCGTTGAGGGTGGGGGTGGAGGGGAGCGCAGCAGTATCCCTAATTACTGATTACTAGCAAATAACCCGTGCGAGGTTGTTGCTACGGTAGTATAAAAAATATTCGAGTTATGATTTGAGTTTACAGATGCATACTGGAGTACTACTCCATAGCAAAGGAAAGGGGTAATTATTTATCCAGTTAAAGTATGATTCATGCGACCATGAAGCATGATTATCATTGTTTATTCTGCATGAATACACTCTCTCTTCATACATGTAGAGGTGACTCACTTATTTAACTGAACGGCAGAGTTTTGCCTCGAGCCTCCACGAAAACATGGGTCCTGGTGGATGTTTCGTTTCCTGTAAAAAGTATAGTAAAACTTTCCTAAGGAACCGGTGAGACTATTCCTTTGAACCGAACGCTACCATAGGATAACTTTCCAAAGGAATGGAAACATGCAAAGTTCCCTCGCTTCTCCCGTGAACCGAACGGGGCCTAAAGTAGTTATTTTGTGCATGGGTATTCCAGATTGTAATGAAATAAAGTTTTGCTATTCCCTATGACATTGACAGATTTCAAGCACTGTCCTTTATGTTGTGTTTCTTAACCCATGTTTATCATAGATGAATCCGGAAGAATGATAAAGTTTAATGATATTTTCTCTAAAAAATGCAATAAATTATTGTTGAGTAATCACTGCTTAAGACAGAAGTGTGCGTAAAACGGCTACGTGCAAAATGTTGACCAAGAATGGTACCAAAGACTCCAATCCGATCAAGCATTGCCTGGTACAGAACAAAGCTTGAAATATAAATGATATTGGAACATGCTGGAGAAAAAACTTTATAATAAAACAATTGGCGAAGTGTAGCAATGCATAATTACTTGTTACAGTGCAGTGATACCACCGAATAAATGCAACGGAAGACTAATTTCTCCTAGGCATAGCTGAGAGTTCTGTTCTATGGGAATATCCTATACGTCTTGAGACATATACTCATACAGAATACTGCCTATACAACAAAGTTACAAAGTTTGTACAAGTGCAATGTGTTACTACTTAACTTGCCAACTATTTTAGTTGGTATGAGCACGAGCGGTCTGAATCAAGTGAAAGAAAAGTTATGGTTGGTGGTCGCCTGGACTTTGTACCGTGAAAATGGCATTATGAACTTGTCAATCTCGGTGTATTTTGGACCATAGACCTGTTTGGCTTGTAAAAAATAAATAATTCCTAAATTCAATAATTTGCTGCTCTCACATACAAAGGCCTACTTGTCATCCCAATTAAAAAATCTAGAAATAAAAATAATCAAAAAGTCAACATCTCCTTCCTCTGACACACCCGTCCTGCCTTCTCAAATCATGTCCCACTCTCTCGATGGGCTGGCCAACGGAGGAGGCTGAATCGATGGCGGCGACCGGTGGTAGGTGACAAGGAAGAAATGTTGCAGGAGCGACCCCTGACCCACACTCTCCCCACCCATTCTCATGGTCGCCTGAAACTTAAGGCCGTTACCGCGTGATCGCCTATATTCTCATCGGGGATGCTGCCATCTTCGGCCCGTGCTCTGCGGGGCTCGTCCACCACCCGCATCCCGAGCGTGACTTTGATGCGAGTGCGACTTCGCTATCGGGATCTGTCTCTATCAGGCGGCCTATGGCGGTCGAGCAGCGGCAAGTCACGACTGTCCGTGTCGACGTTTGTGATTAGCCAAATTGATTCGGGGCTCACTGGGACACGACCGCGGCATGTGCGGTGCGATGGCCTCCGCGGCACAGACGGGTATCAAGCTCATCGGAAGGGCGTTGTGTTTGGCCGTCGGGTGGCAATAGGGGGGCACGTCGACGCATGATAGGCAGGGAGTGGTCAAAATGTATTGAGGAAGGGGATGTACATGATATGTGAGCCATAAATCGTCAGTGAAAGAGGCACGTTATCCCGCCTAGGACTGTAGTATTCCGGTTGCGCCAAACAGGTTTAGGGTACAAAATAGATCGGATTGACGAGTTTAGAGTGTCAATATCGGGAATTCATAGTTCATGGTTTGATTTAGTTTTCATCGACAAGTTCAAGGTTTGTTTTGATTTTTTTTCCCGATACGGAGTATCCTAGTCAGCACACGGTACACTGTAGGACTCCATCCGAGTACTGTGGGCACATCTTCACGCGCGTGAGCTAGGTCTTGGTCCTACTTCTCCCTCTCAGTGACGATATCTATTTCTCCGCCCCCACACCTTCTGTCATAGAGCGTGAGACCACATTTGGCCACAAGGTCACAGACGTCGGCCATAGTGCTGAATCAGTTGTTTAGAATTTTATGAGAATGTACTTATGAGCTAAACATACGAATCGATTGGTGGTGCTGTTCTTTTTTGGAACTTCACGGACGGCTACGCATGCATGCACATGCATGCATGGCTATGTGTAGTGGACGCACGATCGAGGACTCAGTAGGCTTGGAGAGTCTGTCTACTTTGTGTTGCAAGTTCATCCATCTCCCGGTTGAAACGGTAGCCGTTTTCACCCACCTCCACCAGCTGGTGAGAGTGAGAGTGAACTGAACAAATGCGCGAGTGTGTGTGTCATGTCACATGTGAGGCTGCTAGCTAGGGGAGCAATTATTGGCCCTGCTGCGTACACATTGTTAGCACCAATGTATTCCCTCCATTCTAAATTAGATGACTTCCATTTATCTAAATGTGGATGTATCTATACTTGTAACATGTCTAGATACATCCACATGTGGTCAAATAAAAATCATCTAATTTGGAACGGAAGGAGTACTTAGGAAATAAAGCCGAAACACACAAACGCGGTAACGATCAACACCACGCTTTGGCGTGCGTGATCTTCCCGGCGAAACATCGATCAACACCATGCATGCATGAACCTTCAACCCATCAGGCAGCTGCTTCCTATTGCGTACGTGGCGGCCAACAAAATGGCCAGCTTCACTTGCGTAGTGTAATCTGTATATATATGTTCGGTCTTGATATCCCAGGTTGAGTACTAGCTATAGGATTCTAATGTAGGATAGGAATAGGACAAACGGTTGATTATACTGTCATGTCCGGTTGAATCCTATAGGATTTTGAGACTAGTGAAGTTTTCATTAAGAAGTGTTTGAATCGCGCGCGGGAAGGAAAAGTAAAGCAATTGAACATGTGATGTAGGGCTCTCTCACACGTGCAAGATGTACGATGGCCAGCATGCATGCGTCAGTCCATGGGTGCCAGCTAGGCAGCAACTCGTACCGAACCACTAGGCTGCCTTAAAATCAAGGAGCAAAGCAACTAGCACCAGCAGCGACACCCGAAAGAAGCAAACAAAGCACCGCACCAGGCAATTATGGTGGCAGCACCATGGCTGACCTGACATGACCATACACACACAACAACGGAAACACCGTATGGTAAAGATCGGCAACTACCAATGGCACCACCAGCACATCCATAATTGTGACACTTTGGCAGTTCTACATATTGTGATTGTATGGAAACTAAAATTTTCGTGGGTGTCATTATTTTTATGGAGTCAAAATGGTAGCAGTCTAGCAGACGTCATAAAACTGGGTAGAGTTGCGCCCAAACAGGCTAAACACTAACCTAACCGGTAGCATGGTAGCATGATCAGAGTGTGAACTTGTACGCAATTCCTACTGCACATCCACCCAAACACAAGATGACCTGTAATTAACCAACTATGAACAAGAACAACAAATCTTGTGCTGTTGTCGGACAAGACCAGACCAGAAGCATCGATCGTTGTCTCGGTACCGCCCGACGAGGAGGAGCCTGGCTGCGGTGCAGCTCATCGCCGGCCTGCTTCCCATTCCACATCAGCTCCACCCCCACAATCGCTGGCACGGGCGGCGCGCTGCGATTGACGGAGGTCCCCACAGTCGTACACGCGGCCGAGACAAGATTTTTTTTCCCGAACAATAGCGCATAACTGGTTGGACTCTACGCCGTGGCATGTCTACAACCTTTTCCCGGTGCGGTGGTGATTTTGGCATTGGTGTAATGCCACATTGGGTCTGGGGGCAAACGACGACGAGACTGGCCACTCTCAGGCCATCATCGGTGAACGACAATGAGGTTGGCCCAAGCGAGCTACCTCCTCCCGACGTCTAGATTAGACTAGGTTAGCATTTGTTTTGATTTTAAGTTTAGTTGTATTTTTAGCTAAATTTTGTTTTGATATGTGCACCAGACGCACATAGTTGGGATTTTAAGTTTTGATTTTTAGTTTAGTTGGGATTCCTTTGACATGTGCACCAGACGCATATACGTAGTTTTAATGATTTGTTCATGTGCAAGTGGCCCACATGTGCACACGGACACGACAGAGCCAGACAAATCAGATATATGCTCCGAGCTATAGATTCTGCTCATGTTCACCTGGCCCGCATGTGCACGATCATGCAATCTGCTGGCCGTGGGGCCACCCACTCCCTGATCCCGAGGATAGGACACTGCATGCTCTGGTGCTCCATGATGTGACGCAATCAGTTCAGTCGACAAGTCCCATTCTGCCATGTGCGGTCAACCTGGAGTACGTACGTACGTACGACGCCGGCCGGCGGAGTCGTTTCCGACAAGCTTGAGCTTCATGCTGAACTAAATTGTATCGCGGACGAGGAGCGGGGAACGGGAAACGGCAGAGGAACAGAGCGTGGCCAAATTCCAAATTTGAGAACTACCCTGGCCAAATTCCAAATCTGCTCTAGGATTCTGTTTACTGTTTTTTGTATCCAGCCATGGGCGGGCACACATGTATTCATGGGTATTCAAGTGAATACCCAAATTTTTGCAAACATTTTAAATCATATGATATAGCCATAATTTTAGATTTACTTTGTATAAAGATCATTCCAAATGATGACACAAGCTAGCGCTGTGTAGTTGGTTAGTGCAAGACAATTTGCGTTAGTATGTCTCGTGTTCAAGTTTTTTCTCTCAATATTTGTTTTTACTTTTATATATATATATTTATTTTGAATATCCATTGACAAAATGCTAGGCCCGCCCCTGTATCCCGCTATAGTGATATTTTTTCATCCTAGGAGGGGTGGCAGAGAGCCAGATATATATATGCTCCGAGCTAGTCCGTATTCACAGAGCCTATTTGTCATCCTAAGTTGGAGACGCTCAGTTTTTTACTCTGAAGCGAAAACACACAAACACGCGAGCACCCTACTACCCAAGAACGCAAAAGCTAACTGAACTCTAGTAAACTACACATTGTGAATTCCGCCGAACGACACTATCTTTTTTCCCCTCAAAGAACAAGTCGAATTTGATACTTCCTCTGTTCACTAATGTAAAACGTATTGGCAAAAGCCAATCATACTGAACGGAGGGAGTATGATATTTGCGCTGGCCATGGTTTCACATTATATCTATGTAACAGTTGCTATAAGAAAACTCAATATTTTGTAGAGCGCTACTGCTCAAGTAACACATAAATGTTGTTCTCATGGTGCCATGGGAAACCAAATTGCACACAAAAAACTTTCTCAAAAAAAAATGCACAAAGGACTTCCGAAAGTGGCATATTAAATCCTCATAATCTACATCATGATAGCACAAATCAAATCAGCTAGCCCAAACTCCACCACATGTAGGCTCGATAAACTACAAGTCACACATGTCAATGGCTTCTTACTTGCCAGGAGCAAAGTTGGTGACAAACGTCCACGTGTTCTCGAGGGGGGCTTACCGGTGACAATGGTTTGCACAAACAAGCTGAACATGGATAACATTTCGAGCCGACCGTTCTTGACCTCCTTCACCTTCAGCTGAGCGAATGCATCAAGGCCTTACCCCTGACAATAATGGCCTGCAAAAGAAGCTGGACATGGAGAGCATGGCGAGCCAACCGTTGTTGATTTTCTCCACCTTCAGCCGATCGAATGCCTCCGGTACTCGGCCAGGCTGAGTGGGTCGAAGCACCCGTCTGGGTAGAGTGGGCCTAGGTTGCCCTGGTAGTCGAGCCCATCTCATTAAAGATTTTGGAACTAGCCTTGAACCAACGACCTCGCTGAATTTGACGCCACTGCGGTTGAGAAGCTCAGAGAAGACACAACGAGTGCGCCAAACATATCTCGTCGGGAGTAGATCACCTCCATTTCACGGTTCGTGGCGAACATTTCAGGGTGAGCTGAGGGCCCGACAGTATCTTAGTCGTAGTCATCAGAGAACTCGCCGGCCATGCAGCTTTGGGGCTCACCAGAAGAGGACCGGGGTAGAGCACAGTGTCATACGGTTCTGACAAAACCTGCTTGGCATTCATCGTCGTCTTGCGCATGGTCACACATATCTCGAAAGAGAGTCGATGATGCAAGATTCTTCATTGTCTTCTTGGCGAAGGTCGAACATGAGAGGGACATGGTGGTGGTCGCTATTGAGGTGTGTTGTGTGTTCTCCGAAGAGTAATGTGAAGATGGTTTAGATATGAGGAAGATGGAGCTACGAGCTAACACATGTGATTGATCTTGCCCTGTTGGCTGACAAGAGAGTGAGAGAGAAAATCATAATCTTTTATGCCATTGGTTCAGTAGAGATCTTGCCATCTCTGCCAGGTGGCACGGTGGGCGATGGGAGATGGTTGTGTCTATAGGACTAGGCATTTCGTTGGGGAATGGAGACGCCTGATTGGACAATGGTATCAACTGAGCTGACGGTGCAGGCCTGATTGTGTCTAACATTAGTTGCCACTACCTTTTCGGTATCTATTTAGCTTTATTTGCACCAATATGCCTGCAAGTTGCTGGCAACCATCATGTGCTGCTTGAGTTGCCGATAATGTCCAACTCGTTTCACATTTCCTGATTTGTAGGCTACGCTCCACATGGTCAGAGGAGATTCATGCATAACAACTCGAGATAAGGTCCATTTACAATGATATGTACAGGTAGTGCTCCCTTTTAGTCACTATTCTTTGTTTAATACTTTCTCTTGCCCATTTTCCCCGACTCAGTGTCGGGTAGATGTGGAGGGATTCTTAAGATCGGTGTTTTCAACCCCTTTCTTTTTCTCTTTTTCCTCCTCGGTATCACCGTCATTGGAGTTAGCAGAGTCCTCTAGTGAGATGGTCTCCATAGTAACCTTGACACTTGCGAGTTGCTTGAGCAAGTCACACATCTCAACAAATTGGGTATCGATGGACGATTTCAATGATGTTTCCATCGTTTTGAGATCGGCCATGGATGCCGGAGTGGCTTCGTCCTTCGCGGAATCATCATCACTTTGTGTCATACTTCTCTTAGGCGGTTAAGCCCAACAAGAGAGCCAAGGCTCTGATACCAATTGAAAGGATTGTATGACACCTAGAGAGAGGGGGGGTGTGAATAGGTGCTACTTCAATTTTAATACTTTTTCAAATTAGGCTTGACACAAAAGGTAAATTCTCTAGATATGCAACTAAGATGAATTTACCTATATGACAAGCTAGCAATTAAACAAGATACACGAAGTAAAGACTATAAACAAGGATAGAAGTAACCGAAGTGAAAGCACGCGGAGACACGGATGTAATCCCGAGTTCCTCCTTTTTAGGGGAGTACGTCTCGTTGAAGAGGTGTGAGCTACCATGAAGGTCAAAACTCAACCGCCACAAAGGCGTCACCTTCTTCTCCGATGAACCGCACCACAAAGGTTTGGTTCACCTTCCACTATCAGAATCCTTCAAGGCAGAATCCGGAGCCCTTACAACAACGATCCAGGACACAACCCATAAGAGAATTGGGGGCTCCCGAACAGCTACAAATCTGTCACAAAGATAACAAGTGAGATCAACAAGAAGCTAGATTTTTCCAATGGAAACCCTAGCAAAGGGGCCCTCAAGTAAATGAGGGGGAAATGTAAAACGGCTTGGTGAAGATGTAGATCCGGGCCTTCTCCTTCAATCCTCCAAAGATCAACGAGTTTGGGTGAAGGGATTGGGAGATCTAGTGATTCTTGAGCTTGCAATAATCGAGTCTTCAAGTTTTGGGCGAGCTACCAAGCAGGAGGTAGGTGGAGGGCATTAAATAGCCCTCCCAAAATCTGGCTGTTGGGGCCTTTTTCCCGAGCCAGCGGTAGTACCGCTGCGCCGGGCGGTACTACCGCTGGCGCCTTCTACGCCGCGGTCAAACCCTGCACCGAGTACGCCTCGAAACTTCACGAGCGGTACTACCGCCCGTACCGCCGGTAGTACCGCACATGGTCTTCCGAAACTCCATCCGGCGGTACCGCGAGCAGTACTGCCGCCGTGCTGGTCAACCTCCAGCGCTGACCATCCTGAGCCAGCGGTACTACCGCCCTTAGTACCGCTGGTAGTGCCGCACATTGGCGCCCGAACCTCCATCCGGCGGTACCGCGAGCGGTACTGCCGCCTGTCTTTTGGCAAAGAGGACCTAGTGGTACTACCGCCCGAAGGGGCGGTACTACCGCCCGAAGCAAAAAACAACTCCTTCTATTCCTTTTCTCGATGCGAGATCAACGGAGATGTTTGCATAAACCTGATCACACTTAGACAAGGAGTTAGGGGCACATGTTGTATTGTCAACATCACCAAAATATGAGTAAGAGCAAATTATGCTCTTTCAATGTGAAGATGGACCAGGTTCGCTCCATCTTGATGGTCACTTCATGGACATTGGTCGGAGCTGCACAAGCATTGTGTCGGCTGCGATACCTGGAGAGTGCCACAAACCATGGTGGAGCTGATCAACAAACAGCCGCTCCCCTATCAAAACAGAAAAAACCCTAGCCGTCGTCCGTCTTCCTCGTAGTCGACGAGTCCCCGCCTCCTCGGTTTGCCACTCCGGTGGTGGGAAGGGTTGGTGATCTCAGATTAATGCTCGGCGGTGAACTATATCCCTAAAGTTAGAGTTTGGTGAACCGGCATTGACGGCATGGCGACGTTGTGCGGAACAAGAACAAGATTTACTCATCTCTTTGTCCACCTTCACAGTGGCGATCTCGCCGGTGGCGTTGAGGAGGACGGAGAATCAGATCTCACTTTGTCTACATGTGTTGCAAGTTTGGTGTGAGGAGATTCAGATCAATTCAAGGATTTAATGACGACGACTTGGACTTTGGAGCGCTGGTCCTGAAGGGAACATGCATGCACGAAAACTTCCTGGATGTCATCACCAAATTCAGGCCAACTGCGGTAGGAAAGAGGCGACATCGGCGCGTCAGCGGCTCGCTCTGGCGGTGGAAGTTGTTGTTATGTGGACCAGGAATCTCGACATTTTTTTATTATGTGAAGTGTATTTGGTATTGCTGACAAAATTTTATAATCGATATGAAATTTGGTTTTGGGACACTAGTTTTTACCCATTTTTATTTTGAAACTCTAAAGTTTCATATTTCGTTTTTGCCAGTTCCTGGTAGTACATCATTTTTGCCCTCTATGGGGCAAAACGAAATGAAAATGGTGAAATTGTTTTGCCTTTGCCCCTCTTTGTCTTATTTTGCTTTTGTCCCTCAACGGGGCAATTTGGGGCAAAAGAAAAACAAAACTTAAACGGAAAAAATAAAATAGACAAAAACTAGTGTGGCAAAAACAACATTCCCATAATAGACCCAACTCCTTTTCCGAAAAAAACATGGTATAGCTGAGCGAGCTTGTAATAAACTATTAGAAATTTTACTTCAGTACAAAAATGTCACTCTTAATAAAAGAGAAAAACATAGATTCAATTTTACATATGGAATACATAACAAATAGAAATTCCCTCCACAGTACGTTATTCCGAAAATGCATCCAGTTCCCTGTTTTGTTTACATAAAAAAACTCCATGTTATGCATAACAGCAGCATAAATCGTTTCTCTTCATTTTTATTCGTTCACTGAAATTATTTTACTTTCTCATCAGCAATTCAGAAGCTTTCTTCGTACCTTTTGTTGCTGCATTGAGCTTCATAGATTCAAGCCTTTGTTCTTTCAAATATACACTAGCAAAATTGTTACGAGTTAATTTTCTTACATACTACCTCAGTTCCGGAATATAAGATGTTTTAGATTTTTTGGTTTCGAATGTGTCAAGACGCGTTTTACTATGTAGATTCAGGCATTTTGAACGGAGAGAGTACTTTTTAGGGCATGAAAAATTTCGCTACTACAAATAGAATAATACTGTAAACAGAAGTGAAACAAGAGAATAGGCGATGGTTAGGGCTAGAACTACCCATGGTAAACCGTCGCTGAGATTGGGGCACCCCTCCTCCCATCGCGCTTTAGGTTGGGATTGTGTATTCTCATTGGATGCTTCTAGATTTTTTTACGAAACACAGAACAAACGTAAACGCTCATAAATACACGCATATACACACGTATATGAAAGTACGCATGTGCACACACTCACCCATGGGCACCCCAAAAGGCTGAAGTGGCGGGTCGAGGTTTAAGATTGATGAAGTCACTGCAGACACCTCGCTATCGATCAAACGTGCAGGGCCGGTCCGGAGGGCGGGGCAGAGGGGCGGCCGCCCCGGGCCCCCGAAGTGAAGGGCCCCCCAGGTCCCGAATATCTAAGGAGGCAGGACGGCAGCGACGACGCCATTAGAGTTAGATGAGTTTTTCTTTCCATCAGTTCTGGAAAACAAGGATGAAGAGGTACGTGCTTTTCCTACTGGACTGAACCTGGGCTATTTTTTCTTTGCTTGGCTGGGCTTCTTCTGTCCATTTCGTTTGCCTTTTCTTTTCTTTCAAGTAAGCTATACGGGGTTAACTGGGGTAGGACCATTCGCTCAAAAAATATTGAGTTGGGCCTTAATGCTGATTTAGGCTAATGACAATGATGAGCACATCACACTAATTAGTTTAAGTTCCCTCAACAATAGAAAAAACTTAATTGAAAAAGTGGTCAATTTCATGCATCAGAAGCGAGAGACATGCGACCCATCGCCTACTCACACAGTAATGCCGAGAGGCAAGAAGCTGAGTCTGAGAAAATACCGCACTAAGCCCACGACCTCCACGACAACGTTGTTCTAGGCAGAGCCGAACTGATAAACGACAAGATTAATATTGCAAATTCATTAGTGGCTTTGAATTTTGAACCATTAGAAGAAATTTTCATATAAATGAATACATTAGGAATATAAATATTTGTTTTGTATGCCCTTAAGTTTTTATCATTAACTATTTTTAGTTCTTACGGGCCCTTTTTTTACTTTCGCCCCGGGCCCATGAAATATCAGGACCGGCCCTAGAAACGTGTCCTCTCACCGAAAAACTATTCCGACCTAACGAGAAACACAAATGTCGGTTTAAACTCACATAGGTTCTCACGATTTCGTTTGTCAAGACGTTCAGATCGTGAGATAAAAAAAGTGGGAAAAAACTGTCACGCCGAGCGACCGAAGACGGTACTTTTTTTTTTTTTTGCGACTCAAAACCTTTATATATTAACCAGGAGGATTACAGTTGATATGGATACAACTCTGAAGGAAACTAGGCATAACGTTTACCCAAATACATCTCCTTCTATCCTCACTCGCCTGCCTAGCACATCGATGGGCAGCCTCGTTTGCTTCTCTCCCAACATGCACTAGCGTGAAGCTTATAAAGCTCTTACTAATCTCTGAAATTTCCTGGCACATCGGTGCCAGATCAGCTCTATCATAATCATGAGAATTCACCAGTTTGATCACCGCCTCAGCATCAGACTCCAGAATTATATTTCGGTGGCCAAGGTTAGCTGCCAGCTGAATACCATCACGAATGGCTAGAGCCTCCATCATTCTGGCGCTG
The DNA here is from genome assembly GCA_947311845.1 of Poa pratensis. Classification (NCBI taxonomy): domain Eukaryota; kingdom Viridiplantae; phylum Streptophyta; class Magnoliopsida; order Poales; family Poaceae; genus Poa; species Poa pratensis. The sequence continues at coordinate 28,077,711 of CAMZMU010000081.1, forward strand.
TGAGCATGCTCATACCATATGGCCTGAGCTCGGATGAGAGCACCCGAGTGATCTCTCACGACCGCGCCCGTCGATCCTTGTCCACTTTGTTCCCCATAACCTGCATCCACATTTATCTTGATTACGCCTTCATCTGGTGGTCGCCAGGCCACCCGTTTTTTAGGGAGCGTCTTCTTTTTGGATCCTCCCATAAAAGCTAGGTCATGAGCCATGTCCACTGCCCACCGTACCGAAGAAACCACAGTTCTAGCAACTTCACCATGACGCCTGTTGTTTCTTTCAATCCATACCGCCCAACATCCACATAAGATTACAGCAATGTCTTGTGTTGGAACCATTTTACCTGCGACTAGGTCGATAGGCCAGTCATCTGAACGAAAAACTGGGAGCTTGATTTGCGTTAAATTCTTGACCTCCTTCCAGAATAGCTGAGCCCAATTGCACTCAAACAGAGCATGCACAATGGTTTCATCTCGCCCACAGTCTCGCAAAAGGAAATTGGTTCAATGTGTCGATCCTTCAAAATAGCGCACTCGCTCGTTGTTAGCGGAAGGGTACGCGGCACGGAACGAAAAAGGTTCACGGCACCGCCTCCCACCGCCACGGAGCTCACACGCCGACCTTGCAGGTTGCGCCACGTCTTCCCAAATCAGAGGAGTCAGGCTTATTTTTCGCCCGCAACTGAACCCACACAACCTAGAAACGCCCAATTCCAGATCGCGATCGCCATGGCCGCCATCGCGCCCGATCTCCTCACCATCGTCTCCGGCGGCCTCACGGAGCTCGCCGACATCGCCCGCTTCCGCTCCGTCTGCACCACCTGGCGCGACGCGGGGTTGGAGGCCGCGGCCTTGCCTCCGCAGCAGCCCCCGTGGCTCGTCCTCCCGTCCTCCTGTCCTCCCCGTCCTCCCCGTCGCCGCTCTTCTTCTGCCCCCGGGAGGACCGCCTCTACCCCAACCTGCGTCTGCCCGCCCTCCCCGCGGACGCCCATCGCCGACGCCGCCTCTACGCGTCCCCGCACGGCTGGACCCTCGCCATCGACCGGCCCGATCTCGCCGCGTCCCTCCTCCACCCCTTCACCGGCGCCGCCTGCCCCCTCCCGCCGCTCCCCGCCTTCTTCACGGAGACCGATGACCTCTCCTGGGACTGGTCCCCGCACGGCGTCATGGTGTCCTGCGGCGAGGTCGTCCTGTTCTGCGCCTCGACCCTCCCGCGGACTCCTGGGCCCCGGTCCCTGGCATTGACCGCTGCAACGTGACCAGCATCAACTACGCCGCCGGCGATTTCTTTCTCTTCGAGGAGGACGTCTGCCGCACCACCATCGTCGACTCCATCACCCTGGCCGTCTCGGCCGTCATCCCGGCGCCCCCCACCGAGCTGCCTAACGAGGCGCGCGTCGTTGTGGCTGGCGACGAGCTCTTCCTCCTCGTCAAGTCCAAGTGGCTCTACATGTTCGGTGACGACGTCGACTTCTCCAAGTTCTTCTGCGTGAATCACCGGAACCCCAACCCGGCCTGGCAGGACATCACCAGCATCGGCGACCGGGCAATCTTCGTTGATTCTCTCCATGGGTTCGCTGTGGGGACGTCTGGATTCAGGAATCTTGAAGCCAACACGGTCTACTCGGTGGAAACCAAGGATGTGGACCGTTCCAGCAAGGTGAGATACAGAGTATCGGCTCTCAACCTGGAGAGCCGGACCTCCAAGGACCTTTCAGACCGGCTGAACCATACCTTGAATCATACCGACCTTGAATGAAGGCTGAATGAAGTCCCTTTTAGAATTGGAGGTCAATGATGGGATTGGTCATGATATCTGTCTGCTGTCTCGGGGTGAATTCTTGGTACACTTGCCGAAGTTCTGAAGAACCAGTTACCCTCTTTTATATACAGGTTGCTCTTCGTCCACGATATCTATATGTCCTTTAAAAATGTTCCTAGATTCTGATCAGCCCGAACCTTAGTATCTGTGAGATGTTTTATTGCTAAAATTTGAAGTTTCAGTGTACACTTTGAATGCTCAAGCTGAATAAGAGTTTGTGATGTAAGTACTCCATTGCGCCTGTTTTGAGTGTTGTTTCATTGTGTTCATAAACTATGATGCGACTGAAACTGGAGCATGCATTTCTAGTACTCGTAGAGGGAATAAGTTTGTTTAGAAGAAGATCAGAGATGCATGTTTGAGTGCTACTCCGTATTAAGTACAACTTATATCCAATTTTTGGTGACTCCCTATGATATTCAAACCCGTCTGTGCCGTGACCGTTCATCATCTTCAATTTCAATTTCAGTAGTCTGTGATATGTCTCTTCAACTGCTCATAATCTTTGAGCCGTCAGCCCATGAGTGTGGACTAATCGCTCCCGAGCTACATGAAGCCCGTTTTAAAAAAAATCAAAAATGACATTTTAAAGTTTCAAAAAATCGAGAAAAAACTCCCAGGTATAGATTTTTTTTTTGAGAAGACTCCCAGGTATATATAATGATGTGATCTACAAGTGTGCAATTTTTTAAATCGAAATACGTTGTATTGTGGGCTGGGCTAAAATGACAAATGTGTGGATCTGGTTGGTGAAATGTACACAGTTTTAAAAACTTGAAAATTTTCTGATTTGTCGTTTTTGTGCAGCCCACAATACAACGAATATTGAGTTTAAATTTTGCACGCTTGTAAATCATAAATCAAGACATTATCTACATGTGGGGTTATTTTCTCGATTTTTTGAAACTTAAAAGGAGTAGGTAGTTGGTCTAAGGCGGCGACCTTAACGCGGTTCGTGTCCACGGCTGGTGATGTAGGTAGTTGCAAGCGGATTTGCCTTCTCTAGCATAGAGTAGACTAATGCGTGTACCTGGCCGAGGATTTTGTATCCTCGTGCTGCTCACTGTTGTAAGACTGTAGCACGAGAACGCCGATGGTTGCAATACATATGAGTTTTTTTTTTAATTTTACCATATATATATTAAATTAGCAAAGAGTACACCATTGATCTTTCAAAGCCAACATTGACGTCGGGAAGGAGATCACGCCGTCGAACGAAACGCGTAAGATCACTTATTGTAGACGAAGTCATCTCCATTGACGAAAAAGATAACAACTAAAACCAAGCTCTAATATTAAATACCTTTGTATAGCGCTCTGCGCAGGTCCGAGGTCCCCACCCCTCCTAGTGCCAGAGCGACAACTAGAGGAGGCGAGGACCCGTCAATTCTTAGACGAAGGCGACGATGAAGATCTAGATGGCGCCGGCGGCGACGGCTAGGGTTGAAACCCTAGGCCTCCACCTCTCTTTCTTTCTTTCTGGGTGTACGGATCCAACGTGCGTGTTTGTGCAACTGCAATACATATGAGCTTACGAAGGAGTAATCAGTTACTACTATCTTGCAACGGCATAATACTTGCAGCAACAAATGGTCAGGGTGACTCTTCAACTTGCCTTCCCAGCCGTATTGTCACACAATTCCTAGCAAAGTTAAAAAAATGGGACACGTCATGCCTATGCGGACCCAGGCTTTGACAGCACGTAAATCATTCCATAATTGGGATGCCCTCGAGGTCTCAAGAAAACCCCTCTCCACAATACATATAACTCCAAAGAAAGCTGCGCTTTTTTGATAGTTTACACCATCCACACCCGAGCCATCCTCTTAACCTTTTCCAACTCCCTAAACAGATAAAGAAATACACCCAAACCTCCAATCTTTCACGCAAAGATATAGAAGCCTGCTCACCTATCTTATTCCCACTACCCCCTTCGGTGCTCTTTGCCATGGTAGTTGACCCTGAATCCTCCTTCGAGTCCCACGCCACCCCTCCTCTTCTGGCAGCGGATCCCTCGACGATGAAGAAGTCACAAGTGGAGGAGATCAAACCATGTATCATAAATGACTACAACTTATCGAAGTTTCATTCTGCCGATTCCATGTTAATCAACTCGCTGACTTGCACAACTTCGGCCTATGGTTCCTAACCAGTGGTTTCAAATAGTGATTTGTTGGTATCCAGAATCATCCCAGACTTTAATCCTTTGAAAATCAATAGAAATACACAATATAGTCCTATGGTTTCCGTACAAGAAAACTCTAGATAGCCATTTTATTTAGACATGGCAGTACAAACTTTGTTTAGCTCGATCTAGTATTGTGATGTTCTTCCGGTGAATAAAACAAATGGCACTCTGAACCAACATGAAATTGTCTTTGGTTGATTGCCACGAGTTCAGACATACGTTGTCCCAACCGCATCGCCAGCAGATTAGAGAAGATTTTGCCAAATCAGTGCACAAGACTATATGGGCGGAAGTCGCCCATTTCCAGTGCCTCGTCCTTTTTGGGGAGCAACACCACCAAATCTTTGGTTGAGTGTTTTAAATCCACGATCCAGCAAAAGGAAGATGCAAATAAAAACATCCACCACTTCATTTATGATAATTGCCCATCTCAGTCGACCTAGCACTGTAAGTAATTAGGGTTCGGAGCTAAACGGTCTACCCTCGTTTGTCTTATTTGTTTTGCCGCTCACAATGGATTTTGAGACTAGAGGGTGGAACATTTATATAGACTCCAAATTTCAATATTTTAATATGTTTCCAGATAGGACTCATGACTTGTTAAACCAATCATAATAATTAAGAATCAATTACCGAGCCCAAATAATATTTCTTCCTTTCATGCTGTATCAACATCCAGACAGCTGAGTATGCCTTCTACTGTCAGTTTCGATCAGGTCTTGTACACCGCGTTGCATTCATCTCTACTCCCTCCGTTTTTAAATATAACATGTTTTAGTTTTTGTCCACATTCACACGTGTCTACATGTTTTAGTGTGTCTGTCCACTCATTTAGCTCCGCACCTACTCAACATGTGAGGGATCTAAAACATCTTATATTTAAATACGGAGGGTGTAGTTGCGAGCAGAGAGATGCTACGGTGGCACATACTGGGGGAGGAATGTCTGTTGAGCTTTCTATGCAGGTTGGGTGCTGAAGATGGCTGAGTGGGAGAAACTTCAGGATGTTCAACTTTCACATAGGCACTGATCAAGTTAACTTTCACATAGAAACTTGAGGATGTTACACTTCCAAATTGTTGTACAATTAAATTCTTTACTCAGTAGTTAAAGATTCTAACATGCTTGATTTGTATAACACGAATCGTGGTTGAATCCAAATGACTGAGGACTTGAAAACAAAATGTTGACCTGGTGAACTTGGCCTCTGTTTCTCTGGGATGGAGTCAGTTCATCACATGGGAGGAGTCAGTTCATCACCTCAGTTTTGAGTATCCATTCACATTTTGGCCAAACCCTCACCATGAAGGACCGTTCAGGCCATAGTCAAAAAAGAAGGACCGTTCAGGCCTTGTTTATTACGAGTGTTGTTTGATCGGATGGAATTGGAGATTGGAGTGGATTTCATGAAATCTTTTCATTCACCCAATCTCTTTAAATGCTGTTTCAAAAAAAAAATCTCTTTAAATGCTCTCAAATATTTTTTTCATCTTTTCATCTCTGTTTACTACTATTCTTTAGTGGTTTTGATCTGCACAAAAACCAGACGGTTTGTGGGGGACACCATTTGTTTTTTACCCGTTCTGTTGCTAGTATATTTCAGGTGTGGTTAGATGTGCCCTCAATTTCAATTCCGTGACTGCTAATTTTGATGCGTTACCTGCTTGATTAGAAACTTTTTCTGTGAAGGACAGGCTCTATTATCGTCAAGGATTGCTGCGTTAATTTTGGCTATCTGGAAACCCAGAAATAATGCTTTTGTAACCGAGATTTCTACAACTCTAATATTTCAGATTTCTCACTGCATCTCGTATTGGGCAAAACAAATCTATAAAAAATGCTGGGCAAAGGGGTAAGTTCTGGTGGCAGCTGGGTTCTTCCACCAAAAGCAATGATGGGGGCCGCTGCTACTTCGTTTGACTAGCAACTGATGGACTGCAGTCTGCAGGGTTTCCTTCGTTCATGCTGTTTTGGTTCCTTAGACGATCTAGGTACTTTGCTCTCTTTTGCCCTGTGTGCCCGCCAAAGTTGTTGTCTATGTTGTCTCTGAAACCTGGAACTGGTAATAGTTTCGTTTTATGTTTCCGACATGCCGCTGAGGACTGAGGTTATGTGCGCATGGTTGGTGTGATGGGCACTTAAGAAGCACTTAACCGCTGAGGACTGAGGTTGTGTGGGGAGGCTGAGACAATGAAGCACTTGCTGTTTGGCTGTCCGGTTGCACATTTTGGGTGGTGGGTGCTTAAGGAAGCTTTGGGTTGGAGGACAACACCTGGGAGTGTTGCAGATTTTGAGAATGTGGTTTTGGGGTCGCCAGGCTCTAAAAAGAATATGCTTGACTGGGTTTTTTTTGGAGCGTTTGCTTGGTCGGTGTGGACCTCGCGCAATGATTTTGTTTTACGAAGGAAGAATTTTATCCTCTCCTCTGCAGGTAATTCATAAAATGATTTCCCTCATGTCGTAGTGGCTGATGCTGGCGCCGGAGAAGTTCAAGGATGATGCGAGGACAAGGCGAGACAAGATCCAGGACAAAGCTCGCGAACTTCAACTTATTTGCCGGCGGCAAGGAGTGGGATGAAGTCGGTGTTCCTGCTGTTGTTTCCGGGGCTTTAGGCTCTGTTCTGTAATATATAAGGAAGTGAAAGTTTGCGTTCATTGCTTAAATTCTGTATGTCTTGGTGGTGGTTGGTTTGGTTGGGGTGGATTGAGGTAGTTGTTTGGTTCTGGTGGTGGTCTGAGTGCTTTAAACTTGTAAACTGGGTGTAAAAATCCCAGGTGGATCCTTGTTCGAGCTTTTTAATAAAAGCTGGGCCATTTCTTTTCGTATGGGCACTTAAGAGCCGGGATAAAAACCTGATACTCATCTATATCAGTTTTCATTGGCAACGAAAACTGGGAGCCGTTGGCTCTTTCCTAAAAAAAAATCAATTTGAATATTTTTCCGAGTCCAAACAAGATTCTATGTCCTCATGTTCCTAAGAGAATTATCCATAAAACTGGTGTTCCAAGAAATATTTCTAAATCGGCTATTACTGGCTATCCAATTCCAAACAACTAACCTTGTTTCTGATGCACCGGTTGCACTAGCACAGCATCGCGGACCAACATGATTTTTTCACAACTTAGTTTTTTTTATAGAAACACATTGTAGACAGAGACGTTTACAAACACACACACGTACACTCACCCTTATAAAGGAATACACGTATATACCAGCTTTGAATGCAGGAAGGGAAACCTTAGAGCTATCTTCGCTTATCTTCCCAAGTAGACCATATGATTCTTATCATTTTATTTCTCTTTCTTTCCAACCAGGATTCCCGGTTATTCTGATTGGAGTGATGATTGGTGGAATATTGCACACAGGGCATGGTTTTCATGTGTCGGGGTCATTTCATTCCCTGCGGCTATTGGTACTTCCGAATTTCATTGACATTGGAAAGGACAACGCTCTCTTTGTCGGGCATTGCACTGGATCTTAGGATAAAAACTAAGGAGTTCAGACAGGCATGAGAAGCTCACAGATCTTTCTTCCCATCCCGACCTGTTGAAGGCATTGTATTGGGGAACTCGGCATTTCTCCGGGGTGAAAAACCTAAAATCTTCGATCGGGAGACGACAACGTGTGTGCATTGTTTCCTTCTTGTAGGCGTTGCTTTTAGATAACCTCTATTGTAGTCCGGGTGCTGTCTTTGGTGGTGGTTAGAGTGTTGCTGCTGCGAGTGATTGATCACCGTGGCGGGGTATTTTTTTCTTCTTTTTTATTTTCTCTTTTCAGTTGCGTGCATCCTATATGTCTTCGGCATCTTGTTGGTACAGAGGCTGGGTGTAATAGGTATCTTCGTGATATTAATATATTCCCCTTATAAAAAATAAAATCACTTTATTTTTAGATTGGCAAACTAATACCAGGTTGATGACTTCACTTCTCTTGGGAACTTGTTTCTTCCTTCACCGAAGTTAGTAGTTCGATTTTATGGGCAAGGTGCCATATATACCGGGAATCCAATCAAATGGGTCAAAGCAATCCAAGGCAGAAGGCCCGTTTAAATTACTAATCTCGTGACTTATATCTCTTTGAGCTTGTTGGATAGAAAAAAGGCGGGTAGATTTTGAAATTGACGAAGTCGTCACAAACAAGTTTGACAGACACATCACCTCCCACTAAAAGAATATCGTGGATTAAATCCAAATAAATGCGACCACTCATGCTAAATCTAAGAAATTTACCTGGGGTAAGTTTGTTCCACCGCAAGTAACCTAACATAACCATCTATGACCTTGTCCATAACTTAGTTTGTTCGCTCACGGACGGACGGTTGACGCTGAGGGGAATTCCACAGCGGTTGGCGTCTGGTCCTATCCTTGTGCGGTTGTGCCACAAGGGTTCGGCTGCGGCGTCCCTGGGCGGCGCCTTTCATTCCGGTGGAACGACCCCATGCAAGCACTTCGGTCAATTGGTCAAACGTTTGCCGGCCGCCGGCCCGCCGGTCTTCCTCCATTCCGCATGTCCACCGCCCACGCCGACCGATTACTTTCGCTATATCTTCACCTCCAATACTGGGTCGTAACAAGTGTACTGTGTGCCACACCCTTTCGATCAGCTAGCTGGTGGTGCACTGGTGGTGCTACTGCTAAGGAATTTCCCAGTTTGATATCCGTGCCCGTGCCATGCATGCTATTGACGGTGAACTCAACCGAGAGACTGGGCAGCACATAGCTATATTAGTAGCTTATAAGTGTCAGAAACTAAAGTCGATTCAGTCCGTTTCTGCAGCTAGCGGAGCAGTCGTTACTCGTTACAGATCAACAAACTTTATTAAAACTGTAAACGAATTATGACCTACGAAATACAAACACACCACAGGCAGGCGTACGTAGTTCCCTCCGATCCAGCAGTGGCGGAGCTGGCATGTAAGCATTGGGTTCAACTGAACCCAATAAAATTTATCAAATCTACACTAAATTAGTATTTTACATTTATTATTATAGCAAGAGTACAACATAATCAATAGAGCTGAACCCAATGAATATCTGCTCTACATTCGCCACTGCGATCCAGAATAAGTGTCGCTGATTTAATTCATGTACTAAATCAGCGACACTTATTATGGATGTGAGTGAGTACATCCTACATAGGTTGAATTGGCACGATCGCTTGTCGACCAGAAACTTCTCAGCTAGTATCAGTTAGGCAGGCATCACCGGTACAGGCAGCCGCCCTGTACGCCGGCGTCCAGTAGTCCATCGCGTTGTTGCCGTCCCGGTACACTTCGGGGGTCCAGGAGACAGGGACCAGGCAAAGCCCTCTCTCCCTCAGGTCATGCTCTCCCTCCACTTGGCTCGCCTCCGCATGAACTCCCCCCATGGACCGATGTTACAATTACCCTGAAATAGTGTCAGCAACTAGTGATTAGTTACGCCTTAATTTATCCTGATCATCTTGGGAAAATAACTTGCAGTAGCATTAGCCTGTACCTTGTTCCTGCTCGCGTTGGTGTACGGCTCACTTAGCAGCTGCAAAGAGTAAGAAGGTAGGAGAGGCAGGCCAATCAGTAATAGCTCAACTCGAAAGGGGTCACTCTCTGTGATGGCGATGGCGATCGACATGTACGCGTGCACTGTCCCTATCTCATGTTTCTGGTAGTAGTGTGCGAGACAGGACAAGTTGAAACATTCTTTATGCTGTTTCTCGGGTATATTTAAGCATGACTAGGAAGTCCACTTATAAAAGGGGGCACAACAAGTCAATTTCATATGTGGAACCAGCTAAACAGTCATTGCAACGATTCATTGCATCTCGGAAGATACCACGGATCGTGTTTCGATCGTGTGTGCGTATACGTTTCTCGTCCGGGGTACACTTTCTTTTTACTAGGAATGTCAGGGTGGGGGTAATAGGAATCTTCTACTTTTCCGGAACCTTTTGTGGCTAGGTAGGTCAAAATATGCAGAGCATATACATGCAGGGATTATTTGGAGGAATAACATGCAGAGAATTTTGCAATGGTGCTGTTACCTGTACTTGCTCGTGGAGAAATTTGATATACTTGATCGTTTCAAACAGCACCGATGCTGTATCCGTCTGCTCATATGTGCAATTTAAACAGGTTAGAGTAGTAGAATAATTGCAGTTTCATGGTCCTCATATGAACGAAATCTTGCTAAGCTTGAGTGTACCTTCCCAAACGGCGAAACGATTTGCTGCAGTGCTGTGATCTTCTCTCCCAGCTTCACTTTAGGAACTTGTTGCTGCATTTGGTAAACCAATGATCACCTCAAACATGCTAATTGAATGGTTTGCTTTAAAATGCTTAGATTGTTTTTGCTCTTACCTTGGGAGGTGATGTTGTGGACGCCTCTTGCTTCGATTTCTTGCCGGTGCTTTCCCGCCTTTCCTCCGATGATCGCTTCTTACGATCACTCGGCGCCGCTCCACTGCCGCTGCTGCTACTCTTGCCTGCTACAACCACATGCCACAGTTCAAATCCATTAGAAAACTACATAATCTGGTGTTTGAACAACTGCCACTAATTAGTTTTACTACTACTTGTACATGATTGAACATAGCCATCAAATGGCATGGATGTAATGTGCATGCAACTTACCGGCACGATCTCTTGCTCTTGTCTGCTGCTGTCAGACCTATCGGCGCATCTCATGTATGGCGGAGGCGGCACTGAAGTCAATTCTTTGGTTGATCTGTAGCCGCTGAAAGAACTGATGTCAAAAGGCTTTGCAGCCTCCATGGTCGGCCCTCCTGGCAAATCTTGTCAAGAACTCCCAAGCGTGAATAATCCAGGCTAGCGTGCACCCCAGCACTAGTGCGAGTACTTATTTGCTGAAGAAAGGAAGCCATGGGGTTCCCGTGTCCTTGCTGGTGGTGGCTGCTGCTTTCCTCCCTTTGACGGTGGCCGTCGACGTAGGATGGCATGCAGCTCAGCAAGTTCATTCCCTGGGCTTCCAGCGCAGCATTAGAACCGCTCCCCAAGAACAACGGCGAGCTAGCGGCGACCTCGTACTTCATCGGAGACACGTCGGAGCCTGCCTCAAACCGCGCCGTCAGGGCGGCTGGTGCTGTAGCATAACGGCCAGCTGGGACGTCGTCGAACATCTCCGGCGTCACGTTCTTAGACGCGAGCAGGTCAAGGAAGTTCTCCCTGTAGCCGGTGGTGTCATTACTTCTGAAGACAGAAACCATAGTTACCTCACATGAAGCATGACATAGTATTCCTGGGAGTTCGTAGGGCATGCATATAATTAAGTACTCACAGTTCTCCGTGGCTCCAGGCATGTCCGTGGACGTGGTCGCCAACCGGCAGGTGCATGTCTGCCACCGCTGGCACTGAGTCGGCGGTGAAGGCTGGGCCGTCGAGAAGAGCCGCCGTAGTCCCAGCGTAGAGGCTCCAGGAGGGGGGAGGCTGCAAGGCCGCATGAGCTTGGTGATACTCCCACATAGTGGCGGCCGGCGAAGTGGTGGAGGAGGCGCACGCAGCCGAGTCCGGACGGTCGTTTCTGTCCTGTGGCTGCCGGGGCATGAAATACTGGAGGTGCACCTCGTCTGCTGTTAGATGCATAACATGCGTGGATCGAACAAGGTGCAGTGCACTGAGTGGAGTGGACCAAAGCTGATGTGGGGGGGCCTATTTGTAGTCGTAGGCGCTTGGAATTTTCGCCCTTCCTTTTCCGGTGAGGATTTTGAGGAGGATATGCACACGTTGACATGACGCAAGCATGCGGGAAGACATCATTGAGAATTTTGTCTCTTTTCTTTTTCTAAAATATTAGTGCATTTGTATGCTATGGAGTAGCCATGCTTTAAAAGTTTCAGAATATCGATTGTTATGATATAGCTATTGTGATTCTGTATACTTTTAAAGAACTGTTTATGAGGTCTTGGTGAAGCAAAGGGCTAGCTACGTGTAGCTATCGGCCTTATATTATTCCCTTTTGAATTTTCGTCTAGTTTAGCTTCTTCAAAAGTTGAAGTACCTACCAGTCTGAAGCGTTGCATTTTATCTTGGCTCGCTAGAGCCTAGAGGTTTCTCACTTTATCATCTCACCAACCATTTAATCGTTCGACGGCTAAATTAAATCCCTTTATTATGGAAAAGGTACATTTCTCCCTTAAATATGGATTGAGTCTAAGTTTGGTCTTTCAACTCAAAACTCCAGGAACCACTTAGTACCTCACATGTCAGAACCATCTACGCCGACGGGGTGGCTTCGATTATGATTGACATGCTACTTCATCGGTAGTAAATAGAGAGGGGTGGAGCGTCTAGCAGAACTCAATGGTAGCACTCGGTGACAAGATTTATATTGGTTCAGACCCAAAAACAATCATATGGTAAAGACCTATTTCTTCTCTATTATCTCTGGGTGCTTCCATGTAGTCTCGAGAGGGGTCGCGATCACACTATGGTGGATGTTGTGAAGCGCTGAAAATGATAGAAAACGTTGCCCTGTTCAGTAGGCTCCTACCCCACATTATATACTTGGTGGGGTGTAGGGTTACAGATGCACTAGTAGGAAGCTGACTTTCTGTGGATTCACTATCTGTGGCGCATCAAACTGCCCATGCGCCACAATAAACATTCAGTGGCGCACCATGCCTAATGCGCCACAGTATTCTGTGGCGCATACGCACAACCATGCGCCACAGAAATAAGGTGGGTCCCGCCTCCACAAAAATCTGGTGTCATTTTTGTGGCGCATTGATCTTTCTGTGGCGCATTGTGCTTGATGCGCCACAAAAATGAGGTGGGCCCCTCCAATTATTGCATGGATGTTTTTTCTGTGGCGCATGCAGCATGGTGCGCCACAGAAAGACATGTTTCTGTGGCGCACCATGCTGCATGCGCCACAGAAAATATGGTGTGCCCCACCAACGATTGAAGGGGTGATATTTCTGTGGCGCATCAGGGGGGTGCGCCACAAAATTGCTGCACTTAGCAGTTTAGCGCAGGCGCGCGCCACCACTCGTGTGTACCGGCCATTCTCGACGCGCACCCGAGACACCCGCGAGGGCACGACGCGCCCGGCGACCTCCCCACGCCGACGACCTCCCCCGCCCGGCGACCTCCCCTCCCCCGCCCATCTCGCCGCCGACGACCTCCCTGCGCCCCGCCCCCGCCCAAGCGCCCTCGCCGCGCCCACACGCTCGGCGCCCCCGCGTGGCGACCCGCCGACGAAGAAGCCGCCGCCCTCGACACCGACGAAGAAGCCGCCACCTCGACACCGACACCGCCGGCCTCGACACCGCCGCCCTGTCCATCCCTCCCCGAGGTGCTGCTCCACTTCCATCCCTCTCCCTCCCCTCCACACCTGCACATAAGGTGTTTGGTCAAATGTCAAACCCAATTTTTTTGAAATTTTTGATGATTTGGTTGTTGATTGCTTGTTGTAAGTAGTTGCTAATACTTGTAGTTGGTGCTAGTTGTGTTTAGTCAATTTTGGAGACCAAAAAAATTTAAAATTTTGCTAAGTTAAATATGGTCACTGTTTAAACATGCCTACAAAAATGTCTTCAATTAAGGTTCTAGATGTATTCAAAAAATTATTTCTGGGGTTTACTATGAAGTACTAAGTTAGTACAAGAGATCCAGGAGGGTTAATGTGAAATAGGATCAAGATTTGATGCTTTAAAAATGCTCCAAACTTGGTACTTTTTAAAGGAAATGAAGATATATATGGATGTGAATTTTCTTATGCTTTTCTTGTGCAGACCACCGGCTTCGACTACATCAACTATCTTCTCAACTACAGTTCCCCTTTGGTGAGCTATTGGTTAACCCGGTGACCATGTGTTCTGCGCTACCACGACCATCGACCATCGTGTCGTGGTTGTTTGTGTTCTGACCAGCGTGTCGTGAATGTGGATGTTACCGGCCGGAGATGCCGGCAACATGATTTGTGAAATGTCTGCAGGTACCCATGAGGCCCTTGAGTTTGCCGGAACGTCGATTAACTTTCGTTCCGGCAAATTCAAGTACTCCATATGTCCCTTTTTTAGCAAAGGTCATGCCAAAAAAATTCGTGAATTTTGGCATGACTTTGCTAAAAATAGGACATATGGAGATGTGGATGTGGTATTGTGTTTGTTGTCGGCCGGCGGATGTGGATATGTGTTTATGTGATGTTGTTGGCTATTTTGTTATTGAGTTGTATCTTTTGATGTCTCCAAGTGTAGTGCTAGACTGCTAGGTGACTATTTTGTTACTTTTGTTATATTCTTGTGCATTATCATGTTCTATTAAATAATTTGCTACTTGTGTTTTATTTTCAGGAAGTTATGTCTCAATATACAGGTGTAAGGGTGAGGCCTAGGGCCGATGGGACGATCATGTACGGGTGCCAGATCCACATTGGCAAGATGAAGCGCTGGGTCGGGCAGTGGCCGACCGAGGAGGAGGCGGCACGCGCGTACGACTACTTCTGCATGCACGAGTACGGAGAGGAACGTGCACTAAAGAAGCTCAACTTCCCCGAGCATCGCCATCTCGTGGACGAACTAGCACCGCCGGGGATCAGACAGATTACCAAGTACATGGAGAGGGAGCACCACATGGCTCAGGCGCAGATTGCACGGCGGAACATCCGCCCCCATGACGACCCGTTGGTGAGGCAGCTGCTGCAGCAGGAGCCGGATCTGATGGCGTACCAGCGCCAGGTGTTCGGTTCACAGGATGTAGACATTTCATCATCGGCGGGTCCTTCGCACGGTGCGGCTCCGTCTCTGGACGACGATAGCGAGGACGAGGATACCTTCTGAAAGAACTTTGAGATGTATTGGGACGAGAAGAAGAAGGGAGAATGAACCAGAGAAACTTATCTTGCTAGCTAGCGACTCGATCGAGATGTATTATATGTAATTCTAGTTAGTTGACTAAATTACTTTTCTAAACCTTTTTAGAACCGTTTTATCAAGACGTATTATATGTAATTCATATTAGTTGTCTAAACTTGTCTATTTATTACTACTGATGTGTATTGATACTGCCACTAGTAGGAAACTGCCTTTCTGTGGATTCACTATTCTGTGGCGCACAGTTCCTTAATTCTGTGGCGCACCCATTTCTGTGGGGCACGCCACTGGAATGCGCCACTAAAAGACTAATTCTATGGCGCACGGCTTGGGTGCGCCACAGAATTGAGGTATTTCTGTGGCGCACGGACGTGGTGCGCCACCGAATAAATATTTTAGTGACGAGCTTTCTATGGCGTACACACCATATGCCACAGAAAGCCTTTTTGGTGTGTCACAGAAAGGCTTTTCTGTACTACTGATGGGCTAAGTCGGTTTAAATATGGAAAGATAAAGAGGTAAACTGTAACCAACTAATCTTGATTCGATCTGAGTCGGTTACAATCATATCCTGAATATTACATTTTTTATTATCTTGACGTCTCTTGGAGAAGTAGCTCCATCAAGCACATGGATGAAAAAACACACATGTTGCATGCGGCCTTCAAGTTGGACCAATATGTGATGTGTTCCTCCATGGGAAGTTGACCCTACAATATCGAGGAATAGCCGTGGAAGTCAATCGTGGTTGGTTCACTTCTCCACTTGAGGGTTTTGGAGCTCTTGGCCTGCGTGGTGCGACGGATTCGCGGCGGATGTGCAGAACGGTGCGTGTGGTCGTGGGTGGTGGACGTCGGGGCGGCGGCCCCGGAGGGTGGTGGACGTCGAGGCGGCGGCCTCGGTCTCCCACGCTACGACGGTTCTATGAGGCAGAGCCGTTGTCAAGCGGGGGTCTGGGTGGCGACCTGGATGGAGACTGCGCGGGCAGAGGGTTCGTCGACCTGACTGGATCATCTTCGGGCAATGCGAAGGTCGATCTGGTTGCTTCTCCGGGGCGGCGGCCCCGGTACATGGTGGTTTTGGTGGCAACCTGGATGAAGACTGCGTGGGCAGAGGGTTCGTCGACCATGACTGGATCGCTTTCGGGCAATGCGAAGGTCGATCTGGTTGTTACACCGGGGCGGCGGCCCCGGAGTGGGTGGTGTGTGTTGTGCCGTTTGTCGACTTGGGTCGTGTGGGCGACGGGTCGCTTCGTTTGTGTCATTCTTTTGTACAGATTGTATGGTTTTTGGACCCGGTTTCCCTTATAAACTGGGTCAACTCTTTCTATCTATTCGGGCGGTGGATTCGACCACCTTGTCCTAAAAAAAAACACTTGAGGGAGCCCGTTGGAGCTTGACTTACTTTTCCATTCACTGCCCCATTCATGGTTTTCCTCTAGATGACGAGTTCTGGAGAATGCAACCTTCATGTGATCGCCGAGGTTTTGATTGTGGGACTTAGCTAGGCATGCATGGTGGACTTGGGCTTGGCATGTCTCTCATATCCACCATCTCTAGGACCTTGTCGTTGAGGAGAAACTTGATTATGTGAGATCGCGAGTCTTTTCAACAAAGGTCCTTCAACATGAAGTGTGAAGTACGTGGTGGACTCTTGTCGTGGGTCACCGTAGAAAGTCGATGTGTGGCCAAAAAGCACCTAGAGTCATCTTGGAAGTACCTCTCCACCTTGGTTCCCTCTCCATTGTAGCAACTAGACATGATGAAAGCACAATTACCAAGATATGTGCATGGAATGGAGATGAACTCAACCAAGTTACCTTATCCTTCACAATGAACCGCCATTGAAAATCAGTACTTGAGAGTAAGTCGTCAAGAGTTCCAACCCAAAGCACTAGCACATCAAAAGGCTCATGAAACTCATGGACATACACAATGATAACGAGACTTGAACAACCAAAGGATTGAGCTAATGTACACAAGGGGTTCCAAGCGAAGACAATAAACTTGTGTTGCAGAACTACTAGGAGAGACACTAGTTGGAGTGTATATTTATCGGCGGGCTACAAATATGTACACTTGTACCATGCCTACTTGAAACTCATCGAGATTGGGCTTCCTACAAAGGCTATGACACTTGATTCTTCTCTCTTTCGGTTTTTTTTTTTTCATTCACCCCTTTCTTTGTCCAAAACTACGCATCAACTAGCGGTTACAACATTGATCGGATCACAACAAGATAGTCAAATATGCAAAGCCCAATCAATCATCAAATAGATAGTATCACTAGGATTAGGATAGTCGAAGGTTTGATTGGCTATCAAATAAATTGCAAGGGGGAAAAGATTCCTTGAAGTTTTTACCTTTCTTCGAAGATCCTTAACCTTATTGATAGGTTCCGACCTCGCTCCAAATTCGGCATCGTGCAAATGATGGGAAACCCCTCCTAGAGGATGTAGATCGTGTCCATCGCTTCAAAACGATACCAACATCGCGAAAATCGGAGTCCATATCTAAAACATATGACCAAAACCGTGAGCAAATTAAGTTGCCCAACAGAGGGAAGACCATGTATTCCTCGTAAGGCCGGATACTCTAGGTACCCGAATGGTTTGGGATTCTTTCCAGGCATATAACATTTGAATAGTCCGACGCGCAGAATGTGGATCTATAAATTGGGGCACAAAAGCATGCCTTCAAATATCGAGTGAGATGGGAAGAATTTAAATTAGCCCAAAGCAATGCAACACTGAGGGCAGCTCTTTTAGCCGCTAGCATAAACCTTTTTTTCAAGGATACGGCATGGAAGGCATATCAGGGTTCAGAGAACAAGGGCCAAGAGGTCAAGATTACATCGCGGGCTGGCACAGACGCCGAGCACGTACCCACGCTACCAAGCAGCTACAACTCAACACCTACTATTCGCCAAATATGCACCGCTCCGCCTTTAGAAGGCAATTTGGGATGCATTGTTGACCAACATACGAGCGCCTGTGCTGTCCAAAGATCTCGCACATCGCGCCGTCCCCCATGGCGCAAGGCCACCCACTCCACGAGAGAGTCTACAAGTTATGGTACCAAACCCTCCAACTGCTGCGAAGGCAAGCCACCGAAACCGATCTGACCAGAACGGCAAGCATAAACTTCAAGAATGATTCTAAAAGCGCAAACCAGTGAATGGTTAGCTTGATTAGAAAATGGAATGAAAATTACAATTTGAACGTAGAGGCCGGGTGTATTTGATCTCATTTTGATATTAATATATTCCCTTTATCACAAAAAAAGTTACAATTTGAATTCTGGGAGACAAAAAAACAAGAGGGCGATCATACCTTGCCAGCCTTCTCACTGCGACTATTGGCACATCATAAGACCATGGATGATGCCTGGATGGTCCACGAAAGGTACTTTTACTACACTCTGAATGGATGCAGGTTAATTTCCATCCTGGTGCACACATTTCCGAAGCACGCGGTTTCCCTGCGTGCCGTCACATTTCGATCTTTTTTCGTGATGAAAAAGGGAGTCATATTATCGAAGCAACTCAAAAGATACTCGCAGCCGCAGTTAGCAGCCTATTGCAGAGTAGTTCTGCAGCACCAAATACTGTAAAGCAACCGCCTCCCTCTGCATGCTTCCCCAAACCGTTGCATGCCCTGCAACAAACGATTCCTGGGAAGATAGATTTTTTTTTCGAGAACCCGCAGGAGATCTGCGCGTTATCTTATTAAGCTTAGGAGGAGAACAATGGCAAAAAATGGTTACAATACCTAACGGCAACCACCGCTAATCCAAAGATTAGCCACCACACACACGCCAACAACTACAAGAACTTGCTAAGCCTAAGCGGAGCAGCGAGGCCACGTCTCGACCAACACTGGCGACTTCCGAGAAACGACTACTCCATCCGAACTACCAAGCCAACGTACCCTCCACCTTTGAGTGCCTAGAGACAGATCGGCAAGCGAATGGCAGGGCTTGACCAGTCTTTAGGAAGAAGCTGTCTTGGAAGCACCACCGTGAGCGTACATAGCGCCCTAGAGGCTCATGCCCCGAGCAACAGCAAACACCGGCGCGCGGCACCGAATACCGTGTGTAACAGCAAGTCTTGTCTCCAAAGCGATGCTTCCAACAAAGAAGCGACGTCGAAGACGTCGCCATCGCCAATCCGGCATGCCGAATTAGGTTTTCACCCGGGGACAACACCATGACAGTTGGGGAGATGTCGGAGCTTCACGGTGACGCCTCCATGGAGGAAAACGACGCCCAAAAGGGCCGTCGTCGCCGGCACCGACAGAGGTCGGGCAGGACTTTCGTCCGAATTCCGCACACCAAAAGACCCAACTGCGGCAGCACACAACCCGAGCCATGGTCTACCGCGCCGCAGCAGCACCTTGTCGTCGTCGCAGAAGCGGTGTGGTCCACTCCACCACCACCATAGCAGCAACCAGCAGCAACAGCCAGCCCAGCAGCAGCTCGGCATCGCCAGAGCCAGCTATGCAGCCGAACGAGCATGGCCCGTGCGGCCCAGATCGGACCCGCGAGGCCCAGATCGGGCCTGCACGCGCGCCAGCAGCTCGCCGCAGGTCAGCCTCTCCGCACCGGCGGGCAGCCGCCTCACGGCGCCACCAGCAGCTGATGAAGGACACCGCCGACCGAAGCATTGAGCCGCCGCTTCAAGCAACCATGGAGGCAAAGATGCGCCTGAGCGCCGAGCGCCTACCATGGTTTCAAATTTCAGTTTCGGAAAAATTTCGGCCACCACTGAAATCATTGAAATTCAGTGATTTCGGTTTTCGTTTCGACCAAATGACCGAAATTTTCTCTTCAAATTCGTTTAAATATTCAAAATATTTTTAATAATTTTTGAATTCCTATGTAATACTGAAAGTGCTGAAATATTTTGACCGAAAGGCAATTATTTCGCGGTGTACCGAAATTACTGAAATTCAGTGAATTTCGACGAAATCTCACTAAATTTGAAAACCATGACGCATACACGGCGAGCTCCCCCCCTAGCACCTTGTTGGTGGCGAGGGCGCCCGCCGCCGCCACGTCGACGGCCCACGGCGGCGGCGGCGAGGGTGGCGGAGGTGGGAGGGGCCGGCGGCGGCGGTTTTTTGGGGTTCCCCTGAGTCGCCCCGTACGGAGCGACGCGGGGGTCGGGGGAGAAGTTGTGCGATTCTAGATGTTGTTCTTACACTAGCATGAATACAAGATATGCCTTTGGGAGCGGAGAGATCTACGCCGTAGAAGTTAGGTAAAAGGAGCCTTGCACGCTTAACTTGGACGCATCATATCACGTCACTTTGGAATTCGGCACATATTCGTCTCAGCCTGACCTTTTCCTCAACTTTACTGTGTCCATGGCAGGTGATGTCTCTATCATCGCTGAATGAAGCCATGGACATCACAGCTCGGGTTGAAGAGGAATATTCTCAGACAACGGTAAGCAGCAGTCACTTCGCTGGCTCTCCCTGGTCTTGTTTGCACTTGAGTTTGTCAGAGTGGCTCAGTGCCATGGGCATGCATGGAGCTGGAGGGGCTTGCTAGCTAGCTGGCTGAAGCCTAGAGCATCTCCACCGGCACACCCAATTCCGGTTCCAATAGACGTTTTGGGTGCGTCGGCATAAAAAAAAACCAGCGGCGCGCCCAATAGAAAAATAGTTGCCGGCGCGCCCCAATATAGCGTCCGGCAACCCCGCTTCGTGCCCAGATTCTAGGGACGCAACCGGGCATGCCGGCAACCGCGACAACGCGCGCCTCGTACAAACCCGACGTACGGGTCCGACGCGTCAGCCGCACAACGGCCGGTTAGCGCTATTTACTGCGACTTGAGCGGTTTCCCAGACGCGCGTGACGCGTTGCGCCTCGTCTTCCCTGACGCGCGTCGTCGGAGTTACGTCGCGTCGCCTCGGGAACCGGCGCCGGAGTAAAGCGCCGGAGTAAATGGGGCGCGTTCCCGCGCTCTTCCTCCTTATATAGACCGCGCTGCCCACCTCCCCGCCGCACCCCGCTCTTCCTCATCGCCGCCGCTCTCTGCTTCTTTCCTCTCCCACCGGCGACCATGGCACACAACCACCAAGCGTCCGGCAGCGGCGGCGGCGGTGGCCCCAAGACGTGCCTGCGGAAGGACGAGGCGGTGTTCTTCCACCACCACCACATCCCTGTACCGCCGGGGTTGCGCCTCCCCAGCAACGGCGGCTGGCAGATGTCGGCGATGGGGTACGTCGTGCCGCCGCCGCCGATGTGGGAGCGCTTCCGTGACCTCGTCCGCATACGACGCCGGCAGCTGACGTCGGAGCAGCGGGCGGATCCGGAGTACGCCGTCGACAGCCCCAACTGGCTCGCGATGCTGGAGGCGCAGCGCGAGGTGGCGCTGGACGACCACGAGGGGATGGATCGGCCCTACCAGCACAACGTCGTGTGGAGGCGGCGCTGGTGGGAGGGCCGCGACTTCCACAGCGTCATGCGGCAGTACGGCTACGCTGCCCCCATCGACCGCGCCGTCGAGCTCTGGAAGATGCCGGCGAGCTCCTCGTCCTCCTCCAGCGCGCGGTCAACGACACCGCCGACCCCGCGCTTCGTGAAGGTGGTGCCGCCGCCGATCACGAACAGCGGTAGGAGGATCAAGACCGAGCCTGGACGGTCGGCGCCGCCGCCCAGGAACAGCGGCGTCATCATCCGTGACTTTGGTCCGCCGCCGCCGACGAACGCGCCCCGGGTCAAGCCTGAGCCGGGAACATCCAGCTCACGCGCCAAGGTCAAGCTCGAGCCAGGAACGTCCTCGTCCCGCGGCAAGAAGCGCGCCGCGTCCGTGGCGGCGCCGGCGCCGCGCACGCTGTCGGAGGAGGAGGCCGAGGTGCAGTTCTAGAGGGACCTCGCCCTCGCGGAGAAGCTCTCGTTCGACAGGATCAAGCCGGCATCGCGGTAGTACGCCGAGCACTGGTCGTGCATCGAGAACAACATCATCAACCTCGACGCCGACGTCCAGATCGCCGCCGCGCCAGCGCCGCCCCGAGTGAAGTTGGAGGTGAAGGAGGAGGAGGAGCCGGCCGAAGCGCCGCCGCAACAGGAGGCCCACGAGTGGAACAACGTCGACTGGGACCGCTACTACTGGACCGGCGAATAGACTAGGTTTAGTTTAAATTTCGTCGCATTTTGTAAAAAGTATTGAATTTCAATAAAATGCGTTAAGTTTAAATAAATTCGAGTCTCAATTTTTTCTTCTCAAAAACCTATTGGGAGCAACCGGTGGGGCGCGCCGCTCCCAATAGGCGGCAACTGTTGCCGGCGCGCCCAACAGCGCTTGTCCAACAACTTTGCCGAACGCTCTATTGGACGCGCCGGTGGAGATGCTCTTACTAAAGATCTTCCTCTCTTGTTGCATCTCTAACCGATCCCCTAAAATCGGTTAGAGGAGTAAAAATAGGGAGGTGTGGCACCTAACCGATCTCCAAACGGTTAGAGGAGTAAAATTTTACTCATCGGAGGAGTAAAAGTGGCCTCCGATGAGTAAATATAGGAGTCGGAAGCCAGTTCCGAGAAAAACTCGGCCAAGGGCAAACTGCCCCGATTTCATCTCCGCCTCGCCATATCCTTCGCTCCCGGCCTCCAATCCGTGCCCGGCTCCGGCGGAGAGGTCGAGCACGAGCTCGGGATCGATTCCTGACCTCGTCCCTCAAGTCCCCGGCTCCGATTTCTTCCCTCCGCCGGGAGACCCTTGATTTAGTCGGGGCACTGCAGGCTCCTCGAGGTCTTCCTTCCCGACCTCCTCCCGCCGGCCCCGTCCTGCCCCGCGCGCCGCCACCGGGAGACCTTGATGAAGTCGGGCGCCAGCGTGAGCTTCTCAGCGACGCCGTTGGCAGAGACCATGAGCACTATGAAGACGCGGGTGGTCTTGTAGAAGTCGGCAGGTCGGAGATGACGTGCTTCACTATCACCTGCACCTTCCAGCGATCCCGCCGCCACTGTGCGCAAGTTGGCCACAGCCTCGCCGGCAATCTGAGTCGCCCTCGCGTGCGCGCCTTGCAGGTCCCCGGAGAATTCCTTCTGCAAGACGGTGAATTCCTTCTTTCCAAATCTTCTCAATTCGTTTGCAATAAAGAACAAGGAAAGAAAGATTGGAATTTGGGATTTCGGTAGACATGGGGAAAGAAGCAGAGCTGGACTTGTTTTTTATGCCAATTGCTGCTCGAGGACGAACTCGGCCACAGTTTAGATTTGCGGTTGTTTGCTCAGCTCGGTTCACGAAAGACGCATAGCACCTGTTCGATCAAATGTTTGAGCTAAATTTTAGTTTTAGGGAGTTAAGTTTAGGAGTTCGGTTCCGCGCCGTCCACCTTTAGAGGAGTATTTTTACTCCTCTAAGTTTTAGGAGTCGGTTTACTCCTCTAAAGTTTTGTGGATCGGTTAGAGATGCCCTTATTAGTTCCCTACTCACTGCACCACCTTGCCTTGTTTCCTTTCCCTGATCTCTCTCGTTCGGTGAGCATTGGTGCAGCGAGTGCGGTGCCTCTTGGACTGGCAAAAGCTCGTCGTAGGGTTGGTGAGTGACGGTGGTGGCGTCGGTAGTGGGCTGATGCGAGGTTTCGGGGCTGCAATCCATTGCTTCCAGAACCGTTTGAGACACATACGGCGTGTGATGAATGGGAGGAAAGGCTGGAGCCTGCAATCTGAACACAGATTAAAATCAACAGCAGGTCAGCTGAAAAAAGAGGAACATGCGAACAGCATAACATGTCTGCTTTCATCAACTCAGGGCAAAGGCATCACTGGTCTAGGGAGGTATTACATGTGTTTCAAAATATAAAACGTTTTGGTAAGCTAAAATGGCCTACAAAAACATCTTATGATTTTCAGTGGAGGTAGTAGTTAAGTAAATAGAAAAAAGATAAGAGTCTTGAACTGTGTATTTGTGACTCAGTAGTAGTATATTGTATAATCATTTACAATGCTAAATGTCATATATCATGCAATATTTGATTAAGTTGAACCTTCCTTAAGATGGAGCTGCAGATACCAAGCACTGTACATCATACATTTTCCTCTTGTGTGAATAGAAAACTAAGGCGACTGCAAGTCAACCTGTGGTTGGATGGTTAGCAGGGTGGTTATACCCTTAACCCACCAGAGTTCAAACCCCAGGTTTGACATCTGTGTGTTGCATTTAGTCGGAATATTCTTTCAGTGGGAGGCGACGTTCCCGTCGACAGCGAGGCGCCCGTGGTGACTTCGTCAATTTCAAGACTCAATCCGCCGGCTCAGTTGCGTGTGTGCATTCATAGGGGGTGTGAGTGTATACTCGTGTATGTGAGCGTCTGCGTTTGTACTGCGTTTCTCAAAAAAAAAAAAAACTAAGGCGACTAAAGCAGGTATATTTTTCATCAAACTACCAAAATGAACACCTTATGCATGGGCCGGTTGCATATTTCTATCAGTAGCTAACAAATATAGAAGCACACAGTTTGGAACATAACATGTATGCGGGTATGGGCCCTGTAATTCTTTTTTTCTTAACGAAGCAGTATTGTGCATATTGCCATCTAGAGAAAGAAGTTTGTGCGTCTACAACATCCCACAAGACGAGCCGGGATTCCATTCAGGTTTCAACCAAAATTGTCATCTGACTATCTGAGACTGATAATTGCCACAAAATATTGGAACTATTCGGCTAATGCATTAAGCAGATAATAGTATAAAAAATGATGATACTTGTATAGACGTATTAAAACTAAAATTAGCCTTCCAGCAACTCACCATGAACTATGGAACCACACCCCGGCACGTGGCCATGTAAAAGAAATGATAGTGGAGTATAAGTTTAAATTATGTCCAATCAGAAGCAACATGCCTCAAATAGCCTTTCTCCATACCAATAATGCACTGGGACCTGCATATATTGTAGAGTAAATTGAAAAGACAGGTTTGGAATTTTATACTAACAAAACTTCCAGTGGGAAAACCGGAATTTCTCAAGACACTTGTCAGCATAAGGACATTTGGTCCAGAGTCAAAATGATTGGCTTTTAATCTGTAAAGGTACAAAATTAATATTTACGGGCTATAACTCTTGAGCACTAGACAGGGAAGAGTGCTGTATGCTCACAAATAATTACCGTGGCGTCCACTCCAAACAATATAATCCTTACAAAACTCTTCACTGATCACCGCCCTGATCTGATCCCATAAACATTGGCATTCTAAATAATTTAATCAGAGGAAGAGGATGCACGCTCCGATAGTTATGACTAAACTAGTGGTCTTCAGAGTGAGCTACCTATAACTGGTTGTCTCACATCAACCCAAAGGAATGATTTGAGAGGCACAGCAAGCACTTTTCATCAGGCTCTTGTTTAGTTTAGCGAGGGATAAACAACTTTGAATTGCATTGTCAAAAGAAATTCGTTTCCAATGCCGCCACCCTATCCCCATCTGTGGTGCAGGACACCCATTCTGCACTCCAGATAGTTAACTGAGAAAAAGCATGGACAAGAGAACTTTTCCTCTGTAGGCTCAAAACTCAGTGTCAAATGGTCATTTGGGTGAGATGTCAACCTAAGTGGGGTGGCAAAAGTTTTCAACTTGAGCTTCGACAAGAGACAGGAAGAATCACCACCCCCACCGCCTCCCCTCTCTATCCTATCCACGTTTACAACATGGTTAAGAAGAGTAGAAGACCATAATCAAGGAATTCAGGTCCATCACGCCTACTAATAAAGGTCCTTTTTAGGCGAACTGATAAAGCTCCTCAAGTGGTTATATTATATCGATGTGAATGACTACACAAGGACCCTCCACCTTTAGGAAAGGGAGAGAGACAAAACAAGGATAGGCAGCATTAAGCACGCGCAACATATATTCTAACAGAAGAGGCAAATCGCATCAGCAGCGAGGCCCAGCGTACGGTGAACCTAATGACATGCAAATAAAGGAGTTTCTTTGTTAGCTCCAAGTTGACCTCGCTGTGAAATGTGTCAACCACTAGAATAATATAAGAATAGAAGCCTGAAGGCAAGGACAATCAACTCTCTCCCCCTTGATTTGAAAGATGTCAAGCGTGAAGGTTCCCCACTAACGATCTTAATAGGTGTTGGTGGAGGTCGTCGACAAAGATGGATGAAAACAACACGTTCCAATGAGAACAGTTACTTGGATCTCCAGGTAAGTGTGTAGTTCATTCATGTGTGACAAACTATGAGATAGAGGCCAAGAAGTTTTGGACTCTTGTTGTGCCTCTCCCCTGTCGTGACATGGAGCAAGAGTACATGGTCGCTCTGATTAGGTCAAAGGCTTTGAGCACTATGTATGAGGAAGCTGGTCAAAAGGTCAGTCATGTCTCTTGAAAGGTCCCATGGTGGATCTTATGGCACACTCTATTGGCTGCACATATTAGTACACCACTACAGGAATGGAGCTATGTGTCGACGGCCGGCAATTCCTACCCCGACGGCTTTTGGTCGGGAAGCATAGGCCGCCTCGAAATCTACGCCGAGGGCCAAATCTACGCCGAGGGTGGCCGTCGGCGTTGCCTGGCTACGCCGAGGGCAATTCCTATGCCGACGGCCAGGTCGACGGGCTGGAGCCGTCGGCGTAGACCCCGACACGACCAGCCCGTCGACCTGGCCGTCGGCATAGGAATTGCCCTCGGCGTAGCCAGGCAACGCCGACGGCCACCCTCGGCGTAGATTTGGCCCTCGGCGTAGATTTCGAGGCGGCCTATGCTTCCGCTCATACGGAATATGAGGCGGGCTATCAAGAGTGGCCACAGAGTAGTGAGGCCTACACCTCGTACCAAGAGTTGCTTGAATTTGTAAGTTTCTACATTTATTTTTGCAAAAGATGACAAGTCCCACTTTCCCTAGTTTGAACCTCTATTTCTGCAACGTCTGTCATCTAAACTATCTTGCAGTCGATGATGACGTTTCTTACCACTGGAGAGCGGGTCCCCCCGATAGGAGAGCGGCCTCCTAGGCCGGGGCCGCCGCCACGGTTTCCATCGAAGGACGAATTCGCTCTCACATACTACTCATTGATCCCGGTAAGTTCTTTGCCAAACCACCGGTTACCGCTTTCTTTTGCCTCGCAAGTTGCTAACTCTTGCTCAAACATGTAGGGAACGGGATGTTCGGAGAACGAACACTTTGGTCGTGCTTCTCCTAGTGCCTCAGCGGGTTCGCGTGAGATCATACCGTTTCATCCCGATGCTGGTCTCTCGTCCGGTGCTTCGCCGGGTTCCTGTGAGATCACACCGGTACATTCCGGTGG
The DNA here is from genome assembly GCA_947311845.1 of Poa pratensis. Classification (NCBI taxonomy): domain Eukaryota; kingdom Viridiplantae; phylum Streptophyta; class Magnoliopsida; order Poales; family Poaceae; genus Poa; species Poa pratensis. The sequence continues at coordinate 28,104,793 of CAMZMU010000081.1, forward strand.
TCCTTCTCCAGGTGCTTCGCTTGGTGCTTCGCCTGCTGCTTTTGCCTTCTTCTGGTGGTTCTACTGCTGCGCCGAGCCGTCGGTCGCCTGTTCTCACTGCGGGAGAGATTGGGCTCACCCCGTCGCCGCCCCCAGATGTAGGTCTTTTGGCCTCGAGGCATTTAGCTATGTATGATGATAGCCCTATGTGTGTGTATCTACTTGATGATGTAGCATTTTGGATGATGATATGATCTTGTTTGCCTGTTATTATTGTTGTTATTATTGCTGTTAATATTGCTGAAACGAGCTGCTGGAACAAACAAAAAAATATCCTGGCAACACCTATGCCGAGGGCATTGCTGTCGGCATAGGGCTGACCATTTGGTCACTTGCGTCAGCCTATGCCGAGGGCAATGCCGTCGGCATAGAGCCATGCCTGGGCTCCCCAGGCGCTGCCACATCCCAGCCTATGCCGAGGGCAATGCCATCGGCATAGAGCCATGCCTGGCTCCCCTGGCGCCGCCACGTGGCAAGGCTATGCCGAGGGCTTTGCCGTCGGCGTAGCGGCTGCCATCCTCAGCGGCTCGACGTGGGGCCCACTTGAACTGTGCCGACGGCCTATACGCCGACGACTTGGTCGGGCCGTCGGCACAGGTCTACGCCGACGGCCTTTTAGGCTAAGCCGAGGCCGTGGTACGCCGAGGGGCATACGCCGACGACGGTTTTTTGCTATGCCGACGACTATTTAGGCTAAGCCAAGGCCGTGGTACGCCGAGGGGCATACGCTGACGGCAGCTGTCGGCGTAGCCTGTGCCGACGGCAAAACGGCGTAGCGCCTGCTTCCTGTAGTGCAAGAGCTAGTGGTTCCATCACCAACTGTAGCTAGGTGTGAATTTGCACTAAATGACAAATAGGATGCATATCATATTCAAATTGTCACGTCATATGTGTGTGAAATGAAAATACTCGCTGTGGACTGAGAAAATGCTTCAGTATGATCGATAATATGATAAGCCACAGGTTAGCTTATTTAAGAAGCATGTGGTGTATGTATACAGGTACAAATATGAAAAAATGGGATGGATTTGCTGCCATTGCTGGAGACTAAAATAAATAAAATGTGATATGCATAAATAGAATTAACCTGGAGAGGGTAGGATATGGCAGCTCATCTTCTTAAACCATCTTTGGTGCAGGTTCAGCAGTCAAGAGCTCAATATTTGTAGTAACGGTTTCAAAAACAGTACATCTTATATTTATTTCGAAGATGATACTAGAAACCAAAGCTATAAAAGTCTCAAACGGAACACATACAAGGAAATAGAACCTAGAGACGAAGAAACTCCATACAGAACCATCATCATCTAAGGGGAGATTAATATCTGCACATTCAGCTTTTAATACCCTCCCACGTACTCTGGTCCTCCCATGTCCTGCAAAAACTAGCATTTGTTACAGTACTTTATACTTTCAGTATGTTGCAGCATATTTTACCCGTCATTTGTACGCATACATATACTGGCCCTTGGCCTCATGTAAATACAAATTGCATGTTTCCAAACATGGTATCACAACTTAGGGTCTTTCCGGACGCCTCAAGTCGTCTATCCAGATTGATTTTTTGGGTCTCCACATCGTTTCTTGTTGAACACCCTCCATTAAATATGTTGTCCACTTCCCACCCAACATCAGCCGATTCGATCTCGCGCCCATCACCTCCCGTAAGCCTAGGGTCGATTTCCTGTCAATTTCTGCTCGCTGGGAATTTGTCGTTGGGACACTCTCTGTTACAGTCGGTGATCAATTTCCTGCTAGGAACGCCGCCGTATCCTCTAGTCGCAAGCCAACTGGACTCACGCAGCACCCCATCCTTGTTATACAGGACAAGCTCGGCTTTCTAGGATGAAGGGTCAAATATCAACGCTCGAACACGAAGGACAAGCTGTGGAGGAAAATATCGATCGGATCAAGAGTCTAGCCAAGCTAAGAGATGTGCTTCAGAACAAATGCAATAGGTGCAAATCCCAAAAAAATACTCCTATTGCTCCCACCAAGGCGACAAATCCCAAAATACTCTCTGTGCGTGGACGTCGGCTCCCGCCCACCGCACAGGTGAGACTTGACCTCCCAAATCCTCCCATCGACTTGGTCCGCATGACCACCACAAATTTTATGCACCTGCCTTGAATCCATGACATTGAACAAATTTTGTGGAGCCTACTAATTCAGAAGATGTTTTTATTTGAGGGAGAGAACTTTGTGCAATGAGAAGTAACAATATGTGAGCATCAAGTTGAGGGATGAGAAGAGTACATGATATGTATTTTTGTGCATGCATTCATGTAGGCAACGGTTTAGAACAAATATAATGCAGCCACGATCGGAGCAAGACATGTGAAATGCAGCCAGTGCATGAGCATCGAGGCCCCGTTGGATGGCGCACTGCGCCGCAGCCGGTCGTTGATGTCAAGATCACTAGCCGGCCATAACAGGCAGCCGTCGACACATCCCACGAGCAGCGAGGTGAGGTACTTGATAAGAATTTTGTTACTATGTACTTTGAGATTTCAGAGGCTGCTATTGACATGAATATTCTTTCTGCTGGAGAGGCTGGTGCAAAATATACATTAGAGGAATGGAAAGTTAAGGATTGAGGTGGTGTTCTTTCTTCTCGGTTTCTACAGTATGCTGATATATACGTGCAGAGCAGTATTCCATCGACTGATACTTATAATGGATTGATTAGAGTAAGAACATGATAAAAAGAGATTAACTCAGCAGATTTATGGAATATTTTCTGGTCTGGTGTATAACACCAAGAAGAGGTAATGTCTATATTTTTCTCCTGAAATTGTTCTCAACATAGACTTCTTTACAATGAGCTGTAAGAGAGTAGGATGAAGTTTCAAAAACTTGGAGATCCTGAATTTTAAGAGCAGCCTAAAACTTTACCCTGAGTTGTTAATATGACCAAAACTTGGATGCCAACAAATGCACCAAATAACAAGCACACAAAGAATTAATATTTTGTCTTCATTAGTCAATTACTTTTTTATTTGTATTTACTTAGGATTGGCTGCTTATTACAGGTATCATATACAATCTCTTTATGTGTTCTCACTTAGGCCTCATGCTCTTCAGTGTTTAAAAAACAAGAGTTAATTTTGTTGGGGAGAAGGTTGCATTATTTTGCTTGCTCCCAGCTCACTTTTCAGCTGCAGCCTGCAGGTCCTTTTTGAGCTAGATCCTTCAGGTATGTGGTCATCAATCCGTTCTACACAAGTTATTTTGTAGAATTCGTGGATAGTGTAACTATGCAGTTTTTTTGTTGCATTAGTGGCACTTAAGCATGGGCGGAGCTATGTAGCAGTGTAGCAGTCAGAGCCCCCCCCCCCCCCCCCCCCCCCCCCCCAATTCTGGTCTAGCAAGCCTCTGTGACCCATTTGCTCCCCCATGAGCTCGGCCCAAGCTCCGGCACTGACTGAAGTTCACTTCGCAGCATGATATTTACAAGTTAGTAATTATTACTCAAAAGTCATGCTTTTGTTGTACATTTTCCATTTTAATTGATCTGATGTCCCAATGATACTAAGATGTGAAATTGTGGAATTATACGATGTTCCCGTTTTTCATTGGGGTCATTTAATGGATTGCCCCTACCAGCCTTGTTGGACTCATTTTTGCCCCTTGTTGCGAATCGTCCTCAGTTTTGCCCCTAGTTCATTCGCAGCTACAATGGTTTGCCCTAAACGGCAAGTTTCTAGTCTATTCCGTGTGATGGCGTTACTGACAGTGGGTCCGCAACTTACAGGTGGACCGCCTGGGTGCAGGGCTTAGAGGTGGGACCGCCCAACGGCCTGATGCCCCAATCTGTCCATGCGCGCCTGCTCCCGACCGGCCGTTGTGCGCCGCCGCCACCACCACCTGCGCCGCCACGGCCGTCCCGCGTCACCACCAGATCCACCACCACCAGCAGATCCGCCGCCACCGTCCTGCGACGACACGGGTGGGGCGCTCGTTCCGCCACTGCGGCCGCCACCTGCTCGACCCGCGGCGGGGCTCCTTCCGTGCGCCCGGCCGGAGCGCTGATAGGTGAGGGGCTGGTGCACCCCACCAGGTCGTTGGCGGCGAAATGGCGAGCGGCAGCGACCCCGGAGTAGCTGGCGAGGCAGGCGTCGGGCCGGAGACCCGCCGCGTCCACGACTGGGTTCCCCAGGGGTAGGGCTTCCTCCAATTTAGCTTGTTTGTGCATTTCAACAGTCGATCGACATAGGACGCTATTTATTTCTGCAATTGGACATAGCTTGGTTGTGCATTTGAGGTTAATTCTGCAATTGCGTCTCTGTTTTTCTGCAATTGGAAAATGGGTTCCCGAGCTTGCTTGTGCTGATTGCGTCTCTGTTTTTCGTGGGTTAGGATGGAGTTGCGGTTTGCTTTCTTGGTGAGCATTAGAAGGGAACGGTACATCCTGGATGAAGACACCCAGAAGAAGAAATTCCAGGGAGGTTTCGATTATTCAGTGCCAATGGATTGCAATTGGAGTTTCAGGCAATTTGGGGAGGTCCTTTGCAGCCCATATCCTTGGGGTTTGCATGACGAAGTGGAATTCAAATACTACGATGGGGGGAAAAATTGGGTGAAAGTTAGCAATGATGCAGAACTCGCTACCATGTTTGCTAAGCAGAAGGAGAAAGATAAATTCAATGTGAGGCTGCAAATTGATGTGGTTGTGCCGGAAGTTGGACCTAGGGTGACGGGTTCATCTTCTCGGACAGAACCATCTCGTCGTAAAGCCAATTCTAGCCAGAATAGTTCAGTTCATCCAAAGCGACGTGGTGGCTCGACAAGCGTGGGCACCGGCAGAAGGGTACCTGTTGAAGTGGAGTCTGATGCTGACATATCTGGGGATGATGAAGAGAGGCTATATTCTGATGTTGTTCAGAATTTACGACGGACATCTCGTGCTGCTGAATCTCGTGCTGCTGAAATCCCAGATGAGGCTGACAGTGAGCAAGAAGATGAGGAGGAAGACCTTCCAGCTGTTGAATGGGACCCTGAGAACCCTCATATGGCAGAAGGTACCATTTTTTCATCCATGAGTGAGTGTAGAAATGCACTTGTGACGTACTGCATCAAGGCAGAACGTGCATTCGTTGTTGACAAGAGCGATAAACAACGTTACACAGTGCATTGTGTGACTGAGGGTTGTCCATGGAGGATGCACGCATCTAAAATGCGAAAAAGCACGAATATTCAGGTCAAAGTGAACCCTTTTAGCCACACATGCCAAGAATCAACTCTCAGGAAGGAAACAATCAGTAGAGCCAAGTCAAAATGGGTGGCAGATGAAGTAAAGAAGTGGGTGGCAGAAAACCATCAAGTGGGTACAAAGGAATTGCAGAAAAACATCAAAGACAAGTTCAAGATAGATTTACCATACATGAGGGTCTTCAATGGTAAACAAAAAGCTATGGAATCTATCTATGGTAACTGGCATGAAAGTTTTGAATTGTTGTATTCATTCAAAGCTGAAGTGGAGAGGACAAGCCCAGGTAGTATTGTTGAAATTGATCACCACTCAGTGGAGTACAGACTGAAGGGAGTGACAAGGACCAAGGAATGCTTTAGAAGGGTTTTTGTGTGCTTTGAGGCTTGTCGCCTGGGTTTTTTGGCAGGCTGCAGGCCATATTTGGCTATTGATGCTACTTTTCTCACAGGCAGGTTTAAAGGACAGTTAGTAGCAGCTTGTGCAGTAGATGCACACAATTTTGTATTTCCAGTTGCATACGGTGTGCTGGAGACAGAGTCTGAGGAGAGCTGGACTTGGTTTTTGCAGAATCTGCGCCGGGCTATTGAACATCCCAATGGGTTGGTAATTCATACAGATGCCTGCAAGGGTTTAGAAGTGGCTGTGGACAATGTGTTCCCTGGAGTAGAGCATAGAGAATGCATGCGTCACCTTGCTGCAAATTTTGTGAAGAAATTCAAAGGAAAGATATATACTGACAATTTATGGCCAGCATCTTTGACTTGCAGTGTGAGGAAGCATAACTACCACATGAGGCAGTTATACATGAATGCCAAAGTGAAGGAATACTTGGAAACACACCACTCCAAGTTATGGGCCAGAAGCCAATTCAGTGAACTGAGCAAAGTTGAGTATGTGCACAATAATCTTGCAGAGTCTTTCAACTCAACGATCCGGAAACTAAAGGATCTTTATTTGGTGGATTTGCTTGACAAGATAAGGATAGAATACGCGCAGAAGTTTCATTTTCGTGATGGAATAGCTGAGGCAAAATTCATGGGCCACATTATCATCCCTTCCGTGATGACTGAACTGAAGAAGAAAACAGAAGGCTTGGAAATGAACATGATTTTATTGTCGGATACCACTGCAGAGGTATCAGTATTGGATAAAGAGCAGAGAGCCTGGAGATATCCAGTGGATTTAGAAGCTAGAACTTGCAGTTGTAGGAAATGGCAGATAACTGGGTTGCCATGCATTCATGCTTTGTTTTTCATCACTTCTCTCTCAGGTCCAGCAGGGAACATACAACAGTATGTTCATGAGTACTACTCTGTTGCAAAGTTCAAAGCCACATATGCACATGCCTTGCCTGCTTTGGAGGGAAAACAACAATGGGACAGAGTGGACCCTGGATTCAAGCTTTGCGCTCCAGTTCTGAAGAGAGCAGCAGGTAGACCGAGGAAGAGTCGGTTCAGGCGTCGCAGCGAAGGAGCTGGACTTGGAGCAAGGAAGCGTAAGTGCACAAGGTGTGGTGGGTCTGGTCATTTCGGTAAGTATTGTGATAATGCAGTAGATCCAGCGTTCGGAGAGAGTTCCGATGAAAATCCTGGTCAGCAGCCGGATGCAACAGATGATGATGCTCGAAATGATGATTCAGATGATGATGCTCCAAATGATGATTCAGATGATGATGCTCCAAATGATGAGTTTGATGATCATGCTGCAAATAATTATTTTGATGATGATGCTCCAAATAATTATTTTGACGATCATGATGCAAATGTTGAGCCAAAAGATGCTCCAGATGTTGAACCAATATTGGTGTTTCCAGATGCTGAAAATGATTTCACTCCCCTTGCTGTGGTTCTGCCTTCTGCTAGGTATGTAAATCTTGCCAATATTGGTGTTTTCGAATTTGTTGTACATTTATCACTTTATGTTCTGCTCCAAATGATGCTGAAATGATGCTTCGAATTTATCACTTTGTACAGCTCTGTGGTCTGTTCGAAGAAGACAGTTAAGGTACCGACACCCAAGAGGAGAAGAGAAGAAGCAATGAGCACAGTGATCACAAGGAGCACAAGGAGCAAAATGATGGCAAGTAGCACAAGGATCACAAGGAGCAAAGTGGTGCCAAAAAGCACCAAGATTCTATGAAACATTATGAATGATGTTGTATTTCTATGAAACAACCCTTATGAATGCTGTTGTATTTCTGTTGAATGATGTGGGATGTATGTTAGAACTATTTTTGTTGTATTTCTGTTGAGTAATGTCAAAATCCGAGACCTTTTGGGAAGTAAACTCACATTCATGAAAAATGTGCTAGAAAAGAGCTCCGAAGGTAGGGTAAACGGCCTCATTTGTAAGCAAGATTTTTTTCGACCTTGTCTAAATCAGCCAAATAACTTACCTAGACATCTATTCTATATATGAAGACTATGTGCGCAGGTTTTTCTGTTTTTTGATTTTTTTTGAATTTATTATGATTATTTTAAAATTGGTCAAACCTAAGGTTTGACCAACATTTAAACAAGTTCAAAACATGAAAATGAAAAATTAAGCCTGCATTCTTCTTATTCACTCCAAAATGAGCTTTGGTGAGTTTAAAAAAAAATGTTGCAAATGCAAAGCCACTTCTCTTCAACTTTAGATTTCGTAGTTTGAGATTTGAGATATGACACCACATCCATGCATGGATCGTTTGAATGTACCTACACCTTGTTTATCAACTAGAGTCGTCAGTATATGACATATGAAGACTATGTGCGCAGGTTTTTCTATTTTTTGATTTTTTTTGAATTTATTATGAATATTTTAAAATTGGTCAAACCTAAGTTTGACCAACATTTAAACAAGTTTAAAACATGAAAATGAAAAAATAAGCCCGGATCCTTCTTAGTTACTCTAAAATGAAGCTTTGGTGAGTTTTTTCAAAATTTCATGTTACACATCCAAAACCACTTCTACTCAACATTGGACTTCATAGTTTGAGTTTCGATATATCATGCATTCATTTCGTTGAAATGTATGTACACAATGTTTATTGATTTGAGACGTTAGTATATGTCATAAGGAGACAATGTGCGCGAGTTTTTTCATTTTTTGGATTTTTTTTGTATTTTTTATGCTCAAGTCAAATCTTGGTCAAACCTTCTAGAAGGCACCGTCGATCCAACCCAAGCCTACTGCACCCGTCCGATCCAACCCAAGCCTACTGCACCCGTCCGATCCAACCGCGATCCGCGAGATGCCTCCTTCTGCAACCTGATTGGCTGGAGGAATGTTTTTTTAAAACGGAGAGGGCACGCACGATGAACCGTTGGGCCGGGCCGTGCTGCACCGCGCTCGTCTCAGCCTTTCCAAGGCGGCGCTCGTCTCAGCGTTTGCAGGCCTCGGTCGTCTCAGCAGTGCATGCCGTCGGTCGTCTCAGCAGTGCATGCGCCGTCGGTCGTCTCAGCGTCTGCATGCACGCGCGGGAGACCACGCCATTTGCATGCATGCGCGCCGCGCCTCGTTCACTCGCCACGCAGAAGCTGATGCACCGCTTGATACAGAGCCATTAAACACCACGCGTGATACAGATGCGGCAGTGTTTCAGTTACGACGCATATGGATCGACACGCCTCGTTTGAACGCATACAGATGCGGTGCTCTATCCCTACTTAAACCACCCAACCCTCCGTCTATTCTCCACACCTTCCATCTGCGCCGCCCTTCTCTCTTCTTCACCCAACTCCAAAGCACTCTCGAAGCGAAGCGAGGATGCAGTTCAACGCCCCCACCTTCCGCTTGCCAACCACCGTGCCGGAGGGGCGGTACCCACCCGGAGTCATCGTCGAGAACGAACTCCGCGTGTGGGCGATCTCACCCTGGAGGGGTGCTCGTGACCTTGCCGAGGGGTTCCTCCGTGCGGGCTTTCACCACCTCCCGGCGGGCTCTCCGAGGATGTTCCGCCTCGAGGAACTGCGTCCCCACGCCGGCGCGACGACGACAGGCTACCGCGCCATCTTCACCAACCGCTTCGATGCCTACTACCTGCTCGGCCAGGTGTTTTTTGGTGGGCAGGAGTTCATCGCTTTCACCACGTACAACTTCTTCACCGACGTGGCGAGCATCTTCCCCAACTGCAACATCCACAGCCTCCCGTACTATCTCGGAGAGAACGGCCAGGAGGAGGAGCAGGAGTGAAGACGGTGCTAAAGGCATGCATCAAGCCGGTTGTCGTGAAGATGGAGTTGCCCTAGTGTGTTAGGGCTTTTAATTTCTACTACTATGTTGATGTTGTGTCGTTTGTTAACTTTTTATCTATCTAGGGCTTTTATGTTTGTCGTGTTATATGTAAGAGCTTTTATTTATATATCTATGTTATGGTCGTGTATATGTGTTTTCCTATGTACTCGTTTGCATCTATCAAGTCATTATATGTGTCAAAAAAGTTCGTGCCCTAAGGTTTTCATAGAGCAAGTGGTTACGCAAAAAAAAAGAGTTGTTTCAAAAAACACATGCCCAAATATCAAACTAAACGTGCCCAAATATCAAATTAATAAAGAAAGAGTTGTTTCAAAAAACAATGTGTGTTGAAAGATTAAACTACACATGTGGTCAAGCAACCTGCCCAAATATCAAACTAAACGTGCCCAAATCTCAAATTTATGTGTGCCCAAAGATAGAACTACACAAGTGGTTAAGCAACGTGACAAAAAAATCAGTACAAAAATGCGTAGTCAAATCCAAAACCAAGTCATATACTAACTATACATAGCTTCGTTCCCTCTACTTTTCAATATTTCTTCATCTCTCCCACCGGTTACCAGCGCAGCCCTTCAGGCAACCAACCCAAGCGGTCGTGGGTTCGAGTCCCAGCCACACCATTTTTGTTCATTTTCTACCCTTCTCACCTTTTTTTCCAGAGAATCCCATTTGCCCACTACGAATGGGCCTAATTGGATGCAGTTGGCCCATTAGTCTGTTCTCACTTTTTTTTGACAGAATCCTATTTTGTCTTTTAAGGATTTTCAGTATTCAGAGCTGCATTTCATTGATAAATGTTCTGAATTTCAAACATTTCATACAATTTCAAACTTACAAATTGCTCCCAACATCATGTCGTGGGTTCGAGTCCCAGCCACACCATTTTTGTTCATTTTCTACCCTTCTCACCTTTTTTTTTTCCAGAGAATCCCATTTGCCCACTACGAATGGGCCTAATTGGATGCAGTTGGCCCATTAGTCTGTTCTCACTTTTTTTGACAGAATCCTATTTTGTCTTTTAAGGATTATCAGTATTCAGAGCTGCATTTCATTGATAAATGTTCTGAATTTCAAACATTTCATACAATTTCAAACTTACAAATTGCTCCCAACATCATGCCTTTCCATACAATTTCAACATTTTACCTAGTGCGATTACCACACCTACAAATGCCCAAATGTAATTGCAAAGGGGAATTTGTGCTTGATCTTCGAGCTTCTTAATCTTCTGGTTCAACCTCCTAAGCTCAACAGCATCAATCCGTGCCCCACCCTCTGTCTCTTCTTTCGGAGCTCGCGCTACGGCCGCTGCCTTTTGTGGCACGATGGGCAACCATTCTTCGTGCTCGTCTAGCAGTTCAATCATCAGCGTCTTGGCCAGAACATCGACCCAGAGAAAGAAACATTTTATCTGCAATAACGCCAAACACATCAATTTAGTCAAATTGCTCTGATTCTTACCCCATTCTCGCAGCACTAAAATAGTGAAATTGCTCCGATTCTTACCCCATTCTGCCCGCACACATAGAACGGACGATTAGTGTTGTTCACTGTGCGCGAAATCCTCCGAACAACGTCCGCCCGGCACCGTGGACAGAGGAAGATCGGCATCTCCATGCGCGCCGGAATCTTGATCCGCGAGGTGGCGCGGGAGCTAGAAGAAGACATCGAGCTCGATTCGCGACCGCCCGGAGCCGAAGGGGATCTCAAAGCCTACGCGCACGGCCCCTGTAGCTGTACCAGACGGCCGCGCCCTCCACGGCAATCTTCGCACCGTCGGTGGCGCTACCCGTGGACGCCGCCTTCTCCGTCGCCTGCGCCCGGCTCCTTCCTACCAACAAGGGTCGCCGCCCACCTCTGCGCGTGGCCGCTCTCCCGCTCGGCTGATTTTTGTGCTCACCGCTGCGAGCTCCGGGGTCGCGCTCCGCCGCTTTTACAGCACACGCCGCCGCCAGTAAACGGTCAACAACTGGGTCCCACAAGCCACGCCAACGGTTCTATTTTGGGTCCCACAAACCGCGGCCAACGGTTGTCTTCTGGGTCCCACATGTCAGCAAGCCTAACGGAGACGGCAAGAGTCACGGAATGAGTCCTTGTGCACAGACTAGGGGCAAAACTGAGCACGATTTGAGACTGAGGGCAAAACTGAAGTCATAGACACAACTGAGGACAGCCTGATAATTAACCCTTTTCAGTGATGCGGATAGAGTTGGTTATATTTATCGGAATGCAGGAGTTCACTTAAAATGCATGAATGTTGGGGTACCTCTCACAACACATATACATGGAACAAATGTACTGTTTAATGCTCCGAGGATGCTGGTCGCTATAGCTTTGAGGAGAAAATCATCTTCCTTCTTGACTCGAGGAGATGTCCCTATAGAAGTAAAAATTTATTGATGAAGGCATACACACCAAGCTTTACTTGCGCTTATGTAATCAATGATGTACTATGATGGCTTCGAAATAAAATGCACCGAAAGATTTTCCATTATAAAAAACTCTTTGGTTCAATTAATTGTATATTAGTTCTACTACAGGGACGGAAAAATAAATAGAACACCATATAAGGACCAAACATACGACAAAGGAATAATATAACGGTACTTGGTGAATATAGCCCCACATCATGTTATTTCTCATATAACGTTGGGTTGAATCAAATAACATTAAAATAAGGAACGGAAACATTCGAGAAAGAGATAATATAAAGGTACTTGGTGAATCTAGCCGCGCAAATGCGCGGGCCACCCCAATTCAAAATTTATAATTTCACACCTATTGCCATTTTTTCTTAACTTGGCTAGCCTATGTCCCAGCAACTCAATTATGTGCCTTCAAAAAAAATCATGCCTCACATAATTAATGACAAAATTGTTACTACCACAAGTACTAAAAAATCGTACTACTAAAGAAAAAACCGATCAATTAAAGTATATCAGCTACAAAGCCTAGGGGTAAAATCATCACACCAATTCAGATTTGTAGGTCCAAAAATATGTTTAGGGTCAAAATACGAGACATTATATATGCTTAGCGCTCCAATGAGATAACATAATAGATTAGTGTGATAATACTAGAACTTTTGAACTTGTTTAAAAAGAAATTGGCTAATTCTATATCAGACCTACTCAATCTGGAGTATTTAGCATCGTCCCAAAACCTTGCTTCTTTGGTAACTTAGAGGAGGTGGATGTTTTTGGCATCATGTTGGACTTCATAATCCATAAAAGCAGGGACTTTTGAAGCTTAATAATGCGCCCAGTTGAGCATAGAGCGACACAAAATAGAGTCTGATGACATAAAAAAGAAACAGTAAAGGAGACAAAACACATCCTAGCGGTTAGGAAAACGAATGAGTGAGGTGCATGAGGGTCACTATATATAGAGAGAGGAGCACAATCTGATTTGTTGTCATCTGGTCGAACATCACACATATATACACATTGCCCTCAACAAACACATACAAAACAAGAAGCACACTAACGAAAAAAATCCGTACACCATTTATTTATAATTTTTTTTGTGATGTACAAGTATTTAGCTAGTCCATCACAACGTAGGGGAGGGCAAATTATCACAACAAAGATGAGGCAAAAGATCAGTTTCCTCTTTTACAAATTCTACTATGATTTTCGTCAAAACACAATGACGTAAATCATGGTTGTATTTTTCCTTGTATTTTATAATAAACTCGTAGTCGAGTGCATATATCAATCATTTCCATTCCAGATTGGAATAACCTAGACGCATTAAAATACGGATTCGCCCAAACCACAACCAAAGCAGGATCAGCAAAAATTTGAAAGCGAATCGCCGAACCTACCGTTGCAGCCCTGCAGCGCACGCGGCCACATTTCAGCCCGTGGTCTTCGAGCGCCTCCATCACAACCGCATACGACTTGCAGCTCGCGGCTGTTCTACACGTGCGTAGCACCTCGGCGCCGGTGGGATTTTCTGACAGATTCGGCTGGTGCGGCAAGGGCGTGGTGGCGATGGTCCGTTTGCGGAGGGCGGCGGCGCGTGGTTGTTGAAGACGAAGCGCGCGCTTGTAAAGGACCAAGGGAAACGTCCGATTTTTTTTATTAGATGGGCCGCTTCACCTTTGATTGGATCCCTTGAACTGAGCTCTTCATTTCTTATGGCCGCGGGCGTCCCTCCTTTCCAGGGAAATTGAAAGGCCGCGCGGGGCCGAAACCGAAACAGGCCGTGTATGTGGCATGCATGCATCGTCAGTCGTTTTCAGGCCGACAACAACGTCTCACGTACATTCAAGCACTGTAGCATTCGCTGGATAATAGTAGCCGTACAGTACACCTGTAGCTTAGCCCACTTTTTTTTTTCTGTCTGGCTTAGTTTTTTGAGAGCGGTCTGTCTGGCTTAGTTGTTGTTCTGATGTCCTATATCTATCCCTACTGGTAAATGCATAGCTACTAACGTAGATACATATCTACTAACGTAATCCCTTCGTTCCAATTTAATTGACTTGTTATGCACCAAATATGGATGTATATATACATCTACGGAAAATCTAAATAGCATGCGCCTTATATCTGGCATAAGTCGACGCAGCAACGTCAGCCGTTGGATCACAGACAGACGGATAGATTTTGCCTCGACCGAGTCATTTGTCCCGTTCCCCGCACGTCGCCATCTTCCGACCGCTCGTTCCTCTTTCCCAATCCAAATCCTCTCGATCTCATCCTCGTCTCCATGCCGCACCGGCGGAAGCTCCTCTCTCTCCCCCAATCCAAATTCCATCTCCGTGAAGCGGCGGGCGGAAGCTCCAATCCTCTCCTCGCAGCTCCGGGTAGATTTCATGGGAGACCGTGTGGGCGTTGTAGCTGGACACCATCTACGTCGTCGCCGGCGTGGTCATGCGCCCCTCGCATCTGAGCGCCACCCGCCCTGCTTTCTCTCTCCCTCTTCTCGTCTGATTCGCCGGCCGACCAGCTCCTCACCTCCGCGGCCTGCTCCCTTAGCTTCGATGTCGACGGCTGCAGCTTCGTTGCTCTGCTCGCTTCCGACTCCCGAGCAAGGTTCAACAACACCTCGCCTCGCTGCAGGTCCGGCTCAGGCGCCTTCTCGCCGGGTCCTCTTCTACACTCATCCCCGTGGACGTCCCCATCTCCTCCGATTTGGTCGCTTCTGCTCAGTCGAGCGAGTCATCCGCCAATCAATCACTAGCTGCGCACGCATGGTCGCATGCAAATCAGCAGCTGCACACCTACAAGCTAGCCACCAATCAATCCATCCGATCGGGAGTACATCGACCAGGCCTAGTTGGCCGTGGGCATTTTTCATCCATTCAGCAGCTTGGCTGCTTGCTTATTCGTGGATGTGTGTATGTTTGGTTGACATGTGTGTATAAATTGGATCAACGTCGGTTTGTTTTGTTTGCTTGCATGCCGGAGCACGCCGCCGACGCCGGGAGCGTCGATGCCACACCGCCCTTTCGGTCTTTACCATGTCATCGTCGCCGTTCCTGCGCCATCGTGCGTGCTCGCCGCACACGCGAGGTAGGCTTTGGGGGGCTGCCAGCCGCATCTTTGCCTCCGACATTATGTATGAAAAGATTGTATTTTGTTCGTGCAAAATATATGTATAAAATTGTGAATTATCAAAAGAATGGTGTTCCTATTGCTCTTTCCTTTTTATGATTGCTGCTTCGTCAATGGATTAGGCCCGTCGATCGCTACCAGCTCCTTTTTGCCGCATATAATAAAGCTCTTGATCAGGTAGACGACGTGGGGGCACGACACTGGCTGTGGTCGTACCGCGTGACGGCGGGAGTACACTGGACTCCGTAGCTACCGTGGAAGTCGGGATGCACTTGCTGAACTCGATCATCGTGTGGCCCTAACTCGGCTTCCTCCACGTATGCTCCGACGGCCCTGCACGTCCCGATGCCGTAGAAGTCTCTCCTCTCAGCTGAACCAAACTGAGCACACACATCTAGTACTGATACAGTTACAACCTATTTACTGATGGAGTTACCCACCATATACTGATAAAGTTATCAATCTAATACTTATAAAGTTAACCACTCAGTATTATATGAGTTACCTAGTACTGATAAAGTTAGCAATGTAATATTTATAAAGTTACACACTCAATACTGCTAAAGTTATCTAGACAATATTGATGTAGTTGCCCACCCTGTACTGATAAACTTACCTACCCAGTATTGATGAAGTTACCAACCTAGTAATAATAAAGTTACCTACCCAATACTGATAAAGTTACCCACCCAGTACCGATGGTGTTATCCACTCTGTACTGCTAAAGTTACCGACATAGCACTGATAAAGTTACCCACCCAGTACTGTTGGAGTTACCCATATGTTCATGATATAGTTATCTACCATAAAATTAATGTAGTTATCCTAATATATCGGTAATAGTTATCAACCTAGTACTGATAAAGTTACCAACCTAGTGTTGATGGAGTTACCCATCCAGTACTGATGGAGTTACACACACAATACTGATAGAGTTACCAACCCAACATTGTAAAAGTTACCAACCTAATACTGATGGATTTACCCACCTAATACTGATTGATTTACCCACCCAGAACTGATAGAGTTACCCACCTTCTAGTGATGGAGTTGCGGACCATGTACTGATCGAGTTACCTACGTGTTCATGATATAGGTATCCACCACGAAATCGATGCAGTTAACATAATCCCACGGTAAAAATTACCCTGGTACTGATGGATTTAACTACCATGTAGTGATGGAGTTACCCATTTATACATGATATAGTTATCCACTATAAAATCGATATAGTTACCATGTGCTCTAAATAATAGTTAGCTACCCAGTACTAGAGTTATCCATCTGTTTTAGGGGGTTTAGTTGTCACCATAAAATCGACAAAGTTATAACCCTGCTACTTATGGAGTTGCGCATGTGTTTTACTCTATAGTTATACACTTGTCTACGATACATTTTATCGTCCCAAAGCGGTAACACACTTATGAAACTAAACTAAGTGGTAACTTCAAAACTCGGAAAATTCGAAAAAAACCAAACGTGGGATATAGTTTCTAACTGAAAATTAATTGCTGCCTGGGTAGTTAACTTACATACTACAACATGGTAACTCACGTGTTAACTGGTGGATAACTTTTGAGTCAAAAAAAATCGTCGGAACATATCAAAATGGGATCTAGTTTCGAAGATCTCGACGCGATTAGCTTAACGGTGAAAACGGATCATTAATCGGATAAACGGTTTGAGCTACAAAAAAATTTGAATTTTCGAATTTCGCATTTAATGTGGGTGATGTCAGCAATTTCGTCATTTAGTCTGCATGCAAGAATTAGAGCAAAAACGCATGCAAGAATTTGCTAATTTCACTTTCCAACCGTGCGGTGGTGCGTGGACTTACGCTAACCGGCAGGTGCCTGATACGTAGTAGTGTCCATACATGTAACAAGTCTAGATACATCCACATGTGGTACATAGCAAGTCAATTAAATTGAAACGGAAGGAGTAGATACATACAACGCCACATCTGATCGGTACACGTGTGATATACTACATCCGAATGAATCTTTGTTCGAAATGCGGTGATGATTAGTGGGGTTGGGACGATGGGCGCCAACTGCTTTGGAGCGTCCGTGAACCCTCCTCCCCCAGAGACCGCTCTGTCATCGGTCTAGTCTCTTTGATTTCTTTATTTCTAATTCTACATCACGCACATGTGCGTGTGCCTTGTAATTTCTTTACAAGTAAAACTAGAGCCTCTTCCATTATATATAAGTAAAGTATTTAAGGAGCTGGGAGCAACGCCTCAGCCTCTAGAGTGACGCACACAGCTGTTTTATTGCAAAGTTTAAGAGTTTCAGATTCAAAGGTTTACACCTCATGGATCACAAAGCGTGACGATAAACACTAAACAGTGATATACAAAAATAATGAAACACTTATGCATCGTGTAGTCTATTAAAAATCTGCCAGCTAGTTAGGTTGTACAACGCCCGCGACCATCTCAAGCCGGCCAGACCTAGAAATCATGTCCTCCCGTTGCCCCAAAGGAAGGAGGAAATACCACGCGTTAAGGAGGGACATAGCCTTGTAGATGACATGCAAATAATTCACATTTTTATATTTGTTAAAAACCAAATCATTTCTACACGTCCACAGGTACCAAAGTATTGCACATACATTGACACGCACACGTGCTCCATAACATTATGCATCTCTCTCAACCAGTTACCAAACATATTCGTGATAATGATTCATGGTGGTAAATTAAAGGTGAATTCGACAATTCTCCAGATAAAACGTGGGAGGGAACAAGCAAGAAATAAGTGATGCATGGATTCCTCTAAATTGCAAAACTCACATTTCCGACACCCATTCCAATTTCGCTTTGCTAAATTGTCTTTAGTAATAATAACCTGTTTAAATAAGAGTCACATAAAGATCTTAATCTTTAAAGGAACTTTTAGTTTCCAAATATATTTCCTCAAAAACACTGTATGATCATTCATTAAGTCCAGATAAATCATTTTGATTGAGAACACACCTGAGGAGTTAAATTCCACACAAACACGTCTGGCTCATTAGACAACTCGACTTCTATTAGGCGTTGCACCAAATGCACCCACCGGTCCCAATTGTTATACAACAAATGACGTCTAAATTTGATATTTATTGGATGAACAGCCAATACACACTAGTAGAAAAGGAGGCTTTGGTGCGCCCCTCTTTAGTACCGGTTGCACAAAAATCGGTACTAAAGGGGGCATTAGCACCGGCTGTATTTGTGAGCCAGCTGCGCGACCCTTTAGTACCGGTTGGTGTTAGAAACCGGTACTAAAGGCCACCTTTTAGTACCGGTTTCTAATACCAACCGGTACTAAAGGTCCTGCCTATATGTGCTTCTTCCACCCGAGCCAGCTCTATTTGAAGCAACTCGACCCAACTCCATTTTTCCTCTCTCCCAAGCTCTCCCAAGATCTAGTTCACCGCTTTTTTCTCCAACATTTGTCAAGATTGGTGGCACCCTATACAAGGGTTAGCAACTTCTTCATCTTCTCTTTCGGCATTTCAAGTTTAGCTCATTTTCGTGCAAGTTTAGCAAGTTTGATTTTGGTGGTGCTTACAAGGTGTTTGATGAAATGCCTAAGTTAGAGATTCCATTTGTTTTATATGCATTTTGAGCTCAGATTAAAGTATAATTTATGGTTTTATATAGTGTCCCCTTCTTCACCGCCGTCGATCGCCCGCGCCGCTCCGTCACCGACACCACCTCGGTGAGCCTCTTTTTTATCTTTTATTTTAAAAATTGTTAGTATATGATTTAAATGCATAATTATTTCTTGTATAATTTTCTTATGTTTTTTTATATATGTATAGTGTCATGGTTTTGAATTCCGTCCCCGTCGGCCCTCGTCCGGTCTATGATTCGGATGTGGTATATCTTTTTAACTATTTATTTTGTTTCGTGTTTATAACAATCATGCCGACCAACTTGACATATATATATTTTTATTTAGGAGGTAGTTGAACTGGAAATTCCTGCCGACCCTATTGTCGAGTATTTTAAAAAAGAAAACGACGATTTGAGAGCAAAATTGAAGATAAGTGAAGATCTTCGTCTCCAATGCCTAGAAGAGAAGATGGAATTGGACTTGAAGATTGCCGACATCGTTGATGCTCACGGGGTCGAGCTTGCCGACGTCGTCGCTGCTCACGAGAGGAAGATGGATGCAATGCGCGCCAAGCTTAAAAGATTAGAAAATATGCCATTAGTCAAGAGGCTTGGTATCATTATGTTGTTGGTTCAATAGTTACCTTGGTTGCGATTCTGATCGCATTTGTTGTTGAATTTAAATTCTTTAGATAGTTGTATGTATGTTTCGATTGATGTATGTTTCGTGAGAACTATGTATTACATTTGGGCACTACTCTATTTTGATTTTAATGTTATGAACTTGTATAAATTAATTTGGTCACGTATCTCTATAAATTAATTTGGAATATCTGACAAGGCATTTCAGGAGTTGCTACAAATATTTAAGAAGAGTCTTCCAAGGAATAATGAATTGCCGCACAATACATACGAAGCATAGAAGATTGTCTGCCCTCTAGGATTAGAGATGGAGAAGATACATGCATGCATCAATGACTGCATCCTCTACCGCGGTGAGAAGTACGAGAATTTGAATGCATGCCCGATATGTGGTGCATTGCGGTATAAGATCGGGCGAGATGACCCAGGTGATGTTGAGGGCGAGCCGAGCCCCAGGAAGAGGATTCCCGCAAAGGTGATGTGGTATGCTCCTATAATACCACGGTTGAAACGTTTGTTCCGAAACAAAGAGCATGCCAAGTTGTTGTGATGGCACAAAGAAGACCGTAAGGAAGACGAGATGCTGAGACGCCCCGCTGATGGGTCTCAGTGGAGAAACATCGACAGTGCGTTTGGGGAATTTGCAGCTGACGCAAGGAACTTAAGGTTTGGTCTAAATACAGATAGATTGAATCCGTTTGGGGAGCAGAGCAGTAGTCATAGCACCTGGCCCGTGAATCTATGTATCTATAACCTTCCTCCTTGGTTGTGCATGAAGCAAAAGTATATTATGATGTCAGTGCTTATCCAAGGCCCGAAGCAACCTGGCAACGACATTGATGTGTATCTGATGTTATTAGTTGACGAACTTTTACAGTTGTGGTCTGACGAAGGCGTACGTGTGTGGGATGAGTACAAACAGGAGGAATTTGGCCTACGAGCGTTGCTGTTTGTAACCATCAATGATTGGCCTGCTCTTAGTAACATTTCAGGACAGTCAAAAAAGGGATACAATGCATGCACGCACTATTTAGATAAGACTGACAGTATATATTTAGGTAACAAGAATGTATACCTTGGTCATCGTCGATTTCTTCCAAACAGGCATCCCGTAAGAAAGTCAGGCAAGCATTTCAAAGGTGAGGCAGATAACTGAACGAATCCTACACGCCCTGATGGTGATATTATATATGGCATGGTCAAGGATTTGGAAGTAATATTTGGAAAGGGGAAGAGCGCGGCGGGCCGCAGATGCAGGAGGCCCTTGAAGCCTCCTTCCAGTCCGTCCACGACGACCGTGTACAGCGAGCCAGAACTGCCTGCCAGCTCAAGGCGAAGGAGTCTTCCGAGCTGGATTGGGCGCTGAAAGACTCATCCTCCATAGATCTTGCCCTCCGTCGCAAACGTGCGCGCGAGAATCGGGCGGCCGCGAACGGGGCTGGCTCCTCCCGCCGTTCCTCCTAATCCTTTATGTAACTGTGTGGTCCGTTTATGTAGTAATGTAACTGTTAGTGATGTGTAATAATGTATCCTTTTATGTAACTGTTAGTGATGTGTAATAATGTATCCTTTTATGTAACAGTGTGGTCCGTTTTTGTCAGATTCAAAAGTATGCATAAGTTATTCAAATTCATATTCAAACATTTTTATTTAATCCAGTTACATAGCTCGGGTCCATTTTTATAGAAAACAAATAGATAGATAATTATTACAATTTTGTAGACAATTAAATTAAATATACATTAAAGAAAAAGAAACTAGAGAAAAAACAAAATAGAAACTAAATAGATATAAAAAATAGGAAACATAAGAAAGAAAAAAGAAACTAGAGAATTGACCTCGTTGGTGTTAACGATGTTTCTAAAATAAATAGATAATTCTTATAAATTTTAAGACAATTAAATTACATAGATATA
Source organism: Poa pratensis (assembly GCA_947311845.1). Taxonomy (NCBI): domain Eukaryota; kingdom Viridiplantae; phylum Streptophyta; class Magnoliopsida; order Poales; family Poaceae; genus Poa; species Poa pratensis. The sequence goes on from CAMZMU010000081.1 coordinate 28,126,006, forward strand.
AAATATAAAGAAACAAGAGGAAAAACCAAACAGAAACCAAATAGAAAAAACAGAAAATAAAAAACAAATAAAAGGCCCATTAGTACCGGTACTAAAGGGTTGGGCTTCGCGCGCGAATTTTGTCGCGGCCCAAATTTGACCTTTAGCACCGGTTGTAAAGTACAACCGGTGTTAAAGGGGTTTTGATGGCAGTTAAGTGCAGGGGATCGATTCGATTCCCCAATTTTCGCCCAAGTCCTTCTCCTCTCGACGACGACGGCGAAGCGCTGCTCCGGCGAAGGCCACCGCCGCGGACGCCCCTACACCGCGCCCCTCCATGCCGTCGACGGCGCCGCCGCCCTCCACCACGCCCTCCACGCGCACACGTCGCCCTCCGCGGCCGTCGACCGCGCGCCGCCAAGGCCCCGACGCCGCGCCCTCCGCCGTGCCCTCCACGCGCCGGCGACGCTACGCCGGCCGCACCGCCACGCGCGGCCCTCCACTGCTGCGCCTCCTCCACCGGCCTCCACCGCCACGCGCTCCGCCGTCGCCGGTCCGGCCACCTCCGCCACCGCCTCGGCCACGCAGTACAGAGGTATTTTTTTCATTTTTAGTTAAGTTTTAAATTTTGTTTAGCTTAATTATTATTGTTTAGGTTATTATAGTTAGGTTATTATAGCTAGGTTATTATTGTTCAGTACTGTTCTTTTATGTTTGAATTTTAGTTGAAAACTAAGAAAACAAAATTTTAGTAGTGTGCATTTTTTTATGTGTGAATTTTAGTTGAAAATGTAGCAATTTTTGCAATGTTAGAAAATTTGAAAATGTAGCAAACTTTCCAAATGTAGCAAATTTGAAAACTTAGAAAATTTAGCAAACTTGGCAAATTTGAAAATGTAGTTAGCAAAGCAAGGTTATATTTTTGCAAAGTTAGAAAATTTGAAAATGTAGTTAACAAAGAAAGGTTAATTTTGCTAAGTTAGAAATATTTTGCTAAGTTACTAAAAATAATTTTGCTAAGTTAGAAATATTTTGCTAAGTTACTAAAATAATTTTGCTAAGTTAACTTTGAAAGTTAATTTTGCTAAGTTAGAAAATTTTAGTAGCAAAGTTTGAAAATTTAGCTAAGTTTGAAATATTGCTAAGTTTGAAATAGTAGTTGAGTAAATTTTAGTGTTCATCTTTTTTTAGTACTGTAAATATGTGAGTAAATTTTATGTCTAGTGATGAAATATGTGAAAAATTATTCTAGTAAATAAGTAAATATGTGCATTGTCATTTTTTTATTCTAGTAAATATGTGAATTTTGCTAAGTTTGAAAATTCTAGTAGCAAAGTTTCAAAATTTAGCAAAGTTTGAAATATTGCTAAGTTTGAATTACAAATTTGCAGTGACATTGAGCTATGGAGGACGATGCCCCCATCATCGACGCCCCGGCCTTCATCCGAGACTTGGAGAAAGAAGAACGCTTTCAAGCAATTATATTTGATAAGACCCTTGGACCCAATTCCGATGGAGAAGAGACCGACGAAGAAGACGGCGAAGATTTCAGCGCGAAATGTTTGAACGACTCCGGTGAGGGACTTGAGTTACAAAACTTCAGAGACGACGACGAAGAAGAAGTGCCGTTAGAAAACTCCGTAGAGAACTCCGGCAAGGTATATATTAAGTCTTGTTGATCACTAGCTAGATGCATTAATTGATTTATATGCGCACTTATTAACGAAACATTTTTCTTTCAGCCCTCTGGATCTACGTCAATCCGTAAACGAGGCCCGGCCCAAGGGTTAAAGCTGCCGGATGGTGCAAAGTTGTCGATCGACGAAGTTAGCATAAAAGGCAAACCGGAGAAACCCGATGGAATCTCCACTAAATATATAGCTCAATGCGGATTTCTTGTAAGGGACATGGTCCCGATCACCGTTGCAGAATGGAATGAGCCGAAGAAAAAAAACATTGGCGCAAAATATGTCGAGGACAGAATTAAAGAAACCCTTTGGGAGTCGATATTGGGTTCTTTCAGCCTACCGGCAGATCTCCCACAGAGGAGGAAGGATAAAGTCAAGGAGTGGACTCTTAGCAAGATGGCCGAGCAATTCAACAACTGGAAGAAAACATTGTGGAGAAAATATGAGAAAAAACTCCAGATTTCACTGGACATCTAGAGAAGCTAAAAGATGACTGGCCTGAATTTGTGGCGTATAAGAAATCGGCCGTCGCTGTGGCCCGATCGAAACAAAATAAGTTGAATGCTAAGAAGAAGAAATATTTCCATCGTTTGGGCTCAGGTGGCTACAAGACTGCCGTGCCTAAGTGGGAAGCCTATGAAAACGAGCTGCGTCAAAAAGGGATCATTCCACAGACAGATGACTGGCCCGACAGGTCCAAGTTATGGTTGTTCGCGCATGGGGCAGTGTTGGACCCAAACACAGGGCTGATTGTTGCACAGGGAAAATGGAAGAAAAGAATTACAAGAGTCACCAAAAAACTAGTTGACGCAATAGAACTAGTCCGACAGGGAAAATATGTTCCCGATAGAGAGGACGACGAGCTTTCACTCGCCCTCGGGAATAAAGAACACTGGGGACGATGTCGAGGCAGAGGAGGCGGGGTTGGTTTTTTTGAAGGGTTTCCGGAGGACGCTGCAACTTATAGAAAACATTGCAGAGGTAAGAAGAGGGAGGCGGAGAGGTTTACTGCATTAGAACGCCAGATGCATGATGTGAAGGAGCAACTGGCCTTAATTACCCAGCAAAGGGAATCTCAGCCGCGAGTAGAAGATCATGCAGTCGATGTCTGCCCATCTCAGCGGAAAAGCAGCGTGGGTTCCACGCAGCTACAAGATCCTGCAGTTGATGAACCAGTTGATGAACCGTCGGCGGCGCGCTACCCCGTGGATGATATCACGGAGAAGACAAATTGTGAGTTACATGCGCCAATGAAGAACATTAGTTTTCCGGTGGCGAATGGCTATGCTTTACCACATCAACTTGGATCAACCTTCCATTTTGGTGAGATTCCGGCTGGATTTGCTCGTGTCGGGGTCACGAAAGTTATGTCGGGATTCAACTCAATGCATCTTGACATTCCCGGAGCTGAAGGCGAGAAGACATTGGGAGAAGTCGAACTTGGTATCGTTCTATGGAAGAAGAAATACATCAAGTTTCCAGACTCGGCGCCAAGGCCACCGACTCCTCCGGTTAGAAATTCACCACAGCAAAGTCCACCCTCCTCCCCCGACGATTGGGAGCCCACCGCGAGTCCATCGCCCGCGCCGTCCCGTCAGCCGACTGCTGCGCCCACTAGTAGTTTGACAAAGCGGAAGCTGTTCACGTCGTCCCCTGTCAAGAAACGTGCAAAAAAAACCAAGGAAGTCAAGGCTCCTGAGAAGTTAGCTGGCGAGATGACTCAGGAGGAATTAGAAGTGAGCACACGTGAAGAGGCGAGAGCCTTTTTTGAACAGAAAAAAAGGAAAGACTGGAGGCAAGACTGGACCCCATAAAGGAACTTCTGAAGACTATACCAACTGAGGTAAAAGATCACACCGTTGACAACCTATATGACCCTCCACCACCGCCCCTTTCAGACTATGAGCGAGGTATTGACAAGGTACTTTCCTCACAGATGGAGCAAGAAAAAGCGTGCGGGAAAAGAGTTGCCCAGCTCGGAGAACAAGAAGCACAATCGATCGCCCCGCTCATTGTGCCTTCTGAAGCTCGGGAAATCGAGCATGGAGAAGTTGTCATTGGCGACACAGGTTACCCCATAGCGCAGATAACAATTCAATATAAATTTGAACTCGGGCTGCCTCTGGTCGAAAATCCGAGTGCTCTAACAACACAGTTATATAAATTGCATAACTGGTACATGGCCGCCGCAAAAGAAGGGAAAATGTATCTCATGGCGGGAGTTAAGGAACAACACTACTTCCGACAATATGGTGTGCAGGTTGAGTTCTCCGAACTTTTTCAGATGTACAATCAACTTGCTCTCGACAAATCTATCATCAGCTGCTATTGTCTGTAAGTAATTTATTCGTGTAATTTAATTATTTATAGTTAAGCTCGTTCATTGCTTGTAATTATCCTCACAACATTATTTTGTACGCTATTATGCAGAATGAAGATTCGTGAATGCCGAATGGGAGGAATCTGGGACATTGGGTTCATTGACCCGGATAAAGTTCATGTCAAGACCATAGCTGACCATCCCGAGGACACAGAGAACGTTTTGCTAACGTTTTTAAGCGACAAAGTACCAAAAAGGAAATACTTTTTCCTTACAACTTCGGGTGAGTGTTACTGTCTTGTACACATTTTATTTTGCTTTCCCGATATTAAGTGTAATTGATGAGTTCTGAATACCTGCGTATATAAATGTGCGCAGGTACCACTTCATTCTGCTAATCATTAGACTCGAGGAAGGAGAAGTTGAAGTCTGGGACTCATTAAGGAGAGATCAAGATGAGTACAAAAGCGTGCGTCTAATGCTCAAGAGGTAATTTCAATCGCACTATATCGGCCTCTTTCGTTCATTTCCGGATATCAAAAGTATAAGTAATAACTCCTCAATTCATTTTCTTTTCCGGGCAGGGTTTGGAAAAAGTTCATCGCGGAAGAACGCGGTGAATGGAAACCTAAGCTGCAGTTCAAGGCTAACAACGTAAGTACTACTACGTATCTAGGTCTGTGTATCTTTCTAATACCATTATCATTCTCTTGATTATTATTTGATTAAATTAAATTCTTGTATAGTGGTGTCTGCGACAACCACAGGGGACGGAACTATGTGGATACTACGTTTGCGAGTTTATTCACATGAGGGTCAATGAGAGAGTCAATAGTATAAGAAATCGAGAGGTACGTAAACATCATACACAACTTTTATTTTGCTACCATCAATTGTGTTTAGTTTCGATCATAACTGATTTGATCTCCTTCTTTTAAAGATGGCAAGGAAGCGGAACCAGCTCCTACTAAAAAACCGCGTAAAAGCTATTGCGGAGGAATTGGCGGGATTCATTCTGACGCATGTCGTAGATGAATTCGGTGAATTCCACTATGTCGATTAATAGACTCCCTCCATGCATGTACTAGCTAGCGGTGATCTCCATTGTAATTATGAGTACTTTATATGTAACGAGAGTACTTTATATGTGTAATGAGTACTTTATATGTGTAGTGAGTACTTTATACGTGATCTCCTCCGAAACCCTGAAAAATGAGCGAAAAGGAAAAAAACAGAAACCCTAAACCCTGAAAAATAAGCGAAAAGAAAAAAAACCGAAAACCTAACCCCCCCGAAAAAATAAGGGGGAAAAAAACAGGAACCTTTAGTACCGGTTGGTATTACCAACCGGTACTAAAGGTCCTTAGCTGCGCGCGCGCAGGTTCGGCCACGTGGAGGGCCTTTAGCACCGGTTGTATATACAACCGGTACTAAAGGGGTACCCCTTTAGTCTCGACATTTTAGTGCCGGTTGCACAACCGGTACTAAAGGCTCAATAAGACCGGTACTGTTGCCTTGTTCTCTACTAGTGAATAAGACCGGTACTGTTGCCTTGTTCTCTACTAGTGACATGTGCAACCAGAACGATTTCCTGCATACAATATTATATAAAGACGGATAGTGAGTAGCTAGTGACCTATCTCCTAACCAAACATCCTCCCGGAAACGAGTGTTCAATCCATTGCCAACAACAAAATGATCTCTTGAAAAAAAGGCATCCTTGACTCCCAAGAGTCCCTTCCAAAAAGGGGGGCGTTGGGTTAAATGTCACCTGCGGCAGAGTTTTATGTTGAAGATACTTATTACGCAACAATTCCGCCACATACTCAGTTTATAAATACATTTGCTTAGTAAACAATTATTTTTCGGAAAATCTAAACATCAGGCGCCTTACACGGGGCATAACTCGACGCACGCACGTTGACCCACGACTCGCGGACGGTCGGCTGATATCTCGCGTCGCGTGGTGCTATCCCGAGCCTCTCCCGATCCACATTCTCTCTCCTTTTTCTTCTCGTGGAGGCCAACGCGGAGGAGCACGCCGCGCCCGCGAGCCCGGAGCCACGCCGCCGCCCTTGTCGCCGTCGCGGCCTCCCCGCGCTGACGTCCAGCCAGTCCGCGCCGCCCGTGCCATCGGCCTCCCTTCGAGCTTCGCGTCGATGCCCTCCGCGAGGCCCGCGCCGTCGTCCGGCCGCAAGGACCGCGCCGCCGCCGACCTGGCCAGGGGCCACGCCACCGCCGACCTGGCTTGGATTCTGCGCCAAAGTCAACGGCGAGCAAGCGGCGCGACGGCTTCCCCGCGTCACGGCCGGCCTAGACTCCTCCACCCCTGCCGTTGCGATGTAGTCTCGAGGTACAACCATGATCGCTTTGGCCGGAATCAGTCACATTCGCGGCGCTTCCAGTCAAAATCGGCCGCCATCGCGCTTGGGAAGCGTCGGAGGCAACATGAGCTTTTTGGCAACGCACGCTGGAGACGGAGGTGCTGGATGACGGCCAGCCTGCGCTGCTCCCCACCTCCAGGCGTCGCTCTGTATCGTGGGCGATGGAGACAACGCCGAGGCAGAGTTGTACTCTGAATTACTATTGTAGACTTTTTTTAGTCTGAATGCTGGTTCGTGGTTCGTGGATGATTGTAGGTGTGTGTGCTGCTACCAACTGCTCCGATTGCGGTGCATCTAGTACTCTTGTTCTTGTATAAGTGATATGAAAATTTAAATTTTTTGTCAAGCACTGGAATTGTATAGTTGTGTGATGTGTAGTACAGGAATCAATATAAATTCTGCGAATTTCTGTATTTCCTCATAATTTCTGTCTTCGTCTCTGCCCTTCGCTTTCGTTTGATGGGGTTCTGACCAGTCGCAAGTGGTTTATTTTGGATAGTGGACTAATAATTAATTTTGCGGAATATCTGTTCAGCAGGCGCCTGCTATTTGGCAAAACCGGACGCTCCTTTGCGAGTTGTTGACTCGCAGATGAACGAACCGATTTATTCTCCTCCCGCAATCATTTCCCGTCACACAGCCCCGCCCCACTACAAGGCGCAGTGCACCAAGGCATCAGTGCTGAATACGCCGTTTGAGCCAGAGCAGTGGCTGCCCCCAAATCGGCGCCCATATCTTTTAGTTACCTCCTCTGTACTGATGGATACTCATGTGTTTATGATATATTTATCCACCACGAAATCGATATAATTTTATACTCTCTCGGTAAGAGTTATCTATCCAGAATTGATAGAGTTACCCACTCTGTACTTATAGAGTTACCCATGTGTTCATGATATAGTTTTCAACCACGAAATGATATAGTTACCATACTCTCTCATCAATAGTTACCCGCCCATAACTTATAAAGTTACCCACACGGAATCACTAAAGTTACCACCAGAACTGATAGAGTTATCCATATGTTCATGATATAGTTATCCACCATGAAATCAATATAGTTAATCTTGTTAATAGTTTCTAGCTCCGTCGTGATAGTCACCAATGTGTTCATGATATAGTTTTTCACTACGAAATCGATGTAGTTACTCTACTCTCCCTGTAATAATTACCCACCATGTACTGACAGAGTTACCTACCCAGTACTGATAAAGTTACCCACTCAAATCCAAATCTGATAGAGTTACCCATGCGTTTATGATATAGTTATCCACCATAAAGTTGACGTAGTTAACATCCTCTATCGGTAATAGTTACCCACCCAGAATTGATAGAGTTATGGACTTTGTATTTATGGAGTTACCCATATTCTCACGATATAGTTAGCTCCTCTGTACTGATGGATACTCATAGCTCGCGGTAATAGTTACCAACCCAATACTGATAAAGTTACCCTCACAGTACTGATAAAGTTACTCATGTATTTTTATGGTGTAGTTCTCCACCACCAAATCAATACAATTACCATACTCTCTTGGTAATAGTTACCCACCCAGTACTGATAAAGTTACCCACGTTTTTTCATGTGTAGTTATCTACCACAAAATCTTTGTTACCATACTCTCTCGGTAATAGTTACCACCCATACTGATTGAGTTACTCACCCAGTACTGATAAAGTCGGCCATATGTTTTCATGGTGTAGTTATTCGTCACAAAATCAATGTAGTTATCATACTCTCTCGTCTCTCGGTAATAGTTATCACCCCAATACTGATTAAGTTACCACCCAGTACTGATAAATTTATCCATGTTTATCATGCTCTCTTGGTAATAGTTACCACCCAATACTGATGGAGTTACCCATCCAATACTGATAAAGTTACCCATGTGTTTTCATGTGTAGTTATCCATCACAAAATCGTTATAGTTACCCTACTCTCTCGGTAATAGTTACCACCCAATACTGATAGATTTACCCACTAAATACTGATAAAGTTACCCATGTGTTTTTCATGGTAAAGTTATCCAACACAAAATCAATTTAGTTACCATACTCTCTCGATAATAGTTACCCACCCAATATGGATTGAGTTACCCACTCAGTACTTATGAAGTTATCCATGTGTTCATGATATAGTTATCCACCACGAAATTGATGTAGTTATCCATCACGAAATTGATGTAGTTACTGTGTGCTCTAAATAATAGTTACGAATACAATGCCCATCTTTTTATGTGTAGTTTCACTATGAAATCGACAGTTATCATCCTAATACTTATGCATGATAAATTTACCATCTCAAAGTGATGTGGTAAGTTTAAAACTCGTAAAAATCTAAAAGAACAACAAAAAATGGACCTATTTCAACCCTAAAACTAATCGCTAATATGGCGGGTAACTTATGTATTCAAGGCTCAGTAACTTATATGTTACGGGGTGGTAACTTCTGGGCAAAAAAAAAAAGTTGTCGGAACATATCGACATGGGATCTAGTTTTGAAGATTTCGTCGCGACTAGTCCAACGGTGAAAACGGATTCTAAATCGGATAAACGGTTGGGGCTACAAAACTTTTTGAATTTTCGAGTTTCGTATTTAATGCGGGATGACATCAGCTTGTTTGTTTGTTTGTGCATGCATACAAAAGAGGTCATTTCCCTCGGTCGGTCGTGCGTATGGTTTGCTTTCGGCCAAGGCAGTGCGTGGAGTTTTTAGTGCATGCATTAGACTAGTGAACGAAAGCTTTGTACGTGAGTGGGGGTTGATGATTAAAACAGAAATTGTTCTACCCCTTACGGAATAGCCAAATGTAGGGCGCCTTACACATAGTCGCTCCCTTATTTTTAGTATCTAGTACCTCCACTCCTAGCCCCCTGGTCCTTAGGACGACGAATGATATTCCATCTAGTTAAACGATACTTCTTTTTAACTTGATCACTCTCCCAGAAAAAGCGAGACCTATAGAAATCCAATCTGTTTTGTACCCCTTTAGGTATATATGATGATGTCGCTGGATTTTCTTCTCTTCTTCTGAAGAAGCGAAAATGCAGTCTTGCCATCATCACTTAAAGCCATTAGGCTGCGAGGCCAACCCCGAGGCTCTCGGGAGGTCGAGGGCAGCAAGAACGGACTCACAAACAACCATTGTAAATGAGCAATCCTAGGTTAGGTGTTTGCACCGTCTCTGGATGAATGTGACAAAACTTGCAGATTGGATTCCGTGGACATCCTCACATAGCAAAACTAGAGACTATTTGGCTCACAAAAGCACATGAATATGAAAAACGTATAAAATGTCATGCCACGTGAACCCTGTAGGAATTAAAAAATGCAGGAATTGGTTGAAATAGTTGTTCGGTTGCACCAATTGATCTAATCTCTTCATAGAAATCTTTTTAAATATTGTATCAATTTTGTTGTGTGTGTGGGGGGGGGGGGGGGGGGGGGGGGATATTCACCTCATGGAAAGAAAACCTTGAGCCCCCGATTGGTTCGTCTTTTATTTTTCCGCGGGTGGAAAACGACGGAAGCTACCAGAAAATTACGCACCTCCCACGTCCGTTAAACTATTCCGGCCATTTTCGGTCTGATTACCCGCAATCCAAGCAAGAGGGGTATGTTAAGTGACATATCCAGAACACAAAAAAATGTGAAAAAAGATCAAACAAAGCTACTCGGTCGTGGATACCAAACTCGCGAGGCCCCAGGTAAGACGCTCGGGCTACCTGAGAGATGCTCTAAACTAAATATTGTATAGGAAAGCAATTCATATGAAGTTTTGGATGATTTTTTGAATCAACTTGCTGTATATCGAATCCTACGGCCCTTAATCTCTCATGAAGATTGTACACGTCATATTCGTTTTTTCTCAGTAGTGGATATTCCCTGCAGGCTGCAGTAAATATTGGTCGATCATCCAGTAGACATGCATCGTTGCACGCGGGAGTGCAGGCGCACGAGGCCCTCTTTTCGTCCTCGTCGTCATGAGAATCCTCCAAAAACTTCGCACATGCATGCATCACGAGCTGATCGAGTCCCTCGACCCTCGCTCCTGATTCAGTGCCAAAGGTGTAGCGTCTACGTCCGTGACCTGCACAGTGAAAAGAAGTCTATTACCATGTGGACTACAGAGACATGCATCTCGCTGTAAACCAAGTGTACGTCTCAATGTAGAGTGTGTACCATTGTGTGTCTACATGTAACTAATTAAATCAGGCACATTTTCTCATATCTACGTAAACGGTGCTAATCTTCTAATCTAATGTTGAATGACCTTTAAGTTAGAGTGATCGGTCAGCCGAGTGTAGATCAATTTATTCATAACAAATATTAGACGACTGTTCAGTGTTCATTAAAACAAAGACAAATATCAGACACTTATATAGCAAAAACCGAACGATAAAAGGTGGATGAAAAATTAAGAACAAAGATATCGCACACAATGGGCTCTCTCTCGTTGATCATGTTGCTGCGTGCAGCCGCCATTGCAGATCAATTGCCTCGTTAAACGCGGGATGGGTAGATCTGCATCGAAGTCACAAAACACTAGCCCAAAGTATCCTCATCGTTTGACATTCTGCTTGTCGGATTCCATCGCCCTCCATCTCTATTCACCATCTTAATCCGGGATTCAACTTGGTGTGAGATATCTAATAAACCCACGGTTCCACATGCATCAGAATGGATATCTGCTCTACTGCCCCAGCAGGCGAAAGAGAACTCGCCGGGTAAAAGTACGTACGTCACGTGTCTATAGGAGCAGCGTTGGTCGGATGCTTTATGCATGGGTGTTAGTATTATTCGCGTGGACGGGCATGCATGTGTCCCTCTGAGAGTTTTCGTTAGGACCGGCCGGCGCCAGAGGCTTATCATTAGCAAAGCTTGGATGTATCTCTGTGTTCTCGACACTCGTCTATTCCCGTGAGTCCCAAAGATCGAGTTGCAGAGGGGAGGTTATCTCCCTGTCCGCGGTGTCATGTACTCCCTCCGTTCGAAAAAGGATGTCACAAAAATGAACCTTCTATAGTTCATTTTTGTGACATCCTTTTCCGAACAGAGTGAGTATTTAAGATTGTGTGGCCCCTTTTGCAGTGTAATCGTCGGGTTTATGCATGTATATTTGCTAGAGAAGATAAAATCCTCAGCTTACTGGAGTAGTACGTACATTTGCTGTCGAATGTAGAGAGAGATCAAGTACTCGATCGCACGGTACTCGCGTCAGTGTACGCTCTACGTAAATCAACCGATCAAGACGCATGTTAGTTCGGTGCATCGATTGGCTCAGAGTGACTCGCCAGGGTTCTAGCTTTAATCCGAAGACCACTGATCGATCCAGGACTGGCGATCTTTCCCCTGTACAACGGCGTGGAGAGGACGGCAGTGCCAGTGCATCTGCATGCCATACGTAACAGCTTTAAACCTATGCATGCCCTGCCCTGCGCCCCGCCGGTCCCGGCCAGCGTCTATGCCGATCGCGAGCGCTTACGCTCCGACGACGACGCTCGATCCGTTCACCCGCGTCGAGCGATCCGGCCTGGGCGCCAGGCGTCCGCGCACTGCCGGCGCCGGAAAGACGGGAGCGGCACCGCCGACGCGACATGCTTGCAGCGGCGACGGCGCTTAACGTGATTGCCCCGCGTCCGCGTACGCCACCTCGCTCTGAGTCAGCTGCGACGCCAGCCAAGGTACAAACCAGGGGCGTGGCATTACGCTGCTGCCGTGCCGGCCGGGGCCTGATCTCACGTCACGATGAACTGGTCGATCTGCTCCGGCGACGTGCGCGCGTCTGTGCTGCTACTGTAGCGTCTAGGCGGCGGACAAGGCAGAGGGCAAAGAAAAGGGAAAGCAGGCTGATCGGATCCTCCGATCATATGATCATAGCTATAGCAACGCCTCTACATACTACAGTACGCATGCATGTGACTTCTGAGCTAAATACTACTCTCTGCATGCGCCTCCAGATTCAGGTAAAAAATGCACGTACATCAGAATTATTTTTCTTCTGATGACAAGGGTCGCCAACGATGGAGGCGATGCCACGTCAAAGGTATGTTTGGTTACTCACACAGATTTTTGGCAATCTGCATTACGTGCCAAAGTCGGGTTGAGAAGAAACGTGAACTAAGCCATGTTCTCCATCTCACTTGGTTGCCCTCAATTTTGAGGAGAAACGTGAAGTGGGCCATCTTTACAAGTGGGGAAGATTTTGATCTTGATTTTGAAAAATATTACAAGCAAGTCAATTGGATTTTTAGTGGAGTGTCGTCGAACGAGTATAAAATAAATGATGTTCTTGATCCTTATTTTAGAAGTGCAAAAGGGTTAGGCCGTGGGACCCCTATCCCTATATACCCCTTTCCTTTGCAAAATGTGAGAGAGAAAGAGGCTAGCTGCAGAGACGGGAACAAATACGTCTCGTCAGAGTCCTTCTCATGGCTTTCACGGCTCGTATATACTCCCTAAGTTCCACAATATAAGATGTTTTAGGTGTTACACATGCATGTCTAAATTTATACTAAAAAGAATTGACACATGCACTTATTAAATATATCTAGATACATGTGTGTGCATGTGGAAAAAGATTAAAATATCTTATATTGTGGAACAGAGAGAGTATTAGCAAGCTTAGACTGAAAACTCAGGGAAGCTAGAACCGTATATATTAGGTTCATGACCAGAAATCCATTTCGGTTTGTGGGACTAGATGCTCCCATTATGAAAAAAAATTGCAATGTCAAAAAATTACAAAAAAAAATCAAGTGTATATATGGACATTTTATGAAGCAACACAAAATTTCGTCAAAAAAGGCATTTTTTGTGCCCTGTGTAAAAAAGACAAAAACATGTGTAGTAAAAAGTCATTTTTGAGCACCGAATTTGTCTTTTTATACATAACACAAAAAACATATTTTTTCGTGAAACTTTGTGTGTCAACATAAAATGCTCCGAGGTAAACTCGAAATTTATTTCATAATTTTTTGACATTTTAAAATGTTTTTAAAATGCAATTCACATAATAGGACTAGATGGTCCTATGAGCCAAAACACCATGTCCGTTCACGACAGTAAAATTACATATCTACATAGGTACTATATATAAAGGCTGGCTAGAATCACATCCCCTCCGCAGAGCCACATCGCCTGCTTTTCACGGCCGTCCGATCGGCGCGATCCGACGGCCAGAAAGCGGCCACACCAGCCCCAAAGCGCTAGCTACAGTACAACCCGAATTTCTGCCAATAATAGGCCGACACGTCACCCGGTCACCGGCCGGTGGAACCGGTTCCCACCCGGTCACCCCCGCGCACGGTTTTTGGGGCAACAATTTACACGAAACCCCTCGGAAGGATTATTTTGTAAATTCAGTAAACTGCGAGGACCTCGCTGAAAACGTGTGCACACACTCTCTCCCTCATTCTCTCTCCCCGGCTGAACCCGACGTCGCCGGCGCCGCCCACGCACGCGGGGCGCTCCGCCGTCGTGTCCTCTCCATCTCCGGCGAGTCTCGCCTGCTGGGATGCACGACACGCGGGGGAATCCACGCCGCACTAGCCCCTCTCTCTCCCGCATCACAGCAGTTCGTTCCATTGGGAGGTCGCTGATACGTCTCAAACGTATCTATAATTTTTGATGTTCCATGCTGTTATTATATCAATTGCTACATGTTTTGGTTACACTTTATATCATTTTTATGCATTTTCTGGGACTAACCTATTAACAAGATGCCACAGTGCCAGTTCCCTGTTTTCTGCTGTTTTTGGTTTCAGAAAATCTATTAAGGAAATATTCTCGGAATTGGACGAAACAAAAGACATCGTCAATAATATCACGAGGAGATCACGGAGTCCAAAGGGGAGTCGGAGCAGACCCACCAGGGGGCCACGCCACACTAGGGCGCGGCCCAGGGTGGGCCCGCGCCCCCCTATGGCGTGGTGGCCCCCCTCGGCCACCGACGCCGCCTCTTCGCCTATATATTCTCCGCGACGCGAAAACCCTATTACGGTCGATCATATTCCACGAAAAGTTCCGTCGCGGCCGTCATCGTCAATCTCAGATCGGAGGAGTTCTGAAGCTCTTCCCGGCACCCTGCCGGAGGGGAGATCATCACCGGAGGGCTCTACATCACCATGCCTGCCTCCGGAGTGATGCGTGAGTAGTCCACCCCTGGACTACGGGTCCATAGCAGTAGCTAGATGGTTGTCTCTCTACCTTGTGCCTCCATGTTTAGATCTTGTGAGCTGCCTAACATGATCAAGATCATCTTATTGTAATGCTAGATGTTGTGTTTGCTGGGATCCGATGAATATTGATACCATGTTTATTCAAGTTGTTTATCTATGTGCTCTTGATCTTGCATGCTCTCCGTTGCTAGTAGATGCTTTGGCCAAGTAGATGCTTGTGACTCCAAGAGGGGGTATTTATGCTCGATAGTGGGTTCAGTCTCTAGATATCTGGATCAGTGACAGAAAGGTCTAAGATGGTAGATGTGCTGTTGCTACTAGGGATAAAACATTGGTGCAGTGTCCAAGGGCACTTGTATTGATTACATTACACACTTTACTTCATGCAATAATCTGTTGTTAGCAACTTAATACTGAATGGATGCGGATGCTGCCTTGAAGGTGGATTATTTAGGCATAGATGCTGTTGGAATAACGGTCTATGTACTTTGTTGTAATGCCCAACTAGATTTCATAGTAGACATCTTGGCATGTATTGCATTGTTATGCCCTCTCTATTTGTCAATTGCCCAGCTGTAATTTGTTTACCCAACATGCTAGTTATCTGTTCTGAGAGAGACACCACTAGTGAACTGTGGACCCTGGTCCAATTTCCTCATACTGTTTACACAACCTGCTGCAATCATCTGTTTCCTGTTACTTGCTGTTTTTCCTGCTGTTTTCCACACCATACGTTTAACTCTTTGTTTCTGCAAGACCGGAGAGATTGACAACCTCTCTGTTTCGTGTTGGGCAAAGTTCTGGTTTGTGTCTGTGCAGATTCCACGTTGGTGCAAGCTCCCTAGCGCCAGGGGGAGTCAACATCAACAACCTTCCGATAGATCGTCAAGTCCTACTGGATTGATAACCTTGGGTAGATTTCTCAAGGGAAAACTTCTGCTGTCTACATCATAACCTTCCTCTTGGGGTTCACCAACACGTAGCCATCAAGCTGTTTTCTGGCGCCGTTGCCGGGGACTTGGAGGCTATTGGAAAGGGGAGTCTCTCAGTTCCAATCTCTTTACTTTGTTTTTTGTCTTGTTTTATTTTTGTTTTGCTTGCTGTTAAAAATCAAAAACCCAAAAAAATTAAATTCCTGCATCTAGTTTTTAATTTCGAGTTGCCCTGTTGCTTGTTTTAGGCTTGCTAAAATGAGTAATCCTGAAAATACTAAGTTGTGTGACTTTACTAGCACAAACAACAATGATTTTATCTGTACACCCATTGCTCCACCTGCTTCTAAAGCAGAATTTTATGAGATTAAGCCTGCACTGTTAAATCTGGTTATGAAAGAGCAATTTTCTGGTGTTAGTACTGATGATGCTGCTGCCCACTTAAACAACTTTGTTGAACTTTGTGATATGCAAAAGTATAAGGAGGTAGAGAGTGATATTATTAAGCTGAAATTGTTTCCTTTCTCTTAAGAGGAAGAGCTAAAGATTGGTTGCTATCTTTGCCTAGAAATAGTATTGATTCCTGGACTAAATGCAAAGATGCTTTCATTGGAAAATATTATCCTCCTGCTAAAATTATCTCTTTAAGAAGTGGTATTATGAACTTTAGGCAACTTGATAATGAGCATGTTGCCCAAGCTTGGGAAAGAATGAAGTCTTTGGTTAAAAATTGCCCCACTCATGGACTGACTACTTGGATGATCATCCAAACCTTTTATGCAGGACTAAATTTTTCCTCAAGGAACTTATTGGACTCGGCTGCTGGAGGGACCTTTATGTCCATCACTTTGGGTGCTGCTACAAAGCTTCTTGATGATATGATGGTAAATTATTCTGAATGGCACACTGAAAGGGCTCCAACTGGTAAGAAGGTAAATTCTGTTGAGGAAATTTCCTCCTTGAGTGATAAAGTTGATGCTATTATGACTATGCTTTCGAATGGACATGGTGTTGTGGATCCAAATAATATTCCTCTTGCTTCTTTGGTTGCTCATGATGAGAAAAATGTTGATGTAAACTTCATTAAAAATAACAACTTCAACAACAATGCTATAGGAATAATTTTGGTAGCAACAATTATAGGCCATATCCTGCTAATGGTAGCAACTCTTATGGTAATTCTATGGTAATTCCTACAGTAACAATAGAAGTGTGCCCTCTGATCTTGAAGTCATGCTTAAGGATTTTATTAGCACACAAACTACTTTTAATAAAACTGTTGAGGAAAAGCTAGGAAAAATTGATACTCTTGCTGCTAAAGTTGATAGTCTTGCTCATGATGTTGAAATGCTGAAAATAAAAGCTATTCCTAGTGATATTAGAGAGAGTAAAACACTCAATGCTATCCAAATTAAAATTGATAATAACATTAGGATGCTTGCTGAACTTCATGAAAGATGGGAGAGAGAAGAAAGAGAAGCTGAAATTGCTGAACAAAATAGTGTTGTTAGAGTTTGCACTATTTTTACTAATGAAACAAATGATGCCTCACATGCTAATGCGCCCCCTACTGTTAGTGAAAAGATAATAAGTGTTGGAAATGTCTCTACTACCTCTACAAAAAGTTTTAAATTGCCTGATAGCACTACTTTTGTTCCTAGTAAAAGTGCTGAAATTTTTAGAGGTGTTGGTGATAATTGCTCCATTGTTTTTTATGACAACAACTTCAATTTCGAAAATTGTAACATAACTGAAGTCATCATGTTCTTGCAAAAGCTAGCTAAGAGTCCTAATGCTAGTAAAATAAATATGGCTTTTACTGAACATATTATCAAAGCTCTCATGCATGCTAGGGAAGAAAAATTAAAACTTGAAGCTTCTATCCCTAGGAAGTTAGATGATAATTGGGAACCTGTTATTAAAATGAAACTGAGTGAGTTTGAATGCAATGCTTTGTGTGACCTTGGTTCTTGTATTTCGGTTATGCCTAAAAATTTATATGATATTCTCAAGCTTGCACCTTTGGAAAAATGTCATTTGGATGTTCACTTTGCTGATTCTTCTATGAAGAAACCTTTAGGAAAAGTTGATGATGTTTTGATAATGGTTAATAACAATCTTGTCCCTGTTGATTTTGTGGTTTTGGATATTGAATGCAATCCTTCTTGTCCTATTGTTTTGGGAAGACCTTTTCTGAGAACTGTTGGTGCTGTTATTGATATGAGAGAGGGGAATATAAAATTTCAATTCCCACTCAAGAAAGGTATGGAACACTTCCCTAGGAAGAAGATGAAATACTCACATGATACTAGTGTCAAGACAAATTATGGTTTTGGATTTTCTGGTCTTGACAATACTTGATGCATCTCTTCATGCCTAGCTCAAAGGCATTAAAGAAAAGCACTTCTGGGAGATAACCCATGTTTTTATTTGCTGTTTTATTTTTGTTTTCTTGAGTCAAGGATGCTTGTTTACCTCTGTAGCAACTCCTTTGTATCTTTTATTTGCTGTTTTGTTGTGCCAAGGAGAGTTACTAATGCAAAGTTGGTTTTTATTTTCGGGACTGCATTGGGACAGATTGCTGTTCGTCACCGTTTAATTCAGTAGAAAATCAGAAAAAATCGAAAAATGCTGAAATTTTTGTGCATGTTCCTGATGATGTTACGCAACTTTCATTATTTCAAAAGTTTTCATCTGAGCATCGTAAGTGCCTCGAAAAAATTCGTCATACAGACTGTTCTGGTTTGACAGATTCTGTCTTTTATTTTGCATTCTCTCTTTTACAAGTTTTTAAGTGGTTTCTTTTCGTGTAAAAGTGCCCACTTGAGCCTAGTAACAGTGGCTAATGTTTAAAATAGTTGGCTTGTGAGTTTTGTCTTTGCTAGAACTTTGAAGTATTATCTTTTAGTGCACTAACCTGCTAATGAGAAAAGCTGTTAAGTTTTGGTGTGAAGGAAGTTTTCAAGTGTTGATAGAGGAGAATGATATTACATGATCAAGAAGAGTGAAGAGCTTAAGCTTGGGGAGGCTTACCTCCCCAGCATATTTCAAGAAGACTCAAGCATCTAAGCTTGGGGATGCCCAAGGCATCCCCTTCTTCATCTACAAATTATCAGGTCATCTCTAATGGTGCTATATTTTTATTGCTTCATACTAGTGTACTCTTCCTTGGAGCGTCAGTGTGTTTTTGTTTTCAGTTTGTTTTGTTTTGTTTGCTGTGCTATACTTGTTGGATCCTAGCATTCATGTTTGGGAGAGAGACACGCTCCACTTTTTCATTAGAATACTCTTGTGCTTCACTTATACTTGTTGAGTATTCCTGTCTAGTTGCTGTTATTGCTGTTAGCTCTCAGTTTTTCATACATCTCTTGTTAGAGCTTTCAGTTTCTTTTGAAGAAAGTACTCTCTTGCTTCACTTATATCTGTTTGGAGAGTTGTCAAATAAGTTGATTGGTGTTTGGTTGGACCAGAAAAATGCTATGCATGTGGTAGTGGTATAAAATGCTTACATGAATCTTTTTAGATCGTTGTCTTGAGTAATTTGATGCTTGCCAATTGTTTTGAGCTGTCAAGTAATTAATGTTTAAGCTTGTGCATCATGTAAGTAATGGCTATTAATGAAGAACTACTATAAGGATTTTCTGCTATAATAATCTGTTGCATGATTGGAAGTCCATAGTAGTCTAGATAATTTTTGGATGAAGGCTATGTGTTAACAAGGAAGACAGTGGGAGTCTATGGTTCGTCAAACCTTGTGTTTTATGTACACTCTTGCTATTCCAGTTGATAATGATGTTTGCTTATAATAACCTTGCTAGCCTAAACTCTGTACTAAGAGGGAATGCTTCTTGTACATCCAAAACCTTGAGCCAAATCCATGCCACCTGTGTCCACCATACCTACCTATTATGTGGTGTTTTCACCATTCCAAGTAAATTTCTTCATGTGCTATCTACTAACTACTCAAAACAATTTCCTTTTTGTGTCACTACTTGAAAAGCTCATAAGGACGTAGTAGTGAGATTTGTCATCTTCCATGCTAATTAATTTACAAGGATTGGCAGCTTCATCTGCTTCTCCACCTTTTATTTTGCATTAAAGAGCTGGTTAGTCCACCCTATAAATAAATAAATAAATAGACACTCCTCCATGGTGAATGTTGGTGGGCACCCGAGGATTCGGTTAGCCATGGTTTGTGGAAAGTAAATGGTTGGGAGGAGTGTCACCAATAAGTGCTTGTTACAAGTGCAGTCCTAAAAACTCTCGGAACCGCTCTAAAAGTTAGTTAGCCATGGAAGATGACAAGTACCTGCTATTTGATTTGTTGACACCTGTATACACCATTACCTTACAAAACAATATTTTATGCTCTCTATATGCCTTCGGGAACTACAGCTCTAGCACATGATGTTAATCCCTGCTTCCCTCTGCGAAGGGCCATTCTTTTACTTTTATGTTGAGTCAGTTTTCCCACTTCTTTCTGTCTACTTAAGCAAACATCATTGTCAACTCCAGTATAACAGTTTTTACATAACTTTGTGTTTGGTTGATCATATTCTTTGCATTGACATTATCTATATGATATACATGTTGAAAGTTGAAGCAAAAGCTGAAGCTATTATCTTCCTTTGTGTTGATACAAACACTTTCATGTTGAGAATTATTGCTGCTGTGAACTAACTATTATGTTAGACTATTATATCTCTAAATGTTTTATAGTGTTATTCATGAAAGTTTGCACTTGTGTGATCACTTATGTTTACTCTTTATTTACTTGCTTGCAAACTATAGACCATTGGCTTGGATCACTTCATTCAGATCATGTGCATTACATTGTTATTTGATCAAAGATTGTGTTGGTAGCATGTCACTTCAAAAATTATCTGTTTTTATCGTTTACCTACTCGAGGACGAGCAGGAACTAAGCTTGGGGATGCTTGATACGTCTCAAACGTATCTATAATTTTTGATGTTCCATGCTGTTATTATATCAATTGCTACATGTTTTGGTTACACTTTATATCATTTTTATGCATTTTCTGGGACTAACCTATTAACAAGATGCCACAGTGCCAGTTCCCTGTTTTCTGCTGTTTTTGGTTTCAGAAAATCTATTAAGGAAATATTCTCGGAATTGGACGAAACAAAAGACATCGTCAATAATATCACGAGGAGATCACGGAGTCCAAAGGGGAGTCGGAGCAGACCCACCAGGGGGCCACGCCACACTAGGGCGCGGCCCAGGGTGGGCCCGCGCCCCCCTATGGCGTGGTGGCCCCCCTCGGCCACCGACGCCGCCTCTTCGCCTATATATTCTCCGCGACGCGAAAACCCTATTACGGTCGATCATATTCCACGAAAAGTTCCGTCGCGGCCGTCATCGTCAATCTCAGATCGGAGGAGTTCTGAAGCTCTTCCCGGCACCCTGCCGGAGGGGAGATCATCACCGGAGGGCTCTACATCACCATGCCTGCCTCCGGAGTGATGCGTGAGTAGTCCACCCCTGGACTACGGGTCCATAGCAGTAGCTAGATGGTTGTCTCTCTACCTTGTGCCTCCATGTTTAGATCTTGTGAGCTGCCTAACATGATCAAGATCATCTTATTGTAATGCTAGATGTTGTGTTTGCTGGGATCCGATGAATATTGATACCATGTTTATTCAAGTTGTTTATCTATGTGCTCTTGATCTTGCATGCTCTCCGTTGCTAGTAGATGCTTTGGCCAAGTAGATGCTTGTGACTCCAAGAGGGGGTATTTATGCTCGATAGTGGGTTCAGTCTCTAGATATCTGGATCAGTGACAGAAAGGTCTAAGATGGTAGATGTGCTGTTGCTACTAGGGATAAAACATTGGTGCAGTGTCCAAGGGCACTTGTATTGATTACATTACACACTTTACTTCATGCAATAATCTGTTGTTAGCAACTTAATACTGAATGGGATGCGGATGCTGCCTTGAAGGTGGATTATTTAGGCATAGATGCTGTTGGAATAACGGTCTATGTACTTTGTTGTAATGCCCAACTAGATTTCATAGTAGACATCTTGGCATGTATTGCATTGTTATGCCCTCTCTATTTGTCAATTGCCCAGCTGTAATTTGTTTACCCAACATGCTAGTTATCTGTTCTGAGAGAGACACCACTAGTGAACTGTGGACCCTGGTCCAATTTCCTCATACTGTTTACACAACCTGCTGCAATCATCTGTTTCCTGTTACTTGCTGTTTTTCCTGCTGTTTTCCACACCATACGTTTAACTCTTTGTTTCTGCAAGACCGGAGAGATTGACAACCTCTCTGTTTCGTGTTGGGCAAAGTTCTGGTTTGTGTCTGTGCAGATTCCACGTTGGTGCAAGCTCCCTAGCGCCAGGGGGAGTCAACATCAACAACCTTCCGATAGATCATCAAGTCCTACTGGATTGATAACCTTGGGTAGATTTCTCAAGGGAAAACTTCTGCTGTCTACATCATAACCTTCCTCTTGGGGTTCACCAACACGTAGCCATCAGTCGCCGCTTTTCCGCCGCCGAGTTCCCGCGATCTACTTTCGTCGCGCACAGCAGCTGGCTAAGCTTCGTCCTCAACCACACTTTTTTTTGCTGCACACAGGAGCACAAGGAGGCCGCCGGAAGATGAATCGGCCGAGCATGGCGCCTTCGTCGCCCTTTTTCCGTCTGTGTCGTCCTCGCATCGATCCCAGGTCTCTCTCTTTCTCTCTTAGTTCACTATAGATGTCCTTCTTGCTGCAACTCGGTCACAGCGGAAATCAATGTCCTTGATTCAGCTGGAGCGGTGTGACAGCAAAGGGTAACGAAGGAGTCGGCCTCCTTGTGTGTCCCCTCCGTCCCTGGTGCCATGGACGCCATCCTCGGCAGCCGGCGTCGAGCCGCCGGTGACTGTGGCAAGGAGGAGGATGGGGAAGCGGCACAACTATGCACGGCACCTGCCGGCGCCGGATCGGGTGCTCAACACCCTCGCCCCTTTGTCTTCTCAGGATTCGAGACAAGAAACGAGGTTTGCCTTCCTCTATTGGCTCTTCAAATCTGATCAATTTTACCTGGTTACTGTGTATCGGGAGAAGGGTGTCTACTTCCATCTATTTGTTTATCTTTCCTCTTTTGTGCAGGTGGTTGATTCAGTTAATCAGTTGGTGCTTCCAGTCACTTGCGCTTCAGGTTGGCATTGTCTCTTGCGTGTATTTAAATTCCTCAAAATCCTAAGCACCCCATAATACTAAAATAAAACTATTTTGAGTTGAGTAATCAGTAGGAGTAG
Organism: Poa pratensis; assembly: GCA_947311845.1. NCBI lineage: Eukaryota > Viridiplantae > Streptophyta > Magnoliopsida > Poales > Poaceae > Poa > Poa pratensis. The sequence goes on from CAMZMU010000081.1 coordinate 28,148,767, forward strand.
ATTGAGTGAAATGTGTTCTTACGATGTGAAGATGTTTGATGTCATATATAAATAAACTATTCTATTTTCTTCACTGATTTAATGCAGATTGAGCAAATAGAGGAAGAGGTGGATGAAGCAGTTGCCTCAACTTCCACTTCATAGCCGCCACCATTGTCTGCTCTCTTACATGCAGGTTTGTCCGTTTGCCTCTTTCTTCATTGGTCTGTTATTTCCTAGAAAATGTTTGAACAAATTTCATTTCAGTGATTTTTGCCCCAATAGAACCACTGAATTATGTATTTGTATGTTGGGATTAATAAGATTCAGAGATGTGTCAGGTTGTGAGATTAGATCTGGTCTTGGATGAACTAATTTTGCGACCTAGGTGACTTAAAAAAGTGGATATATGGATGCGATCTAATTTTAGAAATCCATGTATGCCTGCTGGTTAACTTATTGTCTTTTTTGTCATTCCTTTAATTAGGTACCATGGATATATGCTGATTCATGTTTTGCCACTGGTATTTGGTGTGTTCTTCTGTTAATTCACCAATTTTGTGCTTGCAGGTTCGGTTCTTCAATTTTGTGCTTGCAGGTTCGGTTCTTCTTGGATGTGCCCTATCTGGTATGTACCTTCTGTATTTTTAGGTATGCTCTTAATGAGGAAAAAAAATCCTATTTCCAGTTTGCAGGCTAGGTAGTTCTTAGGTGTATGTACGATCTGGCATGCAGCTATGTCTTTAGATTCTTTTGATAGATTGATCTGCAAGCATTGTTCTTCTCAGATTAAAACTGAAACTGTGCATTCTAGGTCACCAGGGAGATTTTATCATGATTACAGTACTGCACACACTGCAGCTTTGTGTTTTTATTTTCTTTTGATAGCTCTATCAGGACTGGTGCTAGAATTTAATTTGACCTGATGCAACTCCGCACTGTACTCCACTGTTCGCTTCTTTCCTATCGGTTGGCTTTGCATAGTGGTTGATGTAGTTTCTACTTCTAGATTCTTTATGTTGGTTGTCCAATTCTTTATATAGTCCAATCTGGGCGTGGAAATTTGTTGACGGCGAACGCCCATGGTTATTTTCCTCGCTGTATCTAGGCCTTCCACTGCCCACTGGCACCAAAACTCATATATTTTTCCTGGTTATTTTCTTACTTTTCTCTCCCAGTGCCATATATTCCTTGAAGAACATGTGCACTGCAGTTAGTTAGATATGTCCAGGTTATAGTTGGAATAATTAGTGTAGTTATATCCAACTACTGATGTTCGAAGAAGTTTTATCTGTAATCCCACACGAAATTCACTTTCTTTTGATATATGTTTGGCACCTACCGAACACCTTCTGCCGTAGTCCAAATTTAATTCCCGAGCTTTCTCATCTTTGTTCAGATTTTTTTCTAGGCCTACAAGGTGTTCAATGGAAATATACTCAGATTGTGAGGGAGGATTAATCTATGTAATTGAGGTAATTTTTTTTTCTGAAATTTAGCTGTGGTCAATTATAACAAGCTCAAGTAGTTTGTTTAGCTATTTGATATTTCGCAGTTACAGTGCATGTATTGAATGAGATCAAGATGTTTCTGATTTATCTTGTCACATATTCTCATAAATCATCTCTCTGACATTCCATTTACCAAGGAGCTGTGTCATCGATCCTTACGTGTCTTCTCAGCTACGTGTCCTCTCGGCAGTTATGTTGCTATCTTCATAATTTTATTTAGTTGTACCACATGTTAGCCTGACATGCAGTAGCAATGTGAGGTAATTCTTAAAGTATAACACTCAGGTCCCGATTTCCTACTTGTGTATCACCAGTTCCTACTTCTGAATGACTATCCTGAAGCATTCCTAAGAGAAGCACATATGTGACTTCTCATCACTTGGTAGGATTGCAACTCATTCTTTTTTCTGGTTGTTGCCTGATTGGACATGCTTGCCGTATGCTTCATGGAGTCCTCAAAAGGTATTTGCTTTAAAACCAGATTTCTCACACCCATGTTACATCCATTATTTAGGAAAATCTGGTCTTTATCTTTCCACGTTAAATTTCCGTATTTTCCTAGCGATTCAAGTTTATCCTTTTCTACACCTTCACGTATAAGCTAGGCTACCCAAGACATATTGCTTTCTTGCTATTTAGTTTGTTTTGCTCATCATCCCACACAAACCAACATTTTGTCAAGTAATAGTTTGTTTAAATACCCCTAAACTGTGATGTCACCACGACGTCACAGTGGGCCCATCCCATCAGATTTTTTCTTTTTTTCTTTTTTATAAAAATAGCCCAACTTATGTACATAATTTTGAAAAATTTCTAAATGATGTAAACCCAACAATTTTAAATATATCCACCAGAAAAATATAATAAATATATCAAAGTGGCCACATAAAAAAATGATGACTGATTATGACATACGATCAAAATTCAAATTTGAATATTTCAAAATATTAAGTGCCTTCCAAATTTGTTCACTTCGTAAACGTTAAAAGAATTCTAATATGGATAAATTCCTAATTTGAACAATTTTCCGAAAACTGAACAATCTTCAATCATAAGCCCACCCTATTTAACCAATTTCATTAACACATAAAAAATGTTGACAATTCATGGCATATGATCAAATTCATAATTCGAAGATTTCAAATTTTTAAATGCCTTCCAAACCTTATCATTTAAAAAACGTAAAGAAGAAATCACATACGAATGACTTCTCACTATTAACAATTTAAAAATTTCAACTACTTACAAATGTAAACTTTTTTAAAAATTTCAATACATTTAAATCTAAACAACTTTTGACTGCGGACATTTTCAAACTTAACTTTTTGACACCACGGTATTTACAAATGTGACAAATATATCAACATGCACATAAAAAAAATGCCCACTACTTATGCCATAAATTTGCTAAATATTTGCAACTACGATAAAATATATCAAAGTCCTAACAAAAAATACATGCAACACATTTGAAAAATTCAATTTGCTAAAAAAATTAGAGATACTCTAAAATATATATATCTCACATATTATCTCACATATTGCACTCTCCCTAATTATGGAGTTCAAATAAATATTTATGGCATTTCACTACTCTAATTTGAAGAATGTTAGTACAAAATCCAAATGAATTTTCTCTAATTATGGATTGGCTTTAACAAATGCTAATGTATTGTACATCCTCCAATTATGAAACTCAAACAAAGATTTTGACAAAATACAAACATATATAACCATTCCAACTTGCTAAACATTTAACGGTACTCTAAAATGTGTGAAAACACTCAAAACAAAAATACTAACTATTTCAGAGTATTTTCACGTAAAAACAGCAAACACATTTGAAATTGAGTTACAATAATTTTCAAATTTGAGCAATCTCCAAAGTCGGACCATTTTTTAAACGAAAGGATTTTCAATTTCAATGATTTCCAAACTTAGACAACTTTAGAACGTCGTCATTTTCAAATTCAAATTCAAATTCAAATTCAAAAACACGCGCGTGGCATTTGCCGCGCTCAGTTGCCTAGTATACCCCATGAGAGACTCTCTTCCACGTATGATCATACGTTTTCTCTCTCTGGTTATCTCCTAAATTCAGTGGTCATGCCAAGCCTTACTACTACTAATAGGCCAAACTCTAGTACTCCCACTCATGAGTGACGTGCACGACAGTACATACGTGTATATAAAATAAATTCATATTTAAAGATTGTACTGGATCACTATTACACGGATTAGGTTCACTTCTGAAAAGCCCAAATTCAATCCACGGTCAACAAGCCTCGAATTTCCATGTGGAAAGAAAGCAACCAAAATGGTGAAGAATCTCAGCTTAGAGCAGTACACGCTACAGAGCGCGGGCCCGGTAACGAGTAAGAGAACACGGCACCATATGATGTGCATATTCCTTTGCAACCACCGGCGGTCTCACAACCAGGTAAAATCCAAACGAGGGGGCATAATTGCGCTGCATAAAACCAAGCGACCAACTTCCCTCCTCATGCGGGAACATGACTCGCCGCGCGCATCTCACTCTTGCTACGACTCTACGTGTCCCGGCTATGGATTTTGAAAAGGCAGTGCTCTAGCTCGATACATGGAAGGGGTGAGTGTGTGCACGTGTATGTGAACGTCTGCGTTTGTATTGTGTTTCGAAAAAAAAAATCGATACACTGCATATTAGTATATAACTTTGTTAATGTCAACTATACACGTTTGTTATGAATCATTTTATATCAGTTTATATGCTTTACATTACGTGATTAACATTATGTTGCATAGTTTAAAAAATTAACTATTTGTCATTTACCTACACTTTTACTAGTAAGAATTAAGTTTGGTGATCCTGACACGTACAAAACATATCTATAATTTTTTATTAATCTATTCTATTATTATATCATTGGTACATACTTTTATATTATTTTATAGGGCTAACCTATTAATCCAGTGTCAGTTACTGTTTTTGGCCTATTTTTTGCATCACAAATAAAACCCAAAATTTGAGGGGGGAAATTCGAGGAAAATAGAAAATGCGATAATTATTCAAGATGAAGACAAACAACACCGAGGGGGGCAGCGGGGCCACACAGCCTTGGCGCGGGTACCACACACAGCTAGGGGGTGGCCGTGCCACCGTCGGGCACCTCTCGCACCGCTTCTTCGCCGAATCCAGCACCCTATCCACTCCATGGCTGAAACCACACAGGGCAGCAGGGCCCGCCCAACCCAGATCAGGCCTAAACGAGCCCGGCCAGATCTGGCCGAGAGCCCTACCGCCGTGAGCCAGCTCCGCCAGCCACCATCCCGGGACCGTGCCGCCATGATCCTCTCCGTCACGGGCTCCGTTGACCGGCGCCGTCGACCCCGCCGCTGCTGCGCCGTACCACCACCGCCAGGGCGAGAATCCGGCCCGAGCGCTGCAAGATTCGACCCACCACCGCTCCTGGATGCCTGCGGGGTCCATTGTCGTCGTCCCTAGCTCGCCCGCCACCCGCAGGTCGCCACACCGCCGCCGGAACAGCCGCGCCTCCACGCCCTTGCTGAACGTGGCGCCCCAGCCTCCGCCCTAGGCCCGCGCCGAGATCTCCGTGCGATGGGGCAGGAGAGCCCCGCCGCCGCCAGCGGCCGGCCTTCGGCCGGTGACGCCGTCGGGCGGCGGCGACAAGAGGGTATGGGTGGGGAAGGGCCGGAGAGAAGCTTGGGCTAGGAGCCCTCCGTCGCCCACGGGAGCGACAAGGAGGGACGGGGTTTTTCCTCCTAAGGAAGTGAATTGAAACCGCACATTCTCGGCAAGTTCATGTACTGAACCTGAGTTTTCCTGTAAGCAAGATCACCATGCAATCTACAGTCAGTTAAAACTCTTCATACACGCCAAAAAAAAAGTGAGCTAAAACAAGTGCGTGAATGAGCGCACCTGAGAAGGTTATGACGGCTGCGCTGAGATAGGCGACGACGTATGGAGAGGTAGACGATTGATATATATGTGCATGCAGTCAAAGCGTGACGTATGGATACGGATACGGTACCGATCGACGGTCTCCCTCCCTGCCTTGAATTCCATACAGTTGTGAAGCTAGGTCCCTCGCCGAGCCCGTACATGCATACGCCGGCATGTCACCGCAGGAAGCTTGCCCGTTCCATACTGCATGCAGGCTGTGCGACCGCTTGGACTTGCCTATGGCTCAGCCAAATCCAAATGGTACTGAGCGTATGCATGGACCTACTAGGCGCACTCGTGACATTTCTCTGGCTAAACTACCCGTCGCCCGTGGGGTAGTCGTTAAGAGCATCTCCAACAGACGCCTCAAATAAACGGCACGCTCTAAATAACCGCTTTTTAGCGCGCGTGAGTCTAAAAACATTCCTCCAACAGACGCTCTATGAGTCAGCGCTATAAAAATCGTCTAGCGCGTTGGACGAAGCTGGACATTTTGTGGCATATTTAGTGCGGGGCGTACAGCGCGCTGGACCAAACTAGAGGGGCGCGCGAAGCCAACTTCCACGGAAACTTCCACTCGCCATAGCTCGCGCGCGGGGCGAGGCTGCCGCCGCCCCTGGCTCTCTCCTCCGCCACCGCCCTTGCTCTCTCCTCCGCCGTCGGCCGAGCCGCCCGCCGCCGCCGGAATCGAGCCGTCGGCCGCCGGAATCGCGCCTCCCGCCCCTGCAGTCGTCGGAATCGTGCCTCCCGCCCCTGCCAGACGTCGGAATCGCGCCTCCCTCCCCTGTCCGCCGCCGGAATCGCGCCTGCCTCCTCTGTCCGCCGCCGGAATCGAGCTCATTTTCGGCCCAGATATTGAGGAGCTACTGTATGCATGTAGGACGTAGCATCGTACTACGCCCTATACCAGCAACCCGTGTACGTACATGTTTCAGGGGAATCTACGTACTCACGAACCCGACCGAGATGTCATGCAGAGCACAACGTATGCCATGCATTACTCCAGCTATTTTACAGTATATACGCATGCTCATCAGGGAGTACACGGTGAATACGCCAAATACGACGTACCTGTATATCGCTGGCGCTCAGCTGCTAGCAAGCTATTACAGCCGTGCCCTTCTCCTTCGGACCGTCGATAGTGAAGAGTTATCATCACCTCACAGATCCGTCGATAGCTGTGATGCGCACACACATGAATCCAACGGACGACCGTGGTGCGTCGGCAAGTGTCGGTGGACCCAAATCCTCAGCCGCTTGACGACCCGTGTGCGTGAGCGTGGGGCCCGCTCCCACAGTCGGTGGACCCGATCCGCAGCCGCTCGGCGACAACCGCCTTTGCCTTCCGTGAGCTTGCTCCCTCCATCGGCTGTACTCGACTCTACTCCCTTAATTTCTCTGAGCTGTACATAGCAGCGTAATTACCACAGTACGTTCAATGAGTATACTACCATATTATTCGTAGTAATTAATATAGCAAAAGATCGCAAGCTAGGGTAGAAAGGAGGAGGCAAAAGGCGAAAGAGAAAAGTATGAAAACGAAATGAGCGAAAGGAATCAGACAGCAATCTTCTTATTAGCCTCCTCCATACCCTCCTCCTCCCCCTCTCAACTTCTTCTTCTCCCACCTTGTCAAGAGCAGCGCAACCGATAGATAAGAGAGACACACAGGTATGGAGAAGAAACAAAGCCCTCGTTTTTCTCTCTGCTCCTTACGTGTGGTGTTTGCGAGCTCTCTTGATTTTGTTCCTTCCTCTAGCTTGCTTGCTTTCCTTATTATACTTGTTTGTGAGTGCAACTGTTGGCTTGGATTTCTTTCACTGCCAAGTTTGTTCCTTTGTTCGTCTCCAGCCGACGATTGAGCCCTAACACGTTGGAGCTTTTCCCCCAGCCAGCTTCTTGTCGACTCCTTTGTTGTTCCAGATCGATCCCGGCAAAGACACACACATGAGATAGATAGGTATGCCCGCTCCTCTCAATTTTGTTATCTTTCTATTTGGTATTTTCCTCCTCCACCTGGTCCACGGAAACAACTTTCTAGCTGGCGTACGTCTTCTTTGCATGTTGTGTATTGCCAATTTCGAGTGCTTCCTCATTTTGTTTTCGGCATGCATGGCTCATATGGAAACCGCTGCTTTTTCTTCAAGTGTATAGGGAAATTTGCTAGTAGAAGGCCGGGCTACCAAAAGGGAAAGGGTTTCCTGTTGCAAGCTGGTGAGTAGCTTCAAGGATAAATCTGAGCTGCGGCGATGGCATCCAATTCATCAGCGGCGGCTGTGGCGGCGTTGTTTGGAATGAGAGATGGCCACCAGCAAGACCAGATCAAGCCGCTGCTTGCGCAGCAGCACCGGCAGCCTGTTGTCGCGCCAACCGGTGCGTTGACGGCAGGGCCAGACCAGGCGGCTCCGGCGGCGCCACCGGTGAAGAAGAAGAGAACCATGCCAGGTAAGAGAAGCAACTGCGCATTTTTCTGCAATTTCGTTCATGAAATCTCCCAGCTGTCCTAGCTTGGATCTGCGTGGATGGAGTTTTTCCTCGGAGAGATCGAGCTTACCTAGATGCAAGACCTCCAACTCTCTGAGCTGCGCACGCTTTCTCCATATGTCGATCTTACTTTATCTGGTCTTTGTTTCTTGATCTCGAAATTATGATTCAGAACAGAAAGGGTGTCTTCTTAAAAGGGAATCCCGGATTTGTTTTCACTGCCCTGGGTTTGTATAGCATGGAAATGGTCCCATGTGTTCTTCAGTTCCGATTCTCTCTCTCTCTCTCTTCCTCGTCCAATGAATTTCTTCCATGGGCTACCTCGATCCAAACCAAGTGGTCGTCACATCTTTTACTCACTGTACATCATTTAAAGCAAGCATGTAGTCTCACCTGAATAGTAGTAGACTTGATTATTCCTACTGGAGTAGATTATTCAGTCCGTTCACTGTTATTTCTGTTCCTTTGAAAGCCTCATGTATGTGTCAGTAGAAAATTGCTCCAAGAAAAATTCCTTTTCTGCGTTCCAAGAAAAATTCCTTGGAATAGATAGTCACGGGCTCACGGGTCACGAGTAGTCTTATGAGTTCGAACTGGACAAAATCGTTTTTTTTTTCGTCGCAAGATTCCATGTACGTACTTGAGCTGTTCTTCTCTCCTCTTCACCCTTTTGCTCCTTCTTCCTCTTGCCAATTATGAGAGATACAGCTCGGGGCCATGACACGATCGTCGTGAGTTCCTTTGTTCCCTATAACGCTTGCTGCAAATGCCTTTTTGCGTCTTTTCTTTCGCCAAGTCTGATGCAAATATTCTCCCCTTTGTTGCCTTCGTTTGTCCCTTCCCCACAAAAACCAAAGGAAGATACACCAGTACGGCTACCACCACCATTAATTATGCTTGAGCTTGAGCTTAACTTATCGCTACATTCTCGAGTACTTCTATTAGGCCTCACAGAATGTTAACACAAGATGGATGTGAAAAATGCATGCAGACCCTGACGCGGAGGTGATCGCGCTGTCTCCCAAGACGCTGATGGCGACGAACCGGTTCGTGTGCGAGGTGTGCAACAAGGGGTTCCAGCGTGAGCAGAACCTTCAGCTTCACCGGCGCGGGCACAACCTGCCGTGGAAGCTGAAGCAGAAGGACCCGAACGCGGTGCAGCGGCGGCGGGTGTACCTGTGCCCGGAGCCGACGTGCGTGCACCACGAGCCCGGGCGCGCTCTGGGAGACCTGACGGGCATCAAGAAGCACTTCTGCCGCAAGCACGGGGAGAAGAAGTGGAAGTGCGACAAGTGCTCCAAGCGCTACGCCGTGCAGTCCGACTGGAAGGCGCACTCCAAGATCTGCGGCACCCGCGAGTACCGCTGCGACTGCGGCACCCTCTTCTCACGGTACCTACCTACCTACGTCGTTCTCCTTTCATCGTTACTTACGTCACATATATATTACTGCGCTCATAGGTAGATGCATGTTTTCATCTCGCGGTTTTTTACCAAGGTACATGCATGTTTTCATCGTTACTTACCAAGGACTATGCATGCTAGTCCCAATTTTATCTACTGCCTACTTCCTGTCCTTCGATATCGCCTGATGCTTTTTTTACCCAGTGGATCGATAATGGTGTAACTGAGTTGGGACCAAGGTTAGTTAGGGTTTTGTGTGGGCTTTAACAAATTTGTTCGTTTGCCCGAGCGAGGAAGAAGGAGCTAGCGAGAAAGACAGAGAGAAGGCCACACGGGGGACAGCTAGCTAGAGAGGACAAATCGCTAAATTAACGAGGAACTTGCTCACACCGTCACAGCCTTGAAATGGTCATTGTCTTGTCGACGCCATTCGTGTTTTACTCGAGCTTACCACAGCGTTTCCCTTGCAGGAGTAGTAGGCATGCACGTACACATACTCGTGCGTCACGTACGCTGCTGCGTAAATGATTGTCCGTACGTCCGGGGTGTCAGTAGCACAATCTTCACACACACACACACGAGACACGCTACAAATACACATATACTCCCAGAACTAGGTTGCCACGTAATGAAGCTAGGCTATCCATGCTGTCACATGAGCTGGCTGGCTGGATGCGAGCAGGGCCTTTCGTTGGCCGCGTCAGAACCTCAGAGCTGAGCTAGGCAGGGGCCATGGAGATGGATAACTTCATGCATCCAGGCCCCTTCGTTCACATGGGTGCAATTCTCAGGAGCTAGCAGCAGAGCAGCGAGATTCTCTCCCTCTCTCTCTCTCTCTCTCTCTCTCTCTCTCTCTCTCTCTCTCTCTCTCTCTCTCATTGACGCATTTTGGCTCGAGCAGGGTGGTCACCATATCTTTCACCACTTCGGCACACATTTCTCCAACGGGGAGGAAGCGTATATGGAATGCATCGGCAGAAGCTAGCTGCATTGATTGAGATGTGGATTTCAATGGTTTCTTCACGTCCGCCCTCTGCTGTCTTCATGCAACAACATCTCATTCGCTCCAATAATTTCTCAAGGACCCGGGCCCCTCCCTCCTAAGCCTAGCTAGGGATCGGTACAGCAAACCTTTTTTTTTTTTTCCTCAAATCTTCTCCGAGATCCTTTTGATTGGTTCAGGGATACCAGCTTTGCTGAAAAATAGTTCGCCAAGGCCTAAGTCTTGTGTGACGCGCTCGTCCATAGAAATTATAATGTCTACTAGTAGTAAGTACTAACCCTATTACCACATAAATTGCTTCCTTTTCTCCTTGGAAGCTTCCTGCTGCTCGGAATCTACCTAGCTATATTAGGAGCTAGCATAACATGCCAACCAACCTGCTTACTCGTTTCCACGTTTTCCTCCTTGACTGACATGAGGTTCTGGGATCTCCATCCGTCATTGAGTGTGATACAAGTGAAACCAACAGGTTTTAGTCAAATCCTACATTTCAAACTTGGATGTATTGTATATTCTCAGCGTACATTATTTAATTATAACGGAGCCTGGCCTCGTACAGTACTACTACTAACCGAGGGCACAAAATTGACACCAGTAGTTCGGCAGGTCTAGATTATAATAGAACAAGTCGACTGAATATAAATTAAACATGTTAAAGTTGCACGAGAAATTAAATCATACAAAAACATTCTATTGAATATTATATAACTTTTCCAATATTGTACACACCGAAACAAATATTTTGAGCTTACATCTAACCAAAAAAAAAGTACACCGGAAACCATGCGTACTAAAAAATGACGCCGAGGGGAGGGGGGGTGGAACGGGTTCGTACGCACCCGAATGCGAGCATGGAAGTTCGAACTCCGGCGGGCTAGGCCTCGGTCCACAGAAACATACCTATTAAATTGTGAAGAATTTTATAACTATGGTATCTCTGCTTTTTTTTGTAAGTATGAACAATGCATACATCTCAAAGATAATGCAAAAGGCACGAAAACAACCCTATGTAGTTAGTAAGCCAATTTACAGACAACCAAACTATTAATTTTACCAAGCAGACTCACATGTATTTCCTTCTTAGAGGAGTCAATTGTTAAATTATTCCTTTTGTTCTTTCCTACCATACCTTTTTTTACTTTTATAGTCTCCGACACGCTAGTTTGACAATTTTCTATATATTTGTATGAAAGGCATGACCACACAAATGTTTTCTCTCGCTTCTTTTTCTTGTAAAGACTTCCCTTACATTTCAATATTAATCCCTCACAAAAATAGACAAAATGTATTCCAGTTTCAACCAAAAAATTAAGTTGGTCCCTAATTTTTTTAAGTTGTTGAACTCCCACATTTTACAAAATCAGATATTAAGCATAGCTTGTCTACCATATTCGTTTGTTTTCCTTTTCCTACCAAGATACCATATTCGTTGGCCGCTGTTGTTGAGTAGATCAAATGTTTTGTGGAGTAGATCAAATGTTTTGTGAGTTGAGGCAAGATGAATATAATGAAAGTGGGCAAGATGAGTATAAATTGTTATAGAAAGAAAACTCTTTTTACTGTGGATTGAAAGAAAACTTCAACCCACGTAAAAAAAACTTCAACCATACAGTATGCATGCTACAGTTTTTTTTTTGTTGCGGGTAGTTTTTTTTTTGCGAAACACAGTACAACGCAGGTGCTCATATACACGCGCATACACTCACCCCTATGAATGCACGCACGCACACCCTATTTCTATGAGCACCTCCGAAAGACCGAGTCGGCGGGTCGAGTCTTGAGATTGAAAAAGTCACCACGAGCGCCTCGCTGTCGACGGGAACGTCGCCTCCCACTGAAGAATATTCCACCTTAAATGAGAAACACCAGCGTCAAATCTAGGGTTTGAACTCTGGTGGGCTGGGGTTAGAACCACCCTCCTAACCATCTTCCCACATGCAAGTTCTCTTGTTGCGGGTAGTATGCTTGCTACAGTTTCATTGTTCACATGAGCGTTTCGTCATATTGGCACCTTATATGTGCATAGAATATGCATATATATAGTGGCTATTTTTTTCCTACAGTACGAGTACTCCTCAACTGATTTTCTATTCTAGTATTTTCTCTGCATGAGTACAGCGCATAGACAATTTCCTACCATACAGAAAATATAACCATATTTAGTACCACTATTGGTTTTGCACGGGTGACAAGACAGCATATTTGCAAGCACACATGGGCACCTTCACGTGTTCTCTGTATCACTTTCTACGGCCGGCAACGTCGCACACACGCTGTCCTTACATTCCGTCGTACAATTTCACGAGGCAAAGCTATCTGTTTCATAGGAGTATTTCTCGAGCGACTCGCACATGCATACTTTGTCCTTTGGTTAATTTGATGCAAGTGCAACGTGCCGTATTTGCCAAACCATGCACTAACTGCGTGCAAGCACGCATATATGCAGGAGGGACAGCTTCATCACCCACAGGGCCTTCTGCGACGCCCTCGCCCAGGAGAGTGCGCGGCTGCCGCCGGCCGGCCACCTCTACGGCGCCACTAGCGCGGCCAACATGGCGCTCAGCCTCTCGCAGGTAGGATCCTCCTTCCAGGACCCCCACGGCCAATACCACCAGGCATCCCCGGACCTTCTCCGATACGGCGGTGGCGGCATGGCTGCCCGCCTCGACCACCTCCTCTCGTCGTCCAACGCCTCCCCTTTCCGCCACCTGCCGCCTCCACAAGCACCGGCGTTCCACCAAGGAACGGCGCAGGAGTTTGGCGACGGTAATGGTCCGCACGCGTTCCTGCAGGGCAAGCCGTTCCACGGTCTCATGCAGCTCCCGGATCTTCAGGGCAACGGCTCCGGGGGCACATCGTCGTCGGCTCCTGGTCTTTTCAACCTCGGCTACATCGCCAACAGTGCCAATAGCTCCGGTACTTCCAGCCACGGCCACGCGAGTCAGGGACAAATGGCCAATGATCAGATCAGCGAAGGAGGCGGTGGCGGAGGTGCAGGATCCGAGAATTCTGGAGCGGCATTTTTCAGCACCGCCGGTGGACACTTTTCCAGTGGCGACCACCAGGTTGCTCCTGCTGGGATGTACAATGAGCAAGCCGTGATGCTGCCACACATGTCGGCGACGGCGCTGCTCCAGAAGGCGGCGCAGATGGGCTCAAGCACGAGCGCCGACGGCGGCTCGTCCTTGTTCAGCGGTTTTTTGGGCTCGTCCGTCGCGCAGGTCCGCGCGCCCATGGTAGACCAGGGACAGATGCACCTCCAGAGCCTGATGAACTCACTTGCCGGCGGTAGCAATGGTGGCGGGATGTTTGGCGGCGGCAACGGCCGGGAATGATTGATCCGAGGCTATATGATATGGATCAGCACGAGGTGAAGTTTAGCCAGGGCCATGGTGGCGGCGGAGACGGCGACGTGACGCGGGACTTTCTCGGCGTCGGTGGCAGAGGTGACATGATAAGGGGGGTGTCAGTGGCAAGAGGGGAGCAGAAGCACCACAGTGGCGGCGGCACTGACATGAGCTTCTTGGAGGCCGAGATGAAGTCGGCCTCGTCGCCTTTCAATGGAGGCAGTATGCAGTGATGACCTGAATTCTAGCAAGGCATTAAGCTGGCTTAAGCTCGGTCTTCTAGTGGCCGATCGAGTTGTGTGAGAAGCATGCATGGAAGAAGCTGTTTATAACTTTATATACAGGCTGGCAGCACAAATGTTTTGACTTCTGGGAGTAAGGTTGAAATTCCTCCATGGATAATGCTAGCTTTTGTGATTCGGAGACACAATGTGTGTTGGGTATGCAGGGGCTTCTTCCACCAATTCAGGAAGGGAAGAAAGCTTGATCAACTCGAACCATGAGATGAGACTTTATATTTAGTGGTAGTGCTCCTTTTAATGTTTTTACTGTAGTTTAATCTGGTTAAATGTAATTGGGTTAAATCATCCGGCCAGAAGAGATAGTCGCATACACCGTAAGGTTTTTGTAGCTTGTTCTGTGAGGGATGGTCAAAACTTGATCGCGCCTACTCAATTTCTTATGTTTCTTGTTCACCTTTTCTTTTTCCAATAATGCCATTGATTATTTTAGCCCACATGAGTGATATTAATTTTCTATATAATTTTCATGAGTGTTTATGGTATGCAAATCAGTTAAAACTAAGGTTCTTCATATATACCAGCTATGTTATGCAATCTCAAGTTTTTTAAGACAAAAGGATTTTTGCTTGGCTTTAAATTAATAAAGCCACGATAAGTTCCTCAGAAATACCAGCTTACGATACAACCATGGCACACAGCCACAAGTTTGAGAAGCCACGAGCGGCTAACTGAAAGAACAAGATATACGATTAGAGTCGGGTGAATATGAGTTTATAAATGAGCGATAGCACAATTAGATACTTGGACAAGGTAGGATTGAAGTAACAAATATAAACATGAAGTTCTTATCAGACTACGGATGCTTCAAAGATTGTAAGAAAAGATGTAACAACTTTAAGATAAACTTCAGAAACATAGTATAAGATACTCAAGTAGTTTTTGAAGCTTGTGAGATCGAGAAAGAGACATTAGGATAAAGTTAAGATTTGTAGGTACTTCCGATGTCGCAAACAGATACGAAGAACGGCAAGCAGATTATGCAAGTGTAATCAAGAATATATATTTGTCGTAAGGAGAAGGAACAAATACACATATTTGTTTCCTGATATTCAAGTTGTTCCCATGCACCGGCTCTACGTTTTTGTTTGGAGCGGCTATGCATGCATGCCCCAAGTTCACCCGACTTAGCCTTCTTCTCCACTAGTCAAGCCCGAAAAGTTGACCAGATCACTCCACTTGATTTTAACAGGCAATTAACGGAAAACTTTTACTTCTTTTTCCTACGGTAAATCATGCTCGATCAACCGACATCTAATTGTTAAGGCGATGCCAAATCTTTAAGAGTAATAAGAAGATCTTGTTTGTTCGAACTTGGTCTTACTTGGTGCTCAACCAAACTCAATCACTCTCTCAAGAATTTGGAAAATAAAGAAAGGGGAACTTTTTCGACATGAATGGATCAGAGATACAAGATTTAGCTCAGATCTCTTGCTAACTGAGCGATCTAACACGTTCGACCAAGTCGTCTGTAACAGTTCACACTTGGTAGATAGTCGGCAAAAAATGGCTGCCAATACCATATTTCACATAGTTTTTTATAAAGGAAATATATGTATATCAATAAAAGCCAATTACACACTTTGGCCTCTGCACCAACACGATATCAAGAGTTAGTCTAGGTGTCAATAATGCACACATCCAAATTAATAGAAAAAAAAGGTGAACAATAGAACGGCTGCATCAACCACCAATGATGACAATCGAAGGTAACATGAGAGGTACTCTGAGAATGACGCCTCCAAGAAGAAAACGACGCAGGACGCCGAAATTGATGGATCCAACCACCGAGGCCAGATAATGCGTTTTCACCCAAAAGATAAGTCCGAACAAATTCCAAGAAATACCTTCAACAAGGGAACGCCGCGTGAACACCGCTATTACCAGGTTCAACCAATCAAAGTTTTGCGTAAAGTTTTCACCCCTGGAGCTCGAGACGGAGCACAAATAATGTCACCAAATCGAAGTCACCATGTGTTATCATCACCTGTCGATCCATTATCGCACAACCGCATAGGCCACGAGGGCTCTTGCAGAGCAAGGAGACTAGCCCGACACCGCCATCCACTAGACAGGCTTTGTCTACCAGGTTTTTCCGGCGGGCGTCGCCGGCGTCGAGGTGGGCGGAGCGGTGAGGAGGGAGAGGCCGCGGTTAGGGTTTCGCCCGGCTGCCTGCCTGGAGCGACTTGAGCAAGTCTTTTTTTTTCCCGGCTTGATCTGGTCGTTACCGCCCTGTTAGCTGGATTGCTCAGTGTTTGCTTCAACAGCAGCAGCTACAAAAAAAAATAGTGCTCCAGTCCATTGGAATGTCGGTCCTTTGATAGCACAGATCCAATCTTGTCCACTGTTAAAAAAGATACATTTATGATTTATCTGATGATTGCTAATGTCGGCGCAAAGAAAAGATTGGCAAATTTGATGCAGTAACATCCACCAACAGCAAAGTGCAAAGATAGAGCTAGCTATCACATATAACAAGATACGAAGAATTGCTCAGCTTGATAGCTTCCCTGTTGCTTACCCAGTGACAATGTACACCTAAATGAAGTGCGACTTTGTGGAAGACATTTCAATTGGACTAGATGAAGCTAGATTTCCAAGAGCACCAGTTCAGTGGGATGGTAATGGAGTACCTTCGGAAGTACATCTTCTTACAATTGTTCAGCAACTCAGCACCGATAATCCCACACATTCACAGAAATCAATAGTACTTCGATTGGGGTCACTGGGAACGAACAAGAGATGTTGCCCCTAAACTTAGCAGTAAAACATGACACGTTTCACGTTTTCATTCAGGTCAGGTAGAGGCTTAACAACAACATTCCCAGCAGTTCTGCTGCGTGACCCATTAGGGCCACGACTTGTCGTTACACCACTCGCAACCGAACCGCCGTCGGAAGTATCTGGTTCCATGTAGAACCGAGCTCGAAAAGCCGCAAGGTGAGCATAGTATGCAGGAGGCACTGCACAGAAAACCAACACACTATGAGAATATGTTATACCAGAGAATCCAAAAACAAAAAAATTGCACATGAACTTGTTAGAACAGAGTGGGGGATTGGACACATCCGCCTTACCAATTGATACAGAACGGGTGCATCTTGCATAGCTGCAACAACAGGGACAATGGTCAGTTTACTGACCATGCATGTAAATATCGAAATGGAGGCGTGGTAGTAAATTACGTGTAGCACAGGTTGTTCGTAAGAGTCTGCAAACCATCTGCAGTAAATCTGTTTTCATCCCACAGGACATGGTAATGTGCAGGGCGGCTTGTTCCCTATAAGTAGTGTAAGGTTAAAATCAAGTCCATACCGATGCTTTTTTTACCTGTATAGAACAACTGACCTGAATACCAGCATGGCTACAAAGGTAGAAATCGAATTCAGTAGGATGACATATCTTCGAATCAATCACAGTGCCTAAAATTAGACATAAGATGATAATGATAAGTTGACCTTGAATTAAGAATTGAGCTTTCATGCATAGGGACGAGAAGCTATACAGAACAACTAAATCAACCAACAAGGAAACAACTTACCAGGCAGTATATTTCCACTTTTTCTATCAACACTGCGCTGATCGTTGTGGTTATTAGCAAAGAGTCGTGTATGATGACGCTTCTGGACCACCACAAAGGTAACAGGTGGCTGATAATTGGGCTCCAAGGATGCACATGCCTAGGTTTATTAAACCAAAGCGCCATCTCAGAATCAATGAAACCTCACGTAATTTTTTTTTGCTGGTATCATGTGAGAATATAGAGAAAACATAACCTCACCTTTCTAATGGCATCAAGCTCATACAACAGAACCTGGTAGAACTGTCCTTCACTAACACCATCCCTGAAAAAAGACATGTTAAATGTGAAGTTCTGGACAATGCTGCCAATAGGATATGCTTGGATGAAGATTAGTACCTATAGAATATGATCCTCTGGGGTTTCTGTCCAGTCGATCGATGAAAGGAAATGAGAAGTTCTCTGAAAATTCAATAGAACTTGTATATGTGTAATGCCATTTAAGCAATTTTTATGTATTGCAAGTGAGCAAGATCATACCTAACCATTCCACCATATACAGTCCCTCTCTGAGGATCTTGCCACACTTTAAAAAGGTCTTCAATCAACTCCTGGCGACGGGTTTGTGCACTCACTAATCCAGCATACTTTGTGACCTCAGGCCAGTCTTGAGAAGCAACAACCTGCATAAGCATGGAATCGTTAATAACAATTGGACGCCCAGCAAGATGTGAACATGGTAAGCTGAAAGTGGATGCTCAACAGCGAAATAGCAACCTTTCACCCAGAATATAAGTTTTACTATATGATAGTACATACATGAGGTGATTAAAGATCAAATTATACACTTACAGCTGCAATGGAAGGGCTAGAATCTTCTCCAGGATGAGGATGGGTAACATCAGCACCAAATATAATGGTTGGTCTGTCACTAACAAGGGGAATTCTCCTTGACAAAGCATCGACGAGTACATTATTTCTTCCTCCCACCTACAGGAGTATAGGAATCAGGAATGTGAAAAGAGGCATATAAAGAAAAGAACTACAAAGACCAGGTTAGCAGTAGGCACAAGCCACAGAACAGGTCAAACCTTGACATTGATTTTAAGGGCGACATTTGCAAGATACTGAGGGCTCCTCTTAAAAATATGTTTCGTGAGACAGCATTGAGATACCAATCCAAGATCTGTCTCACATATTCTTTTGATATTACCTTAAGGAATGATAAGAATAATAGTTAGTATTCGGAACAGATAATACACTTCTTATGTTCTGAATTAAAGAGCATACCATAAAGAGAACCATTATTGTCAGGCAAAATTACAATAAGCAGGTCAAGTTGCCTGCCCTGTGGTTTCACAACATTCATGGCATCTTGATAGCGAGCTCTGAGTGTTCTTTCTACATGTTCCGGTCTTGCGGTTAAAGGAGGAAGCAGAGGATCCAGTGAAAAGTCCTATGGTGGGAGAAAATGAAGCGTGTGAGACATTAGGACAATATAATACAAATACACAACTGAAAAAGAGATGTCTGGAGGCACTGTTTAGACGATAGAGACCTACCATCCCAGATATTTGGCACATATCAGCCAGCTCACGAAAGAAATTCCTCGCAGCACTGTCTGGGACATTCCGAGAAAAGTTAATGCATATCCAGTCATTAACTCTCCCACCGTTGACCATTTTCTGCAACAAGCGCATTAAAAAGAAAACTAATTTGCAATAGCACACTATTGTCGAAGAAAAAATCTTCGATACAACCAAGAGTCCAAGATGCACATGAATGCCCAGTTTATATTCAGGTTTATTTGCAATTTACTTTAAGAGCATACCTTATTCATCATATTCCATTGGCCAATTCTTGGCAAGACATCCTTCTCTCTGCCACTATCATGGTACTTAAGCTAATAGTAAAGGCCAATAGTCAGACATCCAGGAAAAGGCATAATATAAAATAGACTCGGAAGTTGAAACATGTCAACCATGTGTTCTTACTCTAGGGGGAGGTAGGATGCGAGCTTCAACCGATGCAAGACGATCATCAATCCTTATGCCAAACTCCTGCGCATATGGATCCTCATGGTATGCGTTGTGATTCACCGTCTATTAACCAAAGACGAAACAAGAAACAGGTTCAACATAGAAAATATTCTTTTTATAGAAAAAAGGTGAGGAAACTGGCAGATGGTTATATATGCAAGAAAAAGATAAATGGCTATCTGTGGTGTTACACCAAAAGGAGAAATTTACGCCAATCAAGCCACCTTAACATGTATGTACAATATAAGGAAATACGAACAATATTTGTAATAACACGATTTTGGCATCTTTAAATATCAATCACGTCCAAATTAGTGTTTGAAAAAGAAAAAAACCAATTCCAATAGAGTAGATGAATAAATTTTAGAAATTGGATGAAGCTTGTATATATAGCTGAAACCATGTGTGACTAAACCCAGATATAGAACATGGCAAGCAAGAACAATAAATTCACAAAACACTACAGTATAGATGAAATAAGTAAATTAAAAACAATTCACACCAGTAAATGTGCACAAAGTTACCTGCAAAATATCCAGCTCCCGTTGTTGGGGGCGTTGGCAGGTTACTGTAAGAAGAGCAGCTATCTGTTTCTCATTCAGTCGTTTCGAGTAACGCTGTCCCTCGACAATCTTGCAGACCTGAAATTTCATATCATGGCGAATGTATTTACTGTACAATATGTTAGAAAAGTATGACACATTGAGGTTATAGAGGTTGTTTGGACACCAACCTCCATCGGAAGATAATTTGGTTTCTGT